>OU015746.1:123295871-123310322 GCA_907169655.1 Acomys percivali
GACCTAGATCTCTGACCTTGGCCGTGTGCCCTGTGTGTCTGTTGGCGCGCTGCGTTCCGGCAGTTCCCCAGCGCTCCGCTCCTGGTTGCATGTCTTCTAGGTTAGACTTTCCATCTCACCTTTGGAGAACATCAATCCATTAGGAGGTAAAGTTGCTGGTAAATAGACAATTTGGTTTTATCCTCCTGTTTGACGCTTTGGCTAGTTTTCCTTCAAAGTCAGAAACTCACCTTTAGCCTCCAGTGTTGTTGAGAGCCATCTGGAAGGCCTTTGCGGTGCCTTTCCTTCTCAGGTCACTGCAGGGCACGTTCAGTCTCCCTTATCTGCTGTTCCTGGGACCAGAAGTACTTCTAATTTTCCCCCAAATTTTGGAATCTTTACATATATAATGAGGTATCTTGTGAATGAGCCCAACCCTAAGATTTCATTCATGTTTTACATATATCTTACTCACATAACTTTTTGGTAATTTACATAGCATTTTAATGTGCCTGTATTTTGCCTGCAGCCAACCATGTGGTCAAGTGTGGAATCGTCACACAAGTGACAACATAGACACTTTAACAGTTTGATATTTTTGAGCTTTTCAGATGTTATATTAGGGATCCTCAAGCTATCTACATTACTTCTAGAATTCTAAATTTTTAGGATGATGTTATATTTAGCAGGCTCATTGACTGTGGAAATGCATGTCTCTCTATTCTAAGGAAAAACAATATTGTGGAATATAATGGCAGTGCTAAGTGATAGTGTTACTTGAAAAGTGAGGTAAAGTTAGGGATTTTTAAAAAAATGTACTAGACATTGAAAATATATCAGTCTCTAACCACATCACTTGACTTGAGAATTTTTTAAAAAGATTTATTTACTTATTATTATGTATACAGTGCTTTGGCTACACGTACCCCTGCAGCCAGAAGAGGGCACCAGATCACATGATAGATGCCTGTGAGCTACTATGTAGTTGCTGAGAATTGAACTCAGGACCTCCAGAAGAACAGTCAGTACCCTTAACCTCTGAGCCATCTCTCCAGATGAGATTTTTAATGTTCTTAACCATAATTAGCACCTCAATTATTTTTTCAGATATAAAATTCAGCTTTTGTTTGCAAAATATTTGGAATTATAGTATCCTTTTCCTCAATTCCTGGCTTAACTTTTGCTTCACTTAAAAATATTTAAATCGGAGCCAGGCATGGTGGCACACGCCTTTAATCCCAGCACTTGGGAGGCAGAAGCAGGCAGAATGCTGTGAGTTCGAGGCCAGCCTGGTCTATAAAATGAGTCTAGAACAGCCAAAGGTGTTACATAAAAAAATCTTGTCTTGAAAAACCTTTTAAAAAAAAACTAAAAAACTAAAACAAAAAGGAGCTGGGCATGGTGGCTCCTTTAGTCCCAGCACTCGGGAGGCAGAGGCAGGCAGATTGCTGTGAGTTCGAGGCCAGCCTGGTCTACAAAGTGAATCCAAGACAGTCAAGGCTACACAGAGAAACCCTGTCTCAAAAAAACAAAAATAAATAAATTAATTAATTAAATTAAAAGAATGCACTGGCCTGTGGTGAAATGAGAAAAAGAAAAAAGAAAATCAGATATAGTGACACATGCCTGCAATTCTCTCATAGAGTTGGGGTCGGGCGGAATATTGCAAGTTTAAGGCCAGCTTGGGCCACAGAGGGATTCCCAGGTTAGCCAAGGCTACATTGCAAGACCATAGGCAGAAGTTATACTGCAGAACTAGGAGTTATTCCTATCCAAGCATGTAGTATGGTTGCGAGAGAACCCGTGTTGAAAATTAGCTGTGAGAAAGGAATCCATTATCTTGCGTGCGTGGTACTAGGAAATATTATCCCAATACAATAGAGCAGTATGTTAAGGTGGGAACAAGACCCCTGGGCCCTTACCACAGGGCCAGCATCCCCTGGGCCCTTACCACAGGGCCAGTGTCCCCTGGGCCCTTACCACAGGGCCAGTGTCCCCTGGGCCCTTACCACAGGGCCAGTGTCCCCTGGGCCAGCGTCCCCTGGGCCCTTACCACTGGGCCAGCGTCCCCTGGGCCCTTACCACAGGGCCAGTGTCCCCTGGGCCCTTACCACAGGGCCAGCATCCACTGGGCCAGCGTCCCCTGGGCCCTTACCACAGGGCCAGCATCCATTTCACGCACTGGTTATGCTTTTCATCTTGTGACCGAGTGAGGCTTACGGTATAATCTAGACTAGGTGAATAGGTTGCTAATGACTTCCCTTCTTCTTTTCTTAGATTCATCCAGAAAGTCCCCAGAAGAAACTTCCTCTCTGAGAAGCTGAAAACACAGTATTTATAACACTGGGATTTGTAAATAATTTGTTTAAAATGGCTGAAAGCAATAGTAAAAATGTAGATGTACGGCCTAAAACAAGTCGAAGTAGAAGTGCTGACAGAAAAGATGGTTATGTTTGGAGTGGAAAGAAGTTATCCTGGTCCAGAAAGAGTGACAGTTGTTCTGAGTCTGAAACGGTCGGTACTATTGAGAAAGCTGAGATCCCTCTGAGGAGCCAGGAAAGGAAGCTCAGCTGTTCGTCCATCGAGCTGGACTTAGGTCATTCCTGTGGGCATAGATTTTTAGGCCGATCCCTTAAACAGAAGCTGCAAGATGCCGTGGGGCAGTGTTTTCCATTAAAGAACTGCAGTAGTCGGCACTCTTCAGGGCTTCCTTCTAAAAGGAAAATGCACATCAGTGAGCTCATGTTAGAGAAGTGCCCCTTCCCGCCCCGCTCAGACTTAGCCTTCAGGTGGCATTTTATTAAACGACACACTGTTCCCATAAGTCCTAATGCCGATGACTGGGAGAGCACGGACTCCTCTGAGAGCACACTGAGGGATGCTCAGGTAAGACGAAGAAACATGGACGAAGACACGCCCTGTTTCTCACATACAAGCGTGCAGCCTTGTGTCCTCACTCCCAACAGTGCACCGTGTGCAGGTGGTCACATGACTGGCTCTGTGATGAACCTGGCCATAAGCAGCAGCATGGAGGACAGTGACATGGACTCAGAGGATGAAATCATCACACTGTGTGCAAGCTCCAGAAAAAGAAACAAGCCCAGGTGGGCAGTGGATGCCGATGCCCTGCAGTTGGAGGCGCCCCCCAGGTTCCACACGCAGATTGATTACGTCCACTGCCTGGTTCCAGACCTCCTCCAGCTCAGTAACAATCCGTGCTACTGGGGCGTGATGGATAAATACGCTGCCGAAGCTCTGCTGGAAGGGAAGCCCGAGGGCACCTTTTTACTTCGCGACTCAGCACAGGAGGATTATTTGTTCTCCGTTAGCTTTAGACGCTATAGTCGCTCTCTTCATGCGAGAATTGAACAGTGGAACCATAACTTCAGCTTTGATGCCCACGATCCTTGTGTCTTCCATTCTCCTGACATTACTGGGCTCCTAGAACATTATAAGGACCCAAGTGCCTGTATGTTCTTTGAACCACTTTTATCCACTCCGTTAATCCGGACTTTCCCCTTTTCCTTGCAGCACATCTGCAGAACAGTTATTTGTAATTGTACCACCTACGACGGCATCGAGGCCCTTCCAGTCCCGTCCCCCATGAAGTCGTATCTGAAGGAGTACCACTATAGATCCAAAGTGAGGGGCTCAGGGTTGATGCGCCAGAGCAGCAGTGACGGGGAGGCTTAGGAATGCGGACTCGCAGACATATTTTCACTCAATATTTTATTTTTCTTATGCTCTTTGAAGTTTTGTACAAAGGCAGTTGGAATCCAAAATAAAACTCTGCCCTAAATTTTAATTCCAGATCAATTTATTTTTCTTATGATACACTTGTTATATATTTTTAAGCAGGAATTTGGTTTTTGTTTTTACCATGTAAATTCTATACTTTTTCCCTTCGTTTACATATGGTCCGGGCATATTTGAAATTTCGAGACATTGCAAATGCATTTGAATAGTCTGTATTTTTTTTTTAAATAATCTTCTGCTCTTTCCTACGTATAAAATATTTTGCTAATCTGTGCTATCAGTATTCTTGTATGGCAAAATAGTTACCTATTCCCTTTTCATTTAAGGTTGTTCAGTGAAGATGAGTGTTATAATCCATCCATTGTACTGAAATTGACTTTTGTAATTTGCTGATAGGAATGTTAGGCAACAAAATGGTTTAAAATGAAACTTAGTGTGTTTTCATTTAAATATTAAGTAAAACAATTTGTTTGTTTGTTTGTCTATTAATCTGGCCAATAAGAAAAGGACTGTTTTGTTCTGGAGGTGGGTTTGTTCTACAGGATGGCAGGATCGGCAGTTAATCCGTATACAGCACCCCTCAACCTGGAAGAGGTCACCGACACCCTAACGTACCCTGGGCCCCTCTCCTACCGGAAGCTTTACAAAACAAAATAGCAGTATTAGAAGCTTGTAGCTGCTAAAGCAACTAGAGTTCTTCTCTATTAATTGATGACTGTTACATCACCTTAGCTCTTTTCTGTAGGGAGTCTGGTTCTCAGGGGAAATACACAGTTTTGGTTTTGGTTTTTTGGTTTTTTTGAGACAGGGTTTCTCTATGTAGCCTTGGCTGTCCTGAACTTGCTTTGTAGACCAGGATGGCCTTGAACTCACAGCGATCCACCTGCCTCTGCCTCCCGAGTGCTAGGAATGAAGGCGTGCACCACCACGGGAAGATGCAGTTTTTAAACTGTTCTTGTATCCACCAGTCACAAAAGGACTGTAGAAATTCTCATTATTTTAAATTGAACTTAAAGATGCAAACAAAAACACAGCTGCTGTTGGTGTTCACATCCTGAAGTGTTATTTCTGTCTTCAGAACTAATAAGTGCTTTATGTGGCTTCAGAAAAGAGAAGGGATGACGATAACTCCCTGGCATCGCACACTGGACAGTGGAGCAAACAGCACTTCACAGTTACCATCGCAAGGGCAGCACCGCATTTTAGAAGCATCTCTGGCTTAGAGTAACCAGACAAGCCAAATGGTACCCGATTTTTCTCTCCAGTGACTGACCTTAACAGAGTGCCCAGTTTTCTTTGTAGTGAGCTATCTGCTCCTTTTAAATCTTGTAGGTTTTGGTTTTTTTGGTTTTTTTGTGTCCCTCCATGTAGCCTAGGCTGACCTCAAATTTGAGATTCTTCAGCCTGAGTTTTGGGATGACAGGTTTGGAGCACCATAAAGAGCTAGTAATGGATTTCTTTCTTTTTTCTTTCCTTCCCTCCTTAACTTCCTCCTTCTGTTGTCATTACTGTTGCTATTTGGTTTGGCTTGGTTGTTGTTTAGTTGGTCAGCTATGGTTTTTTTAAACAGGGTCTCTTCTGTGTAATTCTGGCTGTCCTATAGCTTGCTGAATACTCCAGGCTGTCATTGACCTCAGAGATTCTGATGGGTTAAAGATGTCTGACACCATGCCTGGGTAATAATGTATTTCCCTGTCTCCCCCACCACCACCACCACTCGCCCTCTCTACCCCTCTCTCTCTCTCTCCCTCTCCCTCTCTCTCTTTCCCTCTTCCTTTCTTTCTTTTGTTTTGATAATTGATCTCTTGATGTTAGTTCACCTGTATTAGAAAACTTTCTTCAACCTGGATCGAAAGAACGTTGATTAAGCCAATCGAGGTGGAGTAGACCTGTAATCCTAGTAGGCAGGGGTGTCTCTGTGAGTTTGAGGCCAGCCTGGTCTAAAAAGTGAGTCCAGGACAGCCAGGGCTACACAGAGAAACCCTGTCTTGGGGGGGGGGGGTGGCTAAAGAAAGAACACTGGCTCATAAGTTTCAGAGTTAGAACAAATATTCCTTACTGGCATAGTGGTGCGTGCCTATGATCCCAGCCAGTCAGAGCTGTGTGGTGAGAATTTGTCTCAAAAACTTTAAAAAAAAAAAAAAATCCTTAACTCTTGTTCAGTCTTGAGGGGCTATTGAGGTGAAGAAACAGTCTTCAGCAATAGCTTTTACTGAGCACAGCAGTTCATGCTGTATTCCCAGATTTTGGGAGACTGAGGCAGAAAGATTACCATGAGTTCCGGAATAACACAGTGAAAGCCTCCCCCCTCCCCCCCCAAAAAAACTAATAGCTTTAAAGTTTTCAACAATTACAAAATTAAAACAGGAAAAATCTGTTACCATTCTCCTAGAATTTTTTTCTCAGTGGTCTAAAGATCGTCTTTATAGAGGCAGCCACTCAACTGTGCCTCTCACAGTTGCAATGAGGCTCAGGCTGAGAGCACCACTGTCAGGATGGCTAACTACGCCTTCTGAAGGCGATGCCGACCTCCCCTGAGAGTCCACAGCCTCGGCTACCTCATCTTTGTTGCTGCACTTGTAGTTGGCCGTATTAACCAGTGTGACACTCCTAAGTCTCCATCTTTGGTGAAAGAAAGTACAGTTTGTTAGGACTCAACTTAAAATTACAGCTTTTTATCAGAATTTGATAAGACCACCTGTTTCTGTGAAACAATTATTTTTAATATTTTTCTTTTAAACGTAACTTTTTATCAGTACTGAACGATCTAAGGGATGACTAGCTTATGAATATTCTGTTAAAGGGTAGTTTTCTAAACAAAAGTGAAATATCTTGTCTTTTATAGTGAGTGGTAAAACTAGTGTTTGTATGCAAATCAAGATCAGTAGCTTTTAATATACTTCAGACTGCTTATGATATATTTTCTCTGGCTTCTTTATTCTTTTCAATTTCAAGATATTAACAACTGTTAATGTTTTCAAAAATACTGCCATATGTGTAGCTTTGAAGTGTGTATTAACTAAGGGCAAGGGAGAGGCTGGTTTACTCTGAAACGCTTTGTATCTTTCCTTTGGTATTTACAGTGAGAAGAAACTTGGA
The DNA here is from genome assembly GCA_907169655.1 of Acomys percivali. Taxonomy (NCBI): domain Eukaryota; kingdom Metazoa; phylum Chordata; class Mammalia; order Rodentia; family Muridae; genus Acomys; species Acomys percivali. Next base: position 123,302,706 of record OU015746.1, read on the forward strand.
AAGTAGATATATACAAAGTCTTGGGAAGAGAATTATTTATTGTGAAGGCAAGAGAAAAGAGTGACAAAAAATTAGGGAATTGGAATTTTAGAGCTAAATCATTAAAATGAGATTTATGCTAAAATAGCATAAATAAATTTTAGGAAATATGCAAGGAAATCTAAATTAATAGAAATGTAATAACTTTTAAGTTGAATTTTGGAATATTTGAATACTCAATTCCAGTTGAAAAAGTGTCCAGTGCAGGGCTTGATGCACACGGCTTTACTCCTAGCACTTGGGAGACAAAGGCAGGAAGCTATCTCATAGTGAACGCCAGCCTGGTCTACATGGTGAGCTCCAGGCCAGCCAGGGCTATGTAGTGGGACCCTGTCTCAAAACAAAACCAGTAAAGAAAAAGAAAGAAAGAAAAGCAGTTGGTATGGTAGAAATGTGTAAAGTTTATTTGGGAGAGAGGATGGAGCTAAAAGAAACAAGATAAAATATTAAGAAATTAGGCATTACCTCAGGGGGAAAAAAGCCAGTGAAAGGGAACTACTTGGTCGCTGATAGCTCGTCTGGACCAGACACTGACAGCTTAGCAGTCATCCTACACAGCCAGGAAATGAGCTTGGCTTTTCCATTTCTCTTGAGGCTTTCTAGGACAGACCCTTCTGCTCCCTGTTAAACGTGCATTTGAGTCCTGCTATGATTCCTGAAATATGCCAAATGATTCTTTTTAGTTTTTTTGTTTGTTTGTTTTTGTTTGGTTTGTTTGTTGTTTTGTTTGTTTTTTGGGGTTTTTTGGGTTTTTTGTTTTTGTTTTTGTTTTGAGATAGGGTTTCTCTGTGTGTATCCCTGGCTGTCCTGGACTCACTATGTAGACCAGGCTGGCTTGGAACTCACAGGGATTCACCTGCCTCTGCCTCCCCAGTGCTGGGATTAAAGGCGTGCACCACCATAGCTTGCTCTTGGGTATTTTTCTGTGAAGAGTTATATGTGATCTTCCTGATACGTAACCATGTCATTGGCCTAAATAATTGATGGAGGGAATGTTAATTTAAAGGGGAGCTAATAGGAACATTAAAGGAAGCTTTTAGTCAGCCTGTGGCTAGGCTTATTGATTTAAAGAACCCTGTATTCTTTGCTGACTTTCCGCTCATGGCTAACTCTGGCCAAAGGATGGCTTCCACTTAAAGTTTTGACATTATAAATAAGATAAAGAATGTCTTAGTAATTAGAAATCCTTTAAAACACAAAACATGTGCAAAGAAGACTCATCATCTTTTTATAAGAAAAACACATAAGCCTTTATTACTTATTCATGAGCTAAAGCCATTAAGATAAATCAAATTTTCAACTTCCTGTCTCTGGGGTTTGGATCGTTTTATAGATCATGTGATAGAGCTCTCCTTTCCTGCCAAGCAGAGGCTTTGAGATCTCTTACCCTCTTTTCATTAAAAGTGTTTGTCACTTTCAGCTATAATCAGAATTCAATAGGCAACTATATTTTTATTTTGGCAGGCAAATTTCACAGAATACTTACTTGATTATAAGACAATCCTGGGGATGAAACAATGGTTAAAATAGCCTATTTTACCAGGTGTGGTGTCACAGGCCTTTAATCCCAGCACTTGGGAGGCAGAGGCAGGTGGATCTCTGTGAGTTCCAGGCCAGGGTTACATAGTGAGAGCCTGTCTCAAAGATGGAGAAGAAATGCCTTAATTTCCTATAAATGTAGGTAATGGCACAGCCCCTTGGTTTCCTGAAGGCTCATTCAGTAAGAGGTGTCCCTGGGATCATAGATGAAAAAAAATTGCTGAGGAGCTATTCAGTACTAATTGAGAATGATACATTTTCAAATAGCCCCGTTGTAAAGCATACAAAATCATATTCACTCATCTGTAACAGGCTTTCTGGCTTGATCTGACAATGGAAATAACAGAATAATTTGGTTTTATGGTCCAAACTCAGAAGATTGCAATTTGTTCCTGCCTTTCATAAGATCCGTGTAAATCGATGTTTGCCTTATTTGGAAAGTTGATTACATTTTCAGGAAATAAAGATATTTTTGCCATAGCTATAAATCAAATCTAAGCTTTCAGACATAGGAGTCATGGTATAAAACTCAAGGAAGTTAATTTAAATTATGCTGGCTTTGCTAAAGTTGGATACATTTTGTATGAGCCACATATGAACTATATATACTTGAATATACAGAGTGTAACGATTTCACAAAGCTATGTTGTCAACCATGGTGTGTAACCCATCCTATTTCCACTTTCTAATCTTGACAAATAATTTGTGTCTGGGTTTTAAATTTTTGAATAAATTTCACCTAATTAAATCTTCATATATGAAATCCAAAAGTCTTGTTGTTTTTAAAGATTTGTGTTCGTGTGTGTTAAATTCAGGATATACCATGGTACGCTTGTGAAGGTCAGAGGATAACTTTGTGAGGGCTGGTCCTCCTGTGGCTTGATCTTGAGGCAGAAGCCCCTGACTCCAGCAGTGGGCGAGCTGGAGGTGTAGCTGCTAGCCACAGCGTCTGGGTTCTCACATGGGTTTAAGTGGTGCAATTCAGATGGTCAGGATTTTTTTTGGCAAGCAAGCACCTTTACCTGCTAATCCAAAACCTTGGCCCCAGTCATGTCGTTTTGTTTTTCAGGTCTTTATTATTATTAAGGGCTGCGAAGGGGGCAGGGAGGGAGGTTCAAGTGGCAGGTGTGGAGGTCAAAGGACAGTTTGTTACTTACCTCTCTACCTTTGCCTTCGTTCCAAGGGTCAAACTCAGATTGCCAAACTTGTCCAGCTGAGCACTTTACCCTGCTGAGCCACGTTTCCGGCCAGTGTTTCTGTTTTAAAAAGCATCCCTACCTTTGAATGAAAGGACGTGACCACGTGTCGGTCTTGTTGAGGAGAGAGGTTTTATAGCAGATGTAATAAGGGAAGCAGCCAACGACCTCGGGGAGGGGCCAGATTGAACCTGATGCTGAGAATTTTTAATCAGTTCTTCATGTTGTAGGGACCTCCAACCACAACATTATTTTTGTTTCTGCTTCATAACTATATTTTTGCTGGTGTTATGATCGTAATGTGAATATCTGATATGTGACCTCTGTAAAAGGGTCGTTTGATTCTCAAAGGGATCATGACCCACAGGTTAAGAACCACTGTTCCCAATTTAAGACTTAGAGGGAATAAGAGATCACTTATTCTGGAGCCAGTTTGAGTGACCATGGCCCCAGAACACAGATTTAGGTTACCTCAAATTCCATGTTCGTAAGGTAATTAGCCTCTGGCCCTGCAACATTCCAGTTTTTCCGCAGTACTGATTAGACACTCAGTCTCTGCAGCCACACAGATCGCTTTCAGAAGTTTTCACTCATAACACGTTGATGGCCAGCCAGTTTAGAGCCTGGCTGCGAAAACAACCGAATGTAGGAATCCAAAACCCGCTTCCAGCCACTGGATTGCCTTGCGCACCACCACCACCCGCCAAAGGGTCCTGGACTCACTTTGTAGACCAGGCTGGCCTCGAACTGACATTCAATCCGCCTGCCTCTGCCTCCCTAGTGCTGGGATTAAAGGCGTGCGCCGCCATGCTCAGCTAAACCAAAGGGTTTTCGTTGCTGCTGCTGCTGCTGCTGCTGCTGCTGCTGCTGCTGCTGCTGCGCCTGCTGAGGACGCAGGGCAGCTGCTGGGCGGGGCGGGCGGAAATAGCGGGCTGCCCGGCCGGCCTCCGCGCTTCCTCTTCCGGTGCCAGGCGTAGCCGAGTCTCTGCCGCCTCGGTCCGTCAGACTTCCAGTCCGTTCTCCGTTGCTGGTCCCCTCCGGACTCTCGGCCGCCACCCGCTCGGCTGTAGGACTCGGATCCTGCCGTGTGAGTCTGCTGTGGCGCCCGCGGGAGGATGGGGCGCGGGGCTGGCGAGAGACGGCGCGAAGACGCGGGGCCCCCGGGCCTTGGGCAGGGAGGGCCCTCCGGGGACCGGGCCACCGGGGGTTCTAATGTGGCGCCGGGCGGGCTGCTTGGCGCCCACGTCCAGCCAGACTCGGGGATAGGGCGGGAACGGGCGACCCTCCCCCCACACTCCCGGCCCCGGGCCGGTTCACTCCGGTTGATCCCGGATTCCCTTTGTTCGCTTAGCCCTAGAGAGCAGCGTGTCTGGCACCCCTCGCCCCGTGCCCCATATTAGTATCCCAGCCACCAATTTCTAATAAGAACGGCGGTGGAGGAGACCCGAATCCTCCTTACAGGAAGGCATGGCGCCTGATAGTTCTGTGTGACGAGGCTCTTGCTGTTCGTAATTACCCATTCATTAGATGACTGCCCAGGACAGAATGTACCAAGGGCTGAGAAATGTACTCCTTTTTGAAGGATTTAGGCTCAGATAAGAACTCCTGAACCATTTTCCTCCCTGCCTTGAAAACCGAAAGTAATGTTTTCACCAGTCCCAAGGTTCAAGTTTCAAAGCAGAGCCCAACCACCTTACTACAGAAACACACACGTTGTACCTGCGGTGTGGTAAGGGCCTGTTTTGAAGGCAGACCCTCATTACTGGGGTCGCCTTCGGGAGTCTTTGTTTAGTGGTGCTCCTTGGGTGGGTGTGGGGCTAGTTTTCTTCTTCGTAGTGTGTAGGAGCCACTCTGTAAAACCAATTTGCTTCGGAAACTGTTTGGTGCAATTGCAGGCGTTGGGACGTTCTTTTTTAATTGCAGAAGCAATTACGGCATTCCTACTTATTCTCTTAACTGAGGTTGAGAGTCGTGGGACCAGTATGCTTAGGAATTCAGCAATCTTCAGATTTGTAATGTATTAAGACTTACTACAGAGGAGCAGCAACAGCCCTAGACTTGGGGGACAGTGATTAATTGCTGCCCTGGCTTGCTGCGATGCCGTAAATTCAACCCCTAAAACTTCAGGGAACGGGCAAAAAATACAGCAGTTGTTAAGGATTCGGGCTGTAGGTGGCGATGAGTGGAAAATAAAATGGACAAGTAGCGTCAGCGCCACTTTTGCCACCATATAAGTTTTGTACCATTCTTAGGAGATTGCGTTTTCTAAGCGTTCTGGTTTGAAGATGTTTGGGGGGGGGGGTCCTCTTAAATCCAATATAACAAGCACCAGGCCAATGCAGATGACAAGGACAGGGAGTGACCGTAATGAAGCAGCTGCTGATCGTCGGGGCCTCAGAGCAGACTGGGAGCAGGGCTGGGACCCTGAAGGGACGTTGTGCAGCATATTTAAAGGGTGAAGCCATAGAGCGAGGGGAGCGGGGTGGGCTGTAGCACTGTCTGATCATATGTTGACATAAGGGGTTGAGCAAGGGAGTTTCCATCAATCAGGGTAGGGTTGGTTTCTGGACCCGGGACCGTTAAGTTACTTTGACTGCCAGCAAAATGGAGAAGTTGTCCTTGAAATGGCTGGACTCGGACAACTGACTCCTTATGAGTTTTCCCTGGGATGTCTGGAGACAACTGTTTTCCTTACAACGGAAGCTCTCCCCAGCTCCCCTACAGCCTGGAACCTTGAATTTAGTTTCTTCCTGTGATTAAATGGAGGCTGAAAACGAAATGGTAGTATTTGGAATAAGTTTCTTTAGCTTATTCCCAACAAAAATAGACAAAGGTTTGTGGTCATATTGTAGCAGTTGTAAAAGCTAAGGTTTGTTGAGTTTTTGTTATGTGCCAGGCAGTGACTTAAGAGATTTATTTACAGATTTATATAAGCCTCAGCAAATCTCTGCAAAATACCAATTAACTCTCATCTATGAGACTCAGAGAACTGGATTTGACCAGAGGCCAGATAAGCAGTCTACTTTGTTAGCTCTGTGCCGTGTGTCTATATATGAAAAAGAGGCGATGGGGCTGGATAGTGGTGAGACAGCTCAGCTGTTAAAAACATGCACTGTTCTTGCTGGGGCCTGGAGCTCTGTTCCCAGCGTTCATGTGAGGCAGCTCACAACGCCCACAGAATTCAGCACGGCTAGTGTCCTTGGAACCTGCATTGACATGAACAAACCCATATACACTTTTTTTTTTTTTAAATTTTAAAAATAGCAAGAGAAAAGAATGGGATTATTGTTGCTTGTCTGCTATTTTCCAAGCACTGTTTTCGTCACTGGGTCAAGTGAAATCCTAGTTAGTTCCCATGTAGCATTACTGGCCCATTATAAATACCTGAAGAACTGAAGTTGACTCTTAAGTTCATTTATAAAGCTGAAGTATTTGGACCCTCGTCCAAAACTCTCTGCTAAACTTCGTATTGCTTTCTTGCTGTATTTCAACCAACTTGAACCACTTCTGCTTTTCCAGATTGTCTGTTCTTCCTAGCCTTGAGCCTGTCTTTAACTTAACATCACTTACATTCTTAAGTATTTCTACGCCATGCCACCAATTACTCTAAAACCCAGCAGTGTGTCACACTTGGGTTAAAATAAATATGAATAAATTACAAAAGGTACCACTGGTAATTTAAACACCCCATGCTTTTTTAGCTACTCAGTTGTAAAATGGAATATAATAAATTAACCAGTACTAAAGCTAATATAGATTCTAATTCAGAATTTGCTTTCAATATAATATATACTAATATTAATACCAAAATGAACCTGTAAGCCCCACCCATCCAAGGACTGGGAATTTGGGAGTTGTAGTTCTCGGAAAATAACAAAGCCTGTGGGAATCTGTGGTGGCCAATGAGTTTTGTACATAGAAGCCCTACAACACATGTCTGGGATACTTGCTGAGAGTTCCACAGAGTAATCTTGTCCAAAGTCCATGTCTTGGTCATTATTTAATACCCAATAAAGCTTGCTTCAGATTTGGCCCAAAATGGTGAGACTGGTTTTTCTCTGGCAAATCTCAGGATTAACACTATAACAGTGACCCACACTAAAACCACAAAAGTCCTGATTTTCCTTGATTTCTCTGGATTTATATATCCGAATGATGTGTGTGTCTCTGTCTGTGTCTGTGTGTGTGTGTTTAGATTTTTGAACTTCAGCTGTCAGTGAGGTATCCAGGAGTCACAGCTTTTACTGATTATTAAGAAGCTTATTTTATCAAAAAGGACTGGTGTCTACGTTCAAGTGTAGAGTCTTATAGTATTTGGTCTCCTGTCACGGTCTGATGGCCTTCTGCAGTATTGCTTGCCAGTTGTCACTAATAACTCAATGGATTTTAGTTTTCTTAAGAAAACTTTGGATGAGGATAATTTCCTTAGACCATAGAATCCACTGGTGTGCTATGTGTTTTTCCTCTAGTGACTGGCAATGGAAATTAATACTATATGTTTTCTATTTTTAATCCTAGAGAAATAAGTATTTTTCAGCCTGGCAACAATGAGACCCAGTCTAAAAAGGGGAAGAAGCTGGAGAAGCAAGGAAATTAGATATCTGTATATTCCTATACCTTGTTCTTGAATGAGCTCTGACATTGTAAAGAGTAATGGAAAGTTTAGGAACTAAAAGCTTTTAATTGTGCAAACAGGAAAAATGTGGGGCTCTTTTTGAGTTTGTTTGAACCTGTGTGTGTGGCACAAGCTATCCTCAAGTTCCCAGTCCAGCGTTGATGCCACGGCCTCCAGACGGTTACAGGTGTGCACCGTCTCACCCTGCACTAACATACTCTGACAGGT
>OU015746.1:123310332-123332492 GCA_907169655.1 Acomys percivali
CACTAACATACTCTGACAGGTGTGCACTATCTCCCCTGCACTAACATGCTCTGACAGGTGTGCACCGTCTCACCCTGCACTAACATACTCTTACAGGTGTGCACCATCTCCCCTGCACTAACATACTCTTGGTTCTAAGCTTCTTTTATGATATGCTCAAAGTTACATCCACCTCCTCTGCACCTGTACAGCTTGGTGTTTTAGTGTCTTTTGAGAAATCTCGACGCGGTGCCATTCTGCAGCCTAGCTCAGGCCTCATCACTGACAGCCAGCCTCGGTACTGTCACCGCTCTGGAGGACGGGGCCTGGGAGAATGGAGCTGATAAGTCAGGTGGACTAAAGTCTTACAGAGCACCAAACAATTTATGGTCTTGAGGGTTCAGAGGAGTCACACAAGTAAAGTATACAGTCAAGGGCGAGCCTCATGAGGCAGAACAGCCGCTTGTAGTGAATGATCGTTAGTAAACTCACTCCCTATCCGATAGTCTAGGAGGGGCATAGAAACACAGTTCTGTGTTTTTGAAGAAACTGGGGGCTAGGTCTGGGTTTCTTGGAGTTTGCTCACAAGCACCCAAGAACGCTCTCCTCAAATGAGTCCATTCTTGAACCATGTTCTAACGGCTTCCCTTTTTTGATTATTTACACACAAGATGTCCAGAGTGCTTTTGTTTTGAGATGCTGTTACTAAGTCTAGATGTCATTTGATGCATGAGTATCCTCTTAGCAAAATATATTAAATATAATAATATTAAGACAGTGAAAGCATTGTGTGTAACACTCTGCCTCTAAGAACAGGGATCCAAACTATCTGGTACTATTGGTTATATAATGTTGATCTGAAAAATCCAGCAAAATAGCTTGAACCTCATAATTAATAGTTCTGTAGACTGCAAGCCCGTGTCTGCCTTTAGTAAGCATACAAGTGTTTTGATGTGCTATGCAAACAGGAAGTAATCCCAAGGGAAAATGAAATGTCCCTCCTTCAGTCCCAAGGTCTAGTCATAAACACAGGGTCATTAGGAAAGTCACTTCTCTCTTGGTATGTGGGTGGGGCCATAACTTGACTCTGATGACATGGTTGCTGTGTCCTTTGCCCTTTACCTGGAAGTTTGCTGTCCTGCTGATGAGTTTGCTGTCTCCTTGCCCTCAGTGGCCTGGGGCTGGAACAGATGAAGAATCCATAATGTTACAGTGGATCCATAGGCAATAACAGATTACCTTTCCAATTTTCTTTTGGAAAGGTAAAAATAGGGCAGGTTAATGCATCAGCTTGCTTATTTCCTTCTGCAATAAAACCAGAGAGGTTAGCGTGTGCGTGAGTGTGAGTAACAAAGAATGGGTGTGGATTTTAACCAGATATCATAGTTCTTGTAGTAATGGAAGCTTAACAATGTGACAGCAAAATTAAAGCGGTTTCTATTGATGAAGATAATCTTAAAACATAAACAGAATCTGAAACAATATTTATGGTTTATCACTTAACCACAATAGATTAATCAAAACAGCCATTTCCACCTTTTGGACTGAGGAAAAGAAGTATTAATAGATTTGGTATCTGGACCGTGAATCCCTCTTATACCCTTGGGGTATAAGTATCTGCCTGTGGAATGGGAAATGACCAGGCAATTTTTGTAATAATAAATTCAGTTTGTATAAGAAAATCCCATAGTTTACCAGGTGGATAATGATTTCATTTCCTTCTATAGTAATCTGCAAATGAAAATTGAAAATCCACAGAGTTCTGTAACATTCTTAAAAACTGGTTGTTTGCTAGATATGGTGGCACATGTCTTTAATCCAGCACTTGGGAGACAGAGGAAGGCAGATCTCTGAGTTCGAGGCCAGCCTGGGCTACAGAGTGAGCTCCAGGACACCCAAGGCTGCACAGGGAAACCCTGTCTCAAAAAACAGAAAACAAAACTTTTTAAAAGCCTGATTATTAAGTAACGGCTATATAATGTAGCAAGGATCAAATACTGTAACTGAGCAAGGAGAATAAGCAAGCAGCTAGCATTTTGTGGTCCTTGTGGTGTAAATTAATCCATTCCTAAGGTTTGCCCTGTCGTGCTGTAACACCATAGGAGGCAGGTTAGTGGGGGAAACAAGCAAGTTAAAGACGGTGCAGGATCCACAGGACACACAGATGCCTTTTTGAGTCAGGAGTCAAATAGCAGTCGTTCTTGTGTTGCCTCTAGAGATAACACGTGAGGGATTTCCAGAACCATCTCTTTCTGCAGTTTTAAGTAAAATGTTCTGCTTTTGTTGAAATCGCTTTGGAAATACCAAGCGTAGCGCGTGAGGCTGGGGAGGGACTGATGGTGAGTCCCTTCTCCTTGCTGTTCCCTAGCCTGCCTGGGTTGTAGATTTAGCGTCCCATGTGCTCTCCTCAGCCTGTACCAGGAAATGGAGGGGGTAAGATTAGATTATCAGACTCCTGCCCACCCTGTTTTTATTTTAGATTGTGGGGTTTTTTGGTTTGGTTGGTTTTAGTGTGGGTTTTTTTTTTTTTTCTTTTTTTTTTTTTTTTTTCTCTTTTACCAATTTTAAGGTTTGATCCAGTTTACATTCATTCGAGGAATTAGCCGTTTCTTCCTTGTGGCTAACATCCTCTTTATTTTCCTTACGCATTTTGATAACAGTCTGAATTAATGACCAGGGGACCCAAAATTGAATGGGGATCATTCCTCTTGTTTATATATGCCTTTTTAAAAAAATATTTTATTTAGTTTTAATCTATGTGCATTGGTGTGAAAGTGTCAGATCTTGGAGTTACAGACAGTTGTGAGCTGCCATGTGGGTGCTGGGAATTGAACCCGGGTCCTTTGGAAGAGCAGGCAGTGCTCTTAACCACTGAGCCATCTCTCCAACCCCATATATGCCTTTTTAAGAAACTATTTATTTATTATGTATACAGTGTTCTGCCTGCATGTATGCCTGCACACCAGAAGAAGGCACCAGACCTCATAGATGGTTGTGAGGCACCATGTGGTTGCTGGGAGTTGAATTCAGGACCTTTGGAAGAACAGCCAATGCTCTTAACCTCTGATCCATCTCTCTTCCTCCTTTTCTTTCTTTCTTTCCTCCCCCCCCCCCCTTTCATTTTCGTTTTTTGAGACAGTGTTTCTCTGTGTGACAACTCTAGCTGTCCTGGAATTTGCTCTGTAGACCAGGCTGGCCTCGAACTCACAGAGATCCACTTGCCCCTCCCTCCGAAGTGCTGGGATTAAAGGCGTGCTCGACCACCGCCTGGCTCAATATTCTTTTGAACTCTGTTTCATACTTCTTCACCTAAAATTACTTCTTCTGAAAACCAGGGATACTTGCAAGCTTTCTAATAGCTATGGTTTTAGTGCTTGCACTCTTCCCTTCTTTAAAAAATGATGCGTGTGCATCAGACAAAGCCATCCTTGGTTTCTGCCGCATCATTCTCACTCACCTCCGGTGAGCAGCCCGCTTCAGGTCCCTGTTCTGGGCGCCACTTGACACTCAAGAGGCAGTGAGTCCTGGAAGAATGGGGCTGATAAATGAAGTGGGCTACAGCCAAACACTAGCCAGAGTCTGGGGAATCCTGAGGGGGAAGAGGGGGAGGAGGAAGGATTGTAGGAGCTAGAGGGGTCAAGGACACCAAAAGAACATGGCCCTCGGAATCAGGTAACCAAGGCTCATAGGCGCTCACAGATTATGAACTGACAGGGAGCCTGTAAGGGTCTGAGCTGCGTCGTCTGCATATATGTTACTGTTGTATGGGGCCAGGGACTACCTCTGACTCTGCCTGCTTTGGGGATACCTTCCCTCCCCCTGGGTTGCCTGGTCCACCCTGACAGGAGGTGTGTGCCTCGTCTTGCTCTAACTTGTGACGCCGTGTTTTGTTGGCACCACGGAGAGCCTGCTATTTTCTGAAGGGAAATGGAGGGACGGGAGAGGGGAGGAGGGAAGGGAGCCTGTAGCTGGGGTCCTCTATATGGAAGAAGAATGAGTGAATGAGGTGGGTAAAAGACGCATGCAATAGCCCACCATATTTCACAGCCTTGGACAGTTTATACTCTGAGGGTTAAGAGGGTCAGTGAGTAGAGGGCGAGATGCATGTGGCTTCTTGGAGTGGGTTCCAACACAGAATAAGCAAAACTTTCTAGTATGTGTTTTTGGTTTTGTCCACAAATCTCAAACTTAAAAACAATAATCATGCTTAAACATCAGGCACATTTTCAGGAGCATTAAAAACAAGATCTGTGTACTGCCATCACTATTGAACCTTTCATTTTTTAAAAGTCTTAAATAAGCCGGGCGGTGGTGGCACACCCCTTTGATCCCAGCACTCGGGAGGCAGAGGCAGGTGGATCGCTGTGAGTTGGAGGCCAGCCTGGTCTACAGAGCGAGTCCAGGACAGCCAGGGCCATACAGAGGGGGTTCAGGGGCCTTGTTACACCCATAAGGAGCTAGAAAGCTACCCTGAGGTGGGCGTGGTGCTGCCTGCACGTCTCAGCTACTCTGTTTACAGTGCTAGGGCAGGACTGCTCGAGCCCAGGTTCAGTCCCAGTCTGGGAACAATGACACCCTGTCTAAAAAGGAAAGTAAGTATTAGTGTATGCCTATGCCTTGTTCTTTTTTGTTGTTGTTGTTGTTGTTGTTGTTGTTTGGGGGGCGACAGGGTTTCGCTGTGTAGCCTTGGCTTTTCCTGGACACACACACATTCATTTATCTCGCTCCCTCTCTCTCTCTCTCACGCTGGCCTCAACTCACAGAGATCCACCTGCTCTGAGTGCTGGAATTAAAGGCATGCACCACCACCCGGCAACAAACATACTCTTGAAGTAGCTGTCTTTGTTTATCACAAAATGGAAACATCACAAGTAGAGACAGATTAATAAGTTACAAACGTTTTTTAGTACCGTTTAAGTCAGTGACCAGTGGCAACGGGGTCAGGCCATTTGGAGTAGCCAAAGCTTAAGGTGACACTTATCTTTGTACTATGTTGAATATATTTCAACTGAAAAATGGTAATGATGGAGCACCACGTAAACCAGGCACCCCAGCTGGAGAATCAGAAATTCAAGGTCATCATCTGCAGCTCATCAAGTTCAAGGATAGCCTGGTGTACAAAGGTCCTATCAGAAAAAGCAAAAAGATTGGCCAGGGCACTTGCCTGGCACGTACAAGGCCTGAGATCCCATCTCTGGTGCTGTGGCTGATAGTGGTTGGTCATCTAACGATGGCAGGTAGTCACAGGAAAAGAATGTAATTGGGGCCCTGAGCTTAAAAGATTGTTAATCTATCATGATTTAAAGCAGTTTACAGCCAGGAGTGGTGGCACACCTCTTTAATCCCAGCACCCAAAGGAGGCAGAGGCAGGTGGATCTCTTTGAGTTCAAGGCCAGCCTGATCTACAAAGCGAGTCTAAGACGGCCAGGGCTTCACAGAGAAACCCTGTCTTCAAAAACCTAACAAAATAAAAGAAAGCAGTTTACAAATTTCTAATAATATCCAGAGCTAAGAGTTTAAAGGTCACAGCATAAATTTGCACGGTTGTACCAGGTGGATCTTAGGTAAGCTTGCATGTATGACTATTGCACATCTCGATCTTTTTCCTGATTGTGCGTACATAGACTTGGACAAAGATGAGTGTGTGTGTATTGTTGAGCCTGTGCTGCCACAGACATCAGAGAAACAGAGCATTGTACAAACTGAGCAGGTTGTATTTAGGAATATATATGTGTAAATACAGACATGTAACAACAATTGACTTTTAAAAGGGCCATGAATTTGAGAAGGCAAGAAGGGGTATATATGTGGGGGGGCTTGAAGGAAGGAAGGGGGGAGAGCTGAGCAAACCAGGAAGCAGCACTTATCATGGGCTCTGCTCAGTTCATAACACGGAGTCCCTCGGGAATGGACTGTGGCCTGGGAGTTGTACAGTAAAATACACTCCACCCTGCTGACAAAAAGGAAGAAAAGAAAAGGAAAATCCAGAATGTAAAGTAAATTGTGGGTCAGGCTGAGCTGGGAGCTCTGCCACTTGGGGGCTTGAAGGAGTTTGTACAAGAATCTCCGGTGAGATTAGCCTGGGCAGCCAGGGCCCACTGGGAGGTAATGTGCAACCAGGACAAGAAGTAAGTTGGTTGGTTGTCTTAATTTTAGTAGAAAAATTTTCCTATATAAAAGAAAACATAATCCCAGCACTTGGGAGACAGAGGCAAGTGGATCGCTGTGAGTTCAAGGCCAGCCTGGTCTACAAAGTGAGTCCAGGACAGCCAGGGCTACACAGAGAGACCTTGTCTTGAAAAAACAAAACAAAACAAAAAAAGTACACACACACATACATCTAAAATGTATTTTAAAAGTATTAACACTAATTTTGATATTTACTTTCTTTTTTAGGAAAATGTCAGATGAATTTTCGTTAAGTTAAACCTTGCTAAGTTTGTGTTGGCTTTCTTTTAAGGAAAACACGGTCCTGGCGGGGTGGGGGGGGTCGGCAGGAAGATTATTTTGTGTGTAAGTGTGTATCATGTGCGTGCAGGTGCCCTGGAGGGAGAGAAGGGTGCTGGTTCCCCTGGAGCTGGAGTTGCAGCTGGTTGAGCTGGAGGAATAATAGCCAGACTTCTTGCCAGTTGAGCCAGCTCCTAACGTGGACCTTGATGGATGGTTTGCCTATCTGCGCATGCATGTGCCTACGTAGGTGCACGGCCTCGGCTGTGAAGTGTCTGGGCATGGTTATCAAGTCTTCACTGACAGTTTTTGCCATTTTTCTCTTTGGTCTGCAAGTAATATTAAAATCCCAACATAATGGAGCATGCCTGTAATCTCAGTGCTTGAGAGGTGGAGGCAGGAGGATTCCAAGTCAGGGCTTGGGCTGGGGAGGTGGGTGGTGCAGTGGGTAAGAGTGCTTAGCGCTCCGCAGGGGGTCTGAGCTTGGATCCCAGTACACAGCAGGAGGCTCGCAACCACCACATCTCCAGTTCCAGGAGATCCAACACACTTTGGCCTCTGCCAGCAGTAGGCATGCATGTGGCATGTATGAACACATGAAGGCATGCTATTCTGGTTTGCTTTCTGTGATGAAGAGCGTGACCAAAAGCAACTTAGGAAGAGAAAGGCTGGTTTCATCCTACAGCTTGTCATCCATCGTAAAGGGAAGCCAGACAGGACCTGGATGCGGGAACAAGAATCTGAGCCGTGGAGTAGCCCTGGCTTGTATCTGGGTCACACTCAGCTTCCTTTGTCACGTCTCCCAGGGCCACCTTCCCAGGTGTGGTCCCTCCAACAGTGGGCATTAATCAAGCTTGCTTGCAGGCCAGTCTGACAGAAGCATTACCTCAGTTGACGTTCCTCTTCTCAGAGCACAAAACCAACCAACCAGCATGTACACAGATGTAAAATAAGGTTTTTTTAAAGTAGGGTTGGGCTGAAGAGTTGGCTCAGCTGCTAGGAGCACTCTCTGCTCCTTTAAAGGACCCGGGTTCAATTCCCAGCACCCACATGGCAGCTCACAACTGTCTGTGACTCCAGTTCCAGGGGATCTACGGCACCAGGCATGCATGTGGTACACACACAATACACACGCATGCGCACATGTGCATATGCTTACCCATACACATAAAGTTCAAGGTCAGCCTGTGCTACATGAGAAAATACAAAAAGAATGTATTTTATTTTAAACTATATTTACATAAATTGCCTCATTTAATACTGAACTTAACCGTGAAACTGTTTTTGACACTAAAAAAGCAGAGAGTTGCATGTACAGGCCCCATCCTACTTATGACACTGCATTCACAGCTCAGGAACGAAGCATAGTAGAAGTAGCTGTGTTTAAAGCAAGTGACCTTGAGAGAAGCTGCGCTGTAGAGCTGATGTTCTGTAAGGGGAGCTTCTCAGATGACACCACTAAAGCTTGTAGCCCCGGGTGTGTGTGGTCTGTATGGGGTTGTTACCTGTTTGCTTTGACTTGCCCTGGGTGAGACGTGCCTGTTTTGTATTACAGTTGGCAGATGCGCTACCAGAACAGTCCTCTGCCAAAACATCTGGGAGCAGTACAAAACCTGGCCAGGCTCCTCAGGGCTGGCCAGGCTCCAGCCCTTGGAGTAACCCAAGTGCTCCACCTGCAATGCCACCTGGACTCCCACCAAGTAGTGCAGCGCCCGCCACTGTGCCTTTTGGAGCAGCATCGACAGGAATGTACCCCTCCATGCGTCCAGCCGGGCCACCACCAGGCCCCCCGGCACCCTTTCCCCCTTCTGGACCATCATGTGTCCCGCCTAGTGGCCCTTACCCAGCCCCTGCCGTGCCAGGCCCTGGCCCCACAGGGCCGTACGCTACACCAAATATGCCAATTCCAGAGCTACCTAGGCCATATGCTGCACCCACAGATCCAGCTGCAGCTGGTACTTTAGGTCCATGGGGATCCATGTCCTCTGGACCTTGGCCACCAGGAATTGGGGGGCAGCATCCTAATATGCCATATCGATCTCCAGGGCCATACCCCACTGTTCCTCCTCCAGTGTCTGGAGCACCACCTGTGCCGTGGGGAACTGTGCCACCAGGAGCCTGGGGACCACCAGCACCATATCCTGGCCCTGCAGGACCTTATCCCACGCCAGGACCCCATCCTGCTCTGAATAATCCTTACCAAGTGCCTTCAGGACCTTCTGGTATCCCACCAATGCCTGGTGGCCCTCATGTGAGTGCTGAGCTTGTTCTGCCCTTGTAGTCAAGGTCACGTTGGCTCTGCTGGTGGGAGGTTAGAGCTGCTGAGTCTATACACAGGAAGTGTGAGGTCTTCAGGGCTAGGTGCAGCCTTTCTTTCTTTTTGTTTGTTTTTTGTTGTTGTTGTTGTTGGTTTGAGACAGGTTCTCTCTGTAGCCTTGGCTGTCCTGGACTCCCTTTGTAGACCAGGCTGGCCTTGAACTCACAGCGATCTGCCTGCCTCTGCCTCCCGAGTGCTGGGATTAAAAGCGTGCACCACCACACCTGGCTTAGATGCAGCATTTCAAAGCAGAGGAATTCCTGCTGCTAAAGAGAGAAAGGGAAGATTCTCAGCTCCTTACGACATTGTACTATCAGCCGCAGCATGCTCCTCAGCACCCTGACCTAGGTGGCTAGAAGAGGCGTGTCAGGACTGTGTTCTGGGGGCGGTTTTACAATCCTTGGTGTCACACTAAAGTGCAGCTTGAGAAAAAGCTTGTCTGGGTGTTGTAAAGAACATGAGGCAGTGAGTAGATGACAGACATTGCCCGTCTCAAACAGTTCCCGGGGATTCTTGAGCCTGGCGCTGTCACTATTCTTGTAAAGCAGTCTGTACCTGCTAGCCCACCAGTAACTAAGCAGATCTCCATGTAGAGAAATTAAGTAGCTCGGCTGTGGGGAAATTCTTAGTGAAGTGTCCTCTGAATTATATTAGTGCAGTGTGTGTGTTTGTGTGTGTGTGTGTGTGTGTGTGTGATTTTTTTCCCTCAAAAATCTTTTTCTTGCCGGGCGTGGTGGCCTATAATCCCAGCACTCGGGAGGCAGAGGCAGGTGGATCGCTGTGAGTTTGAGGCCAGCCTGGTCTACAAAGTGGGTCCAGGACAGCCAAGGCTACACAGAGAAACCCTGTCTCGAAAAACAAAACAAAAAAATTTTTTTTCTTGCAAAATGTGCCACAAGACTTGGTGTTTGCATTTATTATACACTAAAATTATTTTAGACCTCCCCAAAAAGTAACTGTACGTTCTAATTATGTGTGGGAGCTGTGGAGGTTCATGTGCTCACAGATTAGCATTAGTGGAACCAGGAATGTTAAACACACAGGCTTGTCTCTTCTGAGGAGGAGGAGATGCATGCCCTGTGTCCTGCCCAGAGGCTGGGGCAGATGTGGTCAATAATCTGGTGATCTCTGTGCTGTCGGTGGCCAAGACCCCGCTGCACCCTCCCCAGACACTTAGGGCGAACTTGTCAATGTGTGGAACCCATCTTTATGGAAGATGTCATTTGTACTTCTTACAAATGTTCCTATGTAGTCCTGTCTTAACTGTCATTGTGCACACAGGATTGAGTTAGTTATCTCCTGGAAATTCTTCACCAAATTGTGTTGTGCTCAAATATGCCGGAAATAAACTATTTAGGGTTGGATTTCCAACGTTTGAACCATCACCAGCTACCGAGTCGTGTTAAACTGGGCTTCCTTGCCTCCTGCAGATTGTTACTTGTCACCGCTGCATGTAGCAGACCGTCTGCACATGGCAGAAGCCACGTGTGTGAGCCCCTTGGCCAAAAGCATGGCTTTCCATTGAGGTGGCGGTTAACTGCAGCTGAAGGAGACTTGCTCCTGTTGCTAGGCCTGAAGGGGCGTTCAGCATCCCCAAGAACAGTTTTGTGGGTTTTTTGTTTTGTTTTTTTCTTTTAATTCTGGTTTTTATTTATAATACAGGCACTGAGCTTAATGCAAAAGGTTTCAAAAATCATTAATACATTTGAGAGTATAGAGTCTAGTAAGCACTTCACACCTACAAACTAAAAGTAATCACTGTTACGATGTTCCATTTCATTTGTCTGCTAATTTGTTCGGTCCGTACGTTGTGTAGCCAATTTTGTGTTTTTGAAGAAATTAGGCTCACAAAATGCTTGTCTTGCCTTCTTGCAGTTTCCTCACAAGCACGCAGAGATCGCGTATGACTCCATTGTTGAACCACGTTCTGAGATCTTCCTTCCTTCCTTTCTTTCTTTTTTTTTTTTTAAACACAAAATGTCCAGAGTTGTTTTGGTTTGAGATGTTAATAACTGCATGAGTATCCTATAAGAAAACACATGGTAAATATAGTAATATTAGAAGCATATGGCTCAGAGGGACCTCATGTGAGTTTTATAAAACTAAACCCATAGTCAAATCCTTTGTCAGTTTCATCCAAGCGGCCCCTGAGGTGGGAAGGCCGCAGAAAGAATATTATGCGGCTGATGCTCTTTTGGCCCCATCAGCATAGGAGACCTTTCCAGGATCACCCCTAAAGTTGTAGCTGCTAAACTTTCATAGGCTTGGTCTGTAAGCCACATTTGCCATTGAAGAACTGGGGAAGGGCTTCAAGGCATTTAGCAATTAAATGAAAGTCATGGCAGCCTCATGCATTATTGCTCCAACAAAAAAGATACTGGTGATACGGAGCAGTAAGTCCATAGGAGATGCAAGCATTTAAAAGGTCCTCATAGCCGGGCATGGTGGCGCATGCCTTTAATCCCAGCACTTGGGAGGCAGAGGCAGGTGGATCTCTCTGAGTTCGAGGTCAGCCTGGTCTACAGAGCGAGTCCAGGACAGCCAGGGCTACACAGAGAAGCCCTGTCTCGAAAAACAATGACAAAAACACTTGTGCACTTCCCTTTTTTGAAATATGCTGCCCAAACTCGACGTTACAAAGCCTTTCCTGGACCCTGCCCTCTGTTCTCGCTCACCTGTGAGCACCCCAGCCTCAGGTTCTGGCCGTCACTTCCACTGCGCCAGAGGCACTGGGTCCTGGGGAAATGCATCTGGAAAATGAGATGGACTAGACTCCTGCACTAGCCAGCTTTCTTCAGAGGGTCAGACAGTTTATACTCTTGAGGATTCGTGTGAATAAAATACATTGGAGAGGGCAAGCACGTGTGATGAAGCAAGCCGAAGGCAGCAAAAGCATGTTTTCCATAGAAGCAAATAACAGCCAGTTACAATGAACAACCTAAAGTAAACTCCTGTCTGTTACATCTGGGAGGACCAAGAACAATCCAGGGTTTTTGAAGAAACAGGCTGCAAGATTCCTGTCTTGGTTTGTTGGAGTTTTCTTACAGGCACTCAGCATATTACTCTAGTTTTAGACAGTGTTGCTTGTGGTGTCCATAATTATAAATATTGATTCCCCCCCTTTCTTTTTTCTGTTGCAGTCTTACCATTAAGTTGGCAGTGGATGAAGAGATGGCACACTGCTTTTTGAAGTACATGCGAATGCACATGAAGGCATATAGAAAATGACTGGTTTCGCTATTGGTTGAGGGCATTCGTGAGAGAACAACTTTTGCACTTCTGAGTCCTGTTTCATGTGTTTGGATATGTAGAACGTCGTGTGGGTACAATCAGATAAAATGTAGAAGCAAATCATTTAAGTGTGGTTAATGTAGCTATATGTATGGGATGACTTTGATAATATGTTTAAAGCGTAGCTATACCCTCAAATTCTAAAGTAACATGGATTATTGTAATTAGAATCCACAACTTACTTAGAAAAGTAATTCAAGTATTTTTTTATGATTCTCTTCCACTACCACTCCCATATAACTAAAAACAATCACTTACTTGAAACATGGCTCCCCAACATTTTGAGCTTTCTACCTACACACACCAAGGCCTCTTGTTATGTTTAGCTACATAATTGTATTTGTGTGTGTGTGTTGTTACTAGGTTTAATTCAGCCATTATATTCAGTTCTCCCAAAATAACTTAATTTTTCTATCAAAATTGCATTGTTATCTAAGGACAAGTTTTTTGCTCTTAACAGCTCTAGAAAAATGTTGGCACCAAATGCGCTAAAGTGTTAAGGTTTACTGTGGTTAGAGTGCCCATGTTCTGAGTCCAGCCTTAGGAAGAAATACTCACGCGGGGAGGGGCGTGAGTAAGCAGCTGCCTCTGGGCAGTCACTGTGGCAGGTCCTTGTACCCAGCCTGCCATCTAAGCACCAGGTGGAGCCAGGAGCTCTCCTCTCACTAGGTAACAGCAGGGCCCACACAGTGATGTCATATTCCTTTTTGACCATCTAATTTGGAATTCTTAAATTATTTTTTCTTTAAGAAAGGTGGTTTATTTTTATCAGTGTATTATTTTAAGTGGAAAAAAGTGCTCTGACTTCCAAAGGACATTCCCATGGTGACTGAGCCTCAACCTGTTTGAGTTGTTGCAGAGTCACACACGTGTAATAGATGTTTCTTGGCTTTAGTGCACAGGACAACTGGAGGAGAAAGCTCTCTGGTTGACAAGTCATGGGTCAGACCCCTCAGTAGACCAGGTGTAGGACGCAGAGCCTGATGGGTAGCTCCTACGGACAGTGTGAGTGTGATTGCAGAGTTGCTGCATTCCCAAAATATAAAGACGCTTCAAGGCACCTGTGAGTCCCCATCCCCGGACTTAAAGGAGATCCTGGATTTGTACCCATAGGTTCAGACCTTGCTATGGGCAGGCAGTGACCCCAGCCTTGGCTGCTGGTGGTCCACTGTATCTGTGGACTCTGGCAATTCAGTGTGGTCCACTTTGAAGCTTCTCTTCTTTTTTTTTTTTTTTTTTTTTTGGTTTTTTGAGACAGGGTTTCTCTGTGTAGCCATGGCTGTCCTGGACTCGCTCTGTAGACCAGGCTGGCCTTGAACTCACATCGATCCACCTGCCTCTGCCTCCCAAGTGCTGGGATTAAAGGCATGTGCCACCACGCCCGGCTAGACACATTTTCTTATTTAGGCAGAGCTGGTTTAATGCTTTCATTAAGCTTAGTAATGCAGGAAAAACCAAGATACAATTATGTTGCTAAAATACAAAAAGAGGCCTCAGTTTATATAGGCAGATGAGCTCCTTTGCCCTCTGGAGGGTTTGTCCTCTGGGATGTGTTTTGAGGTTCTTCCATTGATGCCGTCCCATTAGGGTTCCTTGAGGAACAGCTGCTTCCAGACTCCCAAAAAGATTTCTGATTTCTCCTGGGGACTCCTTGGACCTGGAACCCAACCTGCCAGCCTGGGCATCTGGGCCCTGGAATGTACACCATCCTGTCCTGCCTACGTACATAACCTTAAGCCAATAATTATCAGTTGCCAAATTCATCAGCCAATGTGTTGGGGTTTTTCTTGTTGGGTGGGGTTTTTTGGGGGGTGAGGGTCTTGTTAGAATTTAATGATCCAGCCTATGTCATGTGCTCTAGGCAGTAGGTACCTCCATTTAAACCCTTAATCATTGAAGTATTTGGGTTGTCATTTAATACAAGAGAAGTCAAAGGGACAGCAGAATTATTTTTTATTTTCAGAACATTTCCTTCGTTGCCCTCAGGGTAGAGTGTTTCTGGGTTCAAAAAAAAATCATGAAAAGCTAAAATAAAAGTATATGTAAAAGGTAGCCAAATAAAGAATCTGGAAAGGACTTTCTGGCTTGGTAGAGGGTAGAGTGTTTCTGGGTTCAAGATGGAATCCAGAAAAGCTACAGTGAAAAGAAAAGGTATCCAAATGAGAAAAAGAATCTGGAAAGGTTTTCCTGGTTTTATTTAGCCTAAGAATAATACTGCTTTGAGAACAAGCCATGCTAGGCCACGACTGATCTACCAAAAAGACAATTTGTCAATAAATGTTTGGTCTTACAGGAGTCTAAATTATAAAGTTTATTGACATGGTCTGAGAAGAATTCTTAATACGGTTAAAGATAGTTGAGAAATGCACAAGAACAGTGTTTGTGAAGTTGAAGTCTTCAGTTCTGGGCCCTAGACCTCCTTTGTTCAACTGTCAGTAGAGGTTAGCGGGGCAGGCAACACTATTTTCTCACCTCACAAACTAATGCTGCCTTATGTCCTCACATAGACAGCTTTTGAAACTAGATGCGATCAGTTTCTGGTAAGACACTGCCTCATTTTTACAGTGGTCACCTACACTTGTCAACAACTGTGGCCATGCATGCCTCACCCTGAGTGACATAGATCAGCTTTCTCAAGTGCCAGGAATGCAAACTCTGGAAGTTAAAGTTTTAGTATGGGCCTTCAAATCTGTACGATGCCTGATTGACCCAGCTGCTGGAGAGCACCGGCTGCTTTGAGGGAAGCAAGTGTCACTCGAAGCACACACTTTTCAGGACTGCCAACTGAAACAACAGTGGGCAATGGTGATTCAGACTCTACGTAGGTGTCTAGCTCCAGAGCTCACCTGAGGACTGAGCGTGCCGTGTGCACTAGAGCTCCTGCTTTAGTTACCAGCCCCCTAGATAAGTGCTTAGCAGCTGTCAGTGCGGATGACAGACCTGTCTTGAGCATTTTTTAAAGTGGACATTGGGTTTTGTTTTGTTACCTTTTTTGAGGTGGGGTCTTGCCATATAACTCTGGCTAGCCTGTATCTCTTTGTGTAGATGAGGAACTCACAAAAATCTTATTGTCTCTGCCTCCTCAAAACTGAGATGAAAGGTATATGCCTGGCTTAATAAACTGTGAGTGAGTGAGTGAGTGAGTGAGTGAGTGAGTGAGTGAGTGAGTGAGTGAAGGTGGCACGTGCCTTTGATCCCAGCACTTGGGAAGCAGAGGCAATCTGACCTCTGAGTTTAGGACAGAGATGGTTATACCAGAAAACCATGTCTCAATAAAAACAAAAGGGTGTCTTTCGAGATGTAGTGCTAATCAGTGCCACTATTCAAGTGTGCAAAGTCACAGGGTGTTTTCCTCTGCTCTTCTGGATAGACACTTGCCCAGCTGACACTGACCTGTCATTAAGTAGACATTATTTTTTATATGTGAGCTATAAAAGTTTTCGGTTAATACTTTCCTTGAGATTGTGATCTTTTTCATTTATTGAATAATGGCAAATTTGATGTATTTTATAGTCTATGCATTTTAAGTTCAGCTGCCTGGAGTGTGTTTGAGACAACCATGTTTGTACTATGAACTGTTGGCAATGGCGTATACTAGGTTTGTCACCTGCTGCTGTATTTGCAAACAAAGACAAATGTTGCTTGAAGATGTAATTATAATTAGAAGTAGGCTATGGATGTGATACTTGATATTTTTAAGGTAAACTTGTTTGCTTTGTGTGTAATACCTGAAAGTCTTTTTAAGAAATGTATTTTCGTGATTTCATGGTTTCTCCGTGTATTTTCTTACCCTGGCCCAGTCTAAGCTTCCCTGCGCCCAGTTAGCTTTCAGTGTGTAGTCCTAGGGAGAACAAGGGTCTCCAACGCCTGCTTGCATGTGGCCTGCATCCTCTAAGGATTCCTGCAGGCTGCCTGGAAAGAGCCTGCCCCATAACCCCCCTCAGCAACCGGATGCCAGCACCTGTGGTAAGGACTGCCCCCAAGGCTAGGCCACCCTGCACCAGGTTATCTGCACCTGTAGTCTGAGGGGCCATCCCTCCACCCCTGCGGTACTACCCCCACTTTCTCTTAAGAACACGGACTCCTTTTGCTTTGACTGTCACATCTGTAATAAGGGTCACATTAAGTTTAATGTACTTGATTCTGTCCATGGGAGTTAGCCAGACTCACAGCTCCCGTGTGAGTGGGCTACCCTTGACCTTTTGAAATAAATTTAGAGGTGGGTGGTGGTGGCTCATGCCTTTAATCCCACAGGAGGCAGATCTCTAAGTTTGAGGCCAGCCTGGTATACAAACAGGACAGCCTAGGCTACACAGAGAAACCCTGTCTCAAAAACAACAACAACAAAAAAGTCATCTGTTAAATAAATTTAGGGTGGTCTCTGATATTCTGTGTTCCTGAAGCACCCACTTAAAATAGAGCTAAGAAAAGTGAAATTGGAATGTAAGACAATCCTGGGGTGCCCAGCTGGCTGTTGATGGCATTGCTCTAAGACATATGCTGAGTCTCCTGACACAGCAGGTCCTTTTTACTACCGTACTAGCACTCTTTTTTTTTCCCCCGTGGTTTTTCGAGGCAAGGTTTCTCTGTGTAGCCTTGGCTGTCGTGGACTTCCTTTGTAGGCCAGGCTGACCTCACAGAGATCTACCTGCCTCTGCCTCCCGAGTGCTGGGGTTAAAGGCGTACGCCACCATGCCCGGCTTTACAAATTTTCTTTATAGGTTTGTTTTTATGTGTACTTTTGCATGTATCTGAATGAGTGCCATTCACTTTTTTTTAAAAAATCAGGCTAGGGAGATGGCTCAGTGGTTAAGAGCACTAGCTGCTCATCCAGAGGTCTTGATTCAATTCCCAGCAACCATATGGTGGCTCACAGCCATCTATAATGGAATCTATTGCCCTCTTCTGTCTGATGCTCTCTTCTGTCATACTGTCATACATGCAAATAGAACACTTATATACACAAAAAAAATTTTTTTAAAGCCTCTCCCAAACCCAACACAATTATTAGCATAGAAACTAATCTTCGGGCTGGAGAGAAGGCTCAGCAGTTGAGAGTACTGACTGCTCTTCCAAAGGACCCGGGTTCAATTCCCAGCATCCACAAGGCAGCTCACAACTATCAGTAACTTCAAGATCTGACACCCTCACACAGACATACATGCAAGGAAAACACCAACATACATTAAATAAAAATAAATAATTTTTAAAAAGAAACTAACCTTCATTTCCTATGTGTTAGGATGCTATTTATTCTGTTGCTTATAAAACTGAAAACGTCTAACCAGCAATCTTTGTAGCCATGTTCTCTTGAGTAACTTTCCCTGGCAAGTAGAGTTGATTCCAGCTGACAAGCAGAACTGGACGGCATACCTGTTGGGATAGACAAGCTATAAAGAGAAGAGCGTGCCAGGGGCCTTCCCATGCCCGCTGTTACAGAGATGGACCTACAGGGGAGGGAGGAGCGAGTCAGGCCAGTGGTCAAGGGGAATCTTGGTAGGTGCGTCTTTATTTATACAGGTTTCGCAGAACAAAGAGAGCAATGATCATACATGAAGTACAGATCATGGGTTTGGTTTTTCATTAAATGTCCATGGTTACAAGTTCAGCCACAATTATAAAATACAGTCAGGGCCAGGCATAGTAACGCACGCCTGTAATCCCAGCACTCAGAAGGCAGAGGCAGGTGGATCTCTGAGTTCGAGGCCAGCCTGGTCTACAAAGCAAATCCAGGACAGCCAAGGCTACATAAAAACAAACAAAAACAAGACATCTCAGAAATTCCGTGATCTCATTTCTTCATCTGTAAAATGGAGAAGATGAACTAGTTGTCTGTCTGGGGCTTACCCCTGGGTCTCACATGCTCCCTTGACCTTATAGTTTGCCCCCCCCAAAAAAATAAAGACTGGTGGGACCTGTGGAACACCCCGCAGCCCCCGTGCTGACTGCAAGGGCATTGCCAAGATTATAAAACACCAACGGATAACTAAAAAAGAAAATCATTAGCTCCGGATGCTATTATATTAATAGCTCCATTTATGGCCATAGAGCTAATTAGAGACCTCTTAGGAAAGACAGACGGTGATTAAAGGGTTAAGAGCAGGTTAGCTTGTTTATTCCTCACCTGCATAAGTGAGGCCTGGGCCAGGTGTTAAAGAAGTGCCTCAGGATCGCTTTTCAGAAACAGGCTCATGATGCACGGCTGGTCGTTTCATGAGAGGCCCAACTTTAGGTTGCCATGGCTGGGCACACAGCAGAGCACGCCTACGGAAACAGTCTGCACAGCAGCCTTAGACTATGAAAGAGGCTTCTACAGGGTCCGTAAGCAAAAGGACTTCCCGCAGCTGCTCCTGTAGAGCACCGCAGAGAAGCGTTTGTGCGGCCTGCCTTGAGGAAGAACGCTGGAGGCTCCTGTAGCATCTGAACTCATAGATGCCCTTTTGCAGTATTTTTGCTGAAATAGGCAATGCTACAATAAATCTTAGCAAGGAGTACATACTAAGATTTATTGGAAGCCAGGTGTGGTGGCGCCTGCCTGTAACCCCAGCACTCAGGAGGCAGAGGCAGGTAGATCTGTGAGTTTGAGGCCAGCCTGGTCTACAGAGTGAGGCCAAGACAGCCAAGACTACACAGAGAACCTCTGTCTCATTTTTTTTTTTAAATTGTTCATCTAGATTTCAGGGGGAATGGAAGTTATGTTGACATACTTTTTGGGCTGCTTTATTGGTGTTTTTTGTTTGTTTTTTGTTTGTTTTTCAAGCAGAGTTTCTCTGTGTAGCCTTGGCTGACCTAGACTTACTTTGTAGACCAGGCTGGCCTTGAACTCACATCTATCCTCCTGCCTCTGCCTCCAAGTGTTTTTTATCGTTTTGTTTTTGTTTCTGTTTTTTGAGACGGGTTTCTCTGTGTAACCCTGGCTATCCTGGACTCACTTTGTAGACCAGGCTGGCCCTCAAACTCACAGAGATCCACCTGCCTCTGCCTCCCAAAGTACTGGGATTAAAGGCGTGCGCCACCACCGCCCTGCTATAATTCTTTATCATAAGAAAATAGATTGTTTTATTTTACAATAGGCTAGTATTGTGTGAAAGTGAATAATGGAAGCCAGTTAATGAACTGATTAATTAAAATAGTTTCACAGTCATGGATAGATGTGTTTGATCAAATACCTGGGCACCATTGGCTATCCACATCAACTCAATAAATTACCCACCACAGGTTTGATTTTTCTTGTTTAAGGAGGAAAGGCAGAAGGCAACAAAAGCAATCATTTATTCACGGCTGATAAGAACCCCCAGGATGGGCCTCCCCAGGTGAAAGGCCAGACCGATGAGTTGGAGATCCCTACCACAGCCATGCAAGTGTGACACTGGCCAGAAGAGGGTGCTGTCTCCTGCTTGTATAACAACCCTCATGGGACCCAACATGCCAGGAATTGGCGATAATACTTTCAGTTACTTCTTACAGCTCTCAATTTAGTGTATCACATAACTGGTATTTCACCACACCACCATGGCGTCTCATTGGCAATACTGTGCCACTGAGTTAATAGTGCTTGTAGGCGCGGACCAACTTTGCCATTGGCTTTCCCAGAGAAATACAGTTGGGCCAACCAGGCAGACCCCAGCCAGATGGTTTTTCCAGCCTAGGCAAACTCAGGCTGCCACTGGAGGGAAGAAGACTGCCGTATTTGGCAACTGAAGGAAGAAGCAGGAATCTAGCCAAAACTGAGAGCATGTTTGGGAAACCCCTCCTGGTGCCGGGCTCAGCCCTGGTTAGCAGAGCGGCCACAAGTAACCTGGTTTCTTAATTAGAGATGGAAACTCACGTCAGTATAGTAATCCCTAGTTCCCATAGATAATTAAAAGCTCCCGCTTTACTGACAGCTCAAACTTGTGCAACATGAGTGTTTGCAGAGGCTCTCCCACCACACTGCAAGGAGAGAAGGCACTAATTATTTCCAATTTGCAGCTGAGGAAACAGAAGGTAAGTGGCTTGCGTTGGCTTCCTGTTTGGCAAAGCCTGGGAGGTGAGCAGAAATTCGGGGCCTGACCCTCTGTGTTCTCCCCCTTATCAAAGTATACTCTCACTCCCTCCACCATTAATGATGAGTGTGTGCACGCACTGGTATCAGGGACCCTTTTTTGGACTGTGCCCAGTGTGCATGCAACAGACAAAGGCAAGCACACAAAAGCATGTTCACAGCATGTGATCTGTCTTATTGTTGTTATTGTTGGTTGTTTGGGTTTAGGTTTGTCTTGTTGGTTGTTTGGGGGTTTTTGTGGTTTTTTTGTTTTGTTTTGTTTTGCTTGAGACAGTTTCTCTGTGTAGCCCTGGCTGTCCTGGAACTCGCTTTGTAGACCAGGCTGGTCTCGAACTCAGAGAGACCCACCTGCCTCTGCCTCCCAAATGCCAGGATGAAAGGTGTGTACTGCCACCACCACCATACCCAGCTATTTGTTTATTTCATTTTCCCATTTTTGTTTGTGTATTCTTCTTTTTCTAGCTTTATTTTCATTTTATTTTTTAATGTGTTTGAGTGCTTCGCCTGTGTGTATGTGAACCACTTGCATGCCTGGTGCCCAGGAAGGTCAGAAGAAGGCATTGGATGCCCTAGGACTGGAGTTGCAGACAGTTGTGAGCTGCCATGTGGGTGCTGGGAATTGAACCCAGGACCTCTGGAAGAGCAGGCAGTGCTCTTAACCACTGAGCCATCTCTCCAGTTCCTCATCTTCCTTTTTCTTTTTAAGATTTGGTTTACACTTTCTGTTTAAAGATAAGGTCTCATTGAGATTGGAGCTCATCAGCTTATCAGGCAAGCTGGCCAGAGAAGGCCTGAGATCCACCTGCCTCACCTCCCCACGCTGGCGACGTGGGCACAGGCTACCAAGGCCAGCTCTTTATGTGAGTGCTGATAATAAAAGTGCTAACTCATCTTGAAAAGGTGCAAATGGTGCCTCCTGACAGGAGGGGGGGGGAGCAGCCGGGGCTGAAGCTGCTCAAAAGTCTAGGGCTTGGGCAAGTGAGATGACTCAGGGGGCAACGTGCTCGCTGAGCAAGCCTGATGACCTGACTTCTGTCCCCAGAACCCACACAGAGGGAGACAGGAAGAACCAATTCACAAAGTTGTCTTCTGACTACCACGTGTGCAACCACTCACACAGGAAATTGTAATAATAATTATTTTTATTACTATTATTTTAAAAGGTCATGGCTAACCAGGCCTGGTGAAAACATACAATCTAACCTACTTGGGAGATTGAGGCAGAAAGATTTCAACATCAAGACCTGCCTGGGTAATTTAGTAAAATCTTGTCTTCAAAATAGAGCAACAACAAAACAAATCAAATAAGCAAACAGAAGTATAATTCAGTGTGGGCATTTTCCTAGTATTCACCAGGCCCTGGGTTCAATCCCCAGTACCCAAAAGGGAAACATATTCACAGAGACTCATAAACTGAAGCCGACTTCCTTCTCCCAGCACCTACTAGTTATTAGCAAGTGGGGCTTCCTGCTCCATGGCTGGAAAAGCATTTCAGGACAAAAGCAGATTGTGCCAAATCAAGGGCTGGGCTCTCTAACCAGTGGGCAAAGACCTCCAGTTCAGGGCTGTCCACACCACACCAAGAGCTAAAAGGGACATTCCTTCACCCAGTGCACTTTGGTGAAGCTTTTCTGAGCAGAGAAGAGCTTGGGAGTCAGGCAGGTTCCACAAGCAGAATAGGTTCTGAGGACTCCAACCAACAGCCGGACCAGACAGCACCTGCGGACAGCCAACCAACAGCTGGACCAGACAGCACCTGCGGACAGCCAACCAACAGCCGGACCAGACAGCTCCTGCGGACAGACAGCCAACAGCCAGACCAGACAGCTCCAGCAGACAGACAGCCAACAGCCGGACCAGACAGCTCCTGCGGACAGCCAACCAACAGCCTGACCAGACAGCGCCTGCGGACAGCCAGACAACAGCCGGACCAGACAGCGCCTGTGGACAGCCAGCCAACAGCTGGACCAGACAGCGCCTGTGGACAGCCAGAAGCGAGGCATAGGAACTCCTTAATGCAGTACAACTTAGTTTGTCATTGAAGAGTTCTTTAGTGAATTGGCCTCTAGGCTTCTTTTTTTT
>OU015746.1:123340019-123388829 GCA_907169655.1 Acomys percivali
ACACACACACACACACACACACACACACACACACACACACACACACAGAAAAACATGAAGGCCGGATGAAGTATTGGCCAGTTATCCTGTTTCATTAGTTTGTGCATTTGCAACAGAAATATGGAAATTAAAGCATTGGTGCATGCAGAGTGCTTCCAGGAACTTATTCCAGCTTTACAACAATTAGAAAATGAAGCTGCTAAAAATTGCCAAGCGATGCAATTGGATATTTTAACAGATTTCACTTTCAGTCACGTGTCTGTGTTCATGCACTCGAACACAGAGAGTTGTAGGTGGATGGGAGCTGCCTGACATCACCACTGGGACCTGAACTCAGGTCCTCTGGGAGAGCAGTGCAGGCTCTTAGCCCCTGAGTACACTGCAGTACACAGTGAAAGAAAAGGTATTGGCTCAGGACCTCCCAAGATCCAGTTCTCAGCACAAGAGAGATGTATTTGCCCCAGACGGACAAAGGGCAAGAATAAGAGACAGAGACAGGAGACGGGGATGAAAGAGAAGGGCGCAAGGAAGAAGGCGACCAGGTATTTGTTCCAGATGACAAAGGCTCGCCTCTGGATGCCGAGGAGACAGATGTGGCCCATAGGTAAATGGTGGGTTATATGGGGGTGGGGGGAGAACCCCATGTTAGGATGAGGTGTTAAGTGGACATGTTAATTAGGTGAGCTAAAGGGGGCTTTTGAGTGTTGGATTTCAGTACTTTGACAGCTGGGCCTTGGTAGTCAGCTTCAGGAGGAGGAGGAAGTGGCCAGCTCAGCGGCTAGACCCTGGCGACTGCTCTGGGACTGCAATGGTTCTCAGCAAGGCAGAGGGTTGGGGAGAAGGACAAGGCCTGCGGGGCTGAAGCTGGCCAGAGTCGTTCGTGCAGTATTTGGGCTTTTCAGTGTAAGTGCATTTTTATAGTAAGAGAAACTAATTGGTGTTGGTAGCATTTTTGTAAGGAAGTAGAGTCCATCTAGTCACTGTCTTTTCAGAGCTGTCCTACATGGGAGTACTTCCCCCCACCTTGTGTTTGTGTCTCTGTGAGTGTCTGTATATGTCTCTGTGAGTGTCTGTATGAGTATCTGTGTGTTTGTGTGTACGTTTCCGTGTGTGCATTGTGTGTCTGTGTGTGCACACCTGTGCAGAGGCCACAAGAAGTTTATCAGTAAGCGCTCCTAACCCCTGTGCTGCTTTTCCAGACCAGGAAATACTCGTCTGTAACATTGTTTATCTTTTGTGCTATTCTTACAAGTTTGTTATTAAAATGTAAAAAATACTTCTTTTTCTTTTTGGTGCTGTTTTGTTTTGTTTTGAGACAGGGTTTCTCTGTGTAGCCTTGGCTTTCCCGGCCTCACTTTGTAGACCAGGATGTCCTGGAACTCACAGCGATCGGCCTGCCTCTGCCTCCCCAAGAGGGAACAAGAAAGATGATTTATTGTGCATGACTTACAAGTGAGGAGAGAACTAGTCCAGGATGCCATTGGGGCAGGGCACAGGGCCTGCGGGGCGACGTGGTCGGCAGGCAGCAGGCAGGCAGGCAGGCAGGCAGGCAGCAGGCAGACAGGCAGGCAGGCAGGCTCTCAGGTGCTCTCAGCGAGCAGAAGGGGATGTCTCAGATCCACTAAGACTTCCTACTGACAGCAGGGCAGAGACCAACAACTTGAACCAGCGTCCCGGCCCTCAGCCTCCCTTCCCTCTGCTCCCACAGCCGTGCTGCGTGCACAGGCTATTTCACCTCTGCCTCGGCCCTCTTGTCTTGTGCTGCTGCCTGTGCATTCAATTCTCCCTGCACTACACTCTCGTGGTGCAGGAGTTTCAAGGAAAATGGTGCTAAGGCTGAGAGAGCTTTTTATTTTTTTTAAGTTTATTTATTTAGCCGGGTGTGGTGGTGCACGTCTTTAATCCCAGCACTTAGGAGGCAGAGGCAGGTGGATCTCTGTCAGTTTGAGGCCAGCCTGGTCTACCTAGCAAGTCCAGGACAGCCAGAGCTACACAGAGAAACCCTGTCTTGAAATACCAAAAAAGAAAAAAGTTTATTTTATGCATACAGGTGTTTTGACTGTATATATATCCACGTACCACATGTGTAGCTGGTACCAAAAGAGATCAGAAGAGGGTGTCAGATCCCCTGGAACTGGAGTTATAGACAGGTGTGCGATGCCATGTGGGTGCTGGGGATTTAACCTGGGTCCTCTGGAAGAGCAGCCAGTGTCCTGACCACTGAGCCACCTCTCATCCAAAACTATTGATATTTTTTAAAATCAATGAAATTTATAGCAGCAGTAGAAGTAATGGTGAACATGTGATCCCAGCCCTGTAGAAACTGACAGAGAATCACAAATCCAAGCCCAGCCTAGGCTACATAGGAAGGAGATTCACACATCTGGGGCTAACCTAGGCTACATAGCAAGCTGTTGTCCACCCTGCCCCCACAAAACCACACACACCCCCCAAAAAAAAAAGAAGGGAAGGAAGAAGGAAGGAGGGAAAGTTGAGCCAAGTCTAAAAAAATAAAAAATAAAAAAAAAAGCAAAGCAAAAAGCAAGACAAACCCATATTCTACGAAGAACTGACCTATCATCTGAAAAAAATGTCGGAGTCAGGAAACAAAAGGAGTCACACAGACTGTTCCAGAATAAAAGAGCATAAACAGACTTGGCAGCAAAATGCTGTGCGGTCTTGGATTTGGTCCTAGACCAGGAGAAAACACGAAGGCGGTTGCTGAAGAATCGAGGGATGAGTGAAGACAATGGCTGACTTTGACTGTGTTAACTGCACTGTGGGTTCGCAAAGAATGTGTTCCCTAAAAAGCTAGATGTGTGGTACATACCCGAAATCCCAACACTGAGGCACTCGGGGATGAGAAGTTCAAGGCCAGCCTAAGCTACATGAGATCACAGCCCAGAATCCAAAACATCATGTCTTTTCTCTTCCCTGGAAAATGCACACCTGAAGTGTTTATGGGGAAAGGACATCGTGTCTCTCCTAACTTTAAAAAAAAATTTTATTATTTATTATTATGTATACAGTGTTTTATCTGCCTGTATGCCTGCATGGCAGAAGAGGGCCTCAGATCACATTATAGATGGTTGTGAGTCACCTTGTGGTTGCTGGGAATTGAACTCAGGACCTTTGGAAGAGCAGGTGGCGCTCTTATCCACTGAGCCATCTCTCCAGCCCCTCTCTCCTGACTCTTACGTGGCTTGAGGAGTGGTGGGGCCTACGGGAAGCACTTGGGTCATGGACACTTTTCTCCTGAAAGTTCCCTAGAGTATGGGTTAGCTGTCACCAGAGTGGAAAGCTGTACTGTGTCCAGTCCCACTTCGCTCCTTTTCTTGTTACAAAGAACCTATTTGCACTTCTGCTTTTCTCTCTGAAGTAAGCCAACCCACTCTTAAATTTCATAAAACCATGAGCCAAAGTAAACCTCTTTTCTTTATAAATGAGTCATCATCACATGTTTTGTCATTGTGATAGAAAATGAATTCAGAGGGGCTGGAGAGATGGCTCAGAGGTTAAGAGCACTGACTGGCTGCTCTTCCAGAGGTCCTGAGTTCAATTCCCAGCAACCATATGGTGGCCCACGACCATCTGTAATGTGATCTGATGCCCTCTTCTGGCCTGCGGGTGTACGTGCAGGCAGAGCACTGTATACATAATAAATAAATAAAATCTTTAAAAAGAAAAGAAAGAAAATTAATTCAGAGCCGGGCATAGTGGTGCACTCCTTTAACCCCAGCACTCAGGAGGCAGAGGCAGGACGATCTGTGTGAGTTCGAGGCCAGCCAGGACTACACAGTGAGACATATATGTATGAATTCTTTGTATTGCCCTTTCTTGCCATTTTTCTGTATGACACAAATTACATAAATTAAAAGCAAAGCAGCCAACCCATGGATGTCGTCGGAAGCCAAGCGTGCTACCACTCATCCATTTGAAGGTGCATGCTTCTTGCTGGGGAAGCCTGGTACAGGTACTGGACCCCAGATATGTCCTTTGAGACCTGTGGGAGGGGACAGGCCGACACTCTCCAAGGCAGGCTTAGTGGCCAAGCATCTGCTATGCAAATTCTGTCAGCACTGGCAGAGCCCTCATGCCCTGGGAGCACAGGTCTTGCAGCTGTTTTGTGTCAAATGTTTCACGGATGCCACACACCAAGTCCGTCCCAAGAAGTGTCTGTTCGAAGGTGACCCAGGACCGGCTCTGTGGCCCTTTACCTGACGCCAACTGTCCCCTCTCTCCTACATCCCTGCCTTGACTCAGTCTCTGCATCTCTAGTGACGTCATTCCCGCTGTGTTCCTTTACAGAAGCTTTCTTTGGGAGCTTGGGGTGGGGTGTGGAGACGGGGCTGTGGCTGTGCTGGTGGCTTTTGTCATCTTGACATAAACTAGAGTTGTCTTGCGAGAAGGAACCTCAACTGAGGGATTACCTCCGACATCTGGCCTGTAAGCAAGTCTGTGGGGCCTTTTTCTTGATTAATGATTGATATGGGAGGCAGGTGGTTCTGGGTAGTGAAAGAGAGCAAGCCGAGCAAGCCCAGCAAGCCGAGCATCATGGGGAGCCAGTCAGCAAGCAGCGGCCTCTGGGTGAATTCCCACCTCTGGGTTCCTTCTTGAGTTCCGGCCCTGACTTCCCAACATGATGGACTGTGAGCTGTAAGCCAAGTAAACTGTTTCCCCTCCAGGCTGCATGTGGCCAGTGCTTGGTCACAGTGACAGAAAGCAAACTCGGACAGTGGTCAAGAGCGCTTGCTGCATTGTCACCATGGTTGTAGCTCGGGTCTCAGCACCCACAGAACAAGCCCAGCAGGCCAACTCCAAGATGGGCAGAGGTGGGAAGGTCTCTGAGGCTTGCTGGCTTCCAATCTATCTGAACAATCATGAGTCCCGGATTCAGGGGAAGGTCCTATGCGGAGTACACTGGGTACCATCTTCTGGCCTCTACAAGTGTGTGTGTATGCTTAATCTTACACAGGGACACCAAGAACATGGTCGAGGAACCAAACAAATCAATTAAAAGACATTTTGGGTCACACGGTGGTGGCGCACGCCTTTAATCCTAGCACTCAGGAGGCAGAGGCAGGCGGATCCCTGTGAGTTCGATGCCAGCCTGGTCTACAAAGTGAGTCTAGGACAGCCAGGGCTACACAGAGAAACCCTGTCTCAGAAAAAAAAAAAAAAAAAAAAAAAGACTGTGGTCCTCAGTTTCTTTGCTTGTTTTAAGCTGCTTCCCCTACACAGTAAAGGACAAGCAGGATGACCTCCTCAGAACAAGGACAGGCCATTTTGGGAATCCTCCTTTATAGCTGTCTCCTTCTTTCAGTCTCATGAAACTTGATTAATCCCTGGTAAGGGCCTAGAACGACTGAGCTAGGGAGCAAGACACAGGTTTGCGGTCCCTTTTCCGCTGTCCGTGTGGCCTGCTGGGAGTGTTTGTAACTACCGCAGGACACAGGACAAAGGGTGAACACCTGGCCAGGTTACTGGCCGCTCTGCCCCAGGGTGGCTTGGAAAAACACCCACGCCCAAGAGCCGAGGAGGCTGAGTCATGTGGGCGGAGACGCTGCTGAGCCTCTTTCTTGCAGCATAAACAGCTAATAGAGTCCAGAACAGACCTTTTTTTTTTTTTTTTTTTTTTTGGTTTTTCTAGACAGGGTTTCTCTGTGTAGCCTTGGCTGTCTTGGACTCCCTTTGTAGACCAGGCTGGACTCGAACTCACAGTGATCCGCCTGCCTCTGCCTCCCTAGTGCTGGGATTAAAGGCGTGCGCCACCACGCCTGGCTCTTTTTTTAACCTTTTAATAGTGTGTGTGTGTGTTGGTGTTTTGCCTGCATGTATCTGTGCACCATGTGCATGCAGTGCCCACAGAGGCCAGAAGAGGGCGTCAGATTGCCTGGGACCTGAGAAACAAATGGGTGTGTGCTGCAAATCAAACCTAGGCCCTCTGGGCCCAGCAGGTGCTGTCAACCCCTGAACCTTCTCGCCAGCCCTGAAATGCTTTTTAAAGGCTGCCGTAACCAGTCAGTAGCAAGCAGAATCAGCCTAGCACCCCCTGACCTTTGGGGGATCTGAGTGGTCAGGCAAAGGCAAGTATGAAATTTGACTTCTGAAAGATCCCGAAGTGGCTGGGCACTTGCCTCTCTCTGCGAGTCTCCAAGACTCTGGTCTCCTGGGCTTTAGCCACCGTTGGTCTTCAGCTCCTCCGAGGGCAGAACTTTGTACACAGAAGACGCCCTCCCCTCCATCTTCCTCCCCTAGAAAGGAAGTCTTGCTTTAGAATTGAGGTCTGTGTAGTCTAGCGCAATGTTGCTTCAGCTGTCTGACTCGACAGGAGAGCCTGAGAGGCAGGTCACCTATCCACCACAGACAAGCCTCCTGGCCTAACTTGGTTTCCTCACAGCTCCAAAGCATTTCCTTTAGGCAGTGACCTGAAGGGGACTCCTGGCCCTGTGGTCGCAAGAATTCAGATCCTGAGGAGAAAATGCTTCTGGAAGATCAGCACTGAGACTAACAACGCCCTCCTGCGTGCGGTGGCCACACCCCGTTTGCGCTCACTGGAGAGATGGGAGGGTTGGGAAATAGGTCCAGCTTGCCTTGCCTCTCGTGATTTTTCCTTCTGTTTCCTGAGCTGAGCAGAGAGAGAATTCTTTTTGAGGGAAGAGGGTGAGGAAGCTGGAAAAGGGAACCCAGAAATCATTCCTTCTTTCCAGGCAACAAGTTCATGTCCAGCTACTGGTGTACGGAGCCAGAGACGGCGTGGCTGGGGCCACACTCCACAGAATATGACTGTCTAGGGCCTGAACATGCGTCTGTGTCCCGGGGGTGTACTGTCATGTGACTATATGCTTGAGCCTTTCTTTCTTTCTTTCTTTAGGTTTTTTTCGAGACAGGCTTTCTCTGTGTAGCCATGGCTGTCCTGGACTCACTTTGTAGACCAGGCTGGCCTTGAACTTGAATCAATTGCCTGCCTCTGCCTCCTGAATGCTGGGGATTAAAGGCGTGGTGGCCACCATACCTGGCTCTGCTAGAGCCTTCTTGCCTAAGAAAATTTTACACAACTCAGGGTATATAACTATATAAAAATGGGTATAGAAAGCAAAGATTGACAGATAATACAGTGTAGGGCTGGAGAGATGGCTCAGAGGCTAAGATCCACTCTTGTGACAGCTAACCCATGCTCAAGGGAAAGCCATTTGAAAAAGAAACTCTGTTTTGTGTTAAACTTAGCCAAGGGCTGAACCCAGATTCCAGAAAAACCACAAACTAGTCTAAACAGAAAAATATTCCTTAGCAACACAACCAGCTCACCTTGGGAAAGTCCAGATATACTCTCTTCTGGTCAAGCTGAGAGCAACAACCAATTAGGAGAAGCCAGGCCGAAGTTGCTGACGCCCCATGACTGCTTCAACCAGTCTTTTCTGTAGGCCAACCTGCCCCTACACCTATTACCCAAGCACCAAACGCCAAGGCTTGGAACTCCCTGCTTGCAGCTTTTCTGCCCAAATGCCATCCAATCATATACTATAAAACCCATTTCTTTGTCTAAAACCTATAAAAACGCCTCTCAATTGAGCCGCAGGGCCACTTCCCTGCATCTGCTGTGTCAGTGCGTGGGAAGGGTGGCCCAGGTTCGAACCTGCATTAAACACTTCTTTATCATTGCATTTGGACTCTGCTCTTGGGTGGTCTGTTCGGGGAGTCTCTCAAAATTTTGGGCATAACACTTTCAGGAGAAAAGTGTCCATGACCCAAGTGCTTCCTATAGGCCCCACCACTCCTCAAGCCACGTAAGAGTCAGGAGAGGAGGATGGCTCAGTGGATAAGAACACCGCCTGCTCTCCCAGAGGTCCTGAGTTCAATTCCTAGTAACCACATGGTGGCTCACAACCATCTATAATGTGATCTTATGCCCTCTTCTGGGCTACAAGTGTACATGCAGACAGAGCACAGTAAACATAATAAATAAATAAACCTTTAAAAACAAAAACATAAACATGGGCCAGGCATGGTGGCTCATGCCTTTAATCCCAGCACTCGGGAGGCAGAGGCAGGTGGATCGCTGTGAGGTCAGCCTGGTCTACAGAGCAAGTAAGTCTAGGACAGAAACCCTGTCTCAAAAAAACAAAAAAACAAAACCCACAAACAAACAGACAAAAAAAACCCACCACAACAACTAACATTTAAACTTTAGTCATGGGCTGGAGAGGTAGCTCAGCAGGTAAGAGCACAGGAGTGAGCCATGTGTGGTGGCACACGCCTTTGATCCTAGTACTTGGGAGGCAGAGGCAGGTGCATCGCTGTGAGTTCGGTGCCAGCCTGCTCTACAAATGGAGTCTGGGACAGCTAAGGCTTCACAGAGAAACCCTGTCTCAAAAAGAACCCAAAAAAAAGAGCGCGGGATGCTTCCAGAAGACCTGGGTTCCGTTCCCAGGATCCGCGTGACTGTCCACAACTGTGTGTAACTCCAGTCCCAGGGGATCCAACTAACCTGACCTTGAAGGAGCAGGGTACCAAATGGAGGGAGAGGAGTCGAGTGGGAGGACCAGGGGTGAGAAATAAAGACAGCGATCTGGGACTGGGAGCTCTCGCGTAAGATGGTGACTGGTTGGTTGGTTGTTGAATCAGGAAATCATTATGTAGCTCTGTCTGTCTGTCCTGGAACTCTGTAGGCCAGGCTGGCCGTGAACTCACGGATCAGCCTGGCTCCGCCTCCTGGCGCGTGTCGCTATAAGCTGATGACTTCTGCCACGTCAGTTTATTGGGAAGTACAGCGTCCTGTACACTACCTGCAGGAAGAGATGAGGTGAGAGCCGATGGACAACTCAACCGAACAATGTAGGGAAAGAGAGCACAGGACACGTCACTGATGATAACAGTTCTTCCTGAGGAAGAGCCAGGTTCCTCAGAACTGAAACCTTAACTCCTTTGAGGCCAGGCCCCAGCTCCAGACTGGCCTTGCCAAATCTTCCCCCGTGCAAGGACGTAGAGCTAGGTGCTCTAGTCCTGTCATCTGGGCCTCTGGGAAAGCCTTAGATCCATCCAGTGCCCAATACAGAAACCTTATCTACCTCTCTCCCTGAAAAAAAATACACACACACACACACACACACACACACACACACACACACACACACACAGCCAAGGCTAACACAGAGAGTCCTGGAGTCACTTTGTAGACCAGGCTGGCCTTGAACTCACATCCATATCTGCTGCCTCTGCCTCCCAAGCGCTAGGATTAAAGGCGTGTACCACCATGCTGGGCCTTCTCCCTGAAAATCTGTTTTTTTTTTCTTTTAAAATATTTTAATAGCACATATTAGCTATCCATAATAATGGGTTTCATTGTGAGTTATTTCTTTTTTGGGGGGGGTTGGTTTTTTTCAAGACAGTGTTTCTCTGTGTAGCCCTGGCTGTCCTAGACTTGCTTTGTAGACCAGGCTGGCCTCGAACTCACAGCGATCCACCTGCCTCTGCCTCGCAAGCACTGGGATTAAAGGCATGTGCCACCATGCCCAGCTTCTTTTTTTTTTTTTTTTTTTTTTGAGACAGCGTTTCTCTGTGTAGCCTTGGCTGTCCTGGACTCACTCTGTTGGCCAGGCTGGCCTCGAACTCAGAGATATCCACCTGCCTCTTCCTCGAGTGCTTGGCCCGTTTCATTGTGAGACTTTTCACGCGGGTTCGTATTTGGAACCTATTGCCTCTGCCTACAGTTTCCTCTCCACCTTCCCAGAAGTCACCCAGCTCCTCCTCGTCTGAGCTCATCTCCTGTACTGGTTAGTTTTTACCAACTTGGCACAAACTAGAGTCACACGGCTGGAAGGAAGAGACTTCCTCACTCCACTGAGGAAGAGAAAACCTCAGCTCAGGAACGGCATCCATCAGACTGTCCTGTGGGCAAGTTTGTGTGGGCGCATTCTCTTCACGGCAAATCCATGGAGTAAGGCTTAGCCCACTGTGGGCAGTGTCACCCAGGATGGGTGGTCCTGGGAGACCTAAGAAGGCGTTCCGGCCCTTGGGTGAGTTCTTACCCTGGCTTCCTAGTGGTGGGGTGACTGGAAGTTATAAGTCAACTAAACCCTTTTCCTCCCCCAAGTTTGGTCAGTAACCAAACTAGAACATCCCATTTCTACTTCCACATTGCAGGTGCGTGGGTGAGTGTGTGCGTGCGTGTATGTGTGTTGCCCAGTGAGTTTCATTAGGGTTGTTCTAAGAGTGTGGGCTCAAGCCAGGCATGGTGGCGCACGCCTTTAATCCCAGCACTCGGGAGGCTGAGGCAGGTGGATCGCTGTGAGTTCGAGGCCAGCCTGGTCTACAAAGCAAGTCCAGGACAGCCAAGGCTACATAGAAAAACCCTGTCTCGAAAAACAAAACAAAACAAAAAACAAACAAACAAAAAAATTAAGCCACTTCTAGCCAGGTTCAAACCTATAATCACGGAACTTGGGAGTAAAAGACGAGAGGATTGCCGTAGATTTAAGGCCAGCTTCTGATACAGACAGGGAGACATTGCCTCAAAAACAAAGCCCCTTTTGTGTGTGTGTGTGTGTGTGTGTGTGTGTGTGTGTGTGTATGTGTGTGCATGGCAGCTTTTATTTTTTTAAACCCCACACCAAGATTATTAGACTATGCTCAGACATCATTTTCTGAAATCAAGCTGACAAAGGCCTGCACTTGAGCACATGAGCCATGAAGCTGCCCGCTGAGAGCCGGCAACAGCCAGTTTGAGCTAGGCAGGTCTTGTTTAACTCCCAATAG
Organism: Acomys percivali; assembly: GCA_907169655.1. Lineage (NCBI taxonomy): Eukaryota > Metazoa > Chordata > Mammalia > Rodentia > Muridae > Acomys > Acomys percivali. The sequence continues at coordinate 123,350,775 of OU015746.1, forward strand.
GGCGCAAGTCAATCAACGGAGCCAGCTGCAGAGTCCTGTGAGTGACCCAGGGGCTGATGGGTGTGACAAGGTGTTTAAGTCCTGGGATACTTACTGGTGGGTCTTCAGAGAGTTTCTACCACGTCTAAGGTTGGACTGAGGAGATTTTCCAATTAAATCTCCCTAAGGCAAAGAGTTTTCACATTCTCTTTACTGCACCCAGTCTGCACAAGTGGGTGGGTGACATCCCAGAGGCACATTGAACAAGGATGTGAGTGGTCTGTGGCAGAGCGAAGAACAAGAGTAGGGGGGCACAGGGCCTGAGGAGGAGAGGGAGATGGACGTGAGAGGTCCCACCCACCCACAGTTCAGACCAGAAAGCGGCTGTGAGAGGCTGCACTTCTGTGTATGCACCGCTAGCACAGACCAGTGTGCCCTCTGGGGAAGCAAACTGGTGACTTCCTCATCCCACCCTGGAGACTTCACGAGACTGGGAGGATGGTTTTCCAGATAAAAGTGGCATAGCCCCTTGAAAGCCCTCAGAAGGAATTAAGGGAGTGGACCAAAATGGGGCCACTCACCAAGGCGTGATTCAGAGTCACCAAGAAAGCCAAAAAAACAACAACAAAACAAAAAACAAACAAACAAACAAAAACCAACCCAGGCATGGTGGCACATGCTTTTAATCCCAGCACTCCAGAGGCAGAGGCAGGGGGAACGCTGTGAGTTCGAGGCCAGCCTGGTCAGTCCAGGAAAGCCAAGGCTAACACAGAGAAACCCTGTCTCAAAAAACAAAAAACAAACAAACAAGAAACCAGAGTGCCCATGAAGTCCCGTTGCCTAGCTTTGAAGCCCAACTTTGTCACTTACTGTGTGACCTTGGCCAAGTTGTTTTCCTGTCCCTAAGTTTCGAGTTCTTTCCTGGCGAAGCTGGAATAATGACAGGTCTAACTACTGAGGTAAAAATGATTAAACAACTCATGTAAGGCTGTTGGTAATTGAAGGTGGAAGTAATTGTAGCCTTAGAAATAATGACACTGACAAACCAGATAACAGTCATGTTTCAGGAAGGGGAGAGTAGAAGGGAAGGAAGGTGCGGAGAGAATGTTCTAGAAGCTTTAGGCCTACAGGAATCTGAGAAGGAGATTACTGATGTTACTTTTAGGGGGCCTTGCCAGCCCAGGCTGGTTCTTTTCAGCCCACCTGCAGCTCTGGGAGTTCCTGACCTCATCTCAACCGTCTCAGTGGAGTTCATCTTCGGCTGGGCCCTGACTGGGCTGGGTGACTGTTTTGTGTCTCCGGCAGCCTTCTATTCTGGTTCTCACATTAGGCCACTTCGCCCAACCCTTTCCTAAGAGCCCACACGACATAGTCACATTGACTAGTCTTCCTTCCCCCTTGAACCTCACGTTCAACAAGGGCCCCACGCTGACCCTCCCCCACGGCGGGGTCGCTCACGCCCACCCCTTCTGTCCCTTTCCACAGCTGTTCCTTTGAGCACTCAGCTTCCTCCAGGCTTTATTTCACCCTTTTCCAATTAAATCTCCCTAAGGCAAAGAGTTCTCACATTCCCTTTACTACGATCCATGTGTTCACTCGTGAAAGAAGAAAAAATTACAAGGGGTGGACAATGGCTGTCATTACTTACCTTGGGAACTGTCCATAGCCTGTGGACTGTGGGCTATCCCTGGCTAATCTGGTCATGATCCTGCTGCCGCTTTCTGCGTCCAAATCCCCACAAGCCCACTAAAAATGGACTTCCTCCACCCCCTTACTTTCAGGAACACCCGCCTCAATAACTCCTTCCTGTCTGAGGAAGAATGAGCTCAGCAGGGCCTGGCAACGCACACCTGCCACCCAGCATGGACGATCGCGAGGCCGAGGCAGGGTGGCAAATGTGAGACCCGCCTGGCCTACGTCGCAAGGCCCTGTCTCAACCAACCAAACCAAACTGCCAAGCAGCGGCTTCGACCCACTTTATTTAGCATTCCGCGCCTGGGATTTTGCTAGAGACCGAGGGTGATAGCCTGAGCTGGTGCCACGAATCTCACCAGTAAATGTGAAATTCTCCATGAAGTAAGGAAGCCGCCTCGTTCCTCCTTCACACCTCCCGACTCTTATGCCGCGCCTCCACTTCCGGTTTCCAGTTCCTGGTTCCGGCTTTCATTTTCGGCCTTGTCTTTCCTCGGTCAGCACCATGCTCTGGCCTTCCTCCCAGTTTTTGTTTGTTTGTTTTGTTTCATTTCTTTGTTTGCCTTTTTTTTTTCCCTTCAAAGATCAGCTTTACATTCTTTATCTTGCCAGCCAGGACACCATAGTCCTGAAAATGCTTTCTCTCTGTCGGTGGTTAGGATGTTTGCAGACTTGCGGACCACATGGCAGACTTGACATTGTTGTTTTGTTTTGCTCTGACACAGGATTTCTCCGGACTCTTTGTAGACCAGGCTGGCCTCGAACTCTCAGCGATCCCCCTGCCTCTGCCTCCCTGTGCTGGGATTACAGGTGTGTGTCACCACGCCCGGCTTGAACTGTCCTTGCCTTCCACAGAAGGGAGAGCTTCCATGAATGCCTCCATCTGGGTTCTCCCTGTATCTGACATCACTCTCTCCTTTCTCTTTCTGTGGCTTAGGGGTCCAGCCTCCATCTTCCTCTGTCCTCTCCCCATTCTGGGAGGTGATGGTCACCTTGGAGACCTCAGTGGCATTCTCTCTTTGCTCCAGCTTGAGTCCCTTGACCTTAGACCCTTATTTTTCTCTTCAACTTTTCTTCTTGGGCATGCTGTTTTGTTTCAGATGTGTGGAAATGAAGGATCAAAACTAGGGTTTTAGCCGGGCATGGTGACACACGCCTTTCATTCCAGCGCTTGGGAGGCAGAGGCCGGCAGATCGCTGTGAATTCAAGGCCAGCCTGGTCTACAAATCGACTCCAGGACAGCCAAGGCTACACAGAGAAACTCTGTCTCAAAAAAGCCAAAATAAATAAATAAGTAAATAAAAACCTATGGTTTTCTGGGCTGGAGAGACAGCTCAGAGGTTGAGCGCTGTTGGGGACAATAGGCCATATGGCCAATGTTCAGCCATCTTGTCAGAGCCTGCACCTTTAAGTCTATGTTTTTCCTAGCTGGTGGACGTGAGAGGTCCCACCAGCTCCCAGAGCTCCCAGAAACTAGCTGACCCTGTTGTGGGTCAGCAGTTAGACTAAAGACAGATAGAGAACCAATAAGAGACTTGATACCCTATGAGCATATACAGGGGGAGGAAGTCCCCCTCAGTCACAGTCATAGGGGAGGGAAGTAAGGGGAAAATGGGAGGGAGGGAGGATACAAGGGATGGGATAACCATTGAGATGTAATATGAATAAATTAATAATAAAAAAAGACAGAGGGGGCTGGAGAGATGGCTTAGAGGTTAAGAGCACCATCTGCTCTTCCGAAGGTCCCGAGTTCAATTCCCAACAACCACATGGTGGCTTACAACCACCTGTAGTGAGATCTGGTGCCTTCTGTGGTGGGCAGGCACACATGTGGGCAGAATACTGTGTAAATAATAAATAAATTTTTTTTTTTTTTTTTGGTTTTTCAAGACAGGGTTTCTCTGTGTAGCCTTGGCTGTCCTGGACTCACTTTGTAGTCCAGGCTGGCCTCGAACTCACAGGGATCCGCCCACCTCTGCCTCCCGAGTGCTTTGATTAAAGGCATGTGCCACCACGCCCGGCAATAAATAAATCTTTAAAAAAAAAAAAAAAGACAGAGATGGAGCAGCCCTGTTGTGGTTTAGCAGTTAGACTAGACAAAGAGGGAGCCAGATACCTTGTGTGGCAGGACATTATGACCCTGCCTGCAATTCCCTGTGTTTTGAGAAAAGCCTGCAGCTGGGTTGCTATAGCAATATGCTTTCCTGCCTTCTGAATTATAAAAGCTGCTGTCAAACTAATAAAGTTTGAGAGTTTGATCAATCAGACTTGCTCTCCTTCTTTGTGTCTCGCATTCTTAACAGGTGACCTCCCTCCTGAGTTTTAGTCGAACCCTGCAGATCAGGTCAGAGAGTACCATCTGTTCTTCAGGGGGTCCTGAGTTCAATTCCCAGCAACCACATGGTGGCTCACAACCATCTACAATGAGATATGGTGCCCTCTTCTGGCCTGCAGGTGTACATGCAGGCAGAACACTGTATACATAATAAATCTTAAAAACAAACAAACAACAACAACAAAAAACAAACCTACAGTTTTCCATGCCAGGAGTGGTGGCGCATGCCTTTAATCCCAGCACTGGGGGGGGGAGGGGTAGAGGCAGGTGGATCTATGTTAGTTCAAGGCCAGCCTGGTCTACTAAGTGAGTCCAGGACAGCCAGGGCTGCACAGAAAAACCCTGTCTCAAAAAACTAAAACCAAAACCAAAACCAAAACAAAACAAAACAAAATACTGCAACTTACAATGTGGAAGAGTCAGGACTCTGAGCTGAGGTGGATCAGCCAGACAGCCCGCACAGAGCAAGGAGCACTCTGTGTGTTCAGAACCAAGGCTGCAATGAGTTCCTACGACACAACCCTGACTGCGGGAGACGCCTCAGATCTGTCAGCCGTTTGGTTTGGAGTTAAGTTTTGGTAGTTATATGTTTGGAAAACTTTATGTTGCCACCCTTTTTTTCCAAGTTCTACATTCAGAGATGTGACCCACGGTCTAAGAAGCAGAATCTTGGAATGCTAGGTATTCCAACTACCCCAAATCCCAAGTATTCCAACATTAGTAGTGCCCACTACCCTTGACTTTGCACTAGGGAGGAAAACCGTTGCTCTAAGGAAAACCCCTCCTAAAGGACATTTACTACCCTGGCTACCAAACCCATAGTGTAGTTCTGTGGCTCCTGGTACAGACGCAACCCCTCCCTGCCTGACCCAACCCCTACGCCAGCTACTTACTACCTGTGTGGCCCCCGATCAATTTACTTAATTCCCCGTGCCTCAGTTTCCCCATCAAAGAAGTGAAAATATTTATTGCTCCCTGATGGGTGGCTGTGAGGGTGATTCGGGTTAAAGGACAGGAAATGCCTAGCTTATCTCCTGCCATGTAATAAGCCCAAGATCCATGTTTGCTCACACTGCTGCCACACCTAGCACCTTCTCAGCCTGGGCTTTGGCCGGGGTGTTCCGATGGCCGAGCCCCACCTCTGTCCACTCCCAGTTGGAGTACATTGTCCCTTGTCCCACACACCAGCACCATGTGTCATATTCTTCCGCTCCAGCAGGCTCGGCTTCCACTGAGTGTCTGAAAGACAGTAACCCCGACTGTGGATGCTGAAGTAACAAGGAATGAGGAGCTGGCGGCAGAGGCAGAAAGAGCACTGAGTAACAACAGTGGTCAGGGCTGACATTTCTTTTTTCTTTCTTTCTTTCTTTTTTATTTTTTGGATTTTCGAGACAGGGTTTCTCTGTGTAGCCTTGGCTGTCCTGGACTTGATGTGTGGACCAGGCTGACTTCGAACTCATAGCAATCCACCTGCCTCTGCCTCCCGAGCGCTGGAATTAAAGGTGTGCGCCACCACGCCTGGCTTCCAGATTTCTCTCTCAAACTCGTACACACAGCCAGGAACCGCTTGTCTGCCTGGGGCTTGTCTGCGCCCAGGAGGGGTTTGTCAACTTCAGCGCTACAGCGGCTCCACTTTTCATGGCCCAGTTTCCTCCTCCACTCCAGCTCCATGCCGGGGAAAGAACAAACAGGAGTCGGGTGTGGTGGCGCACGCCTTTAATCCCAGCACTCGAGAGGCAGAGGCAGGCGGATCTCTGAGTTCGAGGCCAGCCTGGTCTGCAAAGCAAGTCCAGGGCAGCCAGGGCTACCCAGAGAAACCGTGTCTTGAAAAGCCAGAGAGGGGGAGCTACCTCTGCTACAGGCAGATGTACACAGCATTAAAGTACTGACAAGAAAAAGAAAAAGAAAAACCAGAGAGAGAGAGAGAGTTCTTCTGTCTAATCCAGGACTTCTGACACCTCCTCCTTTCTTTTTGAGACAAGATCTCATTAGATAGTTCTGGCTGGCCTCCAACTCACAGAGATCTAGGTGCCTCGCCTCTCAAGTACTGGGATTAAAGGTGTGTGCCACCGTGCTGGCTTTGACATTCCTTGTCGAGACCATGGGTAAGTAGCTCTAAGGTCATCACCACTGACTGTGAATATCATTGTTGCAAGTGGTGACAAGGTTTTTTTGTTTTTGTGGTTTTGTTGTTGTTTTTGGTTTTTCGAGACAGAGTTTTTCTGTATAGCCTTGGCTGTCCTGGACTTGGTTTGTAAACCAGGCTGGACTTGAAATCAGAGCGACCCTCCTGCCTCTGCCTCCAGAGGGCTGGGATCAAAGGCAGGTGACAAGGTTTTGAAGAGCTTTGAGTTACAATTGGCTTAGGGGACTCAGCCTCTTCTGAAATCGGCCTCCCTCAGCTTGCTGCCTGAGCTAACCATGAGACAGTCTAGCATTCCTCTCGCTACTAGGGACCTGCCACAGAGAAGTCCTGGAGAAGCTCTAGCACTGCTGCTCTTTCAGAGAACCCAAGTTCAGCTCCCAACACCAACATGTAAGCTCACAGATAACCCCAGTTCCAGGGGATCCAGTGCCCTCTTCTGGCCTTGGTGGGGCCCAGGCACACATGTGGTCAGAGATATACATGCAGGCATTCACATATACATATGAGAAAAAAAAAAATATATATATATATATATATATTGGGTTTTCGAGACAGGGTTTCCCTGGGTAGCCTTGGCTGTCCTAGACTTGCTTTGTAGACCAGGCTGGCCTCGAACTCACAGCGATCCACCTGCCTCTGCCTCCCGAGCTGAAAAAGCCTGAGGACCTGAGTTCAGATCTTAGTGCCCACATAAAAAACCAGGTGAGCCATGCACACCTATAATAACTTCAGTGCTTCTGAGGGGCAAAGGTGAGAGAACCACCTGGGCTTCCTGGTCACTTGCTGAGCCCCACGTTCGGTGAGAGACCCTGTCTCAAAGGAACAAGGCCGAGGGAGATGCAACAGGACTCATAGCATCTTCCTGCTCAAGCGCACGCACACGTGCACTGTCCCCGCCTCTACAACAGACAGGCAGAAAACAAAGGAAATAAGACAAAAGCCCGGAAAGCCAGCCTTGGTGGCCCATGGCGCCTGTAGGAGGTAGAGTTAGTAGAAGAATCAAGTAATTCTTGAGTATCTATGCAGTTTACAATCAGGCACAGGGACGCGAGGCCCCTGTCTCAAACAAGTACATAAAATACAGAGGGGAACCCTCCTTGTTTTCTAGTTTCCTGCCCAAATCAGTTCTCCCCAACTGGCTGCAAAGATTTTGGTTGCTGGCCAGGAAAAGCTTTGAAAACACGCATATTGGGGTTGCCAACATACAGATTCATAGCCTGCCTGTCCTGTTTTCCACGCCCTGCCACAGCCCTGGCAAGCCCCACATTTCTGTTTGCAGTGTGAGCATTTTATTTCAGAGAAGTGATTCTTATCAGTGGTGTCACATGTACCCACCCACCAGCTGCCCTGCATGTCCCACCTTCTGCCCTGCATGTCCCACCAGCTGCCCCGCATGTCGCACCAGCTTCCTTCCTTACATTTGCTCTGTGCAACACTCCCTCCCAGAGAGGGGTTTTAGTATTATTTTGTCTTTTGAGATAGTCTGGCCTGGAGCTCACTCACTATGTAAATTCATTAACCTCAAAAACTCACATCACTTAGTCCCAGTGCTCGGGAGGCAGAGGCAGGTGGATCGATGCGAGTTCAAGGCCAGCCTGGTCTACACAGTGAGTCCAGGACAGCCAAGGCTACACGAGAGAACCTGTCTCAATAAACAAAAAACAAAAAACAAAAAACAAACAAACAAAAAAAAAACCTCACATGGCTCTGCCCGCTGCAGGTTCCCAAGAAACAGGATCGCGGGCTCAACACATTCCTCCTGGCTATCATTTTGACCCCTTCAGTGTTTTCAGTTTGTGAGGAACAGCTTACTGAACAAGTCTATCTTTCTAGAATGTTCTGGAGGGTGAACAGGAAGTCTGACAACAGTCCCAGAGTCTGCAACAGTGTGAAAGGGAGAACCCGTAGGAATAGATCAGGGAAGAAAGAAAAGGATCTGTGCAAACTCATGCCCCAGCTCAGGGGCTGCCTGGAAGGTATACCCCAACAGCAAGTGCCCAGAAAAGACTTTCCTGAGAGAAGCTGGTGGCTGCCTTGGGCTCCATGCAGAAATCCTGGAGCATGAATTACGTAGCCATGGTGACAGGCATGGAAACCAACACTTTCCGGCTCATGCCTGTTGGAGCACACACAATGCGTCACAAGCCAGTGGGTTAGGAAAGCCTATGCTTTGGCCTGGTTAGAACGCCTTTGTAGCAGGTCCACGCTTTAGACAAAGGATGCTTAAAATGGGTGCTGGGCGGGGTGGTTGAGAGTGGGATGCACACTCCAAATGAAGACATTAAGATTGGGTATTTAACCGGGCGGTGGTGGCGCACGCCTTTAATGCCAGCACTCAGGAGGCAGTGACAGGCAGATCTATATGAGTTTGAGGCTAGCCTGGTCTACAAAGCGAGTCCAGGACAGCCAAGGCCACACAGAGAAACCCTGTGTCATAAAACCAGAACCAAAAAAAAAACCAAAAATGAACAAACAAACAAAAAAAGATTGGGTATTGAGTTATTTCGGGACTCTACCTGAGTGTCGTTCCTTCCTCTTTGGAAGCCTCTTCCTCCCTCTCCCCTTCCTCTTCCTCCCTCTCCCCTTCCTCTTCCTCCCTCTCCCCTTCCTCTTCCTCCCTCTCTTCTTTCCTCTCCTTCTTCTTTCTTCTTCTTTCTCCTCTGTAGTATCTTACTAGGTAGCCCAGGCTTAGATCAGTTCTCACATCCTGCTGCTGAGCTTCCCAAGGCCCACCAAGCTTCCTTGTCTTTTATTTTAATTAAAATTTTAAGTTAGGGCACAAAGAAATCAGTTTCTTGGGGGGGGGGAACAGGGGAAACCCGGAGTATTTATTTATTTATTATGGTGTATGTGGTCGCACATATGGTATGTGTGTGAGTCTGTGTACATGTGGCACTGCCTGTATGTGATAGTCAGAGGACAGCCTGTTGGAGATGGTCCTCCCTTTCCACCATGTGAGGCTCTGGGATCCAGTTCAGATCATCTGGCCCCCAAAGTCATGGGTCTCGTGACGTTTTTAATCATACTCATAGGCCATACCTCACCTTAACCACGCCTCCTTCCTTTCCGCCATCCCCTACGCTCCGTCAAGCCTCCTTACCTCAGACCATCTCTCTCCACCCTTCACGTCCAGAGACAGAAAAGGTCCCCAGGTTGACACTGTACGGGGATGACCCCTGCACAACTGCCCGATGCCTGTCAGGGCCCAGACTCACACCCCCAGCTTGCCTCTGATTCTACCAACACTAATGGGTCAAGAAGCTCCAACAGGGCCAGGGCCACCTGCCAGGAAGGTCATTCAGAGAGAGATGAGAGCCGGGCGTGGTGGCGCACACCTTTAACCCCAGCACTCAGTAGGCAGAAGCGGGCGGAGCTGTGTGAGTTTGTGGCCATCCTGGTCTACATAGGGAGACAGGCTGGTCTGCATAGGGAGTTCTAGGCCAGCCAGGGGTACACAGTGAGTAGGTGTCTGCTGTTTTTTTTTTTTTTTTTTTTTGGTTTTTCAAGACAAGGTCTCTCTGTGTTAGCCTTGGCTGTCCTGGACTCACTTTGTAGACCAGGCTGGCCTCGAACTCACAGCGATCCTCCTGCCTCTGCCTCCCGAGTGCTGGGTTTACAGGCATGCGCCACCATGCCCGGCTGGTGTCTGCTGTTGAAGCCACTCAGTCTATAGCATTCCACCTCTTGAAGCCATAGCAAACTCTTTTTTAAAAAAATTATTTATTTATTTATTTATGTATATAAGCACTCTATTGAATGTATGCCCACATGACAGAAGAGAACATCAGATAGAAGAGGGAATCAGATCACATTATAAATGGTTGTGAGGCACCATGTGGTTGCTGGGAATTGAACCCAGGACCCTTAAATGAGCAGTCACTGCTCTTAACCACTGAGCCATCTCTCCAGGCCCCCAGCTCCTTTGCTTTATTCTCTGTTTACTCACGGGGCCAGCCGACAAGTGTCAAATGCTTAGTCCTGGAAGCGGCCTTTGTAAGGGGCAGTCATGAGGTGTGCTGAGCTGATGTGCGTGTCGGGGGCTGGGGATGGGGGTAGGGGAGGGGGCTCCCTCTCAGGAGATGCTGTGGAAGGAGTGTGGGTTTTCTGGTGGCTGGTACTAAAGGCCAGCTTGGGTTAGGCTTGTGGCAGAAAAAGGACAGAGGTGACTAGAGTTAAGGCAGCCAGGCTACCATTGCTAGTGCCTGAGATACCTCTAATTCCCTCATTCTCTTGGCTTCTCTCCACACTGGCTGGCTGGGGCTGCCAGTGCATTCTTTTTTTGTTTGTTTGTTTGTTTGTTTGTTTGTTTGTTTTTCTAAACAGGGTTTCTCTGTGTAGCCTTGGCTGTCCTAGACTCACTCTGTAGACCAGGCTGGGCTCGAACTCACAGCGATCCGCCTGCCTCTGCCTCCTGAGTGCTGGGATTAAAGGCATGCGCCACCACGCCCGGCCCTGCCAGTTCATTCTTAAGGGGCCTGGGCTGCAGCCTGACCAGGGAGACCATGTAAACCAGCAACATCCACAGACCCCGTTTTACGTGCTGGCTAGGTTTTGACGAGCTTGTCTACTGAGTGAGTTGGAAGGATTGGGTTTGTAAAATGGCCGAGGCACATGTTGGGTCTCTGCTAAGCACACTGGAAATGAAGGACCAGCTGCGGACGGCTGAGATGTTAGTTCCAGATAGTGACAGTGCTTTAGCTCCAGAACCGGAAAGTGTTCTCTCTTCAAGGCATAAGTTGTGTCCCTGTGACACCTAGGCTCGGGAGCCAGCTGCGAACATCATATGCACCAAATGTCCCCAAGTCAGCTCCACCTGTGTTACCTGTCACCTGCCCCTGTTGACAGGGTTCAGACACAGGCAAAACTGGGAAACTTGCCGTGGACCAAATGTGGGAAGATCTCTCACGATCCTTTTTCCTGGTTGTTCTGACATTCTGCTCTCTGTAAGAGTTCTGTCAGTGTGGTTTTTGTTTATACTTCCCTAGGGGCTTCAAGTCTTGTAGGGCATCTTTCCTTAGTTGGCACCATGTAGCTAGTTTCTGGGAACTTTCTCCTTTTGGCTTTAGTTTATATTTCTTCATGCTTTACTTTTTATTACACTTGGTTGCTTGTGTGTGGGAGGACACGTGCGTGCCACAGGGCATGCCCTTGTGTGAGTCAGTTTTCTCCTTCTGCCATGTGGAGCCAGGGGCTTGAACTCATGTGATCAGGCTTGGTGGAAGACACTTTAAAAAAAAATTTTTTTTTTTTTTGGTTTTTTGAGACAGGGTCTCTCTGTGTAGCCTTAGCTGTCCTGAACTCACTTTGTAGACCAGGCTGGCCTCAAACTCATAGCGATGCGCCTGCCTCTGCCTCCCGAGTGCCGGGATCAAAGGACTGTCCCAGGCTGGTGGCAGACACCTTTATCTGCCAAGCCATCTTTAACCCCTCCCCAACATAACTTTATATGCCCATAATTTTCCTGTTCTACTTCTAGCTTCCTTCCCCATCCTCATTTTCCTACTTAAAAACGTTCTCTATTTAAAAGGTTCTTTTCCAGTCTCTCTCTTTCTCTCAGAGATTTCTTTTCTTTATTATTATTATTTTTTCTCTCTCTCTCTCCTGGCTTTCTCTACGGGAATTCCCTCCTTCAGATACGTTTCGCCAGCTTCCATCAAGTTCCTCCTTGCGCTGTGGGTGACGCTGCTCTGAGGCCTTTGCGTGACTTTCTGTTCATTTGTTTATTAAGTAAAAGTCCTAACATGACCACATCAGAAGAAACCAGGTGGCCTGTGCCTGAGGGCCAAGGTTAGGCCTGTCCCTTATTTCAGATCGTACAGTCACTAGGATCTAGAAGTCATTCAGTGATCTTTTATGAGACTGTCTTACATTTATTTTGAAAGAGTTTATATAGGCTTTGGGTTGGGTTCTAAAGAGTCATTTACTGCAAGTATACAGATCATAAACTCTGGGTGCTCCTTGATATAGCAAGACCCTTTTGCTAGGTTCATTTGGCATGAAACAAGGCAGAGACTTATCTCTACGGTGGGCAGTGGAGACCTAAGTCTGATCTCATGACTCAGGTCAGCATAAGTAAGCCTTCTAAGTAACAAAGCCACGAGCTCTATCTATCCCCAAAACTGACCAAAGATTACCCAGAGAGCAAGAGTGTGACTCACTCTTATCTCCATAGCAACCCATTTGCCTGTGTCCCTTCTAGCTAGCCCTTAGAGAAAGCACTTATGACTTAACGTCTTAAGACTTTTAGTGCTTTCCCATTTGAGGGCCATATGCTAGCCATCCACAGATGACTCATTCAAACACATCGGTTGCCAGGCTACCTGTTGTAGAGGAGAGTTCGTGGTGGCCAAATTCTTTCTCCAGCCACACTGTGACTTCCGTGTGTAAGCTTAGAGGGGACAGCCATGAGTGCATGGACAGCGACAGTTCCTTAGAGCTTATAGATCTATCCTAGGGACTGCAGAAGGCCTCCTCAGTGCTGCTGACAGAGAGCGCCTGTGTGCACACTTCCCTCTGGTTGTGGAAAACTGGCTGAGATCATTCATTAATACACCAATAAGTGATTAGCTTAGAGACAAGAGAAATTCTGAAGATCCAGGTGACATCTGGACTGCTCCAAGGTTTACATTAGCCAGTGTCTACAGTGATTGTTTGGGGGGTTTTGGTTTGTTGTTGTTTGTTTTCGAGACAGAGTCTTACTGTGTATCCCTGGTGGCCTCAAATTACTATACAGATCAGGCTGGCCTTAAACTACAGGGATCTGCCTGTCCCTGCATTCCAAGTGGTGGGATTAAAGGCATGAGCCACCACAGCTGTCTACAGTGATTTAAAAAACTCTTACATTCATTTACTTTTACATTTTTGTCTATTTTAACATTTTTTCTATTTTAGCATTTTAAGATACATTTTTGCATGTATGCACATAAACACGTGTGTGTAGGTGAGACATCAACATTCAAGAGTTGGTTCTCTCCTTTCCTCACGCGTTACAGGGGTCAAATTTAGGCGGTCAGACTTTGTAGCAAGCACTGTTCTGGGCTGAGCATCGAGTCAGGCCCACAGCGACTCTCTTGTGGGGTCTGCTCCTCTGGGAAGGAGCTTGGAGGAGCAAATTGCTTTCCCACTGTATGAGTTCATTTGGTCTTCTTTACAAAAAGAACCAGCAACCAGGTGGCTTGTGAACAGCAGGCACCTACAACTTTTCCTTCTGGAGCCTGGGACCCAACACCAGGGAAGATGCTGTGTTTGTCCTTTTTTTGCTAGAGAGTGACTTCCCACTGTGTTCTCATTATAAAGAAGGCCCTGTCTTGATTTTTTTAAAAATTATGCTGGGCATGGCATAATTAATCCCAGCACTCGGGAGGCAGAGGCAGGTGGATCTCTGTGAGTTCGAGGCCAGCCTGGTCTACAAAGTGAGTCCAGGACAGTCAAGGCTACACAGAGAAACCCTGTCTCGGAAAAAAAAAAATTACATTATATTAAGATGTGTGTGTGTGTGCATGTGTGTGTGTGTGTGTCCCTATGTAGTCCAGGCCTTGAACTCTCAATCCTCCTGAATACTGGAATTATAGTCAATCACTACCTACTCAGTTTTTTTTTTTAAATCTTGGCTATTTACTGTAGTTGATTTGACATGAGGTCTCACTATGTAGTCTAGGCTGGCCTTAATATACTATGTTTGAGGAAAGGGTTTACTTCCCCATCCCCCTATTCAATAGACTAAAAGGTGGGTAGAAGAAGATAGGAAGAAAGAAAAGAAGGCAAGGGAGGGGAGGGGACGGGGGGAAGGCCACCACTTTTCCTTTGGTCACTTTAGGAGATGCTATGATCAGCCATTCAGAAATGGAAAGAGCAACTAACCACACATGCAATTCTCTCTGGACACCGGAGGAGCAAGTTGCTCTTTCAGACCTAAGACAGTACAGGGCCAGAGCTTCCGGTGTGACTCAGATTCCTCAAGAGCTTGTCTCCTTTTGAGCTGTCTGAAAGCCTTTGGGGGTTTAGTTAGCGGAGGAAGACACTTGGTGCCGTCTCAAGCTCTGGGTCTCCAGCATGTTTTCCTCGTGATCAGAGCTGTAGTTAACTCTCTAACCCTACATTTCCTCAGGTCTAAATGTGATTTGTAAACAAGGGCACAACAAATCCATCCAACTGGAGTGACTGTTCTGTGGGTAGAAAGAAAGGTTTAGCAGAGTGTGGTAGCACACCTTTAATCCCAGCACTTGGGAGGCAGAGGCAGGCGGATCGCTGTGAGTTCAAGGCCAGCCTGGTCTACAAAGCTACTCCAGGACAGCCAAGGCTACACAGAGAAATGCTGTCTTAAAAAACAAAAACAAACAAAAAACTAAAACCAAAAACCAAACAAACAAAAAACAAAAAAAAGAACGAAAGGTTTATTGGGGCTCAAACTGCCAAGGCAACACCCCGACTCCACACCTCCCACCTGGGTCAGGGGAGAAAAATCACAAAGGGAAAGAAAAGCAAGTGGATTTTATATGACAATCAGCAGAGTGTGGAGAGGACGTGGAGGGGGGCATGGAGGGGGGGCATGGAGGGGCTGGTGTGTGAAGAGGGGCATGGGGGGGCGTGGAGGGGCTGTGGAGGGGGTGTGTGAAGGGGGGCGTGGAGGGGCTTTGAGCTGATGCAGGCTGTTGGGATTGACCGTGACCTAGATGGCTTTGCCTTAGATAAATGACATTTGGAGTAAGATTAAGGGAGGTTCCTGGTCAACAGAGACCGTCTGTAAGTGAGTCCTTCTGTTTAGGACACTGTCACCAGCACCGCCATTTTTGGGGGGAGGGCGGTCGGGGGCAGGGTTTTCTTTGGACCTAACAGGCTTAAAATAATACCAACTCCAAAAATATATGCAAAGCCTTAGCCACCACATGGGGTTCATAAGCCTTTAGTGGATATTAGCTGATGTTATCTGAAGCCGGGGGGAAAAAAAGCATCTTAAATATCCTTAACCACGTCACTCAGTTTTTTAATCTAAATAAATGCTTCCAAACTGGTTAACAGCATTCTTGTAACCTTTTCACGCAGACAGAGCTTCGTCCTGTTCTTTTGATTTAACTGTTCCTTGCTTTGGCGTACTCCTCTGCAATCTTTGAGGAAAAAAAATTTTTCCTAGGAAGCAATCCAGTCACTCACTCAGTCGACACCCACCGAGAACCTACTATGTATTATGTACATCATTGTGAGTAGACAAAAACAACCAACACTTGGGGTATTCAGACCCAGCAAAATCCAGAGCAGGGACGAATGCAGCCTGGGGTCGCCTCTTACTTCTCATGTGTGTGTCAGGGACGCCTTCTCCTCTCTCCCCTTCCAAGCAGAAGTCACCGCGCACTTCTGGAGGAATGTTTCGGGTGAGGGAAATGGAGGCAGGGTGAGACCATGAGAAAGGCAGCCTCAGACTCGGGAGCCCGGTGAGCCTGCGAGTGTCTAGGTGGGGACAGCCTGGGTGGGGACTGCACTGCACTGTTGCCTGGGCACAGGTGATGGGCACAGCCTGGAGGGCGTGTCGCTGTCCAGCTTGGGGAAGCTCCGGGCCCCTGGGGCGCGGCGGGGCCAGGCTCCTACTGGGGGAGGGACACTGCCCCACCCCGGGAGGGCGGGTCCTCCTGGCAGAAGTGTACTTAGAAGCGCCGAGCCGCCGCCCTTGACAGCTAGCTGAGCGGCGGGCGGAGCACCAACCAGGTAAGCGGCTTCGGGGCGGCGAGGGGACCGCTGCTGTCCAGTGCGCCAAGAAAGGGCTCGGCTGGCGGGAGAGCGCACCGCCCAGGCTCGGCGGGAGGCGACCTTCAGGGTCCCAGGCTCCCTCGAGGGTAACACTCGAAGAAAGTTAGTCAGGACCTACATACTGATCATCTTTGGGGTGGCGGGGTGCCAGTGGGCTCCGGGCACGCGGCCTACGCTGGAGTTAGCCGCAAGCTACTGAGCTTCACCTTGCAGTTGGCTCCAAGCAGGTGCCCCTCGCTTGTCCATAAGAATCATCACGTTGTGGGGACTCCCTTGGGGGAGGGGGGTCACCTCAGGACATCTCCTGGGACCCTTGATTCGGCCAGCGGGCTCCTTTGCTCAGCCTTCGCTAGAGCTCTTGCTGTGTGGTCCTGATGAGCTCTACCAGGTCCAGCGGCTACAACCACTCCCTGCGTGCTGACCGCGTACCACACACACACACACACACACACACACACACACACAGTGCTGCCCCAGGCACGCCCAGGCCCTAGGGCGTATGTGCTCTGATGAGGAACGACTGTAACCCCTAAACTTTTTTGCAAGCCAAGTGACTGACTCATCCCTGTGGAGATTTGTGCAATAACCTCTAGATGTGAGCAGAGGAAGCTTTGGGTGTGGCGGTGTTTGTCTCAGAGTGCACAACCTTAGCTAGAGGCTTTTAAACGTTGCATTTATTCTGAATTATCTGTTGCTCAACCGCAAACGCCAGGAATCGATGATGACAGAGGAATAGGTGATTGGGGACTGAAGCCGCGATTTAGGATTCCGGCTAACCCTTGCAGGAAGCAAGTGATTCCTATTTGAAGAAACTGGAATATTTCTGAAGTGACCCCTGGGGTAGAGTTTCTAGATATTGAGAACAACTGGGTAATAGTAATCACGGTGTGTAAAAATTCACTAGTTTCTGAAATTCCAAGTTGTTTACTTCAAGTTTTTTTTTTCTTTTTTTTTGGTTTTTCGAGACAGGGTTTCTCTGTGTAGCCTTGACTGTCCTGGACTCACTTTGTAGACCAGGCTGGCCTCGAATTCACAGCGATCGCCTGCCTCTGCCTCCCAAGTGCTGGGATTAATTACTTCAAGATTTTATATTTCCATACTTTTTATTTACTTAATTTTTGGGGGAGAGGTAGGAAGGTCTGGCTCGCCACAGCCTAGGCAAGACTGGAACTGAGTATGTAACCCAGTCTAGCTTTCAACTTTTTTCTTTTTTCTTTTCTTTCTTTTTTTTTTATTTTTTTTTTTTTTTTGTTTTTGTTTTTTGTTTTTTGAAATAGGGTCTCTCTGTGTAGCCTTGGCCGTCCTAGACTTGCTTTGTAGACGAGGCTGGCCTCGAACTCACAGCGATCCACCTGTGTCTGCCTCCCTGAGTGCTGGGATTGCACTAATGCACCACCACGCCCGGCTCTTTAAATACCCAATCTCACGTCTGCACTTTGATTGCACATCCCACTCTTGACCTCCCACCTGGACCCTTTCAAAGCATCTTTTCTAAAGCCACGTTTCTACCCTTCAGTCTCCCCAGTGCAGGGATCAGCAGTGTAAACTACCACGCCCAGCTGTTTCCATAAAAATAGAAGTTTAGTAACAAAAGCTCGCTTTTCTGCAACAGTGGTCTTTTTCCCAGGGAGGGAGCCGCAGGCCGAGAACTGGTAGAATTTTTAGTTCGGATGAGGTCTTCCTGTGTGCTCTCGGCTGGTTTAGAACTGGCAATTTTCCAGGCTAGGACAACCACACCTGGCAATTGTTTCCTTCTTGGTCACTGATATTTTTTGCTTTTGTTTCTTGAGAAAAGGTCTAACAATGCAGCCTTGGCTGGGCTTGAACCCCTGGCACTCTCTCTACTACAGTTTCCTGCGTGCTGGGGTTACAGGTGTGGACTGCCACGCTGGGCTTTTCGAAGACAGACACATTTGTCTCTGATGGGGACTAGCTTCCTAAGATTCGCAGTGTTGAGGAGTTTGGTTTCAGATCTGTACTTATTCCATACTCTGGAGAGGACTTTGATGGGGTCTTTCAGGTGTAAGCTTCAAAGCGTTTAAGGGATGGCTCATTAACTGTACATAAGGCAGAAACTTGAGCGGTGAGCTCAAGCGGCCTAGGCTGCTCTTATTTATGAACCGGGTGCCTATCAGCCTAGCACTGTCAGTAGCCAAAGTCTGCATGCAACAGACCTGTGTCCAGCTTGCTGCGGGCAGGGGGTCGGGCGGCTTCCTTGACTGACCCTTAACTTGTCCAAAGGGAGAAAGAAGCATAAGTTAACTTTCTCTTCCTTGATGTGAGGAACCGAGATGAGAAAGGAACCCTAGGAGACGGCCAGTGTCATCTGGGGCCAGGAGCACGGGCTGGGCCCAGGATCCTTAGCCGCTGTTTCACAGTTTTGTTCTTTGATAACAGAACTCCCAGAGAGTCCCTGGGAAGCAGACAAGTGGGTGGTTGGCAGGCAGGCCCGGTAGAGCATGGTACAGCGAGGAACTCCTAGTACAGGAAATGCTACTGATAGACTGCTGGTTACACCGACTCACATTTAAACACGACATTCAGAGTTACACTGACGTGCTTCTGCCTGCTGCTTCCAAACAGAGACCCGAGCCCTATGTTCTGCTTAAAAAATACATATCTTTGATGAATTGTTCTTTTTTTCCCCCCTGTGGCTATTCACAATTTTCTGGTTCTAGATGTAATAGAATAGAGTTTATACATCTATGCTATTTGTAGGGTGGAAAGAATTTTTCACATTTGATAGCTTGAAAAGAGCATGTTAAAACTCTTTTCGACAAATAGATCTGAGCCAGGTGGTGGCGGCACATGCTTTTAGTCCCAGCACTGAGAAGGCAGAAGCAGGCAGATCTCTGGTTCAAGACCAGCCTGGTCTCCAAAGTGAGTTCCTGGACCACAGGCTCCTGTCACAATCCAGGACTGTGGATGTGGAGACAGGCGGGTTCTATGGACTCACTCGCCAGCCATTCCACTCAATTGGTACACCTCAGATTCAAGTAGAAATGGCCTCAGAAAATAAGGTGGAGAGTGATTTCAAAGGACTTCTGGAATTGACCTCTGTCTGACTTCCTGTACACAGGCATTCATACTCTCAGAGACAGGTGCATAAGCATACATCACACACACACAACAGAGACATACACAGACACCCACACATACATATATACATATACACACATACACAAACACACAGACACCCCAGCTTTTTTTTGTTTTTTGTTTTTTGTTTTTCGAGACAGAGTTTCTCTGTGTAGCCTTGGCTGTCCTGGACTCACTTTGTAGACCAGGCTGGCCTCGAACTCACAGCGATCCGCCTGCCTCTGCCTCCCGAGTGCTGGGATTAAAGGCATGCGCCACCATGCCCGGCCTGACACCCCAGCTTTTTAAAAACAAAAAATGTCTGTATTTGGGAGGCAGAGGCAGAGGATCTCTGTGAGTTCCAGACCAGCCTGGTCTACAAAGTAAGGCCAGGACTACAAGAGAAACCCTGTCTCAAAACCCACCCAACCCCCACCTCCCCGCAAAAAAAGATCTATGGTTGAGAGGTGACACAAATAAAACACAACTTACTGGTTAAAATGTGGTTTTTCTTAGCAGTGTGACTGTACACAGTGGCATTCTGTACTCAGTGTCCTGTGTGTGTGAAATGACTCAGAGTTAGTGTTCTGGCCAAAGCTCAGTCTTTCCCAGTAAAGAGTAAATAACAACTTCAAAAGATTCTATTTTAAAACACCAAAAATGTACAGTTTTAAGCTAGCATAGGACAAACTTGAATTGGGAGTCAGGAAACTTGGGCCCTTGCCCCCAAGCTTTCCGTGAGGTGACTCTGGGCCACCGAATTCGCTGAGTTCTCACTTTCTAGTCAGTCTCAGCAGACTGCTAGCAAAATGAAAACAGACCTATGGAAGTTCTTTGGGAACTGAAAAATCACCGTACAAGTTCAGGGAGGGTTTCGTTACCCCAACATCCCGCGGGATGTGTCACTGCCGTCCAAATGTCACCCAAGGCCTACATGAGTCATAGTGAAATTTGCTGTTTCCAGGATTTCATCTGGTCAGATAATGGAGCACTGCAGCCCTGGTCAGACAGAGGCTTTGCAAAGAACAATAGCCTCTTTTTCTTTTTCTTTCTTCTTTCTTTCTTTCTTTCTTTCTTTCTTTCTTTCTTTCTTTCTGTGTGTATGTGTGTGTGTGTGTGTGTGTGTGTGTGTGTATGTGTGTGTGACAGGGTTTCTCTGTGTAGCCTTGGTTGTCCTAGACTCACTTTGTAGACCAGGCTGGCCTGGAACTCACAGTGATCCACCTGCCTCTGCCTCCTGAGCACTGGGATTAAAGGTGTGCACCACCACCATGCCCAGCTAAGAAGAACAACAGTCAATGCAGAAGTATCCTTAGAGTTTCAAGCTGTAGCATTCTTCAAACACGATTTGCTTGGTGTTCTGCTAACAGAGCGCCTTTTGAGGAAAATACAGTCAGGTTGTCTTCTGCTCACATAGAATTTTCACGTGAAACATTTTTTTTGTGTGTGAAACATTATTTAACAGAGATTTTGCCTTCAGACTCTTCAAGTCTCTTAAAACTGCAACATACTTACGAGGGAAATAAAAAATATTTCCTTTTGGAGGAAGTGTTCCGTTTTTGCTTTTTGTTTGTTTTGGTTTTTGGAGACAGCCCTGCTATGTGGCAGCCTAGGTCAACCGTGAACACAATCCTCCTGCCTCAGCCTTTTGAGTGCTAGGATTACAGGTGTGCAGCACCAGGGCCAGCAGTAGGTTGCTCCTGGGTTTGAAGTGAGCCCTGCCCACGACACTTAGATGGGCTTTACACTTCTGCTCCTGTTGCTCCAGTTTGCCTGGAGGGTGCAGGCGGTGGCCTCTTCCTTGTAAACCTGGCTAGTTTTAAACACAAACTCCTTGTTGGTTTGTTGTATATATGTACGTTTAGGTAGAGATAAACATTAGCAGCCTAGATTGTGGTTTTCTCTTTTTAAATTTTATTTATTTATTTTTAGGTTTTTCTTTTTATTTATTTATTTATTGTTTATTTATACAGTATTCTGTCTACATGTGTGCAGAAAAGGGCACCAGATCTTATTGCAGATGGTTGTGAGCCACCATGTGGTTTGCTAGGAATTGAACTCAGGACCTCTGGAAGAGCAGGCAGTGCCCTTAACCTCTGAGCCATCTCTCCAGACCTATTTTTAGGTTTTTCCGAGTCAGGGTTTCTCTGTGTAACGGTCCTGACTATCATGAATGCACTTTTGTAGACCAGGCTGGCCTCGAACTCACAGAGATCCATCTGCCTCTGCCTCCCAAAGGGAGCGCTGGGATATATTGTGCTTTTCAACTATATCTGGTTTTGGCCCCAGAGGATATTTGGCAATGTTTGAAAACCTTTTGTGTTGTCACAAGTTACAGGGTAGTGTGCTCCTGGCGTCTAGCGGCTTGAGACTAGAGAGGTTGCTGAAGGGCTGGGAAAACTTCAAAACTGTTTCTGAACAACCTCCAAAATGGACACACGGTCGTACTATGTAGTGTTGGCTGATCTGGAACTTGTTACATAGACCAGGCTGGCCGCAAACTCAGAGATGTGCCCGCCCCTGCCTTCTGATGCAGTGTGCCACCATGCCCACATTTTCTTAACACTCTGAAGCCAGGCACTGTGGCTCATGCCTTTGAGGCCAGCCACTGGGAGGCTGAGGGAGGGCGATTGCCCTCAGCGGCCAAGGCCAGAATGAGACCCTGGAAACTTTGGTACATAGTCCAGGCTGGCCACACACTGCAGAATGCTGAGATTCCACGCATGAGCCAACATACTCACCTAGTAATGTCATTTCTTGGGATAGCTGAGTAAAACATGAGAGGTGGGTGGGCAAACAAAGTCAGAAGAGATTCTGATCCTTTCTAGGGCCAGGTTACCTGTCCTGGAAGCAAAAACGGCTGCACTGATGCTGAGCTCAGATAGAACTCCTGGAGGGTTTGCCAAATATGCCAAGACTGAAAATTTAACCCCCGGCACCCCAAGGTGGCGGGTAGGTGGGGAGGGGCACGGACAAAATGAAAAGTTTCCAAACCAACACTGCACTCTACTGCATTCTGAGGTAGCTGTGGAAACTGGGTAGGTCCCAGGCATCCTGAGCTTCTATAGGAGTGACACAGGGGTCAGAGCAGGGTGTGTCTGCAAATCAGTCCGGTGGCAGCTCGGTGCAGGACAAACCTGTTTGGCAATATCTTCGTGCCCCCCTCCCCCTGCCAAACGCCTCTATTCACGCTGCCGCCTGACTCTCCCTTTGTTCCGCTGCGTGACTGCTAAATGCTTTGTTCAGAATAACAAGTTACCTTTAGAAAAGCCAGGCACAGTTGGCTCACACACCACAACCAGCACCCACATGAGAGGCTGAGGCGGGTGGATAAGTGCAAGGTCAGGATGGACTACACAGACCTTTCTAAAATATAGAGCAAAATGCCCCCCCCCCCCCCCCGCAACCAAATACTCCAAATGTCACCTGTACATCAAGGTCCAACACAGTCTCCCTTCCCAACCCACAAGGAAAGGAGGCTCTCAGATGTGAATGTCCCTGCCGAGTCTTGCAGCGTTGACCACACCCTTGTGTGCTTGGATCTCATGTCTGCGGCTGATCTGTGGGCCCTGTGCTTGTATGCAAAGCGGTGGCTCAGGGCAGGCAGCAGCATGTGCCAACGAAGGACATGCCAGCTGTCTCTGATTTCTCAGTAGGAGCCAACACACAGCTTTCCTGCAGCGTCCCACAAGAGCTGGGACTGGGGACGGAAGAGAGGAAGGCTGTAGTGCCCACGAATCCTTCCAAGGGTAGATACAGAATCCCGTGATAGAAGGTGGCCACCCGTCCACTAGAGTGAGGCAGGAAATCCTCGCCCCGCTCCTTGCCCCTCAAGGTCTTTTACTCTCCGGCCTTCAGACCCCAAGCCCCTGGCACCAAGATCTGACTTCACAGCCTGATTAGGGTTGGGATTGAGGCAGAACGGCCCCGCCCTCTACAAGATGCTTTTAAGGCCCTGCACCATCGACTCAGGCAAAATGACTGTAGATCGACTGGAATCTCCCACCAACTGTTTGGGATCCTGCATCTCGTGGAGGTTTGTAAAGTCTTTCAGGCTCAAATGATAATAACCCCCCTTTTG
This sequence comes from Acomys percivali, assembly GCA_907169655.1. Taxonomy (NCBI): domain Eukaryota; kingdom Metazoa; phylum Chordata; class Mammalia; order Rodentia; family Muridae; genus Acomys; species Acomys percivali. The sequence continues at coordinate 123,373,827 of OU015746.1, forward strand.
TTTTTTCTCTCTTAGGAAAATGGCAGACAGCTTTTCGGTAAGTGTTTCATACACACTCACACGGGCTAAACACTAGTTTCCACCACTGCGCTTTCCCATTGGTCCTCCTTCCGTGAAGTGCCAGGCTCACGTGTGCACTAGGTCACTTGTGCACTAGGTCACTTGTGCACTAGGGGCCTGTTAGCGGGAGGCTTGCTTTTCCCGCTGCAGAAGCCAGGGCGAGCCATGGCCTCCGCAGCAGTGACTCCCCACCCCCCCACCCCCGCCCCCTTGCTGGAAGCGGAGGGCGTGGCCTCGTCTGCTCATGCCAGCGCCTGCAGCTGCGGCTGGTTAGAAAGCCTGTGTTTATAAACAACCCGTCCCTGGTGTAGGTCAGAATTGCTTAACCCTTCCTGATCTGCAATGATGAGAGATCAGAATAGAATAAAAAATTTTAAAACCAGGAGAGGCTCGATCCCAAAGTCTGAGTCCTCGGAAGGCAAGAGAGTGGAGTAGGCAAAGGGAAAGTGTGAGCATTTATGTACTTCTCAGCTTCTTAGGTCACAGATGCCTACAGTCCTGAATTCTGTTTTGAGGAGGAGTCCCCACCGTCTGATTGTTATTTTTTTATTTTTTAAACAGCTTAACGATGCCTTAGCTGGCTCTGGAAACCGAAACCCTCAAGGATGGCCTGCTGCATGGGGGAACCAGCCTGGGGCAGGGGGCTACCCAGGGGCTTCCTATCCTGGGGCCTACCCAGGACAGGCTCCTCCAGGGGCGTACCCTGGGCAGGCTCCTCCTAGTGCCTACCCTGGCCCAACTGCCCCTGGCGCCTACCCTGGCCCAGCTGCCCCTGGCGCCTACCCTGGCCCAACTGCCCCTGGAGCTTATCCCGGACCCTCTGCACCTGGAGCCTACCCAGGGCAACCTGGGGCACCCGGAGCCTACCCTAGCGCTCCTGGAGCCTATCCTGCTGCTGGCCCGTATGGTGCCCCTGCTGGACCACTGGTAAGGAGGAAGGCTTGTTTCAAGGCCTTGTCGCACAAGAGAAGAGGACATTAGGGGGAATTATGGCTTAAGCCTGCTGCTTAGAGCCATGTCTCAGGGGCCAGCCACAGGGGGGTATTGGTCAAGTGGAAGAGGGAGTGTGTCCATACTGAGTTTATTCTGTGACTTGTTATGATAAGGCATTGATAATGGTGCTTTAATATAAATCAAGTTAAGACTGTAGTAATGAGCCTGGCGTGGTGGTGCACGCCTTTAATCCCAGCACTTAAGTAGAGGCAGGTGGATCGCTGTGAGTTTGAGGCCAACCTGGTCTAACTAGAGAGATCCTATCTCAAAAAATAGTTAACACTGTGAGGCAAGGTTGTATTGTTATTTTTTTAATTATTTTTTTACAAGGTTGTATTATTAATAAATACTAGCTGAGTGGGGTGGCTCATACCGCTAACTGCAGTAAATACTGAGTGCTTTAGCTCAAACCGGGGATGCAGGAAAGTGGCAGCGGGGACACCCCCAGCGCACACCTGTGCCAGGAGCCTTCCAGTTCGCTCATCTACTGCAAGCAACTCCAGGAAGCACACCCAGGGCTGGTGCAGATCAGGGCTAGGCAGGCAAGTTTGGGGGAACAGCTGAACCTAGGAGGAAACGTCATAAAAGGAGAGAGCAGAGGCAGGAACCGAGCTCTGGGGGTGTCCACTGCCCCTTAAGCACTTTGCTCCACACTTGTGGAATGAGCTATAGAAGTGATCATCCAACATATATACTCAGTGTCTCGTGTGCAAAGCATTCTGCTAGTGACCTGTGAGCACAGAAGCCCCAGGTGACACAAACCTTTCCCCAGGGACCAGAATTACAGTGCTGTATGTTATGTGACAAGGCAAATGTTACAGAAAGGATTCTGTGTGGATGGATTATGGGTTGAGATGGCCCTATAGCGATGGTCCTTATTTGGCAATTTCTCAGTTAATAGTTGTGCACACTGGGGACACCATGTCTCATCTCTTTAGGCCCTGGACAAGGTGGCCTCAGAATCTACAGAGAGTTCTGTGTTAGTCACACGCATTGTAACAATGTCCGCAATGTAATTTTACTCTCCCCAAGAAGATGCAGTGCTTTACTGACACACATATTCTTGGCTGTTCCCAGACAGTGCCCTACAATCTACCCTTGCCTGGAGGACTCTCGCCTCGCATGCTGATCACAGTCACGGGCACAGTGAAGCCCAGTGCAAACAGGTACAGAGGGACCCTGACACCCAACAGACCTGTTGACTGGTTTTGGAATAAAGACTATGTTAATGAGGACTTTGTAACCTACACGTTAGAATCCAGGCCAGGCTATCACACGGACACTCCCACAATCAGCATTGGATCCCATGTGATCTTTCTGTCAGGGTGTTTGGGGTGGACGGGAACATCCTCTAGGCTATAGTTTTGGTGTGAGTCATATGCTTTGATCTTCAGGTCTTACAACGGCAAGCTGGGAAGCCCAGCCTTCAGTGTGGATGTCGTTTACTTAGAGGGTTTGAGAAGACTCTACCGTATCTAGGGTTTCTATTACTGTGAAGAGACACCATCACCACAGCAACTCTTAGAAAGGAAAGCGTTTAGTTGGGGCTGGCTTATGGTTCAGAGGTTTGTCCCATTGTCATCACGGCAGAGTGCAGGCTCTACATCTTGATCCGTAGGCAGCAGGAGGAGACTGGGTGCCACACTGGGTATAGCTTGAGCATAGGAGACCTCCAAACCCACTCCCACAGTGACACACTTCCTCCGACAAAGCCACACTTCCTAACACTGGGTGTGGGCCTCCTATGGGCCAAGCATTCAAACACACATGTCTATGGGGGCCAGACCTATTCAAACCATCACATGCTTGTTAAAGATGTCATCAAGACAAATCAACCTTTGCCACTGAAACTGGTTTGGCTGAGACGGACCATGTAATTTAGGCTATCCCATTTATAGCTGTCCATAAGCACCTCTAGTCATACTTACATAATATGAAGCTGACTGTGCAGAGCCATCTACGTCATCCGTCCCTGAGGTAGGCTAGTGGTGCCATCAAGGCTCCTGGAACTGTTAGTGAGTCCGTCTCTAAGTCTTAGGGATAAAAGGTAGACAGTCTAGCCATCTGCACAGGTTTACTCAATAATTTCTAAGTAGGGGATTGGATGTGTCGGTGCACACACCACCATCCTAGCTTGAGAGTGTTGGAAACAGGAGGAAACTAAGTTCAAGGACAGCCTGGGCTATATAACAGGACTCGGTCTCAAAAGGCGGGAATGAAGCTATGAATTGCTCTGTACCTGTTTGTACCTGGTAAAGGAATGGCAGCTGCATTCTGTCACCAGCTGGACACAGCTTTGATAGGCTCACACTCCCTCCCTCAGCCGACCTCCCCTGGCTGTGCATGGGAAGCACTGTCCCAAGCCACGCTTCTTTCCACACAGCCTAGAGATGCTCTAAGTGCAGTGCCCCATCACATGACGAAACTTGTCTCACAGTAAATACGCTTAATGTGTGTATAAGTCGTATATACTTATGTTTTCAGAATATACACCTATACAGTCTGTTTCCACATGACGTAGAACTACACAGTAACATTCACAATTGAGGGCTGTTGCACTAGATAATTTAGTTCTAGGTCGAATAGTAAGCAGTGTAGAAAAAAAACCCAACCTGTTGTGTGGCCCCACACTCTAATAAACTCATGGGAAAAAAGTGCTTGTGTGGCAAAGATGGCCACCTCAGTTCACAGAAGGACTGGGGCCACTGGACACAAATACTGCTGTCACTCTCCCTGACTACTTCCTAAGTTATTCAGAACGCTCAGAGAATCATCACGAGCTCTGGGTCCCACACACAGGCTTCTAGTGCTAGTGTCGGGAACAGGCCTTCAGAAAGCCGGGAGGAGGGCGGCCCCTGAGCGACAGACCTGTGTTTGCATTAACACCCAAGGGATACAAAGAATCAGAAGGTTCAAGTGGCACCCTCGCCAGTCCCACCTCATAGCACGGGCTGCCCTGACTGTACAACAGGGCAACAGGGAAGGAAGCATTAGGTCCATGTGTGGATCCCCGCTGTTCTTTCTAGTTAACCGTGGGCAAGTCAGGCACTTGATTGTTCTTAGGTAGGTAGGTGGCTTGCTTTTGACAGATATTAAGAGTAATCTATCAGGGCAGGAAAGAACCATTATTTATAGCAAGTACGAACTGCTTTTAGGATAGGTCTAAAGGATGTGCATGAGTACACGAGAGTATGTCTGTGAAAAGAGAGACTACAGTCAGGAAGGATGGTACCAAAGTTAACAGAGCCCCATCCAAAAACACAAATGAGAAACAAGACAGCCAGTGGCACACACTTGGGAGCCCCGGCCCTTGGGAGGCTAGCCTGGGCTACCTAGTAAGACAACACAATCTGTCCTGCTGCACTTCCGAGTTGAACTCAGTAATGAGAGGACTGGGTGGTTCTTCTTCTGAGTTGGAAGTGACGCTGCGGCTCATCTGCTTCCTGTACAGAAAAACGCTTCCTATATATTGAGAGGGTTTGCGTTTCAGAAAATGAGACGCTCTTGACCTGAAACACCCTTTGATATGGTATCTTTGATTTCTGGTTTAAAACAGGATAGTTGTAAATTTCGTGAGGGGGAATGACATCGCCTTCCACTTCAACCCCCGCTTCAATGAAGACAATAAGCGAGTCATCGTGTGCAACACCAAGCAGGACAATAACTGGGGAAGGGAAGAGAGACAGTCCGTCTTCCCGTTTGAAAGCGGCAAACCGTTCAAAGTAAGTTGCTGCTGCTACTGTACGCTCATGAAGTCCTCGTGAAGGGGGTCACTTGGAAGGCTGTCCTGGGCCCCTGGCCAACCTTGCTCCCTAACCCAGCATGCAGGCGTAGCAGGCTGGGAATGTAGCGGGAGCCTCGCCATGGCCACAGGGACCACTCCAAACCCACACTCTTCGAACAGTGCACCCCCTTCACGCAGGATGTCACAACATTGCCGCTTACAGGGGGGTTGGAGGGTGAGTGTCCGCTATGAGGAAAGGTGTGTTCCCCGACATTCCAAAACTGGCTATAAACTAACTAGTCCTATGAATTAAATTAATGTTTGTCATTAAGGAATTCTTTCCTATGTTGCTGTTTTTAGGACTTCCCCCCCCACACACACAGGGTTTCTCTGTGTAGCCTTGGCTGTCCTGGATTCACTTTGTAGACCAGGCTGGCCTCGAACTCACAGAGATCTTACTGCCTCTGCCTCCCGAGTGCTGGGATTAAAGGCATGTGCCACCACAGCCCAGCTTTTAGGACCTATTAAAACTAAACTTTGTTTTTTTTCTTTTTTAAGCAAACAAAACAAAAATCAGCGTTTCTTTGTGTTGACCAGGCTGGCCATGAACTCTCAGAGATCTGTCTGCCTCTGCCTCCTGAGTGCTGGGATTAAAAGTGTGCACCACGACAGCCAGGCTAAAAGTAAATTTTTATGTAGGCAAACTAGGCTTTTATGGTGTCCATTATCTATCCTTCTGATAACTTTTTCTTTTGGTTTTTTGAGGTTTCTAGAGTTTTGAGACAGGGTTTCTCTGTGTAGCCCTGGCTGTCCTGGACTTTGTTTTGTAGACAAAGCTAGCCTTGGAATTTACAGCAATTCACCTGCTTCTACCTCCCGAGTGCTGGAATTACAGGCACGCGTCACCACGCCTGGCTTCTTCTGATAATATTGATGTCTTTTATTGTGGTCTGAGTCTGGCAAATCTAGATTCATTTCTGCTACTTGGTTGTTGTCTCTGGATCTGTATCATTATACAAATAAAAGAAAATGTTGGGCTTCATGAACTCAGACTTAAAATCAACATTTATTTCTTCCTTCCCTCTTTATGTTGAAATTGACAAATGACAATTATACATGGACAGTATGTCCTGGAAAACACGTGGCAGAACACCTAAACTGCCCTAGTTAATGCATGCTTTTCCTGACCATTTCCATTTTTGGCTTCTAGATCCAAATACTGGTTGAAGCTGACCATTTCAAGGTCGCAGCCAATGACGCTCACCTGCTGCAGTACAACCACCGGATGAAAAACCTCCGAGAAATCAACCAGCTGGCAATCTCTGGCGACATCTCGCTCACCAGCGCTTCACACACCATGATCTAATCCACAAGGGGCTGCGCCTGAGACTGGCTCCGTGCTCAGAGCGGAGAGCCTCACATTTATCCCTCCTCATCCTTCTTCCGTGAAATAAATATTCTCATGCTGAGAGATACGGTCTTTTTTTTTTTTCCATACTAGGTATCAAATCTTAGGCTGGGCAGTGGTGGCGCACGCCTTTAATCCTAGCACTTGGGAGGCAGAGGCTGGGGGATCCCTGTGAGTTCAAGGCCAGCCTGGACTACAAAGTGAGTCTAGGACAGCTAAGGCTACCCAGAGAAACCCAGTCTTGAAAAAACAAACAAACAAACAAACAAAAAAAAAAGAGAAAATCTTAGTACCTTGGGAATGGCAGGTCAACTGTTCTATCACTGGGCTACGCATCCCCAGCCCTTTAAACTGTGTGTGTGTATGTGTGTGTGTGTCATCAGGCCTCCTGGAGCTGGAGTTACAGCTGCTTGACTGCAATGCTGGGTACCTGACTCAGGATGTCTGCAAGGGTAGCTCACGCTCTGGGCCATCTGTAGGGGACGTACGCGTTTTTGTTTTGGTCCCAAGGGTGGGATGGGGAACAGACTTTTGAGAGATGTTTCTCCACTAGAAGACGAACCACCTCGGGTGGGGGTTTGATTTTTGCCAGCTGAAACACATTCTAGTACAGACGCTGAGAGGAGATATGTGTACACACACACACACACACATACCACCACCACCACCCCCAAACAGGGCCTTTTTGGGTCTTGGTATTGTTTGGCTATTCATTTCTCCACTTTGAGACACTCCAAGAGAGGACAGCTCCAGAGAACACTTTGAGGCTCCGGGTTCCGGCTGCTGTTCCAGGTTCCAGCAGCAACTTTCGTGGAGTTGCTGCTGGTCTGCTGAAATCCTGCTGACTACACCAGGGGAATCGCTCCCAGGAACTGAGTCCAAAAAGGTCTACTTCTCCTGTTCCCATGAACCTCTTTTCTCTCCTACCTAGGGTCGGTGGGTTGGGAGGTATAAGCATCAAAGAACCTCAAGTAAAGTAGGTTTAGAAAAGACTATAGCCATCGCTCTTGCCCTTTTTACCCTTGAGAGAGGATGGTTGAGCTGCCTACTCAGGCCAGGCCAGGTCAGGCCTACCACTGCCTGCTCCAGCTGCCTGTCCCTTTGATTTGGAGCAGTGTAAGGAATGTAAAGGAAAATACGTAATATTAATAAACTACCCTGATTTTTTGAAAAAACAATTTATTTAACTTTATTTTATGTGCATTGGTATGAGGCTTTCAGATCCCTTGGAGCTGGAGTTACAGAGAGTTATGAGACACCATGTGGGTGCTGGGAATTGAACTGGGGTCCTTTGGAAGAGCCATCTCTCCAGCCCAGCCACCCTGATATTAAAAAGGAAGTGCAAACAGTTCCCCAGTAGACACTACTGGCACCTGGGGATAGTCATGCTACTTAGTACTGTTGGGTGGTTCCAGGAGAAGACCAAAGGTGCACTTACACAATCCTAGATACAGACCAATCCAGGCACAGAAAAGGCTTTTGCCAGCACTGGCCTGCACCTCGCCTCCCAGCATCACTCTGTACTACACAGACTCAGGGAGCAGGCTGCCCACACCAGCACCACTGCAATCATTCTCAGTCATGATTTATGGTACAGTCATGTACATCATCTTGAAATCTCTGCCGTGTAGGCTGCCCTCAAACTCACAGAGATCCGCCTGCCTTTACCTTCCCAGTGCTGGGGTTACAGGCATGCATCACTGTGCCTGGCTATGTAGACTATTTTTAACTCAGTTTTCTTTTAAAGCCACAGGTCATAGCCTTCAAACCAGTATTCAATACTACCAACGAGACGTTCTGTGTCTTGGTATTTATGTCCACATCTTCACACCTGTCACTTTCTATCTTTCCTATTACCAGCTCACAGATTAGGAAAAATGTCAGAATTCTCTTTGTTCTACCATGTTATCTCCTCAAATACTTTAAACGACTCAGTTGTCAAGTGCACGCACCACTCTTCCAGAGGACTTGTTTTCCAGCAGCTGCAGGAGGCAGCTCACAGCATCATGTAATTCCAACATTCTTTTTACAGACCCCTGCCCCCCACCAGCTCTGTCAATGGTAGCTGGCTCTGTTAAAAGGGAAAATTATCGGAGGCAGCAAGGACTGAATAGTAACTGTAATACGTGGACTTCATGATCCAGGAAACTTTATCTAAAGGACTGCAGGAAAGCAAAGCTATTTATTTCATGTCTACAGATAAAGGAACTCAAATGCAAAGGTATAAAATGAGGGTAGATGCAGATATTCGCTTCACGGTTAACATTTTAAATAACTTGCAGAGTTTTAACAATATCACCACTAAAGTGTGTCTTGATGAACACTGAACATTAAAACATTGCGTGGGACAATATATTCCAAAATCTCCAACAGCTTAAGAGTGTATCAGGGAATTAGCGACATGTATTTTAAAAATGTGTGGAATTACTTTTAAACTAAAAGTCCTCCTGGTGTTCTTTACGTTGGGGTCGTAGCGGTGAGAAGACGATGAGGTCACCACCGAAGGAGAAGAGTCTGGCGCGATCTTTCGGCCTGGTCTCCTCCTGTACGCAGGGGCTGGTGCAGCTTAGGCCTGGCTGAAGAAGACACCCAGAGATGGCACTGAATCACCAGCAAGAGTCGCCCTGAGTAAATTCTCTACATCGCTAGGTAATTTAGTGCCAAAGAATGAGTACATTTCCCTATGCAACAATGAAATTATTAAAAACATAAGACCCAATGCAAAGCTTTTTTCTTTTTCTCTTTTTGGCTTTTCAAGACAGGGTTTCTCTGTGTAGCCTTGGCTGTCCTGGACTCACTTTGTAGACCAGGCTGACCTCAAACTCACAGCAATGCACCTGCCTCTGCCTCCCGAGTGCTGGGATTAAACGCGTGCGCCACCACCGCCTGAGTGAAGTACTCTTTAATTTCCCCAATCAAGCCCTATTTCAGCTTCAAAAGACGCTATTTGGCAAGCACTAATTTGGGCCTAAACAGACAGGTGGACTTGGGTATCTAATGTTTAATATTTGTGGAAATGGAAAAAAATCATAGAAAATTATGAAGTACTATGATTCAACGAGATAACATATAACTACTACAAAGTACTGCTGATCATACCACAGATGCAAAAACAGAGTAATTTTCAGATTTACTTATACTTTCTGAACCAATCATTCAGGGATGAGCCCGGCTGGTTGTGCAAATTTCCCTTACAGGGCCGAAGTCCCTAATCTAAGTCTCAGGTTATGAGTAAAGACGGTTGAGAAAGAATGTTCCTTGTGAACCATTTCTGCTCCTGACACCCAGGGCAGCCCAGAGCCCGACCACAAAGACAGTAGATCTGCAAGATAACAAAACCTGACACAAATCCCTTAGGGATCAGTTGCTTATGGAATACAAGTATCTGCTGCTATTTAATTCTCCGTTTGCTGTAATGGGTCTCTTGTTTGTTTTTTATATTTATTTGGTGGGTGCATGCAAGGCCCCACATACAAGGGCAAGGAGGCCACAGAACAACTTGCAGGAATTGCTTCACTCTTCCCATCCTGTGGGTTTTGAGGGTTGAAATAGGGTAGTGAGGCTTGGTACAAGTGCGTTTACCTACTAAGCCATCTTGTCAGCCCTGTGAACTTTTTACCACTGAAATGGGAAGAGCTAGACAGGCTACGGCTGTCACTACCCACCCAGGAGGAAACACGATTTCTGAAATGATGGTGCATTTTACAAATATAATAAATTCAGGCTGGAGAGATGGCTCAGAGGTTAAGAGCACTGGCTGCTCTTCCAAAGGTCATGAGTTCAATTCCCAGCAACCACATGATGGTTCACAACCATCTACAATGAAATCTGTTATCCTCTTCTGGAATGCAGTCTTTACATTCCATTAGAACACTGTATACATAATAAATAAATAAATCCTTAAAAAATATATAATAAATTCACAATGTACTCTTAGTAAGAGACTAAATATATATATTTATGATAGGCCTATACACCTATGTCCACATTAAATTAATATGGGAGAGAAGAGCATTTTTACAGGGAGACGTCAGAAGGGCTGACTGATGTTGGACTAAAGGAAGAGATTACTGAAAGTCTGGGGAGTTACAAATAAATTAGCAAAAGCTAGGTAGTGGTGGTGCACACATTTAATCCCAGCATTCAGGAGACAGAGGTAGGCAGATCTCTGGAAGCTCAAGGCCAGCCTGGTCAACAGAGAGAATTATAGGACAGCCAAGGCTACACAGAGAAACCCTGTCTTAATCTCCCACCCTCGCCAAAAAAGAAAAAACAGCAGAGCATAACTTTGTTTTTTCTTTTCTTTTCTTTTCTTTTTTTTAAAAATTTTATTTATTTAATTTTAATTTATGTGTATTGGTGTGAGGTTGTCAGATCTTGGAGTTACAGACAGTTGTGAGCTGCCATGTGGGTGCTGGGAATTGAACCCGGGTCCTTTGGAAGAGCAGGCAGTGCTCTTAACCACTGAGCCATCTCTCCAGCCCTGTTTTTTGTTTTTTCAAGACAGGGTTTCTCTGTGTAGCCTTGGCTGTCCTGGACTCACTTTGTAGACCAGGCTGGCCTTGAACTCACAGCAATCTGCCAGCCACTGCCTCCCAAGTGCTAGGATTACAGGCATGCACCTCCACACCACACCCGGCAGCCTGGTCCCTATTTTGTGTGTGTGGGGGGCTCCTGAAACCCCTACAGAAGCAGAGAACTCACCTCCATCCATGTGCCGTGATATGTGCACACCCTCATAATAACCACAAATAAGATGAATCCGACCACACTTTTCTGCAAATCTAGAATATATAGCAACTTGCCAAATTAAGATGAAAACTTACTAGATTAAGAGGGGGGCATTCAGAAGTGAGGTTTCTGTGGAATAGAACTGAAAAACAAGAGAAAAAAATTTTAAAAGAATATTTTTTCGGTCAAGGGCTGTTACAAATGGACAAAGCTTTACTTAATCAAAAGCAAAACCAAAACTATGCTTGACTATGTCACATTGTTTTAATGTAATTAGATTTCTAGTTAAAATTCTTACTTTAAGCCGGGCGTGGTGGTGCATACCTTTGATGCCAGCACTCGGGAGGCAGAGGCAGGTGGATCATTGTGAGTTTGAGGCCAGCCTGGTCTACAAAGTGAGTCCAGGCCAGCCAGGGATACACAGAGAAATCCTGTCTTGAAACCGTGCCCCCCCGCCCCAATTCTTACTTTAAGCATAAGGGCCTTCAATAAGTACCACACTTGTAACATTAAAGGCATCCCAAAGTTGCTATGAAGAACAGACAGAGGCTCAGGTAGTGGCACACACATGTAATCCCAGCACTCGGGAGGCAGAGGCAGAAGGGTCCCTGTGAGGCCCTGGACAGCCTGGTCTACACATCAGGTTGCAGGCCAGCCTGGTCTATATAAGGAGATCATGTATCACCCAGAAATCGTCCAGGTGAAAGACACTGGATGTCTTGTCTGTGTGTGGCTGTACTGTTTACTTCACCTCAGGCTCTGACAGACCTACAGAGCAGCAGAGGCAAACAGGCCATCAGTGTAGCGTAACAAACACGAGGCCAGTCCCGGTTATAGAACAGTCACAACACAGTCCATAGCAATAGGCCTTAGGAAAGCCAGGGTGCTTTGAAGGTGGATTCTGGGACGTGGGCTGAAGAAGAGAATGGGAGGACTTCTGAGTCTAAAAGCGAAGGCTCCGGAACACTCGTCTTCAGATGGTCAGCACTTTTCTCTCTTTCTCCTCTCTCTCTCTTTTCAAGATAGGGTCTCTCTGTGTAGCCCTGGCTGTCCTGGAACTCTCTTTGTAATCCAGGCTGGCCTTGAACTCAGAGACCCTCCTGCCCCTGCGTCCCGAGTGCTGGGATTAAAGGCGTGCACCACCACCACGCCCAGCAAGCACTTCTCATTCAAGCCTGAGGCTTAGAAGCAGAGCACTCCTGTGTTTGTTTCTTGTGTTGAGACAGTCTCACCACAGCCTGGAACACCGTGTGCAGCGAAGGCTGGCCCTGAACTAGGAGCAATCCTCCCGCCTCTGCTTCTGTTCTGCTGGAATTCTAAGCATGGCCCACCACGCCAGGCTGAAGAACAAAGCATTCTGAAACGAGTTTGTATGCGATATTTGTAGTGAGCTTCTAATAGCTTAGCCGTCACCAGGAGAAACTGGCTCTCAGAATCCCATGACAGTCTGAGGTTAGGCTCCCTCAGCGCTTCACCGCCTGAGAGCACGGTACCTGACTGGGGCGCGTCAGCTGCTGCTGGGGAGTTCCTGTGCGAGGGGCTGTTTTTGTCAAGGTCACTCATCAGCACGTCCCGGCAGGTGACTTTAGAGCACAGCCCGACTCCTTCCACACCTGGCATTGCTTCTTTTTGGTCAGTGTGAACATCCCCTGCCAGTCCACCAGCAGTAAGAGGCAGACCCACCTCCTCAGTTACCTTACTTCCGTCCTGGAGGTAAAAAGTAGACAACATATGTTCCAGTTACCCAAATTGGAACAACACAACAACAGCACAACAACAACAGCACAACAACAACAACAACAACACAACAACAACAACAACAACAGTCTCACTGCTATCAACCCTAAGGAAAACAGAAGGCTGGTATATTAAAATATCTAAAGAGCGACGGGCGTGGTGGCGCACACCTTTAGTCCCAGCACTTGGGAGGCAGAGGCAGGCTGATCTCTAGAGTTCCAGGCCAGCCTGGTCTATAGATCCAAGAGCCAGGGCTACACAGAGAAACCCTGTCTCAAAAACAGAAACAAAACAAAAAACAGAAAGTCTAAAGAACCCCGAGTCCCACTGTCTTGCTCCAGGACACCTGAGGAGGTCCTAAAGGACAGAGGACGGAGACAAGCTCCCAGCAAGCACCCGCCACAAAGATAAAGTCAGTCACAAGAGCAGCGGCCCCGCCGGCCAGCGGCATGCTGGGGAGAGGGCTGCAGCTCAAGGCTCTCCAGGCAGACAGAATGCGCACCCCGGATCGCTATGTCATCATCAGGTTCGATTAAAAAAAATAGAGGCCAGGGCAAGAGACGGCTTGGTGGAACAGCACTGGCTGCTCTTCCAGAGGATCTGGTTTGATTCCCAAGACCCACATGGCGGCTCATGGCCTTCTCTAAGTCCAGGTCCAGGAGAGTTGACAGCCATTCCCGACTCCCACAGGCAGAGGCAGGTGGATCGCTGTGAGTTCGAGGCCAGCCTAAGTCCCGGATAGCCAAGATATCATAGAGAAACCCTGTCTCAAAAAACCAAAAAAAGCACAAAAAACAAACAACAACAACCACCCCAAGAACCAAAACCATTCATATATGTAAAATATTTCTAAAAACATTTTTTAAATGGGCCAAAGATGTGACTCTTGCTCTAGTTCACCAGCTCTACACTCATCTTGCTGTAAAGAACACAGGAGAGCATGTTTTCAAACAAGCCAGCGCCATTCAAGTGACAGTGATGACTGTGACTCACTTAGATTTCCAATGGAAATTCTGTTATTTTTCTTTCTTTAACAGAGACAGAAGTGTCTCCATTAAATGTGCGGCATAGACAGATGGCATGGCTGGCTACCTTGCAGTAGGACTTACATAGTCTACATCACTTGAATCTTGTTCTCTGGAACGTGGAGCGCCCTCTACCCGGCTGCACCTGAAACAAGCAGTGGCATTCATTAAACACCAATAACCAAGCACATCACACCATTACCTGTGCTTTCAGTCTGTCCTTCTTGGAGGCCGCTAGTTTGCATAATGGGGTCAAACACAGAACCTGGCCCAGGAGCCCGCCGGGTCCGCACAACCTGGCAGTAACTGCAGGGTGGCCACGCAGACGGCGTGCACTCTTTCCTGGCCCAGGGGCCTGGCAGTAACTGCAGGGTGGCCACGCAGAGGGCGTGCACTCATCCCTGGATGCTCACAGGACACTTCCCACTAATCACTCAGGCTCCACGTGCATCATGAATCTTAGCCAAATCCACAACCACAAAACTAGGAAAAGGTCAAGATGTGGCTGACTTCTGAAGCAAAGCAACTCAACTGTGTGGCCAAATTTGTTTTGTTTTGTGTGACAGAGTCTTGCCGTCCAGGTTGGCTTCTCAATGCTCCTGCCCCACTTTCCCAAGTGCTGGGACTACAAACATGCCACCATGCCTGCAAGTTGGACACATTTACCTGATAGTATAATTCAATATATTTTAATCATAAATTTAAGTAGAGACCAGATCTAGGCATGTACGTGACCACAAATATACACAGACACAACATACATAAGTAACAATGGAACTGAACAATCAAGTACAGGGCCGGCGGAGTACTTGCCTAGCATGCGCCAAGCTCTGTGTTCAGTCCCAGGACCACCAAAATCCAAATCCATGAAAATGCCACAACAAAACTCATTCTTTGTATGTTGTTAATAAAAAACAAATTAAAATTTATCTGTCATAATCCCTTCAGGAGCCAACAAGATGGTTCCTAGGTAAAGGAGCCTGCCAATAAGCCTGCCAACCTAAGGCCAACCTCCAAGACTCACATGAAGCTGTCCTGATGCCCACACATGCCTCGCCACGCATGCACAAATCTACCCTTGCAAAGTAAATAAACTGAGTGTTAACTTCAGGTTCTTCAAAGTTTGTTTTAAAAATATTCTCTTCCAGAGAGATGGAGTTTGCTGCTCTCACAGAGGATGACAGGGATGAGAGTTTGGCTTCCGTGCTGGTCAGCTTACAATTGCTTGTAACTCAGGCTCCAGGAAATCTGAAGCCCTCCTCTGGCCCATACTGGTAAACACACACACACACACACACACACACACACACACACACACACACACA
>OU015746.1:123404014-123435075 GCA_907169655.1 Acomys percivali
TAACTCCTACAACACCTACACAAAGGCTCACAGTCATCTGTAACTCCCATCCCAGGGACCTGACTTCTCCTCTGGTCTCCTCAGGCATCAATCACAAAGGTGATGCAAAGTCATATGTGCAAGTAAAACACCCAAACATGTGAAATAATTAAAAATAAATAAATAAATAAATAATAACCTTAGGGGCTGGGCGTACCTCCCAGAACTTAGGAGGCAGAGGCAGGCAGATGTCTGTGAATTTGAGGTCAGCCTGGTCACAAAAGCAGTTCCAGGACAGCCAAGGCTACACAGAGAAACCCTGTCTTGAAAAAAAAACCACAAAAACCAAAACCAAAAACACAAAGCAAAAAACCTCAAAGGCCAATGTGTCAAAACTAGTAATAGCATTTAGAGGAATAATAATTGCTAAACATACTTATTTTCCTGTGTGTGTGTTTGGGGGAGTGCAAACCTTGGCATGGGTACAGACTGGGACACACCTTCCAGGTGTCAGTTTTCTTCACCTCGTGGGACCTGGGAATCAAACTCGGGTCATGAGGTTAGACAGCAAGTGCCTTTACCCACTGAGCCACCTCACGGGCCACCAAAAATAAATCTTAATAACTCTTCCCTTAAGGTCTGGGTGGCTTAAAAAGATTCCCTCTCCATTTCCTTCCCTGGAAGCTTGATATTTGATATTCAGTAAGGCTCTTAACAGCTTTCTTACTCTTCACCATGAGGCTTTTTGGTTTGGTTTTCTTTTTTCTTTTTCTTTTCTTTTTTTTATTAATTTATTCTTGTTATATCTCAATGGTTATCCCATCCCTTGTATCCTCCCATCCTTCCCTCCCTCCCATTTTCCCCTTATTCCCCTCCCCTATGACTGTGCCTGAGGGGGACTTCCTCCCCCTTTATATGCTAATAGGGTATCAAGTCTCTTCTTGGTGATTTTTTCTTTTTCTTAAAAGGTTAAAGTTACATTGTATGCTAAGAAACTAGGAACTCAAAATAGTTCCTTAATTTTTTTTAAATTTCTATGTGTGGAGGTCAGAGAGCAGCCTACAGGAGTGGGTTGTCTCATCCCACCAGGCGGGCTCTAGGGACTGAGCTGAGGTCATCAGGCTTGGCACCTTCATCTGCTGAGCTGTCCTGCATGCCCAGGTCCCATGTTTTGAGGATGTCATTGCTAGATGCTGTCAGAAACCATCACTTACTGAATTCTTAACAACTCTGCATAGGAAATTCTATGCTAGAGATAGAAAAATAAACAAATTCCACAGCGTGCCCCCGCCATGCAGCCAACTGGAAGTGCAGACGATGAGGTGGCAGCACTAACCTCCACTTCCTCTGCTGGTCAGGCTGCACTTTCTTTAGCTACGACTGTGAGATTAAGACACCTAACCAGCAGCATAAGCCCCCGAGTGCTGCTTCCCTAGAGTGCACGGCTTCAGTGTGCATGTAGGTTAGCTCTCTGAAGCAGTCTGCACGCGTCATCTCAGCTTCATGATGGCGAAGCATTGAGCAATGAACAGAAGCCTGCTCTCTACCTTGCCTGGCTTGGCGTCTTCCTTTTTGGCGGGTCTACCTCTGCTTGGTCCAGTTCTTTCTGATCCGGTCTCTAAAACAGAAAATGAAGTAGCACATCCATTTCAAAACAGACAAGCAATGCTACATCAAAGCTGTAGAGCTGACCTTCATTCACGCCGTATTAAGCTGTGTCTCTGCATATTCCATTGTTAATGCTGAACTGGCAATGCACTAAATACTAACACAGTCAGTCACTGTCATTGCTAGTGAGGAATCTCCTGTCTCAATGCTGTATAAAAAGTGCTCCCCAGTTAGCTGATCAATTAATAAAAACGCTGAAGAGCCTATGACTGGGCAGAAAGGACAGTAGGTGGGAGTTCTGGTCCTAGATTAGAGCGGAGAGAAGGGAGGGAGGGAGGGAGGGAGAGAGGGAGGGAGGGAGGAGGAGGTCGCCAGGCCATGAAGACAAAGATGGGGCAGGCAGAGGAGATGGCAGGTAGCACGGGGCACATGGCTGGGAAGCAGCCAGGATAGTACAGACACGTCAGAATAGACCATATCTGGCAGCTATAGTGATGTAAAGCTTGTTATTAATTAATAAATGTAATAGGTTTTCATCACATTATTTGGGAGCTAACACAGGCACAGAAAAGCATTAATTCTAACATAAAGACAACTTGGTGAAGATGGAGAGATGACCAACACAGGAGCGTGTGCCTTCAGCTTTCCTGATCATAAGTCACACTAGAAAGGGACAAAAACAAGTGAAATTTCCTGTCAGATATTAATCATCTTTTCAAAATAAAGGTGTTTCTTTTCTCTTTTTCTGATTACTAAACACATACTTATTATAAAAAAAGAAAACAGAGCCAACACATCTTACTGCCAACACTAAACCAACCAAAGCAGACAGGCAGGTGCCCAGGCCTGAACCCCAGCACGTCCTAGGAAGCCGGAGGCAGCAGGATCAAGAGTGCAGGCTAGCCTGAGGCAGCAGGATCAGGCTAGCCTCAGCTACGTGGAGACCTTGTCTCAAAACAGAGACTGGGCTGGCGAGATGGCTCAGTGTGAAAAGCACTGGCGGCTCTTCCAGAGGGTGAGTCCCAGCACTCACGTGGAGGGTTACAACCAGCCCCAGAACATCAGATGCCCTCTTCTGGCCTCTGTGGGCACCAGTCACGCATGGGGTACACAGATACACAGGCAGGGAAAACCCACACTCATAAAATAGGACTAAATCTCGAAGAAAGGAACAAAAAAAGAAAAAGAAAATAAAGAAAGAAACCAGTAAAAAACAGTCTGGAATAGTCCTTCAGTTGGCAGAGTGCTTACTGGACACACAGGTGCTAACTCTGGGCCCCAGGACTCCTGTAGAAAGCTGCACGCTGCGGCACTCACTGACAGTCAGTGCTAGGGAAGCAAAGAGCTGCAGCCTGGGGTCTAATGACTGGCCAGTCCAGAGACTACACCTCGAAAAGCAAGCTAGAGAGTAATTGAGGAAGATAGCCAGTGTTGACCTATGGCTTACACACACACACACACACACACACACCCCCATGATCCCATTAACAATTTAATACTTTGGTGTTTGTTTCCAGCATTTTTTTGTGTTATTAACACCCTCTATGTCAGGGTCCTGATGCTTTTCTATGTGGTACTGTGTATGTGCACACACATAATAATCTCTTCTTACCACTGGCAGCTCTTGTGACTGGCTTTCTTACAGTCGACGGGACTGTCCGGGCCATCGTCTTTGTCCTCTGAGTCACAGCTGATCCAGTCACTTTCCATGACGCGGACACCATGGGCTGCACAGCTGGGAAAAAAAATCTATCAGATGCTTTTTGTCATTCGTAAGTTATTTCTGTGGCAGCACTAAGTGCACCACCGTTGCTAATATTCCTACCTTTTTTCTCTTTGTCCATTATTTTCTTTTCAGGAGGCTGTCTGTGGCCAGACTGGGTTGCCTGAGGAACACTCTTGCTGTCTACCTGTGAAGACGGTAGGAACTGTGTTATTCAACTGCATAATAAGTCAGAGCGCACCTCCAACCTGTAAACTGACCTACAAAAAAGTCAGCAGGCCAAGGGCAGCCGCAGCCAACAAGGAGTCTCAGAGAGTCGGGGCCATGTGCGACCCTGTCTCAAAAACAAAGCCTTTAATCCCAGCACTCAGGAAACAGAGGTGGGAAGATTTCTCTGAATCCCAGCCCAGTCAGAGCTCCAAAGTGAGACCTGCCTCAAAATACAAAAACATAAAAAGTTAAAAAAAAAAAAATTTTTTTTTTTGGTATGCTCATTTGAGAATTCTGAAAATACTAACATTAACTATGTCTTTCTTGCCCTGAGATAAGGTCTTATTGTGTTGCCTAGGCTGGCCTCAAACTCCTGTGCTTAAGCTATCCCCCTGCCTCGGGCTCAGGAGGAACTGTGAATAGTGAGCAGCTTGGGCCGTAGTCTAGTTATTTGCTCTATGGATGAGAGCACACCTAACATGCACAGACCGCAGGCCTTTGTGGTTCCAAACACTGCTGGCAAGTAAAAACAGCAGCAAAAATCTCTGAATATTATATTTCTTCTAGAGAAAAAGTGTTTTCCTGGGGTTCACTTACTTCCGTTAAGACTACACCAACAGGTAAGCACCTCAGTAGGGATTCCTTGACTGATCCAATTAAAATGTTCCTCAATGCCTATTCCTAGTGTCATCCCCCATTCGACATACTATGCATATCAATTATCTTTCTAGGCCCACACTATGATCCACGAAGCCTCAGAATTTCATTTAGTGCTGTACGCATCCAAGAGGCCGGGGAAGTTACAGAAACATGGCAGTGACTCCAATCTGTTAAAAACATAAAACATGCTGGGTGTGCTGGCACACGCCTTTAATTCCAGCACTCAGGAGGCAGAGGCAGCCAGATCTCTGTGAGTTCGAGGACAGCCTGGTCTACAAAGAGAGTTCCAGGGCAGCCAGGGCTACACAGAGAAACCTTGTCTCGAAAAACAAACAAACAAACGAAGTGTTTATACAAAGAATACTATGAGTGAAAACTTCCTTGGCACCTAGCCAAAAACTGCTGTAAGTCATCACTAATTTTCATACCTTCAATTCAGATAAATTATTATGTTTATATCTGGTCTTACGTTTAAAATGGAATTATAAACTTTGAGGGGGAAAGGTACAACATGTTATTTTAATAGCAATTATCTATACAGAATCATACCTTAGTCTGTTCCATGTGGACTCTGGCCTTTGATCTTGTAATCCGCCCACTGTATGGAAAAGCCTTTAAACAGCCAAAAGAAGATCAATTAAAAAATAAACAAAACCAAAACACACTGGCAAAATTTATTCCATTCTCAGTTTCAAATTTAAATTTTATCCTTAATAATTTATGGCATAAAGATACTTGCTATGTTAAGTACTGATTTTTTAAATCCCAGAGTTAAAGGAATTATTTCAAGCTAAAATCATAAAGGAACCTTTTCTGGCTCGGCTCTGACGCTTCTCTGGTCTGTGGTGAGGAATCCCGGCGCAGCAGGTCTGTAGAGACCCACTTTGAACACTCCGCGTTTAGCTTTCTCTCGCTGTTCTTTTAATTTTTGAAGCTGTTTTTCTTCTTTGTACTTTTGGAGGAGTTGTTTCCGTTGGTCACTCAGAACCACTTTCATTGCCTCTAAGGGAAGGAGGGGTCAAACAGTCCATAAGACATTTTAGGCACCAGGCGGTGGTGGCGCATGCCTTTCATCCCAGCACTTGGGAGGCAGAGGCAGGCGCACCTTTGTGAGTTCGAGCCCGGCCTGGTCTACAAAGAGTGTCCAGGACAGCCAGGGCTCTGTTACACAGAGAAACCCTGTCTTGAAAAAACAAATAAACATTTTAGGCAAAATAGTATGTCACACTTTAAAAAGCTTTATTTATTCTATACAGTGTTCTGCGTGTATGTGTGCATACACACCAGAAGAGGGCACCAGGTCTCTATAGATGGTTGTGAGCCAACATGTGGTTGCTGGGAATTGAACTCAGGACTTCTGGAAGAACAGCCAGTGTTCTTAACCTCTGAGCCATTTCTCTAGCCCCAGTATATCACATTTCTAAAGGAACATTTTTTTTTTTTTTAATTTTTTTTTATTTTTTGGTTTTTCAAGACAGAGTATCTCTGTGTAGCCTTGGCTGTCCTGGACTCACTTTGTAGACCAGGCTGGCCTTGAACTCACAGCGATCCGCCTGCCTCTGCCTCCCGAGTGCTGGGATTAAAGGCGTGCGCCACCACGCCCGCCTTGGAACATTTTTTTTGTTGTTGTTGTTGTTTTGTTGTTTTGTTTTGTTTTGTTTTTTGAGACAAGGTCTCTCTGTGTTAGCCTTGGCTGTCCTGGACTCACTTTGTAGACCAGGCTGGCCTCGAACTCAGCGATCCACCTGCCTCTGCCTCCCGAGTGCTGGGATTACAGGCGTGCGCCACCACGCCCGCCTTGGAACATTTTTTTTAAAAAAGATTTATTTATTTATTATTATGCATACAGTGCTCTGCCTGCATGTACACCTGCAGGCCAGAAGAGGGCATTATAGATGGCTGTGAGCCACCATGTGGCTGCTGGGAACTGAACTCAGGACCTCAGTGCACTTAACCTTTGAGCCATCTCTCCAGCCCGTAGAGGAACGTTTTGTCTAACTTCATCTGCTAAGAAATGCTTCTAATCCTCAACACTCTAACACAATTATTTTGAGTTCTAATCATTTTGAAATTATATTCATTGTACATGATGTCATTTCCTCAATTTTTTTTCTTTTTTCAAAGATTTACTTATTTATTATGTAGATGGTGCTCTGCCTACATGTAATGCCTGCAGGCCAGAAGAGGTCACCAAGCCACATTATAGATGGCTGTGAGCCACCATGTGGCTGCTGGGACCTTATGAAGAGCCTGTGCTCTTAACCTCTCCAGCCCCATTTGCTCAACTTTTACAAAACTATTAGTATACTGATTACTTCAGGCTGAATTACTCAAAGAACTCCGGGAAGGGTTATCTGGTTTGCCTTTTCCTACATGCAACAAATTCTTTTGGTATCTTTTGACACGTGGCTCCGATCGTACTTGAGGGGCTGAAGCAAGAGGGACGCAGGTTCTTGGCCAGCCTGGCATTAGCAAACGGCAGCCGGACAGAGCTGGCTACTGAGACTGGTCTCCAAAACCAAAGGCGCTGCTGGGAGTGTTGCTCAGTGGTAAAGCACTTGCTTAGTTGCCTGGCATGACTGAGGCCTTGAGTCCAGTCCCTACCACCTACAAACAAAACAACAACAAAGCCGTTCTTTGGGAGGGCTGTCACTCACACACAAGCCTTTCTTACTGGGGCTCCAAGGATCTGAGGAAATCAACTCTCGCACTAGCTTTGCCTCTTCTGTTCTATCACTCCTTACTGACCTTTGCTCTAAGCAGCATTACACCTTGGCCATTCCTTTGGGTCTCACTCTATGAGGACAGCATCCCCACCCCGTGCATTTTACAAGCTTTCCTGCGAGTGTCAGGCCCCTGGCCAGGCCCTCGCAGCTGGCTCCTGGCTCTTGCTTATTTCAAGAGTTTCCCTTGTTCCTACTCCATGTTTCTCTACAGGATAGAAATTCCGTCTAGGGGCTTTGAGGACTCAAGCTCAGCCTTTGAAGCAAGGTTCTCACCAAGGTGTTAAGAATGATTTTCCTTTGATCAGTGGAGGAGTTCTTAATTTCCCTCTTAGGCATTAAACCAACTTTCACTTTTAGTGTTTATCTGATGTGCATGTGTGTGTGGTGTGCCTGAGTGCATGGATGTGCCCCACATATGTGCAAGGAAGCCTGTGGCAGTCAGAAGAGGGGTCAGATCCCCCGAAACTGGAGTTACAGGTGATTGTGAACCACCATGCTAGGAACTGAACCCAGGTCCTCAAAACTCAACTGCTAAAGCGTCTCTCCAGGCCCAACTTTTACTTACTCATAAACACATTTACAAGTATGCCTAGCCGAGGTGGTGGTGGTGTTGGTGCACACCTTTAATGCCAGCACTCAGGAGGCAAAGACTAGGGGATCCCTGTGAGCTCCAGGTCAGCTTGGTCTAGAGAGGACAGGCAGGGCTGCACAGAAAAAGCATTTACAATTACTTACTTGTTTTGGTGCTGGCCTTTTCTGGAGCGTGGTCTTGGGACGTCTCAAGTATATTAACGAGATTTTTACCTTCCAGGGGAATGTTGACGTCTTTCAAGCCGAAGCACCTATTTCGTTCATATACCTTGTGTCTGCTCTCCTTTTGAGACAATGACTTTCTGTGAGCAATGTTAGTTCTAATCATTTCAGTGCTCAAATCTTTCCTTAGTCGACTGGCAAAACGTGACACAGGCATCCTGTCAAAAAAGAGAAGAGGACAACAACTTAAGTGGACTTTCATTTTATTATTATTGTTGTTGTTGTTTTTGTTTTTGAGACAGGGTTTCTCTGTGTAGCCTTGGCTGTCCTGGACTCACTTTGTAAGAAACCCTGTCTCGATAAACCAAACCAAACAAAACAAAACCAGGCCGACCTCGAACTCACAGAGATCCGCCTGCCTCCGCCTCCCAGTACTGAGATTACAGGTGTGCACCACCACCGCCCTCTCATTTTATTTTATTTTTTTGTTTTGTTTTTGTTTTTGTTTTTTGAGACAAGGTTTCTCTGTGTATCCTTGGCTGTCCTGGACTCACTTTATAGGCCAGGATGGCCTCAAACTCACAGCAATCCACCTGCCTCTGCCTCCTGAGTGCTGGGATTACAGGCGTGCGCCACCATGCCCTACTGCCCTCTTGT
This sequence comes from Acomys percivali, assembly GCA_907169655.1. Classification (NCBI taxonomy): domain Eukaryota; kingdom Metazoa; phylum Chordata; class Mammalia; order Rodentia; family Muridae; genus Acomys; species Acomys percivali. Next base: position 123,412,331 of record OU015746.1, read on the forward strand.
TTTATTATCGTAAAAAAAAATCAAAATCTCAGGTCAGGCTGTGGTGAGTCACCTCTAGAATACCAACACTTGGGAGGCTCAAGTAAAACCTTGTTAATTTGAGGACAGTCTGGGCTAAAGAGTAAGTCACTCTCTCAAAGACCAAAATAAGCAAATTAATAAATAAAAACAATTAAGATTTCAGTCCATCTCCTATACAACTTTGCACTCCCTTGAAATGAAAATATCACAACCCACAGCGGAATAAATATGAAAGTAGAAAAGTTAGCAAAGACAAGACACCGTGGCCTGTGTTGGGGGTTCTGGGTAGGAAGCTGCTCAACAGATTAACATCAAGCAGAAGATGCTGAGATTCACAGCCGAACTCTGGGCAGAGCGCAGGGAGTCTGATGGAAGAGAGGGGGACCGAAGGGCCTGGGGGTGGAGGGGGATGGGGGACGGAGACTGACGCAGCGCCAAGGACTGCGCGTGGAGCGGAGCCCTGCTCAGATGCAGCGGATAGGCAGCTCGGGCTCCAAGCAGGACCCCTAAGGGGAGCAAGGGCTGTCTCTGCCACGGACTCCACTGCCTGCTCTTCCATCACTTCTCCTGGTGGGGCTGCCTTGCCAGGCCACAGAGGAGGAGGATGCAGGCAGCTCTGACGGCACTTGACAGGCTGGAGTCAGACGGTAGGGGAGGAGGGCTCCCCCTTTCTGAGGACTAGGGGAGGAGATGGGGGGGGGGCGAGAGACAGAGGATGGGACTGGGGGGAGATGTGGGAGAGGGTTAGGGTCAGAATGTAACGCGAATACAGTAAAAACATTTAAACAGCCGGGCGTGGTGGCGCACGCCTTTAACCCCAGCACTCGGGAGGCAGAGGCAGGCGGATCGCTGTGAGTTCAAAGCCAGCCTGGTCTACAAAGTGACTCCAGGACAGCCAAGGCTACACAGAGAAATCCTGTTTCGGGGAAAAAAAAAAAAAGAAAAAAAAAAAAAAAGAAAAACAAAACAACAACAACAAAACCCCAAAACAACAATAACAACAACACCAAACCCAAAAAGAGCTACATTACAGAACCACTTCCTTAATTTTTCCCGGTGACAAATAAAAGAGCCTCAGCATTTCTTAATCCCAGCTTAACTCGGAGGCAGAGGCAGTCAATCGATATGAGTTTGAGACCAGCCTGCTCTACAAAGCGAGCCCAGGACAGCCAAGGCTACACAGAGAAACCCTGTCTCGAGGAAAAGCAAGCAAGCAAGCAAGCAAAACTGGTCTGGGGAAATGGCTCAGTCCATAAGTAGCTGCCACACCACCAGGCTGGACTGAGGTTCTCCAACACCCATGTGAGGGAGGGCGCAGCACTGCACTAACTCCAGCGCTAACCAGGGCAGACAGGCAGTTAGTTTCTGGGGCTCTTCTGCCAGCAAGCCTAACTCAGTCAGTGAGCTGCAGCTCCCCCACCCTCACCTAGCGCCAAGACAGGGTTTCTCAGACCAGCCACGGTGGTACCAGCACTTGGGAGGCAGAGGTAGGCTGATCTCTATGAGTTCGAGGCCAGCCTGGACTACAGAGTGAGTTCTAGGACAGCCAGGGCCATACAGAGAAACCCTGTCTTGAAAAAACAAAACAAAACAAAAGGCAGGGTTTCTCTGCATAGCCTTGGCTGCCCTAGACTAGCTTTGTAGACCAGCCTGGCCTGCCTGCCTCAGCCTTCTCGAGTGCCGGGATTAGAATCATGTGCCACCAAGCCCCACTGCACTCCAGCTTTAATGAGAAACTCTGTCTCAAGAAAAAAAAAAAAAAAAAAGGAGTAATGGAGGAAGACGCCTGTCATTAACCCCTGGCCTCCACATGCATGCCAGCAGGCACACCCACCCACACAAACACACATCTAATATGCATACACAGGCAATCCTAGCAATAGCGACATGGAGGCTGACACAGAAGGCTCAATGGAATTCAAAGCCAGGTTGGGCCACAGAGAGAAATACGGGGTGAAGGCCACCCCTTTCACTCCACACCCTACTGTGATGAGTATGCCCTCCTGTGACTGTAGCACCTGGCTAAAGCCAGCCTATCAAACACAGCGAGACCAAAATCACAAAACCAAAACACAGAGGGCTAGCTCACAGCCAGCCCCAGCTCCAAAGGACACTGAGGCTGGTGGGAGCTACATGAAACCTTACTTACTCCTCTCCCCACTCCCAAAAGGAAAACAAGCCAAACACAAGATTAACTACTAGAGAAAGAGTTTAAGAAAAACTTGGTAATACGGTTAACCTCACTGGCTTGCATCATTACTTTTGTCCACCTCAAACTGGCCTTTTCTTAGTATGATCTTTGATAATAAGAGGACAATCAGACCTGTGATATGACCCCCCAAAACATTTCTTAGTTTGCTTTTCTGTTGTTATTATTATTAAACGCTGCCCAAAGCCTCCGTAGGGGAGGAAGAGGTTTGGGTGGCTTACAGTCCACCATGAGGGAAGTAGGGCAGGAGCCCAGAGGAAGAACCGCCGAGGAGACCACAGAGAAATGCTACTTACTGACCAAACCAGCAGACTGATTCATTGATCGCATCTGTGCCAGAAGGTAACAGACCTACCTTCTAGGTGCTGACGGTGGAAAGGCACCTTCTCACGTCAGCTCTCCCTCGCCAGCGCGTTCACCTTACCCCCCAGTATTCAAAAACGCCATACGCTGTAGGTTTTCTTTAAGATCTTCAATTTAATACGTACAGGTGGTAACAAGTGAAAGCAGAATCCACTGCCACTTCTGGGCTCTTTTGATTCTCGTCTCTAATACTTTGTTAATGCCAATGCTTTACCTTTTTTATTTACGTGTACGTGTGTGTGTCCGTGTGTGGGTACGTGCATGCTGGTGTCCAGAAGAGGGTGTCGGACCTCCTGATGCTGGGAGCCAGCTTGTGAGCTGCCTAATGTGGGGGTGCTGGGAAGCTAACTTGAGGCCTCTGCAAAAAAACCAGCAAGCGCTCAACTGCTGCTGAGCCATCTCTCCTGGCCATTTTTGTTTTTATTTTATTTTTGAGACAGGGTCTCATGTAGCTTCGGCCATTCTCGACCTGCACCTTGACTTCTTGATCCCACTTACCTGAAGCAGCTTCTGGACCGACTCACAACAAATCGCGCAAAACAGAGAAACCTCCGCAAGTGCACAGCAAGTATGCCGGGTCGACCCTTCGCCGAACTGAAACTTCCCGCCGCCAGCCGCTGATTGGCGGGGGCTTTTGCCGACACTCCCGGAAGCTCCCGCCCCTTCCCCTCGGGCGAGACTTGTGATAGGTTGGTTCTGTGCGATGTTTGAATTGTTTGGAGGGCGAAGGGTTGGGAGGCGGAGGGCAGTAAACGGTTGGGCGGGGGAGGCGAGGCAGCAGTCTCCACCCGCGACGTGGAGGAAACTTCTCTGTCGTCCCGACTCCAAGCCGGTTTTAACCTCCTTTCATTTTAAAATATTTATTTGTTTGTTTGTTTGTTTGTTTACAGGGTCTCACGACGTCGTTTTGCCTGTCCTGGGACTCGCTATGTAGACCAGGCTGGCCTCGATCTCACTGAAATCCTCTTGCCTTGTCTGTCTCCTAGGGCTGTGATTAAAGGTGTGAGCAACCACGAAGAAAGAAAGAAAGAGAGAAAGAGAGAAAGAAAGAAAGAGAGAAAGAGAGAAAGAAAGAAAGAAAGAGAGAGAAAGAAAGAGAGAGAAAGAGAGAGAAAGAAAGAAAGAGAAAGAAGAAAGAAAGGAAAGAAAGAAAGAAAGGAGAGAGAGAAAGAAAGAAAAAGAAAGAGAGAAAGAGAGAAAGGAAAGAAAGAAAGAAAACGGTTCTAGTAAGGTTAAATGAGATAATTTATTTTATTTCTGCTTCCAGCTGATGGTAAAATTAACCGCTGCCGTAGAGGTCAACTGAGAAACAACGCAGACAAGCCAGGTCAGGCCCATGCCTTGAGGTGTGTAAAGAAAACAAAACAAAACAAAACAAAAAACCTCTTGGGCTAACGCAGCTGTACTGACCTTGTGTTTATAGACTGACGGGTATCCTGTAGACACTGCGTCTGTAAATCAGGAAAGCATTTGTAAGACTTTGGCGTTTGCATACCCCTGCTAACCGTTTTTTAACAATTAGACTTTATTTTTTTTTTAAATATATTTGATTAATGTATGCATATTACATCTCGATTGTTATCCCATCCCTTGTATCCTCCCATTCCTTCCTCCCTCCCATTTTTAGACTTTATTTTTTTTTAAAGATTTATTTGTTATTATTTATACAGTATTCTGCCTGTATATGAGCCAGCAGGCCAGAAGAAGACGGCAGATCTCATTGTAGATGGTTGCTGAGCCACCATGTGGTTGCTGGGAATTGAATTCAAGACCTTTGGAAAAACAGTCAGTGCTCTTAACCTCTGAGCCATCTCTCCAGCCCAATAATTAGACTTTACTATACAATCCTTCAATCCTATACAAGAGGGAGAAAGGGTTAAAGGGAAACGAGAGTAAAACTTCTGGTATCTGTTCCACAGGACAGATGCCCAGGTGTCTCTGGCCTGCAGGCTGGTCTGGTCTGTAAGCTGGTCTCTCCCCAAATCCAAATCCACGTTCCATCCTGCTCCAAAAACCGCAGCCTTCTCCTCTCTCCTCTGCCTGCTTCTCTCTCGGGCGTGTAATGGCCGGTCTGGGTCAGGATCCCTGCCCCCATTGATGTTCCATTAGAACCCCCCCCCCCCCCCCGTCCACTTTCTGAATTTCAGACCCAAGATGGCTCCGTTCAGTCTATCCGTGGTGGTTCCAAGGGGCAAAGCCCGCCAAGATTGCTTTCACCTGGGACAAAGCTTCTACTCCTTCCCACAGTACAGAGGATGCCTGAGACTCTATAGCAGCAGTGAGTCCTCTAGGATACATGAAAGGAAAAAAAATTAAAATAGATAATTGACATAATATTTGTGGTTGTATTAGACCTGGCAGAGAGGACAATTTCACGACTCCTCTCCCAAAGTCTGGATTTCAGAGGATAACCCCTCACTGGCTTTCAGGGTCCCTTTCATGGGAAGGGTTAGGGTTGATAGAAAACAGATGCAGAGATAATAGGCTGCAGAGTTGGGGGCTGGGGCTCAGGGCTGCCTGTGGGGAGGATGAGTGCAAGAAGGGGAGTCATCACAGGTGTCCAGGAGCTTAGCAAGGCGGTGGGGTGGGTGTACATCACGGGTGTACATCAGGGTCACAAGTTCAGCACAGGCTGGAAAACACGCTTTGCAGGCTACGTTAGTATTCTTGTAAGGTATGGAGACTTAACAACGTATGGCAACGTGGCTCCTTAACAACAAATGTGGCTCCTGTTTTGGTTTCACAGTTGTTTTAAGAATGCTGAGACTAGGGGCTGGAGAGCTGCGTGGCAGTTGAGAGCACTTTTCTTGCTCTCGCAGAGGACCCGGGTTCAGCTCCCAGCGCCCACATGATGGCTCACAACCATCTGTAACTCCAGTTTCAGAGGACCCATTGCCTTCTCTGACCTCTGTGGGCACATAACATGGTGCACGTACATACTCAGGCAAAACGCTCATATGCAGAAAACAAAATAAACCTTACAATTGTAAGAAGTTTTTTTTTTTTAAGTTAAAATGATGATTGGCTATGGTGGTACATGATTTTAATATTTTTAAGCTTCAAAATGAATAGTAGTGGCCTTCCCTCCCCACCCCCATTAAGGTAGCTGTTTGCTACTGATGAGTGTGGAGGAGGGACAGTCATTGTCCTTCTGTGGTGCCGGCTGATTGAGTGCACTGAGGATGACCCTGGCTATCCTCGATCGAAGGGGTGTCACAAAACAAAATGGAATGGAACAAACATGTGAAAGAGATTTGTAGGGAACAGATCAAGGAAGAACATGCTTTTATTAAAACCTTTGGCCCGGCGTGGTGGCACACGCTTTTAATCCCAGCACTCGGGAGGCAGAGGCAGGCGAATCGCTGTGAGTTCGAGGCCAGCCTGGTCTACAAAGTGAGTTCAGGACAGCCAAGGCTACACAGAGAAACCTTGTCTTGAAAAACCAAAAAAAACCTTTCAATAGCTCTTGATAGTGAAATACAAGGTGTCACTCTGTTCAATTGCTATGAAGAGACACCATGACCAAGGCAACTTTTTAAAAAAATTTACTATGTATACAGTGTTTCACCTGCATGTCACAAAAGGGCTATAAGATGGTCATGAGCCACCATGTGGTTGCTGGGAATTGAACTCAGCACCTTTGGAAGAGCAGTCAGTGCTCTTAACCTCTGAGCCATCTCTCCAGCCCCCTCCCCCCCTTTAAAAGCATTTACTTGGAGCTCACTTATGCAGGAAGCACGGTTGTAAAGCTGAAAACTTTACACCCTGGTCTCCTGGTGGGCAGGCAGAGAGAGCCTGAAGTTGGCATGCACCTTTGAACCTCAAAGCCCACCATCTGCAGTGACACCCATCTTCTGCACACTTCCTAGACCTCCTAATCCTCTCAGACAGATCCAGCCCTGGGTAACAAGTGCTGTAACAGATGACCATGTGGGGCCCATTCTCATCCAAATCTCTGTAGCTAGGTTGGCGCTGATGCTTGTCACCTCAGCACTCAGGAGGCAGGAGAACCACTAGTTCAAGACCGGCCTGAGCCACATAAATGAGGTACTGTCTCTTTAAAAAGAAATAGTAAAAAGGAAAAAAAAATTAATTGAAAAACTGTCTTACTTAAGTTTCTACTGCTGTGATAAAACACTGGGCAAAAGCAACATGGGAAGGAGATGGTTCGTTTTCATTTGGCGTGCATCTTCCTGGTCATCACCCACCAAGAAAGTCTGGCCAGGAACCTAAGAGGGAGGAACTGAAGCAAAGCCGGGAAGGAACTCTGCCTGCTGGCTTGCTTCTCCTGCCTCCCTTAGTTTGCTTTCTTATACGTCCCAGGACTGCCTGCCCAGCACTGGGCAGCCCAGCACTGGGGAGTGTTGGACACTCTCACGGTAAGGAAATGGCCTACAGACTTGCCTCCAGGCAGTCTGGTAGAGGATTTTTTTTTTTTTCAACTGAGGTTTTGCTTCCCAGATAATTCTAACTTCTGTCAAGGTGACAAAAACAAACAAACAACACAACCAAGACAGATACCTTACATATATCTAATTTTTTATTTTTATTTTTGGAAAATCACAAATATAGCTGGAGATATAACTCATTTAGTATAGCTTTTTCCTGGTGTATACAAGACCCTGGATTTAATTCTTAGTACCCCACCCCCAACTCCTCCCCAAAAACAAAACAAAACAAAAACCTGTAGAAAAAGTTGGACAAAGTAAAACTACAAATTAAATATTTATTATTATTTTACGTGTATGGCTGATTTGCCTACACGTGTGTCTGTGCACCAGTACATGCTAAGTGCCCTCAAGAAGAAGGTCCCAGATCCTTGTGAACTCGAGTTACAAATGGATGAGCCACCACGTAGATCTTGGGAACTGAACCCAGGCTCTTCTGCAAAATCAGTGAGTGGTCTTAAGTGCGGGTCATCTCTCCAGCCCCCAAAATTAGAAATGAAGATGACAGAAAACATTTCAAATAGATATATACGGTAAGTGTATAAATGCTGGTAAACTCACGATTTGATGATAGATATTTGCTGTTTACAAGCTATGTTCTTGGGACTGGAGAGATGGCTCAGCAATTAGGAGCCCTGGCTGCTCTTCCGGAAGACCCAGGTTCAATTCCCAGCACCCACATGGCAGCTCACAACTGCCTATAACTGCAGCTCTAGGAAGTCTGACACACACATACAGTAATCACCTCTTCTCTGATCATCCCTACATATCTCACACTCCCCTGTCTTTCTTCACAACCCCTGTCTCTATACCTGTTAATGACAGTATACATCTATAGTCCAAGAAAGCAACCAAAAACCTACCCAACCCCTCTTAAGGGAAACGGGGTGTCTTCTCTTAAAGTTCCTTTAAGCTGATTTGGGGCAGAGAATACCTGTAGGGGGCCCAAACTGGGAAAAAAAAATGGTTAAAGAAGCTGGGAACAGTATTTGTGGTCCAGTCTCTAAATGTTGAGAAATTCCAGGCTTAATATTAGTCCTGTGTGGGGCAGTCTGAAATGCTGGACCGATTTGGATCAGGAGTTTTTTTTTTAATTCTGTCCTTTTTTGATGAGGAACAGCAACCAAAGCACTTGGGGCTGGAACATGAAGGATGCAGGATGTCAGCGTCTCAGCATGCTGGAGGAATGAATCCTGTCAGGTCTGAGCCAGCGTCAGTGTCCGGTTCTTTTATTCTGAAAACATATAATTTCTCACAAGCATTATACAGTCTTAAAACTATGAATGTATTAGGTGTGCAGGATGCACATGTCTCAGCCAGTCTCAGAGCTGTTCCCATGTAGTGGGACTAGCAATATAAGTTACCTGATTCGAGGCAGAGGCAGGCGGATCTCTGTGAGTTCGAGGCCAGCCTGGTCTACAAAGTGAGTTCAGGGCAGCCAAAGCTACACAGAGAAACCCTGTCTCAAAAAAAAAAAAAACCAAAAAAAGAAAAAAGAAAAAAAAAAGTTACCTGATTGTTCTGCAGTTTGAATTTATATAAACATAGACTTTCTTAAATTAGCAGTCTCTCTTTTATCTCTGTCTGTTTCATTTTGACCTCTTTTAAAGATGAAATATAACATCACCATTAACAATGAACATACAGTCATCATATTGGAATCAAAAGATTGTATAGTTCTAAATGTCCTCTTTTAGGCTCTGTGGTGCTTGATGTGTAAGTTAGGCCGCAACCTGTTTTCCGAAATGCTTCTCGTTTTAGAAACAAGCCGGTTGCAGTGAGTAGGAAAAAAAGGCATTAAGTTTTAAATAAACATCAGAGAGATTCTCATTTTATCTTAGGGTTTATGTATACAGTAGGTATCTTGTACCTACGGAGGCAGCTTGTATGTTTGTTTCTCTTTTTAACCTTGGTCCTTATCTTTTTTTTTTTTTGTTTTTCGAGACAGGGTCTCTCTGTGTACCCTGGGCTGTCCTGGACTCTCTTTGTAGACCAGGCTGGCCTCAAACTCACAGTGATCCGCCTGCCTCTGCCTCCCGAGTGCTGCCTTGGTCCTTATCTTGACCAACAAAATATACTTCTTAGGCCGTATGTATCTTGTACCTGGCTGTTTACGTGTGTTGTGGGAGGCTTTGCCTCACCCCTTCTCTGCGAGGGAGCGCTGTAGCTTCATGCCTGTCTCCGCTTTCAGCCTGTGTCTTTACCTTGACCAACAAAACATACTTAAAGCATTTGTATTACCTTATGTTTTTCAACATAAACCTCAGATTGACGTGTATCTATTCTTTAGGTCAGTAAGCACATACAATCCATTGTTAAGAAAGAGGAACATACCAAAAAATGTGTCAGTTGAAATCTTAAGCCCTCTCTTGTAAGTAACTTATCAGCAGGGGGTCAAGCCTGTGGAGGCCAGGTTGGAACTCAGGCGTCCCTCCTGGCTTTGTCTCTGCAGTGTTGGGACTAAGGGCTGGTGCCACCACCGCCCTCTTTAACTATTTCATCTCAATTTAGTCAAAATTTTTAGAAATCTCAGTAAAAAAAATTCGAACTAGGAAACCAGAAAAGTCTAAGCCTTGGGTCATTTGTGCCAATTTAGGCTTCAGGTAGTGAAATCCTGTCCGCCATTCCTTGGAATTTAGTTATTGCTATCTCTCTTTGGTGGACCTTTTCCAGAAAGCCCTGACAAACAGCTAAGGAGCTCAGAGTCCCGTCTGCTATACACTTTATGGAGAAGAGCTCAGTTCCTTCTGCCTGTCTAGTTGTTAGTAACTTAGTTTCACATCTCTCCTCTCTCTACCTTCTTCCCTGAACTTTTTCAGAGAGGGTAAGAAGTGTGACCATGACCAAGCACATTGTAAACAAATTCATAAACACAAAACAAAGCCAGAAAAGATCCAGGAGTCTTCTGTCACGGTGCCGTGGAGAGGGGCCATAGTAGTTTTTATTTTATTATTATTTTAGGCAGTTAACTCCATTCCTCAGGCTAGTTTAGAAGACTGCCAGGCTCCTAGGTCCACCTCTCCAACTGGCCACGCGTATGTAGCCATCTTTGCTCTGGCCCATGGACGCGCTCTGGGAGCCATTTACCCTTTTCAGCCTATGACGATGCGATTTTTAGGAGTGTGGACTCCGGCCCCACATTGGGGGCCACTTATTGTTTTTAAAATTAAAAGTATTACCTGCAGGCCTGGCTAGCGATCAATCAAGACACAGACACTTGTTATATTTTAAAATAGCCTTGGTTAACCTGGGGCAGGGCAGATAGCAATCCTCTAAACTACCTCCCATCCACAATCCCAAATACTTGCTAATGTTCTTCATCTGGGCTGGATTCTCCATCCACGCCGGCCATGTGCTCCTCCTCCATCTAACCCATGGCGGCCTTCCTCTCTTCACTTCAGGTCTCTCTCCTTCTCCTCTAGGTCGTCCTTTCTTCTTCCCAGAATTCCTCTCTCTCCTAGCCCCACATATCTCCTCTGCCCTGCCCAGGTATGGCTTTTTATGAAGCAAAATGTGGGTCAGACGGCAAGCTATAATTAGCATCAAAATACACCAGACCATCCCCCAACACACAGGCGTGAATACATATATACGTACACATATACTAAACAATCTGACAATAAATGAAACAAAAATGTTAGCATTCTATAGAAAAAAATGAGAAATCCCTACCATTATTGTGGAAGATTGTATTGTTCAGTTTCTAATACTATAATGCACTTTCCAAGGCTGGGTAAGAAATCTGTAAAAAGGCTGGGCATGGTGGCGCATGACTTTAACCCCAGCACTTAGGAGGCAGAGGCAGGCAGATCACTGTGAGTTCAAGGCCAGCCTGGTCTACAAAGGGAGTCCAGGACAGCCAGGGCTACACAGAGAAACCCTGTCTTGAAAAACAAACAAACAAAAATCTATAAAGAGAAGAGCTTTGTTTATCTCCTTGCTCTGAAGACAGAAAGCCTAAACAGCACAGCACAGAGGCTGGCCAGTCTCCCTTGATGCGCTATCTGCTGTCAGGTGGCATCATGGTGGCATGTGCTGTGGACAAGAAATGATCACAGGGCACAACAGGAAGCCGAAAACATCCTGACCAACACTAGAGCCCTGATGAAAACTATTCCTGTGATGACTAACTCACTCCCATGGACGCAACAAGGCATACTGAAGTCTCTTTGAGGAAAAAGTGAGCCGAATACAGATCAGATGTGACTACATCAAAATGCTTTTTTTTTGTTTGTTTGTTTTTTTTTGGTTTTTCGAGACAGGGTTTCTCTGTGTAGCCTTGACTGTCCTGGACTCACTTTGTAGTCCAGGCTGGCCTCGAACTCACAGCGATCCGCCTGCCTCTGCCTCCCGAGTGCTGGGATTAAAGGCGTGCGCCACCACGCCCGGCTCAAAATGCTTTGGAAAGTATATGTAACACCTAAAAGAAAGATAGACATAAAGACAGACTGTATAGATTGACTGAGAAAAGCAAGTTTATCAGACTGGGTATCAAAAGTTTTCAACCACAAATATTGCACAACAGTCCCCAGGCTAGAAAACATATCCACTCTAGCCTTCTGGGCAAAAGACAGGTTTTGCATTCCTTCTCTTGCAGGAAGAACCATGTATGCTTAACATTCCAGGGTCCCCTGGTACGTGCCTGTGAGCACAAAGACCTCCATGCCCCTTGTAGTCCACTGACTTCCACATATGCACCCACGCTTCTACACCATAGAACACACACACACACACACACACACACACACACACACAGGAAATTAATAAAAATGTGTTGTAGGGTATCCACCAGAGATATCCACCAGTGGGACATGGGTTTAAGCCAATACAAAGTCTTTTTTTTTTTAAATTATTTTTTACAAAGTCTTTATTAGCCTGCTGGTGATCATATTGGATTTTGGGGCCCTGGTATAGCCCCGAGCCTTTCTCAGGGTGAGCTTTTAAGTACAAGAACCATGTCCTGGGTTGACAGACTTCAGTTAACAAGAACAGTTAGCCAGAAGCAGAACCACAGATGCCAAAAAGCAAAGTCAGTGCATTAGGGACTTTCTCAGAACCATAGTCTTTGATGGGTCAGGCCTTTGTTTTCGTTTTGGCAGGTGATGCTGTCTACATGCTGAGTTTTATGGCCTGAATTGCACTGGCATCATGGAGTCAGTTGTGCTAAGGTCTGGGGGGGGGGGCTACAAAAGTCTGGGTGTCTGTTACAAATGTAATAAAAATAGTTCTTCTGGATCAAATAACATAAATGCTTGTTGACTAAATTCTTTTTCCAAAAGATTACGTGCTCACTAATGCTGTTTTGTTAACTTTGTTAATTTTTGTTTTATAAGCAATTTATAGTTGTGGCTTTTCTTCTGGAGGAAATTATTCATTTGTAGAAAGGCAAGGATTTAAAGAAAATTCTTTGCTTATTCTGTATTTTCTGTGTGCTTGTTTCGTACTTTTCTGATTCTTTGTGTGTTTGACTGCAAACATGCCGTGGTGTACATGCGGAGGGCAAAGGACAACTCACAGGAATCAGTTCTCTTTCAGCATGTGGTTTCCAAGGACTGAACTCAGCCTCCCAGGCTTGGCATAAAGGGCCTCTAACCACTGAGCCATCTCATTGGCCCCAGGAGTTTTTCTTGAATATTTTTAGAAGTTGTTTATGATACAGGAAGAGATTTAGAAGTGAATTTAAAAAGTGAAAACCTAGTGACCATGGGCATTTTTAATGAGTTTTTCATTAATTATATCTTATAAATATTAATGAGTCTGTGTTAAAAAATAGCCTTGTTTATTTTTAATTAATCTAATTTTGCTAGTAAAAGCGTTACAATTCATACAATATAAAAAATTAGAATAAAATAAGCCTACTATGGAAAAATTAAATCTCCCTGCTTTGCTTAGCTCTCTCTTTCTCCCAATCCGTAATTCATTTCTATAAATGATGGCTTTATATATTTTAGTTTAATATATTTCTGCTCTTCAAGTTTTATCAGATTTACATAATCAATAGATTTTCCTCTATAAATGCTTAAGATTTTATTATGACCTACCTATCCCTTTGTTTGTTCATTTGTTTGTTTGTTTCTTCCTTTTCGGAGCAGAGTCTCACTAGATAGCCCAAGCTACCTGGAGTTCATGAGCTTCCTGCCTATGTCTTTTGAATGCTAGGGGTGTTAGGTGTGCACTAGAGCTTACCTCCTCTGTGTTATTATTACTGCTATTTCTTATTAGATAATGTATTAGGGTTCTCTAGAGGAACAGAACTTCCAGAATGAACTTTTAAAAAAAGATTTATTTATTATTTTATATACAATACTCTGTCTGCATGTTCACCTGCAGGCCAGAAGAGGGCATCAGATCATGTTATAAGTGGCTGTGAGCCACCATGTGGTTGCTGGGAATTGAACTCAGGACCTTTGGAATAGCGGTCAGTGCTCTTAACCTCTGAGCCATTTCTCCTGCCCCCAGAATGAGCTTATAAAGGGGTTTATCCCAATGGCTTGCAGCTGTGTTCCAGCTCGTCCAACAACGGCTGTCTACAAGAGGCCGGCCGAAGACTCTAGTCCCTGTTCAGTCCATGGGGCTGAATGTCTCACTGGCTATTATGAATAAAGCTGCTGTGAACATAGTTGAGCAAGTGCCCTTGTGGTACAGTGGAGCGTCTTTTGGGTATATGCCCAGGAGTGGTATAGCTGGCAACTGTCAGCTATGGACAAACTGGAGCAGCCCCCATATCCCACGCCTGGGATTAAAACAAGAACATGTTTACATATGACCCAAAACCTCCACAACAGGGAGTCTTGTGGAAGAGGGGGAGAAAGGACCGAAGGAGCCTGAGATCAAGGACACCACAAGAAAACCTACAGAATCAACTAACTTGGGCCCATAGGGGCTCACAGAGACTGAACCACCAACCAAAGAGTGTGCACGGGACAGACCTAGGCCCCCTACACATATGTAGCCGATGTGCAGCTTGGTGATCATGTGGATCCCTAACAGCAGGAGCAGGGGCTGTCTCTGACTCTGTTGCCTGCCTTTGGATCCCTTTCCCCTAACTGGGCTGCCTCGTTCAGCATCAATAGAAGATGCTATTAGTCCTCTGAGGAGAAAGGGAGGGAGGAATGGGGGCAGGGGAAGGGAGATGAGAGGGAGGGACTTGGAGGAGAGGAGGAAGAGGAAGGATGGTAATTAATTAATTAATTGACAATGGTATTTATTTATTTATTATTTATTATGTATACAGTATGCATCAAATCACATCATAGATGGTTGTGAGCCACCATGTGGTTGCTGGGAGTTGAACTCAGGACCTCTGAAAGAGCAGTCAGTGCTTGCTCTTAACCGCCGAGCCATCTCTCCAGGCCCCGACAATGGTATTTATATATTTATACTTATGAGTGTGTATGTGCATAGGTGTGCTGCTGTCTACGTAAGAAGGCCAGAGAACAACCTCCAGGAGTTGGTTCTCACCTTCCGTCATGGAGATTCTGAGGCGTGAACTCATGTTGGCAGGCTTGGTAGCAGGCGTCTTTACCCGCTAGAGCCATCTTGCCGACTCTGGGAATTATTTCTTCTTTCTTTCCCTTGCTTCCTCCTTTCCTTCTTTTCTTTCTTTTTTTGTATAGAGTCTCATTCCTCTTTAACCCTGAAGCCCAGGCTGATCTAGAACTCACTGTGTAGCCCAAGCTGGCTCTGAATTCTTTGTCAATCCTCCTTCCTAGGCCTGTTGAGTCCCGGGGTAAGCCGCCCAGGCCTGTCTTAATGCAGTCAGGTTGACAGTGAGGATTAGCCGTTACAGTTCTGTCACCACGTGTCTGAATAATATTTTACAATAGTAGTTCATGCTTCTAATGTAGCTTGTATTTCCCTTTACCATTCTTCCATTCAAGAAAATAACAAGCTGCACGTTCTCTCGCCTCAGGGAGGTTTGATACAGAGACGAAAGTATAATTAGCAGGTAAATTTTTGTTTACTGCAAACCCACTGTTTGCATGGTAGCCCCATGGAAATACTGAGGCAGGAGGCTGTCAGAGGTTTCTCTGCAGAGTAGAGAGTCAGGCAGTGGCAAGGCTGTGTGTTCGGAGACCCTGCTCCAGGGTTGACTGTCTGAGGCATGGGGCAGCCTCAGGAGAGCTTGAGGCAGCAAATACGCGGGGAAGATCGGACCCTTGCTCAGGCTTCTGATGTCAGCTAACAGTCATGCCGCACACTGGGCCCCAGAGGCAGGCTCTCCTTACTCTCCGATGCTTTGGCAGCCGTGTGTCTTGACCCTGAGAGGTGGAGGAAATCTCAGAGTATCTGCCAGTCACCCCTTACTTAGCAGTACTCGCAGGAGAGGAAAAGAAAGAGAGATTGCCCCAAAAGAAGGCTTTGTTAAATTTTTTATTATGTTTATTTTATTATTTTGGTGTGTGGATGTATGTCTGTTGTGTGTGCCATAGCTTGTGTGTGTGCAGGTCTGAGTAGGTTTTCTCCTTCCAACATGTCATCATGTTCAGTGAAAAGTGTGGTATCTTGCTGAGCCACCTCACTGGCCTCAGAAGCAGGCTTTTAAGTAGAAGTATAGAGGAAAAAGTGGAGCCGGGCGTGGTGACACACGCCTTTAATCCCAGCACTCGGGAGGGAGAGGCAGGAGGATTGCTGTGAGTTCGAGGCCAGCCTGGTCTACAAAGTCAGTCCAGGACAGCCAAGACTACACAGAGAAACCCTGTCTCGAAAAACCAAAACAAAAAAACAAAACAAAACAAAAAAACAAAACAAAACAAAAATATATATCTATATATTTTTTTTTAAAGTGGTATTTCTCACACTTGAATTTACTGAGATTTTTACCCTGCCACATTTCTTTCTTTGTTTGTTTTGTTTTTCGAGACAGAGTTTCTCTGTGTAGTCTTGGCTGTCCTGGACTCGCTTTGTAGACCAGGCTGGCCTTGAACTCACAGCGATCCGCCTGCCTCTGCCTCCTGAGTGCTGGGATTAAAGGCGTGTGCCACCACTGCCTAACAACCACATAATTCTTAAATTATCAAGGTTTATTATGCATATGCACCATTCCTTATTAAATCTTCTGTGCTTCAGATATTCTTCGATTCAACATTAAACTGGGGGTGGAGAGGCTGGAAAGATGGTTAGTAGGTTGGAGCACTTGCGACTTTTGGTGAGGACCCGGGTTCAATTCCCAGCATCCTCATGGTGGCTTACAGCCATCTGTGGCTCCAGTTTCAGGGAACCCAACACTCTCTTCTGATCTCTGTGCCCTCCAGGCACGCATGTGGTACATACATGTGTGTATGTGTGTATGTATTTACATATATGTATATATATATGCATATACACACACACACGTATGTGTGTGACCAAAACATATACATATAAATTCTAAAAATAAATAAATACTATCTGGTGGCTGAGAGGACAAGTGCTTGCCAAGCACATACAAGGACCTGGGTCCTGTCCTCAGTGACCCCTCCCTCCAACACAAACACAATAAATATTATCCCTATGTTGGCAATGTGAATTATGCTAAGGTTGTATATATATATATGTACATACATACATACATACATGCATAAGTATATATATACATGTGTGTGTGTGTGTGTGTGTGTGTGTGTGTGAAACCAGGGGCTGGAGAGATGGCTCAATAATTAATGGCACTTGTTGCCCTTGCCGAGGCCTCATGCTCAGTTCTTAGCACGCATATGATAGCTCACAACCACCTGTAACTCCAGCCAGAGAGACCCTTGAAAGCCCTAGACATGGACGGTGTGCACGGACATACATGCCAGCAAACACTCATACACATGCACCTTTTAAAAGCCTAAACCAACATAAGCACTAGGATGTACATACAGTATTGTAACTTGTTAAAACTATAATCCTCCCTAAGTCAAATAGTATGATTTGACCTAAGTTAGAGAGAAAAAAATTCTGAGAGTTTGCCATTTCATTTCTTACTGTTTGTAGTCCCACTCAATTGTCATTATTACTGTGTAGCCTGGTAGCTGAGACCCCTGCTTTGTTGAACCAACTTCCTCACGTGATTCCTCCTTGCCAGGAGTGAATGTTAAATGTGCTTTTTTACTTCCCAAATTATTTTATTTTGGCCTCGTGCTTAATTAATAATAAAAATGCAGAGTTAAAAACCACTTTTCCTGGGCCTTTGAAGTTATAGGAGCGTGTTGTTCTCTGGTGTCCCCATTTTTCGTCCCTTGCACTAGCCCAGGTGAAAAGAGTTGAGCTGAAGCCGCCGCCTCTCTTCTGTATCTCTTGCAAGCTTTGCTTTACGAATGTTGGCGCCGTGTCATTTGGTACACAGATGTCACAGCTTCATTGTGAGCTCTCCTTTGTTGTGGTGGTTGTTTGTCTGTCCGTGTTTTAGAGACAGGGTTTCTCTGTGTAGCCTTGGCTGTCCTAGATGCTTGCTTTTTCTTTTTGTTTTGTTTTGTTTTTGAGACGATCGGTCTTTCACCTTGTAGTGTAGACTGACCTCAAACTCGCTAGGTTGCCCAGGTTGGTCTCCAACTTACAGCAATCCCCCTGACTCGACCTTTCAAATGCTAGGATTTTAGAAGCGAGTTACCACAGCCTGATTTAAATCCTGGTTTTGGAAGGTGACTCTTGTTTTCTTAGTAGATCAGTTCATCTGCTTTCATCATCACCTGCGTCCAAATACGGTCTACGGGGCCATTCCCAGTCGAGCTGCCACACCAGGTGAAACCGCTGATGCCAAACACGGTCTACGGGGCCATTCCCAGTGGAGCTGCCACACCAGGTGAAACCGCTGGCACTTCATCTTATGAAACTTCCGGATATGCACTTGTTTTTATTATCTTAAGTTTTAAGTGTGCCGCAGATGTTGCACAGCGCCGGCTATCAATTAAAGGAGATGTATGAATTATCAGGTGTAGCTCAGAGGCAGAGTCCTAGTCTGCCTTGGGTCGGACACCCAGCCCTGCAGAACAAACCACAACAAAATTATTTGCCATTTATGTCAAGTTCACGCTTAACAGGACATCCTGTGTTTTAATTTTCTAGAATTCTGTGTAGCCTGACTTTTGGATACTTTATGGGTTCCCTTTTTCTGCCATCCTACTCCACCCTTATCCTTTCCACCACCCCTCCCCACACCCCAACACTAGGTGGGAGAGACAGAAGGGCAGAGGGGAAGGCGGTGTGGATGTCCTTAGACTACTTCCTTATGGTTAGGGCAGTGAGTTCCTTGGCGTGAGTTTGGTCTTCTTTGTCAGGGTATCTCCAGCCAGCAACCAGGAACAGTGACAGCCTCTGCTCTTGGGGCTTTTGCATTTATTTATTTATTTATTTATATATTTATTTATTTATTTATTTATTTATTTTTAAACTGTGCACAGATGTTTATTGAGGGAGGGGTTGTCAGTCCTTCTTGGCCGCGGCCTTCCTCATGGCTGCCAGCACGTTGCTGAGCTCCTCCCGCTTCCTCTTGGCCCGGATGTGCGTGCCCACCTGTTTCTTGATGAACTTGAGAGCGCACTTGTCCATGGACACCTTGAGCAGCTCCACGGTGCGCCGCTCGTAGGGCGTGAAGCCGCACACCTCCCTGATCATGTCCCGCACGAACCGGCTGTGCCTCGGCTTGCTGACGTTCTTCGTCACTTTGTGGCCCTTGTTGAGGCCCACGGCCATGGGGTAGCGCAGGGCCATGGCTGCTGCTCTCCGATGGCGGCCGCGACAGGAAGCGGCTCTTGCATTTATATATCCTCTGAAAAGTCCTCAGAATTCCAAACATCACACACTCACAAAAACTATCAGCAGCTGGCAAAATCACGCCTCTGTTAGAGCATGAGGCAAACCATAGTCAGCTGCTGTGGAAAACCTAAAGCAGCTCCATAACCCGCACCTGACATGAACACAAAAACATGTTCCCATAACATTCCTGTTTATAAAGATTCTGTATTTGCCAGGCGCAGTGGCACTCACATTTTTAAAAAAGATTTATTTATTTATTTATTCATTTATTCAGTATTCTGTCTGCATGTGAGCCAGCAGGCCAGAAGAGGGCACCAGATCTCATTATAGGTGGTTGTGAGGCACCCTGTGGTTGCTGGGAATTGAACTCAGGACCTTTGGAAGAGCAAGCAGTGCTCTTAACCTCTGAGCCATCTCTCCAGCCCTCCTCTCCCCCCTTTTTTAGTTTATTTATTTTTTTATGTTTATAGTATTCTGTCTGCAGGCCAGAAGAGGGCACCAGATATCATTATAGATGGTTGCAAGCCACCATGTGGTTGCTGGGAATTGAGTTTAGGATCTCTGGAAAAACAGCCAGTGCTCTTAACCTCTGAGCAATCTCTCCAGCCCAAGGCACTCACCTTTAATCTCAGCACTTGGGAGGCAAAGGCAGGTGGATCTCTGTGAGTTTGAGGCCAGCCTGATCTACAGAGAGAGTCCAAGGCTGTCAAGGCTATACAGAGAACCCCTGTCTTGGGGGGAAAAAAAAAAGAGATAAAGAATTAAAATTTGGCCAACCCACAGATAATTCCAGGTACTTACTACTATTTTTAGTTTGTTAGTGGATGAAACCCTGGGTTTATTGAAGAATAAATACCTAATTACTGGATTATTTGTTTTTGATCCTCTTTGCTTTAGGAGTAATTCTTAGTAGTTATATAATAAGGCCCTGTGCGACTACCACTCAGGCTAAGCGCTATGTGGGATGCTATTAGACCTTAGAGCCCTCTGTGTTTCCTTGTCTTGTTAGGGTTTCTGTTGCCATGAAGAGACGCCATGACCACAGCAACTCTGTAGTGGAAACCATTTGACTGGGGCTGCCTTAAAGTTCAGAGGTTTAGCCCGTTGTCATCCTGGGGGCGTTGTGTGGCAGCATGCAGGCAGACATGGGGATGAGAGATCTGCCGACAGCAGGAAGAGAGCGAGACACTGGGCCTGGCTTGAGCATCTGTGACCTCATCTGTGACACTTCTCCCAACAGGGCCGCGGCTCCTAATAGTGCCATCCCCTCGGGCCCTGTGGGGGCCAATTTTCTTCAGACCAACACAGCTCTCCTTCTTCCCCACTACCCTGATTTCGCAGAACAATGGTAACTGGTCTCTGGATTTTTGGGGGGTGAAGGGAGGTGTTTGAGACAAGGTCTCTCTGTGTAGCCCTGGCTGTCCTGGACTCACTTATGTAGACCAGGCTGGCCTCAAACTCATAGAGATCCACCTGCCTCTGCCTCCCAAGCGTTGGAATTAAAAGTGTGTGCCACCACACCCAGAATTCTCTGCCATTTTTTAATAAAACATTGGGCAGCCCTAAATATATTTTATTTTGAATATTTTTGAACTTTATGTAAAAGTTTATATATAAATGCTCTTTGTGACTTTTCACCTGGTACTGTGTTTGTAAAGTTTATAATGTTAATAATGCATGCAGATACAGCCTCTTAGCCTCCACTTGTACAGCATTCCTACCCGTCATCATAATGTTCATGGTTTATCTACCTGCATGTTTTGTTATGTTATTATGTGTCTTATTTATTATTTATTTATTGGTTTCTAAGGCATAGTTTCTCTGTGTAGCCTTGGCTGTCCTGGATTCCCTTTGTAAACCAGGCTGGCCTCGAACTCACAGAGATCAGCCTGCCTCTGCCTCCCTGAGTGCTGGGATTAAAGGCGTGCGCCACCACACGTTGCTACTTCTGATAAATTTTGATGTCTTATTGTAGTCTAAATCTGGCAAATCTAGGTTCATTTCTGCTCCCTGTGGATTCAGATGTAGAACACTTGGCTCCTTTTCCAGCACCATGTCTGCCTGCATGCTGCCATCTTTCCCACTGTGGTGATAATAAACTAAACCTCTGAAACTGTAAGACAGCCCCAAATTAAATGTTTCCTTTATAAGAGTTACCATGGTCATCGCGTCTCTTCACAGCAGTAAAACCCTAACTAAGACATCTGGAAATCTACACTACACACGTTATACAAGAAGAGGCAGAATGATGACCACACAAGCCTCAAGAGGAAGAAAAAATAATATAAATTAGTCCTACCCTAAGCTCCTTCTGAACAACAGTGTAAATGCAAACTCTAAGTTCAGCCATTGCTGTAACGTGAATTTACAAGCTGTGTCAAATACTTTCTATCAGCCAAAAGCAACGCCAGCAATGTTTCAAAGAGTCATCAGTTTTCCCTAAAAATCACCTGTCTCCTAGTGCATCGGGCTCTCTTAGGTTTTGATGAATATATTATGCAAGATAGCCCTGGTTATGCTATCTCAATGGGTTGGTTTTTTGTTGTGGTTGTTGTTTGTTTTTTTCTGATTTGGAGCCGATGCTCAGCAGTGAAGTTGCAAGGCACACTACTTTGTTGCGTCTAGAGCTTTCTCTTTCTGATGGCTTGCCATGTGTCAGAAACCTAGGAAGGCTCAAAAGATAGAGTAACATTAAGGACACAGATACAGGTTCCTCTCAAGGATCTTAGAGACTGTAAGTTACAATACTGGTGATACAGATACAGATTAGATTGACATCCTTGGTAAAGCATTAATTAGCTACAGTAGCTATCTGCTCTTTGCTGCCCAGTAGCCCTTCTTTTGGAAAACAGTCTTAAACTCCTTGTTTGCTATTTGTTTTGCCTAGAATTGGTCCCGGGTTTATTGCCAAGATTCAGGGATGATCACATAATGCAGTGGGAAGTGACAAGCCAAGATACTTCTGGAAAAGAGTAAGCATTTTCTTCCCCGTTGATCCTGCTGTGGAGAATGGTAAAGCTTGGTAAGGGGTCACACGTTCAGATAGCAAGGGTGGACCAATGAGTACACCCCACCAGGACGCAGCACTGATACGTGCGAAGCATGAAGTGGGCAGTCAGTGAAGGCACCCTCGTCACACCGAGGAGCCTCATGATGGCCTTGAAAATGTCCGCTGGTTTCTTCTGTCAAGCTGAGCCAGCGGATGCGTGCCTCTCTGTCAGAGCAGGTGCAATTCTGCCGCCTGTGCATTGCGTCTACACTGGTGCAATCCGAGTCTGGGAGGACTTCTCACTCCTACGCTTCAGCTCCCTGCACTAGGGACCATCAGCTCTGCCCATTCCAGGCTCTCACTTGCATGTAAAACACATGCATTTAATGTACAAACGTGCACCTTTGAACTTTCCCGAGACATGTACATGTTCATTACCGTTCTCATTACTGACAGATTCATTTCAGAAGTATCTTTAGGACGGAAGGAAGGGTTTATTTTGGCTCATAATTTTGTTTTGTTTTCTTTTGTTTTTTTGAGACAGGGTCTCTCTCTGTCCTGGACTGGACTCGCTTTGTAGACCAGGCTGGCATCAAACTCATAGCTATCCGCCTGCCTCGGCCTCCTGAGTGCTGGGATTAAAGGCCTGTGCCACCACGCCTGGCTCGGCCCATACTTTAAGAAAGGGTCAGATCCATTACCGTGGAGAAGGTACAGCTGTAGGAAAAGAGGGCACAGTGCCCACGCTCCAGCCAGGCTAGCCTGCTCAGCCACCTCTAGCACACATGAACTCAGGGTTGTTTCTGTTGGTTATTTATTTTTATTTTGTTTTGGTAGGTTTATGTTTTTGTTTTTGTTTTCTTGGTCTTTTTACTCTTATTGGTCTTTTACTTGTTTATTTTAATTTTTGTTTTCTTTGGGAGGGTTTTCTCCTTCTCCTTCTTCTTCTTCTTCTTCTTCTTCTTCTTCTTCTTCTTCTTCTTCTTCTTCTTCTTCT
>OU015746.1:123438713-123450820 GCA_907169655.1 Acomys percivali
GAGAGAGAGAGAGAGAGAGAGAGAGAGAGAGAGAGAGAGAGAGAGAGAGGGATCTGAATTAGATAGAAAACAGTATTACTATCTGTTTTGAGTTAACATGATTTTACTTGTGGGAATATGGATACAGCTCAGTTCAGTGACTAGCATGTGTGAGGCATTGGCTTAACCCCCAAGCTTATAAAAAAAAAATGCCCTAAAGAAAACATTATTCCTTGATTGTGTTCCTCTCAGTCCTCCAATCCAGCAAATCTGAGGAGACATGAAGCGGCCGACTAGGGTATAGAATTTGGAGAGCGTGGGGAGGGAAGGAGGCACGTGGAAAGGAAGAACTTTCCAGAGTCGACAGTGCTAGTGCTGGTGCAGCTTCTGTGACGGAGTCAGTCCTTTCACTCTGTGGGCTCCACATCCGCACATTGACCCAACTGCACCGTGGGGGCAAAGCTGCATTTAAGTATGCAGGAGGCCAGACCCAGAGCCTTGTGCACGCTAAGCACACACTGCGCCACTAAGCTATGCCCTGCGCTGCCTGAAGACAGTTGTTTTCTTTTACTAACTTTTTGGTGTAGAAAATAATGAGTTTCATTATGATATTTCAATACATGTATGTCACTGTGCCTCGCTCATGTTTGCCTCTCTGTTACCCTCCACTGTCCTTCCTCTTTGCTTCTCCAGTATCCTTAATTTAATTTTTAATTTGTTCCTGTTGTGGCTGGGAAGATGGCTGAGCAGTTAAGACCACTTGCTGCTCTTGCAGAGGACCAGGTTTGATTCCCAGCACCCACATGGAGGCTCATAACTGTTTATATCTCCAATTCGAAGGATCTGAGGCTTCTTCTGCCCCCCTCATGGGCACCAGGCATGCATATATTACAAAGACATACACGCAGAAAAACAGTCATACACATAAAATAAGAATAAATAAGTCTTTAAAACAATGCTTCTCTACTAAAATGTATAGATTTTCATGGTCTTGAAATTATTTTCTAAACAGTATAGTGTAACAACTATTTGTGTACTATATTTATTTTATTAGATATTATAAGTAATATGGAAAATGGCCATAGATTATATATATGTATATATATTTGTTTATATATAATATATTATATACATATTATATATATTAAACTATACCATAATATACAAGGATTTCACTATCTACAGATTTTGGTATCTGTGGAAGGTCCTAGAACCAATGGCTTGTGGATATTGATGAATGGCATTTATACTAAATTAATACTTTTAACAGGTAAATTATAGTTATTGTGTGTTAGATATATCTCAATAAAGCTATCTGGTGAACATTTTATTAATTCTCCGACAATTTTATACATAATCAAAATCCTCCAAAAACCACCCCCACATCCCTCATCCCTACCAAGCCACCTCCTCTCTCTCTCTCTCTCTCTCTCTCTCTCTCTCTCTCTCTCCCTCAGTTTAAAACCACTAAGTCCAATTTGTATAGTCCAACAACTCATGGGAGTAGGGCTTGCTCTGTATTGTGGTTGATCTACCAGAGTCACAACATTAGTCTAGAAAACTGACTCTCTCTCCCCAGCTGCTACCAAATGCTGAAAGCGCCTCAGTCAAGGCGTACGGCCTCGGCCCACCTCCCCTTCCACGAGCGGGTTTTCTCTAAGTTGGGCTTCCACAGGCTTTGTGCACGCCTTCACAACTGCCGTGAGTCCGCGCACGCAGCTGCTCTGTGGCGATCGGAAACCGAGCTTTGCCTGAGGTCATCCTCCACCTTCTGGCTCTTAACAGTCTTGCAAGATCCCCGAGGCTCGGGGGTGGGGCGTGGGGTCAGGTGGGGAAATGAGACAGACATCCCTTCTAGGGCTGAACACTTGCTAGTCTCTGGTTCTTTGACCACTGACATGCTGTGCGTTTCTGTACTGACGGTGGCTACTGCAGGAAGCCTCTGTCATGGCAGTCGGGAGCTGCACTGATCTGGGCTTCCAGGGCACACTCCACTTGGGTGAAGCCACCCTTGTTGCGGAGAGGCACAAGTCTCTCCTGAGCTCAAGCCCAGCTCAGTTTGTCACTGCTCTCCTTCCCTCCTGGCTCTTCCTTCCTGTCTGCCTGTGGACAAGCTTCAGTCCAGCGCCGTGGGCGTGCAGCGCGTTTAAGACCTGCCCTTTCTACTGCCTGTTCTGTGGACTTCAGGTTTAGCTAGTCTACAGTCCCAAAAGCCAACTCCTAGCCGGGCGTGGTGGCGCACACCTTTAATCCCAGCACTTGGGAGGCAGAGGCAGGCGGATCGCTGTGAGTTCGAGGCCAGCCTGGTCTACATAGCGAGTCCAGGACAGTGAAGACTGCACAGTGAAAACCTATCTCGAAAAACCAAAACCAAACCAAACCAAACAAACAAAAAGCCAATTCCTTAGAACACAGTAAATATGTTCAATTTCTTTGGTTGAAATCTGACTTTGAGAGATGCCTATGGCAGAAAAGTTTTTCTATAAATACTCATTTCAAGAACCTAGGCTAGACATTTGGTTGGGGATAAGTGTGCCTTGGAATCTGTAGAACAGCAAACCAGCACCACTTCCTGTGGGAATGGCTGTCAAGTGGGATATAGCCACTGGGGGCTGGAGAAGCAACCTTGGGAGGGATGTAGCAAGCTGTGCTGATCCTGTCTGTACCCACACCACAAGGGCCTTGTGTACAGTGAACAGAAAGCCCCTGAGTTAAAGGTGTGTGTCAGGGCTGAGCCACACCAAGCAAGAAACAGGCTTTTACAGTTCACAGTGTTGGGGTTCACAACGGGATCACACATCCTGCAACAGAATCTAGACAGACAGGCCCTGGAGCTCACGTGGCTGCTGGATTCTAACCTGCAGAAGTTAGCGCTCAGTCTTCTAGAGGTGAGTTGGAAACAGAACCTGTATTTTTTTTTTCTTAGCCTACTGTACTTTGTAGCACACCTTACCTCTTCCTAAATATGTTGAGACAAAAAATAGAATGTTGTGCTATTTTTTCTCATTTTACATGCTTCACCGGTGATCGGGATTTTTGTCGTAATTACAGATGAAGAAATAGATGTGCTCTGGGCTCAGTAACTTTCTCATGCTCACAGGACTTACCAGAGGCAGCACTGGAGATGAAATCTAGTCTCTAATTTTAGTCCAAGGCTGGAATTGTGAGAATATTTTTTTCCTGTCAAAATGCCAAACTGAACCAAAGAGAAGGAAGAGACTAGGGCGCTGCAAAGCAGGGTGGCCGGGGCCGAGCGCCTGGCTCGCGGGCCAAGTCCACCGCCCATCTCTGGTTCTTTTCCAGCACGATGTTACAGTATGTTGTGGAATTAAGATTTCCTCTCAAAGAATAGAAGGAAATAAGCAGAATAGGGCCGTCACTGCCCAACTCCAGACCTGTGATCTTAATTAACTCTGACGTGTTACTGCCTCGCCAGGAACGTAAGGTGCAAACATAAATCTGTAGACAGCAAAAATGAAACTTTCCCCAGTTTTCCAGGAGCAATTAATTTACACATTATTCATTAAGTAATAGAAGTTAGCACTTGCGTATCCTAGGTTTCGTTAAATAATCCTCCCTGTGTCTTCATCGCAAGAAATCCAATAATATGAAAGAGCCACATCTGGCCACTCTACAGCCCAGAGAGGATGACTCTGGGGACTCTTTGGCTGACTCTGTTTGTTAGTGAGGCCATTGGTCTGGTTTTCTATGAAATGCACACATTCATTTAGACTTTCTGCAAAAAAAAGCCTTTAACTTCACACATCAGTCTTCCACGCTGAGAACTCCGTCACTCATCCACTCTTCATTAGGTGCTGTCTTAGGCTCTAGCAACAGAGTGGTAAATTGGACAAAGCTGCTCCGGTCTCACTGTTCAGAAGGTGTTATAAAATGGCAGACAGCAGAGCCTTGCATCTGCTGCTAAGTTAGGCATGCTGCCTGCTGATACGCTTACATCCTTGGAAATGCAGGGAAAACATGCTCAGAGACGTATGGCTCAGCAGGAAAGAGCACTGGCTGCTCTCCCAGGAGACCTGAGTTGATTCTCAGCACCTTCATGCTGCCTGACAACTGTCAAGATTGTCCACTCTCTCCATCACTATTAAATATGGCACTTGCAGTTTTAGCTAGAGCAATAAGACAACTGAAAGAGATCAAGGGGATGTAAATTGGAAGGGAAGAAGTCTAGGTATTTTTATTTGCAGATGATATGATTGTATACGTATGTGACCCTAAAAATTCCACCAGGAAATTGCTACAACTGAGAAACAATTTTAGCAAAGTAACAGGATACAAAATTAACCCACAAAAATCACTAGCTTCCCTATATAAAAAATTATAAAATAATCAATGTGATTTCAAATCAAAATAATAAAATTAAAACACCACCTTTCACAATAGCCTCGAAAATATAAAACATCAAGAAAGTGAAAGATTTGTATGATAAAAAAAAACAACTTTAAGACACTGAAGAAAGAAACTGAAGAAGATATCAGAAGATGGGAAAGATCATGCTTTAATGTTTGTGGATGGGTAGGAATTAAATGGTAAAAATGGCCACCCTACCAACAGCAATCTACAGATTCAATGCAATCCTCATCAAAACTCTAACACAATTCTTCACCGATCTTGAAAGGACAATTTTCAGCTTCATATAGAAACACACACACACAAAAAAACCCAGCTTAGAGAAAGCAGTCCTCAATAATAAACGAACTGCTGGGGTAAGCACCGTGCCAACCTCAAACTGTCCTACAGAGCTATATTAATTAAAACAGCATAGGTATATCCCTAGGAAGGGGAAATAAAATAGCCATTGATAAAGAGGCTTGGGGAGGGCAGGAACGAGAGGATCAAATGGGGGGGGGAGACATGGAGGGAATACAGGAACAGCTAAAACCGAGGGCCACTTGAGGGGCCACACAGAAACCTGATACATTAGAGTCTTTCTAAAATATACACATGAAAGTGACCTAAGTGAAATCATCCAATAGTGGGAGAGAAAGAGCCCTAACTGTACACGTCACCTAATGAAGCTTCCAGTACTGGGGATGGGTTAGATTTAGCCAAATGTTGGCCAGAAGGGTCCCTTGGAAGCCCCAAACAAGCCAGGCTATCGCTTAGACTTTTGGTTGCTCCCTACAAACTGACAGCAAAGCCCCATTGCTGAAGACAACACCTACAGAACTCACAGAACACAGAGAAGTGGAGCTGCTGCCTGCTTAGGGCCTGTGGACTAGTGGTTCTCCACACGCTGACCAGAGCTGAAAGGTAAGCACCAATCCAGCTACAAACCCTTTGATCTACAACACCGATCTGCCTGCAGGACGCACTGGTGTGATAGCTGCACAGACTTATGGGAGTTACTAACCAGTGTCTGATTTGCGTTAAAGTCCACCCCATGGGATGGGGCTCATTCCTGTTGCTGCCCGGGTGGCCAAGAACCTGAGAGGAGATATGCCAGGGACTGAGTACCACTCTAGTTGGCAGCATGAGCCTGAGAGGGCGCGGCCTAAGAGTCTCACGCAATAGCCAATCTTCTTCAGAGTATCGGACAATTTATACACCGAGGGTTATGAAATGTCTCCTGAGTAAAGTTTTCATGAATTCAAGATGTAAATACCCACAAGGACAAGCCACACGTGGCAAACAAACAAACAAACACACAAACAAACATGTCATCCCATAGAGGCACATGAATAATGAATGGCAGCTGACGTAAACTCACTCCCCTCGGCTATACCTGGGATGAGAGCGAAACCACATTCCAAGAACAGTTCTGTGTTCTGAAGAAACTGAGGTCACAAGACTCTTGTCCTGTTTTCTTGGAGTTTTCTCATAAGGACTCAGAGATCTCCTCACATAACTCCATTCTTGGGCCACGTTCCAACGAGACTCCTAAGAGAAGACCAAACACTACTGTTCTGTTAATGGAGCTTAGCGGTGAAATGGACCCTAGTGACATTCTGCTATAAGCACAGGGCAGTATCGTGAGGCCTTGTCTCAAAAGCGAATTGATGAAAAATGCTAATACGCACCTTTGAGATCTTCATTAGTATCGACTTCATACAATCTCAGCAAATGTCAGGTGTTAGGGGCGAGAAAAGCCCTCAAACATTTACTGTGTCTTCAGAATCTCTTTTGGCCTAGGAGTTTCTCCTCACCCTTCCCCTCATACTTACTTGCTGTAGAACGCAGTGTATCTGGCTCAGGCGTCCTTGTCACTTATATTTTGCTGAGCACACACTCAATGTATTGACTGTTCTACTCATTCATTCCTCTGTCATATGTGTTTCTTAGAAATTGGCACTAGCTCCAGAGGCATAATGAGACTCAGGTTCAACCCTTTGGGCACTGTGTGTGTGTGTGTGTGTGTGAGAGAGAGAGAGAGAGACAGAGAGAGAGAGAGAGAGAGAGAGAGAGAGAGAGAGAGAGAGAGACAGAGAGAGAGAGACAGAGAGAGAGAGAGAGAGAGAGAGAGAGACAGAGACAGAGACAGAGAGACAGAGACAGAGACAGAGACAGAAAGGGTAGAGAGGGCCTAGCTTTGGACTTAAGATCCTCCTGCCTCGGCCTTCTGAGTACTGGGATTGCAATTGTACTCCACCTTCGATGGCTGCTTCCCCCTTTTTGACGTCATATTTGTATTTGCTGGGGCAAGAGACAGGGGAGTCTGGTCTCTAAGGGGCACTGTGTATAACGGAGAAGCAGAAGTGTGTCTAGCCAGATGCCCCAACAACATGAGGTCCTCTGATAAGCTTTGCCATGGGCCCACAGTAGAGATTTCAGCAGGAGCTGATTTACAGCTAGCTCCGTTTGACATTCAGACTATCTCTGCTGTAGCTACAGGGAGACCTTCAAACTGGCCCTTTGTTACTTTCTTGCTCAAGGAGATATCCCAGGAACACTTTGACCTTGCCCTGTCCCAGCCTTGAAGTCAGCCATTCATTCACGGACTTCTGTATCTTCTTTACAGAGGAGACCAGAGCTCCCTTCCTGTATTAATCCTCTTTTTTTGACCATGACAGAGATGGCTCCCACGATCACAATGCCCTCAGCTAAGCTCTCTGTGTGTAGGAGAACAGAGCTCCCTTCCTGTATTAATCTCTCTCTCTGTCTCTCTCTCTCTCTCTCTCTGTCTCTGTCTCTCTCTCTCTCTCTCTCTCTCTCTCTCTCTCTCTCATCACAACAGAGATGGCTCCCACGATCACAGTGCCCTCAGCTAAGTTTTCTGTGGATAGACCATTTCCCCACCAACAGCTGCCTTGCAGGCCAAGACTACACCTTCACTGTGGCAACCCAGGATCGGAAACAATTTCTCCACGGTGAGGCAACCTGTCTGCTGTTTCTACTGTAACTTGTAAAATGCTGTGACTTGTAACTGGCAAAATCCGTTATCCAAAACACGAGACACTTTCTTTTCAAGTAGC
Organism: Acomys percivali; assembly: GCA_907169655.1. NCBI lineage: Eukaryota > Metazoa > Chordata > Mammalia > Rodentia > Muridae > Acomys > Acomys percivali. Next base: position 123,446,123 of record OU015746.1, read on the forward strand.
TCCTACTCAATATGTAAAAGTGTATAGGACTGTAGAGCTCCATCTATTATAACTACAAAAATGCACTATACTCTAGACATGATGCTGTATTATAGCTGGGATTGTCTCACCTTGACACTTCTGCTCTGTTTACAGACTTATTGCACCAAGAATTGTTGTTCAACTTCTTTCTGGATATACAAACTTGACAAATGATACGTGACCATCAGGGGAAAATAATGAGAAAAAAAATAATAAATTCAATTAGCCACAGATACCAGTCATATTAAAAGGACAATGTTGAAGCCAAGTGGTGGTGGTGCCCTGGCTGTCCTGGACTCACTGTGTAGACCAGGCTGGCCTCGAACTCACAGCGACCCACCTGCCTCTGCCTCCCGAGTGCTGGGATTAAAGGTGTGCGCCACCACCGCCTGACCTCAAAACGCAGTTCTTTTCACTCATAATTTATTGGCAAATTTTTGTCATTTTATTTTTCTAAGTTGGAATTTTTTCACTCTTCTTCCATCTGCCATGTTTGCTAAATTAGAATAACACTCCCCAAGTACTAATAATTCACCCCTGGGCTGGAGAGATGGCTCAGAGGTTAGGAGCCCTGACTGCTCTTCCAGAGGTCCTGAGTTCAATTCCCAGCAACCACATGGTGGCTCACAACCATCTATAACAAGATCTGATGCCCTCTTAAGGTGTGCAGGTGTACATGCAGGCAGACCACTGTACACATAAACAAAACAAAACAAAACAAAACAACAACAACCACTCCTTGTGTCACCAGGCTTGAGATCATTCTGCCAACTGTACTAATCGCATTTCTCTATAGTAGCTGAAAATGTATGCTGTTCCTAAAATTTGTTTCCCGTCATTTCATAGTCATTGAATGTTTATGGGAAAATGGCCAACGCAGGGTAAAGTCCACCTGTGAGTGTCCGTGTGATGAAGGCAGTGATGCGCACAGCTGTTGGTGTTCCTCCTTCCAATATGGCCCCCCTCCTGCTGCCCGGAGCAGAGCTCTGCCTTGGGTACTGAGAACGAAAGCCATATCCTAACTGTCATCAGGGTCAGGACTCATTGTTTCAAGGACAATGGCGAGAGCTACGGTCTGCTCCTGTGCTATCACACTGTAGATCTTAGCAGAGAAAGCGATTCTGCTTGATCCATTGGCATTCCGACTTCTCTAGGCACATCTGTAGTGGATATAAACATGTTTTTGTTTTGATCCCAAATGTGGGATGGGCATTGGATGTAAACATGTTTTTGTTTTGATCCTAAGTATGGGATGAGGAACAGACTTGTGAGAGAGCAGGTGATGTTTATTCACTTGGAGGTGGAACCACCTCGTGTCGGGGCTTGGGTTTTGCCAGACTCTGAGAGGATATATATATATATATATATATATATATATGCCCAAAATGAGAGGCAGGGGCTTTTTTGGACTTAGCTCCACTTCGAGGCTTTTGGTTCTGGCTGCTGTTCCAGGTCCCAGCAGCAACTTTGGCTGAGTTGCTAGTCTGCTGAAATCCTGCTGACTACACTCCCAGGAACTGAATTCAACAATTTCTACTTCTCCTGTTCCCATAAACCTCCTTTCTCACCTATCTAGGGTAAGTGGGTTGGAAGGGAGGTATAAGAATTTAATTTTTTAAAAAAATTTTATTGTATATGAGTACTTTATCTGCAGAAGAAGGCATCAGGTCACATTACAGATGGTTGTGAGACACCACATGGTTGCTGGGAATCAAACTCAGGACCTCTAGTAGAACAGGTGGCGCTCTTAACCACTGAGCAATCTCTCTAGTCCCTGGTTATAAGCATTTAAAGGACCCCAAATAAAGTAGGTTTGGAAAAGGTGAAGCCAACACACTTCCTTATGTACACAGTTGTTCTCCTCTGGGCTCTGCTGGTTTGCCCAGCTGCAGGTTGGCTTCGGTTGTCGTCAGTCGGCAGGTGAGTGAGACTGATGACATGCTTCAGATCTCGAGGTCTACCCTCCTGGAGTCGGGAGTGTGAGGAACTGGCTCAGTAATGAGAGTATTAGCTCGCACGGCTTTCCTGTGTTCCTGGAGGTTGGTCCCTCTGACACAAATAGTCAGAGGTTCCGTTAGAGGCAGCTCCTCCTCAGGCAAGATTGCAGTCTCACGTGCAAACACAGAAGCTTCTAGCTTTACAGGAAGCAAGGTAGGCGATGAGAACATAGGTGATGGGAAAACAGAACCAGGGGAACTGGGAGTGATTTCTCTGATATTGGACTAAACCCTAAAGCAGACTTAGGGTCATTTCAGGAAAAATGGGCCAGCAAATATTAAATAAATAAATATTATTTAATCTCAGTTGCATTGGGCTTTCTGTTAATAGCACAAAGACTGCCTCCTGTTAGAGCTTCCAGTGACTTCAAGATTACACCAATGCCCAGTAATGTTCATCAAACTGAGTGTAGTGACACAGAATTTGAGACCAGCCTTGGGTTCCAAGTCACTCTTGGTTATATAGCAGTTCAAGGTCAGCCTGGGTTGCATGAGACTCCGACTTTAATATGGAGAGGTTAGTGTGACGGCACACACTTGTACTCCCAGGCCTCAGGAGACAGATGCAGAGGGATGCATGCATGCGATCTGGAGGCCAAGCTAGTCTATACAGAAAGGTCCAGGTCAATGAAGGCCTCACAGTAAGACCTTGTCTCAAAGTATGACAAAAATTAAGGCATGGAGATTACTCCTTCTAGAACTTCATTCTTTTGTGAGTTTCTTCTTCCTTCCTTCCTTCCTTCCTTCCTTCCTTCCTTCTTTCCTCATTAATTTATTTTTGTTTTGTTGAGACAGCTTCTTACAACATAGCTCCAGCTAGCCAGGAACTTGCAATGCTATGGCATCTTAAATGGTGCTCTTACAGATGTGAGCCACCATGCCAATATTATTCCTTTCCTTTTCTTTTTTTTTTAAATTTCATGTGTGTTTATGTGCTCATGCATGTGTGTGTGTGAGCTTATACATGTAGGTGCTCGAGGGTGTGTGTGTGGTGTGTGTATGAGAGAGAGAGAGAGAGAGAGAGAGAGAGAGAGAGAGAGAGAGAGAGAGAGAGAGAGAGAGAGAGGGCCAAGGCTGACAATTACCTTATTTATCGAGACAAGGTCTTTCTTCCACTGAACCTTGAGCTCACTAATTACATTCAGCTAGACCAGCTAACCTGCAAGTCCCAGGGATCCTTTTGTCTTTACCTCCCCAGTGCTAGCATAATAGACACACACTGCACACCCAGTTGGTTTGTTTGTTGTTTTAAATGCGGGTACTGGGGATTTGAACTCAGGTTCTCATGCTTGCATAGCAAGCACTTTCAGTAAGATGAGCTATCTTCCTAGCCTGCCTTCCTTGTCCTTTTATTATAGGAAAACAGTCCACAAGATCTGTTATGTATTGACGACCTGGGCATACTGGATTCCTTCCTGCATGTCTTTTTTGCTGTTGTTTACATGGGCTCTTGTGTAATTCCGGCTGGTCTCGAACAGGCTGTGCGGCTGAGGCTGGCCTTGGACTTGATCTTCTTGCCTCCATTGTCCAACTGAAGGGATTACAGGGTACTGTAGCGCACCCAGATTTTCTATGCTGCTCCACTTCTCTGCATTTTTATTTTGCCCATTTCTTGGCTGTTGTCTGTAGTGAACCCCTCAAAAGTGATTTCTCTATGCTTCAGAAGGATGGGCATGCTTTCTCATTCTTTTAAATATTTCTCTTTCATTGACAAGTAAACGTATATTAGCAGTGGGCAGAAGGACATTGTAAGATGGCTAAAATGAGGTAATTAGCATATACTTTATTTCACACACTTGTTTTTTTTGTAGAGGACTGGAAACCTATTGTCTTAGTGACTCTCAGTATGCGATACATTGTTATTAACTACATCAGATCTCTTGGCCTTATTCCTCCCATGTAACTACAGTAGTGTCTTTTAACGAACACCTCCCCAACCCTCCTCCCTCCCACCCTCCTCCCGCCCTCCTCCCACCCTCCTCCCGCCCTCCTCCCGCCCTCCTTACCCCCACCCCCAGCCCCCGGCCTCTGTTGTTCACTGTTCTGCTCTCTGCTTCAGTGTGACTTTGTCAGACTGCGTTCATAAGTGAGACTTTGAATGTCTTTCTGTGCCTAGCTTACCCCCTTCCCTGTCCTCGAGATCCATGGAGTCGCAGTGCACGGCTTGCTGTCCACCTGACTTAGTGTGCAGCCTTCCCCTGAGAGCCGCTCATCCATAGTGTAGGGCTCAGGCCTCCTCTTTCAGCTCCCAGTTCCACAGGCGCCCGAAGCACACTCACCACCTGGATGCACTAACCTCATCTCTCCTCCCAAATGCCGTAACCATAAGATTTAGCTGTTCTCACCCCAAAACATCATCCTCACCCTCCCTACGTGCTCAAATTTCAAGTCAGCCTAATCTCCCATTTCCCCTTTCAACCATATTTAGCCCATTACATGCAATTTTTTTTTGGATTGGTTTATTTATTTTTTTTCCTTTTCTTTTTTTATTTAATTAATTTATTCTGCAATTTTTTTTCATCTGCAATGAATTCAAAGACCAATCCTTGATACAACCCTGATCAATCTCACATCCAGATGACTATTTTTTTTTTTTTTTTTAGTTTGTCATACTTTCTTCCCCTTTAGCACACCTAGTATATGGAATTCTAAAATCCTGCTATGGCATGTGTGGCCTCCT
>OU015746.1:123450830-123463477 GCA_907169655.1 Acomys percivali
TCTCCTTCAGTGCTAAACTGAAGATGGTTGTGGTGTTCCATGCATGTAACCCCTGCACCCCTGCAGCCCGGCACCCCTGCACCCCTGCACCCCTGCACCCCTGCACCTGAGAGGCTGAATCAAGAGGAATTGTTGAGTGTCTGAGGCCAATTCAGGTTCCAGTGTGAGGTCCTATGTCGCCCGCACTCTCAAAAGCTAAGTGTCAGGTTCTTATTCCTCAAGGACACACTTCTCCCCTCCTCTGCCCTTCCCCTCCCCTCCCCCGCCCCTCCCCCCCCCCCCCCCCCCCCCCACCCCTCCTCCTCCCTCCCCTCTCCCACCCCTCCCCTTCTCTTCCCTCCTCTCCCTCTTCTTCCTCTCTCCCCTTCTCTCTTGGTTTTTGAGACAGGGTTTCTCTGTGTATCCCTGGCTGTTCTGGACTCGCTTTGTAGACCAGCCCAGCCTTGAACTCACAGAGCTCCACTTGCCTCTGCCTCCCGAGTGCTGGGATTAGAGGTGTGCAGCGCCGCCGCCGCCACCGCCACCACCACCCTGCTTTACTTTCTTTCTTTCTCTTCCCAGAATCATATACGCTTTGGGCCAATCTATCGGAGGCCATCTTTAGCAAACTTTCTAGCCATTGCAGGAAATGCCACCATGATGCCTACTGGCCTGTGGGATCTGGTGACTCTACAGATTATACAGCCGAAGGCTGACCAACTGTAAATCCGCTTTTCCCCTCCTCCTACTTTGGTCTCCAGAAGTAGGAATCCCAATCCCACTTGGAAGCAGACTGAATCAGAAGAGTGGTAGCTGACATAGAAAGAAATTGGTCCTGAAGGTCGGGGCACAGGGGAGCTAGTGCTGGGGAAGGAGGTGGCTCCAGCGAGAGGTGGGGAGGGAAGGCTGAGGCCTGACCCCAGTGAGAGAATTTGGGGAGTAGATGTTGAAAAGAAGCAGAGGCATCCTTTATCTCCAGCGGTACAAAAGAACGTTTTGTACATCCGTCGGGACTGTGGGAGCGTGGCCTTCTGGGTAAGGTCGAGTAGTATGGTTTTGGGTATCAAGCACAGAGTTATTGACCTTCTGGGATATGAACATAATGCAACAACCAGTCTCTGCCTGTGATGGGTGACCCACTTATTGACCTGTGCTCTATGTCTAATGGGGACACTGTTTTTAGGCGTGTGGGCCAGGTTAAGGGATTTAACAAAGGCTGGGGAAAGACCTGGGATTAGCAACAGCTGGAACCTATTGCTACTGTGAACCAAAGAGACCAGGGAGGCAGCAATATTACCTGAGACCCGGGAAGCTGGAGCTGGGAAGGGACTCTGTGGCCGGGAGAGTAACACAGACATAGGCACACACTCGGTGTGAATCCTGACTTTTCCCTCATTTCCCATTTCTGGGGAGTAATGCCCCTCTTTGGTCATTTCCCATCGAAAGCCACAGGGTAAGGGAGCCCAGGGTCTGGCATCCTTGGGTATCATCTCGGACTGTTCCTTCTGTATCTGTAAGGCTGGAGTTCTAACAGGCACAGCGTGAAGTCTAAATGGGCCCGCACTCACGCCACAAACTCCACTGCAGTTTCCAACAAGCAAGTCCTTAGCCTTCCCGGGAGAACTAGGTATTTAGACTCAGCTGTGAGTCCTTTTAGGACCTTACATCCAGTAGGCAACCTTCGGCCACTTAGGACTGTCTACCCAGTGCCGTGTTTCTCTTTCTTTAGTGGGTTTGACTTTTTCAGCATCCAAGAGCAGAGATGTTTCCACATCATTTTCTGTGATGGGAGTTTTGTGTTATTTTCGGAATCAAACAATCAAACAAACCTAGGATCTTTGTCCACACACTGTGGACAAACCTAAAAGTCACCACCAACTGCCTTGTAGCTACTGTGTCTGAATCAGGTGATTGTGGCGCTTTGCCTCTCATTCATAAGCATTGTCTCCCATGCTTTTCTGTTTGTTTCGTGTGTATGTGTGTGTGTGTGTGTGTGTGTGTGTGTGTGTGTGTGTGAGATACATTCAGGTATGCGTGTTTATGAGGAGGCTGGAGGAGGATATTTGGTGTCTTCCTCCCAGAATCCCAAATGTACATGACTTATTAGCTGTATGCAATGGCTGTCTGCCAGCGTAAATTCCAATAATCCAATAGTTGTTGGGTTCACAAGACTAGATGTCTCAGATGGTCTTCAGTATATGCTGGGGTCCTGAGGAGGTAGCCTCTAATGCCAGTGAAGAAGTGGACTTGCCTGTCTCTTTACCCAGCCATCCCTGCCATTGCCCAGTGGGCCCAAGACCAAAGTGGCCAGAGTAGCAGAGATGGAGGCTGTGCATGGGCTCAACAGCAGGGACTTCTGCTCACCAAAGGTGGCCTGGCTACCGATGCTGCCGAGTGCCACATCTGCCAACAGCGGAGACCGACGCTGAGGCCCAGATCTGGCACCTTTCCCTGGGTGGACCACTCTGGCAGGAACCACTTCCGCGCCAGGAGACACCACAAACATTCCACTGACCTGGAAGCTCAGACTTTCCCCTGGCCACTTTGGGTTTCTGATGCCCTTAATCTAACAGGCTAGGGAGGAATAATAGGGCTAGGAGGGGGATTGATCCACATTGACTGATCCAGTTGCCTCTCCATAACGGGGGGAATATAGAGTGGGTACTAGAGGAAGGTAGTGATAAATAAATAAGGCCAAATGGCCGGTTGCAGAAATGAGGGTTATATAATTGACATGTATGTTTCTGTCATATTTAGCTAAGAATGTGCTTGCGCAGATATTTGTGTTTTCTTCCCTCAATTTCTTTATCACGTGATGTAATAGCGCTTGAAAGAATATCAGTGGTTATCCTAGTCAGTCTTGGAGATACTGTGAGAAAGTCCCTTGAAGCACATGGTCACCTATGCTAAAATGTATAGAGCATTTGTAGGATACCTATCTCCTGTTAGCCGTGGTTATACGATACAACATAAGGAGATATGATTGTGCACCAACTTGACAAGGTGTGGTTCTGTGATGGCTATTCTTGGTTGTCAATTTTACTGCATCTAGAATTAACTAAGACCCAAGCGGCTGGCACCGCTGTGAGGGTTTTTTTTTTCCCTCCCTCAATTAAAGTATTTGAAGTGGGAAGACCCATCCTACATCCAGATCTTCTGAGATGAGATGACTTGCCTTAGGTCTGGGCCACACCTTCTGGTGGCAGCCCATGTGAAGACCACGGAAGAAGGAAACGCTTGGCCCTTGCCTGTTTGCCCTCGCTCTCCCTGGCAGCTCCATGCCTTCACTGGCATGAGAGTCTGAAGACCCGCTGAGACAGCAGTTTTGTGGGCTGAAGAGCTATTGAATTCTCGGACTTTCTGCTGGCTTGACAGTCATTGCCAGACTAGCTGGACCACAGCCTGTAAGCCTCTCTAGTAAAATCCCTCTTTTAAATACACATTCGTTCTCTCAGCTCTCGCCCTCTAGAGAACCCTGACTAATACAATGACGAATTATTATTCTTGCTTTTATAAGGGTTTCAGGGCTTCAGAATAAAATAATTACAAGAGGAAAGGAGCCACTGGCCAGTGCTTTACTAGCAGCTTACGTCATACCTACTGAGGTGCGTGACTGTCAGCACTGTACTAATGAAGAGCTGGGTTCCATCCCCAGTACTGTAAAGAAAAATGATAACTTTAGTTAAAAGAAAAAAAAGAAAGCAGAAATAGCTACATATAGATACCATTCTGAAAATGGTAAAAGTATGGAAACAAAAGAAATTATTGATCACTAGGGATGTGGGAAGGACGGATGAACGGGCCAAGCAGAGAGGGGCTCTAGGGCAGTGAGTACCACAAGGATGCGTGCGTAGCATTACACAAAGGGCCAGACTTGGAGGACGAAAGATGCCCAGTGATAACTCTGACGTCAGCGCTGAACTTTAGGGTGAAAATGATGTGCGCGTGCAGGCTCATCCCCGGAACGAGTAAACCACTGTGTGGTAAACGGTGAGGAACGCAATGTATAAGACTTACTCTTTTTGTTGTTGTTGTTGTTGTTTTTTTGAGACAGGGTTTCTCTGTGTAGCCTTGGCTGTCCTGGACTCACTTTGTAGACCAGGCTGGCCTCGAACTCACAGCGATCCACCTGCCTCTGCCTCCTGAGTACTGGGATTAAAGGTGTGCACCACCACCACAATGTAGTTTATTGATTTAAAAAATCTGAAGTGTACAAGAAAAGTTGTAAGGATAATATGGAAAACTTAAAAAAAAAAAGTCTCAAACCAGCCTGGCAAGGTGGCACAAGCTACAATTTCAGAACTCGGTAGAGTGTTGTAAGTTCAAGGGCAGCCTGAGCTGTGTACTGTGTTGCTGCCCAGCCTGGTCTACAGAGTGAGACCCTGTCTGAAAAAGGTTGGGGTGGGATAACAAAGCCAAATAAGTGAGTAAATAAATAATAAACCCTTACACAATGTTATCAAAACCAGAGGTCAGCATTGGCAACTATCACTGCTGACTCCTGAACTGCTGCTAGACTTCACCTGGCACCCAATAATATACCACACGGAAAAAACTCAGGTTCCCTTCGAGGGAGAAGAAGGTGGTAGGAAGCCTTAGTCAGTTTTAATGGAAATGCCATTTGATAAAGAGCTGGGCTTTGCCAGCTCTTTCCTTCAGTTTAAACCAGGAACTTAAAAAAAAAAAAAAAAAAAGAAAAGGCACAGCTGGGCACAGTGGTGCACGCCTGTACCCCAGCAATCAGGGAGTCAGAGGCAGGTGGATGGATATGAGTTCGAGGCCAGCCTGGTCTACAAAACAGGTCCAGGACAGCCAAGGCTACACAGAGAAACCCTGTCTCAGAAAAAAAACAAGACAAAAAAAAAAAAAAAACCCAAAAGAAAAAGAAAAGATACAAGCATTCACAACAAATTAAGATGTGATTGACAGCATAAGAATGATTTAGAAGGTGTGACAAAACACACAAGACGGCTACCAAAACAGAATTCAAAAATGTGTGGCAGAAATGCAAGCAACTTCAGAAGTGCTAAAAAAATATATTGGATGAAAAGTCTGATTTTCAAGAAAGCATAAAGCTGTGTTCACAAGAAGCTGAAGAATGGAATGGAAGATTGAATGAATTTATCCCACAGAAAAAGAGTCTAGAAACGCTAAAAACATATGGAACACGTTCTAAGTGATTTTTTAAAAAGGCAAGCATATGGGTTAAATTGGCCAAAAACCCCCGAGACATTGGACTCAATTGAAGAAAGATTGGAAAAAACCCACACAATGTGAGAAATTTGGAATTGGACGCCTGAATGGAGTGTGAAAAAAATCGATTGCTACAGCTGAGTTACTTGTGCAAAGGCTTGTGAAGAAAAAAAAATGTATATAGTATGTTAACAGACAGCAGGGAAGAAATTAGCAAAGTTGGTAACCATAGTAGATATGGCCTAACAGCTCCTACAGTTGTTATTTTTCAGCTTGGTGTTTTCTGCTTTATTGATGTGTCTTCTGCCTTTCCCCATGACTTCAGTCCACTATATCTAGGTCCCTAAAAGAAGGTAATAAAAGGAGCCGGCCATGGTGGTGCACAGCTTTAATCCCAGCACTCAGGAGGCAGAGGCAGGCAGATCCCTGTGAGTTCGAGGCCAGCCTGGTCTACAAAGCGAGTCCAGGACAGCCAACGCTACCCAGGGAAACCCTGTCTCAAACAAACAAACAAACAAATAAACAAACAAAACAAAAAAAACAAAAAAACCTTCAGGCAATTAGATGAGGAATATAAACCACAGGAATCGTCAGACATGGCATAAATCGACAACCAAGAAATGTACAGCAGATTTGGGAACAGAGGACAGACAAGACGGAGAGGCGAGAAGTGCCACAAGCGGCCATGTCTGTCAGCACCCATTTTGCTATGAGGGGCTGGAGAGAAAGCCTCAAACATCAAGGAGTACAGGTCGTGAAGACGGAAGATGGTGTTAGAGCCTGAGGGAGGTAATGGGTCGGGAGGGGGTGGTCAAGGAAGGGACTCCTCTTCTCTTCATAGACTGGAGCCCACCCCCAACCTCAGAGGCAGCAGCCTCACAGATGCTAGAGACACTTTGGTCACTGTAGGCAAAGTGTAGGAAGAACAGCAAAGCTGTGGGAAGAAGCCTCCTTGCAAGTCCTGGAGTAGCCGGCCCACACGGGCACCATTGCTGTGGAATATGGCGCTGTGGATAAGGAAACGGAAAAGAGAAAACGGCGTCCTCAGCTCAGGATTTGAGAACGAGACTGACCAAAGGTGAGAGCGGAAGGCATCATCAGGCCTTTCTTTTTGCGCAGATCTCCTATCCCAGGACCCGGAGACTTGCGTACATCACCAGGACTTGCTCAGGTCGGTTCTCGTGCCTCTCAGAGCAGCGCTTTGGTCTTCTTTGTATTAGAACTTCGCTCCTCCACAAACAAGAGCCAAGAGGAACCCCAACGGCCTTAAGAGTAAAAAAAGATGCCGGGAGATGAGAATTCAGAGCTCCCAGGAAGGGCAAGACCAAAGCTCTGGCAGGATGTTCTTTCAGACGATCTTCAAGGGGAAGAAATGAATTTTCACACACGCGCACGCGCGCGTGCGCGCGCACACACACACACACAAAATCAGAGGCAATTTACTCAATAAATACCATACAGATTCCCAAACAGATATAAAGGCCATACAGATAGAAGGGTATAAGAGCTGAGCTACAGAGCCAATATCAAAATTTCTTCCAACGAGATTGAAAGAATTGGTGAGATATCATCAAAGCTAGTTTATTTGTTATAAAAAGAAAGGCTCTGCAATCTGTTGAGGGTTATTTAGGCTGGAGAAAACTTGGTAGTTTTTGAAGACAAAATTCACGCATATACAAGGTGTTTGGAAAACACCCTTAAGTTCCCAGCTTCCAAAACTGGTCAGAGAGCCAAGACTAACTAACCATCAGGAAACCATCCCTCTAATGGACCGCATCCTCAAGGAAGAAGTACTATCCAATTGCGTGGTGGGGAGCAAGGGTCCAGGGCCCTAAATGGACCATATGCTTCCCTAGGGTTGGGGTTCCCCTTGGCAAAGGATTCTTCATTTATGCCAACCCCATCGTAACTCGTATCTTCTACAGAGCCAGAGAGACTTTCCCCTGGTGTTCATGGAGCTCACAGACCCTCAGAATTGTCCTTCAGCTCTGTTTGCCACCTGAACTGGAGGCCACTGGTCCGAGTGTTGCTTCCCTCACCTCCCTGCCACATATCTGATGTTACAGAGAAGCAGAAAAGCCCAAGGACGTGTTGATCAGTTACTTTCTATCTCTTTGTTGTGGCCTCCTGGACAAAAGCTCCTGTCTCCTGAAGCTAGCACCCAGGAGCTGCTGGGGCCAGCCCTGAGTGTCCCTTCCCAGCCCCAGCACATCAGCTTGAAACTGGCCAGGGTAGGAGTATTTACACCTCTACACAGGCAGGTGCCGTGTAAATCAAACCGGAGCTCGGCTGCAGCGCTCCTTCAAACCCCAAGCCCCTCCACACTCCTTATCTGCTGCTCCCTGTCCCCCCTCCCAACACCCCCACCCCCCGCCCCCGGGGCAGCGATTCTTCCTTGTTCTTCAGTCACTGATGTGTGGGCATCTCCTGGGCTCCCGAGGCCGTTGGCCAAGGACAATGTCTCTGCAGCCTACTTTTCTTCTGGGCTCGTTTCCTCCCACGAGGTAGATAAAGAACAGCATGAAACTGGAATAGATAAGTCCCTTGTGCCGGACCAGTCTCTTCTCAGCTGGAACGCATTCTGTGGCCTTTTGCTTCCCTTCTTACTCAGTACTCAACTTGGCGGGAGAATGACTACTTTACGCCTTTAAATTTTAATTTTTAATCACTTTTATTCAGTGTGTGTGTGTGTGTGAGTGTGAGAGAGAGAGAGAGAGAGAGAGAGAGAGAGAGAGAGAGAGAGAAAGAGAGAGCACACAAGCTTTTTTGAAAACTGTTGTTGGTGTTTTCAAGCAAGACTTGGCAGTGAAAGCATCATTATGGCTGCTAAGAAAGTGTCAGCAAACTCAGAAACTGCACCAGAAGTTGCTGGCTTTTTTTTTTTTTTCCTTAAAAGAACTAAATGTTCTTTAAAATCCATTCCCTGGGCCATTTTAGCAAGCTATGTAACTAGGTTATTTTAGCCAGACAACCCCTCTGTGCTGCAGCAGGTGACTGCTAATTAGGCTTAACAAGAGTAAGCGGCAAGTTGACCTGGTCTGGAGCTAAAGCCGAAGGCTCCCCCAGTTCAACTGTAACTGTTAGGAAATGGCATCTTCTTAAAGATTTCAAAACAGCACATGAGATCCTGATGGTTTATTTAGAGGACACAGCCTTGTGTATTAACAGAAACAGTTCTCCTTCTTACTGATTCTTTTAAGCCTCTGTTGAATTAACTCAATAATATCCTGGAAGCACAGAAAATACAAATTATTTTATTATTAGACAACTACAGAGCTTGTTCCCAAAAGAAGAGACCAGAGTCTTTCTCCTCATGTTTTATTTTATATTCAACATATTAAACAAAATAAAAAAAACATACAATTTATGCATTAGGGTGTTTTCAGTCATAGAGTTTTTTTAAAGCCCCATAAATTCCTTAATAATACTAGGATGTATGACCTCATATGACAAGAAGTCTCAAGGGTTGGTGAGTCAGAGCTTCATGGATGCCACGAGGATGCAGGTAACTTCCATTCGTCTGCTTTGCTATCCTCGGTAAGTCTCCTCTGCTAACCACTCTGAGTCCCAAGGTTCCAGACAGGCGCTGTTCTAGTCACCGCCCGCCTCATGACGCAACCAACGCCTGTGACTTCTGTGCTGCCCGTCCCCCCTTCCTCTGCCTCTCCCTTTCTTCCCTTTCCCCTCCCCCCCAAGCAGGAACGTATGTAATGCATTTTTATCAGTCTTCTATAAGGTAAGAAAAGCCCTTTCACCTCAACATGGAGGTATGTGTGTGTTAGGAGGTGGAGCCAGAAGGATTGATGGGAATTTGTGGATAGACTGGGTTACATAGTGAAACCAGGCTAGTCAGGGCTACACTGCAAAATCCACCTGAATTAAACAAATCCTAACCCCCTTTCCAGGAACATCTTAGCAAACCACTCCCACCCCCTCTGTATTTTATTGCTAAGATCCCAGGCTTGCTCACTGGAGCCAAACATTCACAGGGAGATTGACCAACACTGGTTAGGTCAGGGCAGGCTTCTTACACTTGGGATTACGGGCATTTCCGGTAATATGACTGTGTGTGGCGGGGACCGCACTGCGTGATGCGGGATACGAGGCATTTATAGGCTGCTTACAGTGTTTCTCCCTTAAGTGGTGACAATTGGTGTCTAGAAACGGCCCAATGTCTTTTGGGAGAGAAACCAATCTTCCTGCGGAAGGAAAGTCATTGGCCTAGGCCAGCCATTATTTAGCCCGTGGTTGCAGATCCGCCGCCCCTGGAGCCCACCTAGAAAGGCCGGCAGAGATCAGCTGCCTGTGGTTTCCCAGTGAGTACCAGTCTGTCTAAACGCTCAGTGGTTAGGGTACAAAGTGCTGTGATATTTAAGTATAATTCATATCAAAACAGCGCCATGACTTCGGGATGCTCTCTCGTCTCTAGGAGATTGTGGTGCCCCTACTATCAGAGCACCTTTGCAGTCATTTAGGCCTTCTTGTTAATGGCCAAGACTCTCTCTTTCTCTCTCTCTCCTCTTGTCCCTTTTACCAGTCATCTGCTGGAGATTAGTACTCATGTCTAGACTCAGCTTTTTTTTTTTTTTTTTAACGAGTGAAAGTATGAATGGTCCGGTTAATTAGACAGCTGTGTATTGGGTATCTGCTATTGTGTCTGAGGATGTGTATTATAAAGGAAAGTGGCCAGGCTGAATTAGTAGAATTGAGAGTTAGGGTGAGGACTAGGGCATGTCCGCAGTGACGGTCACATTTCCGAGAGTAGACTGAGAAATCAGAGAGCTCGGAAGACAAAAGTGATGATGACGATGGTGATGACGGTGACAGTGGTGACTGTGTGTTTGCTACCTTTGGCCTGAAATATTTTTATCCTTGGAACGAAGGTGACTTTAATTCTTTGTGTGCTATAATAATTATCAAGATACACAAAGGTGCATTCTTCCTTTGTGGATTTTATTTTCCTTCGAGGCAGGGTTTCTCTGTGTAGGCCTGGTTGTCCTGGACACGTTTTGTAGACCAGGCTGGTCTTGAACTCACAGAAATCCACCTGCCTCTGCTTCCCTGAGTACTAGGATTACAGGTGTGTGCCACTGTGCCTGGCTTTTTCTTCTCTTTCTTTCTCTCTCTCTCTCCTCTTTTTAGCCAGAGTTTCCCTGTGTAGCCCTGGCTGTCCTAGACTTGCTTTGTAGACCAGGCTGGCCTCGAACTCACAGTGATCCGCCTGCCTCTGCCTCCCGAGTGCTGGGATTAAAGGTGTGCGCCACCACTACCCGGCCTGTTATCCTGCTTTTTGAGATGTAACTTTTTAGCCTTTTGCTGTAAGAAGCCCGCACTTCTATGTTTCTATTTGATCCACTTCAGACCTCAGAATCTATCCTGTCTTTCTATCTGACATCACTGGCTGAGGCCATCTGGGGGAGGGAGAGGTTCAGGAAGAGTCTTGGGATCAAGAAGATGTCTCTCATTTTCCCATTTTTTCCCCCCAAACACTCCCGCCTCCTGTGACGGCAGGGGTGAAGTGCCTCTTAGCACAACTCACTGTTGTTCTTACAGAAAAAAAAAAAAAACCAAAAAACTTTAAAAGCATCTGCCTCAGTCTGTGCTTACTGAATAGCTTCTAAGCATCGGAACTTGCGGTTACTTGCGTGATACGATGATGAATACAATGCGGTTCCTCGTCTCTTTAGAGCACTCATGCTACAGGAAGTGATAGATCGAAGTGAGTGAAATTTTTGTTATTAAAGAACTCTACGGTTTTGTGAAAGAACACACTGCTTGGGAGGGTAGGTAGGATGGCTAAGGAAGTCTTGACTCGAGGCTTTAGTGGTGTCTCCATGCCTCCTGCTACAGGATTTCACATAAGAGTTTGCCCAGAGACTTATATTATTCCTATCATAAAAAATGAGCCAGGTGTGGTGGCGCAGGCCTTTAATCCCAGCACTAGGGAGGCAGAGGCAGGCGGATCTCTGAGTTCGTAGGTGAGCTTGGTCTACAAAGTGAGTCCAGGACAGCAAAAGATATACAGAGAATCCCTGTCTTGGGGCGGGCGGGGGGGGTGCGGGGAGGGGAGAAAGGACCATGAGGGCTGATTCCGGTTACAGGATACAGGGCTTCCCGCTCCCGCCCCTGCATTTTTGACTTTTAACTATAATTCCCGGCTGAAGCCGCAGTCTTCCTTCCTGCCGCTCTCACAGGTTTTTGGTTTTGTTTGAGACCCTGGCCTTCGATTAACAATGTCCTGCCTCTCTCTCCCCGGTTTTGTTTGTTGTGATGGGTTTCTCACTGCAGTTCAGAATGGCCAGGAAGGCGGGATGCTCCCGCTTCAGCCTAGAGTCTTGCGGTTGGTTACAGGTGTGTGGCACTGCGTTCGGCCCCTAGTGAGTTCAAGGCCGTGCTGGGGGTACTTGAGACCCTGTCTCGAAGTATGAAACATATGAAACTGCTTACATAGCAGCGTTTACGTAAGTGCAGCATGACAGAAATCAAGGAAGTCATTTTGTTGGAGCCTCTTCCAAGTTGGACGCTCTCTACCCATGCCGCTCCAAACCTGCCCTTGTCCCGTCGCCTGCACCTGGTTAGCCACAACGCTAGTTTGGGTGTTGGCTCAAGGACCCCCTAAAAGCACCGAAGCTGTTATGATTTATGTATTCGGGTGGGGCCACACTGGGGCTTTGACTTAGTACATTTGCTGAGTAAGTGAGTGTATGGGACGCCAGGCATCTTTCTCAGTCCTTCTCGACTTGTTTAAAATTTAAAGATTAGATCTATTCATTTTGTTGTGTGTATGTTTTGCCTGCATGTATGAGTGTACACTGCATACGTGCTTGGTGCCCTCAGAGGTCAGAAGATGGCGTTGGATCTTCTGGAACTGGGATCGTGGACGGCTGCAAGCTGCCATCTAGATGCTAAGATTCAAACCTGGGTCCACTGCCAGAGCAGGAAGTGCTCCTAACTGCTCGGCCAACTCTCCAGTCCTGACTTAAATATATTTTGTTATTGTTTTCACTTTTGCTTTTTTGAGACAGGGTTTCTCTGTGTAGCCCTGGCTGTCCTGGAACTCGTTTTGTAGACCAGGCGATCCACCTTCCAACTGACTCATTTTTAACGTGTGTGTGTGTGTGTGTGTGTGTGTGTGTGTGTGTGTACATATGCCACATTATGTGCGTAGAGGTCAGAAGACAGCCTGGAGAGTCAGTTCCCCCACTTCTGACCCGTGGGTTCTGGGCACCAAATTCAGCCCGTCAGGCTTAACAACAGGTGCCTTTACTTGCTAAGCCATCTCGTTGGATCCATTTATTTACTCAATCATTTAAAATACTTTTTATTTCACTCACTTATTATTGTGTGTGCATGCCACAGTGCCTATGCAAGGCTTGGCAGCAAGCACCTATCTTTCCAGGCTGAGCCACCTCACTGCTCCTAGTCATTCATTTTTGAGACAGGGCTGTAAAAGTAACTTTTATTTGCCTGCTTCA
>OU015746.1:123470263-123480801 GCA_907169655.1 Acomys percivali
ATCAATTAAATTCTTCTCATCAGACAGAGACCTTTACTTAAGGATTCAGAGAAAAGAACTTTTGTATTCTTTTTTAAAAGAGTGGAAATTTTGGTATAAAGTATCGGTAGAAGTAATTTTATGGCTTGAATTTAGAGAGATTTAAATTTTTTAAAAAATTTACTTTCTGACGTTAGTGTTTTCCTGTTGTGTCCATGAATACTATGTATTACCTGATTTGTTCACAACCCCAGAACTGGAACCACAGCTGCCGTGTGGATGCTGAGAACTGAACCTGTGTCCTCTGGAAGAGCAGCCAGTGCTCTTAGCCACTGAGCCAACTCTTCAGCCCCTCTTTATGACGTGTTTTGAGAAAAGAGTAATGTGAAATGCAGACTCTTGGTGAAACCTTTTCCTGTGTGTCGTCATAGGTTCTGTGACTTCAGGACTTCTTGTATTCTCTCTCTTGTTTCTTTTCTTTTTTTTTTCCTATTTTAAAATTTTATTATAGTTTATTCAGATTACATCACTCTTGTTACCCCCGCGCTTGTATCTTACTGTTCCCACCTCCCTCCTGCTTCCACCCAGTCCCCCCCCCCCCAGACCTCTGACAGAAGGGGACCTCCTCCCCCATAGTATGACCACAGCCTGTCAGGTCTCATCCCAGTTGTCTGTTTCCCCTTCCTCAGTGGCTGCTGGGCCTCCAGGGGGCGGGGCCTGCACAAACTGTTGCCCCAACCAAGGACAGTGCTTTCAGTAAACTAGCTAGCCACAGGACAGCTCATTCTCCATGGGTGTGTGTGTGGGGGGGGGGCACTGCCTCTGACAGGAACTGTGGTGTCTTCTCTTCTTCCCTGTCACCTGGTTTCTCTCCTTTGCTAGCAGTTCTTTCCCAACCCTCTGCTGTTCCTGACCCTCTTCAGGCTGCTCAGTGGTAATTCCTGATGCAGTTACGCCTGTTTTTACCCCATACACTTTAATTTGCTAGGTTTCCATCTGCTAAGAAGAACACCTCTTTTGTGTATCTGTTTGCCTTGCACTCACTGTTCAAGTCCAAGGACGTATGGCATTCTCGGTAGTAGTTGTACCAAATGGGATTTAATGAGAAAGGATTTGTAAATGTTGGACTGTCTATATGAAGTTGAGCTTCTAAGAACAAACCCCGGAGTGACAGAGCAGAGTTTACCCGCTGGCTGCGTACTGCCAGCACAGACCTAGGACCAATGTTTGAACCAGAAGCTGCTGCCACTATACTTGATGGCATTTTTGAGAGAATGCCATGTTATTCCTGTCTTCATGTGAGACCATGGCTTCCATGTGGGGCCATGACTGGGCTTTGTCTATAGTGTACTGTGTGAAGAACTGAGCTTATTCTCTCAGACTGTCTTTTGTTTGAAGATAAAATCTTTTCTAATCTTGTTTTAGTTTTCCGAGAGACCCTTAGTAAAATCAATGGTGGCATTAATTTTTAAAATGCTGTTATAATAGAAAACTCACTCACTCACTGGCTAACACCATGAGAAGTCCAAAGACGAAGTTTGACTGAGTACTTCTGTTTTTTTTACCTCAGTTTCGCTTGCTTCCTTCCTTTATTTAGTGAGCTTAACTTTTATGCTCTTTGTCCCTTTGTGGTCTTGGTACATTTGTCATAATTGAAGTGCCGTGTCCTCATGCCCTGTGCCTCCACCTGAGGCCATGCAGAGGGAAAGAATTCTGTAGAAGCTGTGCGAAGGGCTCCTAGGCTGTTCCACAAATTCCTTTGTCAGTATGAAGTCTGAGACCCCTTCTCTTGAGCAGAACTTGACTGACACACTACCTACACGTTGTTGGAGAGGAGCAGTTCCTGAGGCCAAGGGCCTGTAGATGCAAATAGCAAATGTTCACTGTGCAAGCCTGAGTCCACAAGCAGCAGATGCTCACTGTGTGAGCCTGAGTCCACAAACAGCAGACGCTCCCTGTGCGAGCCTGAGTCCACCTTCTCCTTGATCCCGTTAGACAAGCAGTCGCCTGATTGTAGTGACTTTGTCTTTTCCTGTCGAACCTTTGCCATCCTCTAGTGTGGAATAAGCATAGTCTGGTGGAGTGAAGAAAGGAAAGGGTCCTGAACCTCAGGTTGGTGCTGTCCACCAAAATTCAGTTTACAATTGTCTTTGAAAAACGTGTCCGTCTGTGTGTGGTTTTTGACAAAAATTCCAGAGATGTTTCTCTCTTCCTTCCTTTTATCACTTTCTCTCTTTGAGGAATGGTCTAACCCAAGCTGAGCCAGAGCTCAAAGTCCTCCTGCCGCAGCCTTACACCTGGCGATACTACTTTTGAGTTTGAACCTATTCTGTTTTTTTGTTATCATGCTTAAAAATAACTTTTAATTAATTTTTTAATATGACCCTACCTACTCTGAGGGGTTCCCTGCAGCAACCCTGACACTCAGTTTCTTCAGCCTTGCCTTTCCTTTTACACTGCCTCAACTAAAATGAGTCAGATATGGTGGCACAGCCTATAGTCCCAGAATTTGGAAGGCGGAGGAGGAGCATCAGAGTTCAAAGCCAGCCTAAGCTATGTTTGAGGGGAGCCTGGGCTACATAAGCCCCTGTCTCAAAAAAACCAATAATCAGACTCAAACCAACCAACCACAGTCTTCCATTACAAAACAAACAACAAAAACCCTGTTTCCTAAAACCTCCTTGGACTCTTAGTTCCTCCATGCCTTTCCACGTCCTCAGGTGTGCATACAGAATACTTAGCTAGGTAGGACTTGGTGTGCATACAGAATACTTAGCTAGGTAGGACTTGGTGTGCATACAGAATAGTTAGCTAGTTAGTACTTTGGGTGCATATAGAATACTTAATTGTTCTCTAATCATCTCGTGTGTATTGGCTTTATCTTTCCTCTTGTGAATGGTAAGCCTCCTCTCTCCCTGTGCCCCTAAACCCTCTGGCATGTATTTGAAGTTACCTTTTCCTTTAATAAGGGCATAGCTGCTTATTTATGTTTGTATCCTTAAAGTTGTTAAAGTTATTTTGTTTTCTACTCTGTTGGCTAACTTTGAAGTACATTTTTTAGCATGGAATTTATGTATGAATTTGTGTGTGTGTGTGTGTGTGTGTGTGTGTGTGTGTGTGTGTGTTTTGCTGGAGATTAAACTCAGGGTGCATTTTAAAATTAAAACAATTATGTTTATATATTGCTTATATGAGGCCATAAAGCCACTCTAGAAACTACAGAAATAATTATTGATTAGCTGGAGTTTCTTAAGATAAAATCTGTATTTGATAAGGATGTCTCTCTCAGAGCACCCCTTTGGTTATTGTTGAAGGACCAGTTTCCAAACTAGGGCAAGAGATCTTATTTCAAGTTGAGGCATCAGGCTCAGCCTCTGCATTCTCAGCACCTTCACAGCCCCACTCCCTTGAGTTGTGGGGTGTAGGTTTCCGTCCGTCATGCTGTTCTAGATGACGAGCTCTATCAATGTCTGGAAGATACGTTCAAAGAGGGTCTGAGGACGCCAAGCTTTCCAAGAAATCAACCCCTCTTTCTTTAACACAATGAAATAGAAGTATGTTAACATTTTTAATTTGTGGAATTTTAATACCCATTATTTTCTGGGATATGTAAGCTAGGCATTGATGCTAAGTGCATTAGTTAGTAGTTTTTGTTTTTGTTTGCTTGAGACAGTCTCTTCCTATATAGCCTAGGTTGGCTTAAAGCTCAAGGTCCTTCCTGTTCTGGTGCCTGGATTACAGGCGTGCCCACCAACCTACCTAAGCTCCGTCACCTTTAGCCCAGTTTCACAGATTGTCTCCTCTTTGATAAGTCTAAGTCTTTAAGAATTCTCCCACGTTCTGCTGTTTCCCCTCAGTCCCTTATGTCCCTTATGTAGCACCCCCTTTGCTAAATACATAGTGATGGTTATAAGTAATCAATTGATTGTTAACAGCCATGTACATTATTAACTTCACTAGAAGGCATACATTTTTGTCCTATTAGCTGGTTAATTAAAACTTCAAATTAAGCTGTAACTTGACATTTTAGTCGCATATATTTTAACGTATTGGAAAAATATTGTTACCTTAAAACTTCAATAAAAGGGCTTAAAACTTAAAACAAAAACCAGTCTGATGATCTTGAAATTTAAGTGAAAACTTAAACTTCATTGCTGTTTTATTTGTAAATCTAAATCTAAAAGATGAATTACTGTGAAATGGATTGATTTAAAGAGTCTATATTGGGGATGATCTCAGTAATTAAACTATTGTATAAGCTACTAGAAAATCACATCTGTTCTTACTGTAGTTAAATGACTTTGGAACTCTTTATCTTGCTTGCATTGCCTGAAATGTGTCTATTTGTATGTGGGTATGTGGTTGAATGCATTTGGAGAGGCTAGAGATGGACACCAGGTGTTTTTCTTATCATTCTTCGCCTTACTTATTTATTTATTTTGGTTTTTTGAGACAGGGTTTCTCTGTGGGGCCTTGACTATCCTGGACTCACTTTGTAAACCAGGCTGGCCCCTTATTAATTTTTAAAGACTTGTTTATTTTTATTTTGTGTGTATCTTGCCTAGAGGTATGTCAGTGCACCATGTGTGTGTGGTGCCTGTGGAAGCCAGAGGAGGGCATTGGATCCCCAGGGACCTGAGCTACGGCTGGCTGTAAGCCCCATGTAGGGCTGGGGACTGAACCTGGGTCACCTGCAAGAGCAGCAGTGCTGCTCGAGGCTGAGCTTGCTCCAGGTCCATCCTTCTTACCGTCTGAGACAAGGTCTCGTGATGAACCTGACATTCACTGATTGACCAGGCAGCTCTCAGAGCCTCCTCTGCCCTCACCTTCACCCCACGCTGGGGTTACAGGCTTAGTCTGAAATGGCCTCCCTGCTTTTTATGCATGTATTGGGGGATTTGAACTCAGTTCCTCAGGCTTGGTAAAGAAACACTTTACCCTGCTGATCCACTTTCTCAGCCCTTGATTGAATTTTAGTGAAGAGTTATAAAGCTTAAGGACTTACCCCACCCTTAACCTGCTTTAAGAGATGAGAGAAGGGGAGTACATGTTCCTGAAAGGTATTATTAGCCTGGCATGGTGCCCATGCTTATAATGCCAACACTTGAAAGCCAGAGACCAGAGTTGAGGTCAGCCTAGACTGCATGGCAAGACCCTGCTTCAAAAAACGGATATGGTAAGTTGTTTGGCAAGATAGATCAGTTGGGTGCTTTCCATCAAGCCTGACAAACTTAAGTTTTCTCCCCAGAATCTACATAGCAGAAGGAGAAAACATACTCCCCCACGTTGTCCTCTGACCCACATCCATTCTGTGGCACACAAATGCACACAAAATAAAAATGTAATGAATAAAGCTGGTCGTGGTGGCGCACACCTTTAATACCAGCACTTGGGAGGCAGAGGCAGGTGCAGAGGCCAGCCTGGCTTACAGGGTGTTCAAGACAGCCAGGGCTGTTACATAGAGAAATCCTGTCTCAACAAACAAACAAAACACACAAAAACCCAAAACAACAAAATTGTAATAAATACATTTTAAACATTTATAAAATGACAATGTATTGGAAAATACAGCCTTGTCTTCAAGAACGCTTCCCTTGAAAGGTTAGTGGTTGTTATCTGTGCCACATGTAACCCAGAGCACCCACTGCTGACTAAGGATGCTGAGTAGTTGATGGCTGTTGTCACTTTCCAAGCCTATTAGAAGCAAGCTGATGTTTGGCTCTGTTTTGTGACAGTGTTGGGGACTAAACCTTACAAATGCTTGGTGATCACTCAGCTACAGTTTTAGCACAGCATGTGGTTTTTGTTGCTGACAACCAGAGTTGACTTTGGTACTTTCCGCCTTGCCTCTGTCCATCACTTGATTCCCTCACACCTAGGCTGTGGTGCTTTGAGTGACAATGGCCCCACAGTCATTAGGGAGGGCTTAGGAGGTGTGGCCTTGTTGGAGGAAGTGTGTCACTTGAGGGTGGTGGTTCTTTCTTCCTGCTGCCTGTGGATGTAGACCTCTCAGCTCCCTCCCCAGCACCTGGTCTGCCTGTGTGCAGCCATGCTCCTGCCATGACTGGACTAAACCCATGAAGCTGTAAGCCAGTCCCAGTTCAATGCTTTTTTAAAATAAGAGCTGCTGTGGTCATGGTGTTTGTTCACAGCAATAAAACACTAAGACTTGGGGGTTCTTAGAGTAATAGTTCCAGCATTATTTAAAACTATGGCTTTTGGGGGAAAATGTTTTTTGATTAGGTCCTGTGCTTAAATGGTTGAGAATGCTAACGGTGCCGCTCCCTTCTTCGGTCTGTTGGATGCCCATTCCCAGGTGGCTTGTGTCTCACCTCCTCTTTTAGCGCATACTTTGTTCTCCCACCTTATAAAAGTTTAGTTTTCATTATCCCTCCCCCCATAAACCTTTGTGTTACTTCCATTTCCTGCTGGCTGCCTCTCATGCGTCAGCGGAGCTCCTGTCTGCAGCAGGGGCTGGCTGGGCCCCAGTGTGGCTTACGGGTGTGCTGTAAGGGTTGAGTGCTGTGCACACCCGCAGTGCTGAGGCAGTGCTCTCGCAGTCACAGGATGCCTCTCCTTCGCCCTTGTTCCTATCACTGCCTGTCCGTTCCTGTAAAAAGAAAGAAGGAAAGAAGAAAGGTGTTCAGTGGTTAAAGAGCACTTGTTGCTCTTTCAGAGGACCTGGGTTCAGATTCTAACATCCATGTGGTGGCCACAACCTTTATAACCCTGAGTTCCAGAGCTTCCAGGGGCGTGTACATGATGCAGGCAACACAGGCAGACACACAAAGGAAAATAAACCTAATTTTAAAGAGAGATACATGGTACTTTGCTTTTGTTATTTTTTTAAAACATTTTTTGTCAATCTTTACATCTTAGTATAAGAACAAAGCATTTGTGAGAAAGCAAGGTGGAGCAGTGGGATAAAAACAAACATTTGCGATGCACGAGTTCAGGCGGCACGTAGGCCTGGGGTGGTGTTTGCGATGGTGCTCTTCTGTTTTTACATGAAGATATAATTAGCACAGAAAATGCACACACCTGCATGGATCGTTCAGTGCATCGCTTTCACTTGTCTGTACTCACGAAACAAGTGCTGCAGTCACGAAAAGAGTCCTCTAGTCTGTCCGTCTGTCCTTCCCGTCCTTTACTTTTCAGGTTGTGTATAGGCTGTGTTCAAGGGTTGGTCCACATCCTCAGTGACCAGTCTGCATCTCCAGTCCAGGCAGTGTGGCTCAAGGACCAAGCAAGGTCTCTAGCTGCTGCTGAGTCACAGCAGTTTGTTAGCTGGGATGCATTGTTGTGGTCACAGTGGAAGAAGGGGAGCCTGGGAAGTTCGGGCGGCATTGCATCTTTCTCTGGTACAGGCAGTGCCACAGTGAGCCCTTGCTGCTGTGCTACTTTGTGGATGAAGCCGTAGAGTTGACACTAGTGTCATCTGCAGAGTACACCTGCTTTTTTCTTGTCTTTTTTCCACCTGCCTTTTCTTTCTGTCAAGGTTTTTATATTTGCCAATCCCATAAAAGAATTATGGCCAAGGCCAGCTCTTATCTGCCCAGTAGGATAGGTAGAAAAGTAATACCGTCCTAATGCCCTCCTGTACTGACAGTGCCTTGACAATGCCGACTGCACGTCAGCTACTGCGACGCTGCGTCAGATGATACACATGCAGCACTTTTCATTGTCCTTAGTTCAGTCCTAACAGGAAACTAATGGCCGGTGGAAAAACAGACAGGCTCTAACTCACAAATACCTCAGTGTGCTGACAGGAAGTAGTATTTTCCAGGAATCATTACGTTAATTGAAAAGTAAAGTAAGCTTAGTGTGTCAGTGTGCCCACAGTCCAGCTAAGGGGAGGGCTGAGGGAGGAAGACACTTGACCGTAGGAGCTTGAGACCCTCTGTCAGAGGAAAGAAAAACGAGATCGGGCACAAGGCTAGGCTAGCTGTATGTATGTACGTATGTATGTAAGTATGCATATATGTATGTTTGTATGTTTTTTTCTCCCATGTACATTTCTTTCCTTTTTTTTTTTTTTTTTGTAGGCCAGGCTAGCCTCATACTCACAGAGATCCACCTGCCTCTGCCTCCCAAATGCTGGGATTAAAGGTGCGCGCCACCACCGCCCAGCCACCTGCTTCAGCATGCCAGGTGTCATGATTTCTAATTGTTTATGCATGTTTGGTTTTATATAATTGTTTTGTTGTGGTTCTCTTGCATTTCTGTTTGCTTCAGACGCACAGGCTGTATCTGCGAACACTCTGCAGCTGTCTATTGAGGCCTTCAAGTGCATTTCTGTGCTGGGGTGGTAAGGTGCGCCTGTAACTGCAGCGCTTGGCTGTATTCTGTGCTGGGGTGGTAAGGTGCGCCTGTAACTGTAGCGCTTGGCTGTATTCTGTGCTGGGGTGGTAAGGTGCGCCTGTAACTGCAGCGCTCGGCCGTATGACGTAGAAGAATGGTAGTTTGGGGCCATTTGGAGATACACAAGGAGGTTTGTTTGTTTGCTTGTTTCTGAAATTTAGCCTTGGCTGTCCTGGAGCTCCCTCTGTAGACCAGGCTAGCCTCAAATTCACAGAGACCCACCTGCCCCTGCTTCCCAAGTGCAGGTGCTGGGTTTAAAGGTGTGCAGCACCACCACCTGGTAGTTTTTTTGTTTTTGTTTGGTTGGAGAGATGGGTCAGCAGTTGAGTATTGGCTGCTCTTCTAAGGTTCAGTTCCCAGACCCTCATGGCAGCTCACAACTGTAACTCAAGTTTCAGGGGCCCAGCTCCTTCACACAGATATACATGTTGGCCAAACACCATGAAATGTACATAAAAATTAGTTAATTTAAAAAATACAGATAGGAACTTTCTGTTGGGCTTAAGGAAGAAGTTCATAGTGTTTTCTGGCTAATATTATATAGAGTATTATAAATTATCTTTACTGCTGACATAGGAGATTGGAGCAGTTAATAAAAGGCGATCTGTAGTCCCAGCTACTTGGAGTCTGAATCAGGGTATAGACTGAGCCCAGGACTTAAGCACCAGCCTAGGCTATATAATGAGTCTTGTGCCCTCTCCCACAAGAACAAAAGTTTGTGTGTATTTTTGTTATATCACGTGGAGAGGGCTTAGCAGAAACCTCTTAGCTTTCACGGCATATGGCATATAGCACCTGTACTCAGAGTACATACTAGTTTTGCTTTTTCCTCTCTGAATTTTTGGGAAGTGTTAGAAAAAGGATTGTTTCTGTATTAGGTACCTTTGCGTGGATGTTACCAGATACCTGAGCGAAATGGCTTAAAGGAGAAAGAGTTTATTTTGGTTCCTGGTTCCAGAAGGAATTCTGTCCATCTGGACAGGGAGAGCACAAAGAGTGGCCCTCTTCCTGGTGGTTGGAGCATGAGGCGGTGGCTTGTTTCATGGTGGCAGGCTAGGAGGCATCCAGAGCAAGGGGCAGATTTGCCCATCAAATGCCCACCCAGTGAGACCTTCCTCTAGCCAGGCCTCACCTCCTATGGGGCATGGGAGGTTGCATTGCTTTCAGAATAGCTCCACGAGGTAGAAACAAGCATCCAAAACATAAGACAGCAATGGACCTTCTGGGTTCCAACCACACCAACTCAGTACCAGTGTGCTGCCTCTAGGAGGGAAGGGAACGTACATATTACAGTGCCACTGACTGTACTTTTGAATTATCACTAGTTGCAGCAGCTTTAATGAGCGCTCAGTACCTGTGAGCTGAGAGAGGTTTCACAATACTTCTAGTTCAGTATCACTCACGTGTCTGGAGGTCAATTTTTTATACATTTCTTTCTTTTTAAAAAACAACAGTGAAGCAAGTCAAAGAATCGGGGAGAAAGCCTTCGTTCTACTAATGGGCTTTGTAGTTAAACTTCAGACTCTTTCCTAAGGTTTTTATGGCTTAGAATAGAAAATAGTGCTGGTCATGAACCTTGCACTGAAAATTGCGCAAACCATGGTGTTGGGTAGAGACTAGTTAAACAAATGGAGGACTGGAACTACAAGAAGCTACTGGCAGCGTCTGATGTTTTGGCAACGCCCACCACTACCTTTTCTACATTGCTATCATTAGATAAATGGTTTGTTTGGTTTTTTGTTTGTTTTTCGAGACAGGGTCTCTCTGTGTAGCCTTGGCTGTCCTGGACTCACTCTGTAGACCAGGCTGGCCTCGAACATCAAGTGATCTGCCTGCCTCCGGCTCCTGAGTGCTGGGACTGAAGGCGTGCACCACCACACCCCGGATATTATTTATTTATCTTTATTTTATGTGCATTGGTATTTTGCCTGCATGTATGTTTATGGCTGTCAGATCTTGGAGTTATAGACAGTTGTGAGCTGACATGTGGGTGCTGGGAATTGAACCCCGGTCCTCTGTAAAAGCAGTCAGAGTTCTTAACCACTGTGCCATCTCTAACTTCTTTAGACTCTTTTCTCATACATTGCCTTAAGAAAGCCTGTGCCGACCACCTACTTACATCGCCACTGATGGTTTTCCTTTGGCTTCCCAGCACCCTTGTGCTTCCCCTCCCGAAATATTACAGTCAGTTGGAGACA
>OU015746.1:123480811-123495503 GCA_907169655.1 Acomys percivali
AGACACGTGTAGGTCAGTGGAAGACTGAAGGGAAGGCAGTAGGCACATCTGTGACACATTCTCTTGTCATTATCAGTGAGCTCCTTGGGTGCTGTGTGCTGGAGTTAAAGACGTGTGCCTGCTGCGCCCAGCCTGAAATGCCCTGAGGTACGTGTTGGGTACTTACTGCCCTTCAGACTGTGGGAGTCCTCGAGGCTTTGTCTGTCTGTCTGTCTACCACATCCAAGTCCTTAAGAGATGCTCAGAAGATACTTGTCATATGAGTGAAGGTAGGAAAAAGGTAACATGGTAAAGTTAGCAGTAAAATAGTTTACATAAAAATACTTGTCTTCAAAAGTATTTTCACTAATTAAAAAGTAATTTAGGAATTTCATGTAATAAAAAATTATATTGGAGATCACTGTGTTCTTTAGTGATGGCAAAGCAAACAACTGTATGCGAGCTGAGTGTTGAACTCACAGGATTGCACATTCTGGCAAGTCTTCTACCACTAAGCTACATCCCCAGCAAAGACTGTTTATTCTGTTGGGAGAAAAGGGACTGAAGCTTTTGTTGTCTTTGTTTGTTTGGTTGTTTCTTATACAGAGAAGCCCTGTCTCAAACAAACAGTAACAGAGCCCTAGCTGTCTGGGACTCAATTTGTAGACCAGGCTGACCTCAAACTCACAGAGATCCATCTGCCTGTATCTCCTGAGCACTGGGATTAAAGGTGTGGGCCACCATGCCCAGTGGGACTGAGTTTTAGCTTGTTGAGTCAGTTCAGACTGCCAGCACTCACGTAGAAAGGCAGGCCCTGCAATAAGCTCACGTTTGTAATCCCAGCATTTGGGAGGCAGGTAGATTTCACTAACTAGGCAACCTAACTGAATCAGTGAGAGAGACTGGTCTAAAACAATGAGACTTCTGGCCTACACCCATGTGTTTATGTGTACATATACCACACACACACACACACACGCAGACACACACACACAGCTAAATAGTGAAAAGAAAGGAAGTTATGCTGTCTGCCTCATGTCTAGTGTGTAATGTCTTTTCAGCTCAGTAGTAGGGGATATTGAAAGAGACCCCAGTGGCTTTCAGTTGTCCCACAGAGTGCAGATGAACACTTTCCTGCTTGGGGCTTCAGCACAGTGAGGTGTGGCAGTGCGAGTACCTTACCTTTCTTCAACCTTAATGTGGAGCTGTGGTTTGAATCCAGAATGTTCCCCATGGACTCCTGTTGGTTTTTTTACGTAGCGCAGCAGTGCTCGAGGTATGGCTTTGAAACTCTGGCCTTGCTCATAGGCTGTGCCAGTGTCTAAGCTGTATCATCAGCCTTTTTAAACCATTTTACATTTTGAAGCAGGATTCTTATAGTTGCTTAGATTGGCTTCCAATTTAGGATCCTCCTGCCTCAGCCTCCAAACTAGCTGGGTTTGCAGATCTGTACCTCCCGAGTTATAATGTCTCATGTGGTTGTAAGCTTCCCTTCTCTGATGGCTAATGTGAGCAGCCATCTCTTCATGTTTGTTAGTAGATCCTTTTTTGGAGAATTGTCTCTTTAAATCTTAGTTGTTTTCTTGAAGATTGAACTCAGGGCCAATGCATGTGCATGTCTGGTTATGTATACTTCATCTGGGGTGAAGTTTTTCTTCCCTTGTTGTGTTAACCTAGTGCAAGGCCTAGAAACACTGTCTTCGTTTGTCCTCATTGCTGTCATGAGATAACTGAGACTAGATAGCGTTTATTTATACTTTCTTTGTTAGGACATGGTCTGTTGTAGCCCACAATGGCCTTGAACTCTGAGAGCTTAACAGCGAGTGCGTCAACACCTACTGGAACACATTTTCTGACTTTAAAGGGAGGCCCTAAGATATGAGTTTTGCCAAGAGTTAATCATAGGCTAATGATGGAATTTAAGTGTGAATATTATCATTGTCTTTCTCAGTCCTTATGCCTTGGCCTCTTTGGCCTCTATGGCTTTGGCCTCTCTGGCTTTGCAGCTGAGTGTTTAATGAGCTACTTTCAAACTTAGACTTTACTACTCTCATCCTAGATTATTAGTGTATGGGCCAGTGAGAAAGTCTCATGTTTACACGCTTCTGTGTTCCTTCTGAAAAACCAAACTGTCATGCCACTTTTAAGCAGTTGGCTATTACTGCCAGTCAGTACCAAGAGATAGATTTCTAATTATTTTCACTAATAAAGAGCATGGCATTTTCCTGGCACATATCGTCCTTTGATTCTGCAGTGCTACACTGGATGTCAGAGTAGAAATTGAAAGGTTTTGCCTTTTGCCTTTGACTACTATAACTTTCTCAAGAATAATGTAGGATTTGTCATATAAATCTTCATACTTAATCTTTGGAGGAGGACTGTTCTCCTGCTAACAAATAATCTCATGAGTCGGGTACCTGCCTGGGACTCAGCAGATGGGGCTGTGCTGGGGGTAGTCAGCAGGCTGTTACTGTAAAGGAATGTAGTGAGTGCTTAGCCGTGCACAGGGACACACTGCTGGGCGTCAAGCCTGGAGTCATTAGAGGGAAGACTTCTAGGACTAAGCTAAATCATAGAGAAATAGATGCCCTAACTCAACATACACACATTCATATAGTTAAAATGCAAAATTAAGAGGTCTCAGCGGGGCTGGAGAGATGGCTCAGAGTTAAGAGCGCTGACTGCTGATCTGGACATCCTGAGTTCAATTCCCAGCAACCACATGCTGGTTTTCAACCATCTATAATGAGATCTGGTGCCCTCTTCTGGCATGCAGATGTACGTGCAGGCAGAACATTGTATACATAATAGATTTTTTTTTTTTTTAAAGGCCTCAAAGCATGTTAAATAAAAGAATATATGTATTAAATGTAGGATTCTGGGTAAGAAAATTAAACAAGTGATTTTCCTGCTTTTAACATACACAAAAGAAAATAATATTTAGATTTATTGCTTAGTTACTGTGTATATGGCTAAAGTTGTTAGTAAATGCCTCAGTTCTAATGAAACTGGCTCTAGGTACATGATGATGTTTATAATTTTAGTATTTGCTATGGTGGCTTCATTTTACCACTAAAAACTAAAAACTTTGCCTGTGAGTGTTGTGCTCTTTCTGCTGTCAGTAGTGGGTGTGTTCACACCGTGGGACACTAGTCCTCTAGTCACTGGCACAACTCCTCTCTTCTGTGAAAATACTTTTAAGGATATTTGGAGGTGCTAACTAGACACGATCTAAGGCCATCGAGAGTGCTCTGATTCACAGAAGTCAGTTGCAAAGCAGCCACGAACCCCACAAAATATGCAAGCTGCAGCTCCCCAGTGTCAAGAGACTAGGCGTTTCTTTACATCAAAGTGTGTGCGGGGCATTGAAATGGTTAGTCTTTTGTTTGCTGTGTTCTGTCAGTTTTTTTTTTTTTTTTTTTAGACCATTAGGTAAGTCCTAAAATGTGGAATATTGATTTTCTAAGTTGATTTTATTATTCTAAGATGAATTACTTCCAAGCCTGGTATGATGGCTCATACCTGTAGACTCAGCACTGGGAGGATGTCAGGGGATTACTGTGAGTTTAAGGCCATCCTGCTATACATAGGAGTTACAGGCTGGTTTGGGGAACAGTGAAACCCCGACTGAAAACTCCTAAAACAAAAATTCCCACTCATTTCTGGCATATAATTTAGAAAATTTTTGTTGTGTGTATTCTTGGCAAGTGGTGGAACTTGATTTGTTTTCATTAGCTTTAGTCTTGTGTTGTTTTTTTCCTATTAAGTCATTGTAAATACCAAATAATTTGGGTGCCTACCCATTTTGTTGTAATTGTCTTTCCAGGCTCAGCGTGTAAAGTGTTTTTTTTTTTTCAAAATGTTTTTGAAGAGGCTGGGGAGATGGCTTATAGGGTAAAATATTTGCCTTGTAAGCATGAGGCCATGCATCTGATCCTAGAATCTAGCTTTGGTTTTGTTGTTTTGTTTTGTTTAAGAGTTTTTAAAGCAGCTCCATCTGGTGGCACATGCTTGGAATCCTAGTGCTGGGGAGGCAGAGACAGGTGGGTCTTCTGAGCTGGCTCACAGTCAGCCTAGCCTACGCGGTGAGCTCCAGGGCGGTTAGAGGCCTGTGGTGGTGGTGGTGGTGGTGGGGAGATGGTGACTCTTTCCAAGGTTGCTCCTGGCTTTCCCATCCATACACACAAAACACACAGTTGCTTTTGAGAGAGAGATTAGAAGCTTGGGGCTGGAGGAGGAAATTGTAGTCACCAGTAGGCTAGGAGTTGATCAATTTGGTAGAAGTCTCAAACAGGCAAAGTGAAGTTTGTTGAGTGTTGGCAGCTCCGTTTGAGTACTAGCTCTTAGTGTCACAACTTTGAGTGTCACTGTAGCCCCTGTAGCATTGTTTTCAGTTCTCTACAGCTCCTTCGCTGCCCAGTCAGCTCTTGGGAGCCCTTCACTTTCTGTGGTCTCTCTCCTGGCTGCTCTTAGCTCCACTCTAGCAGGTGACTGTGCGTAGAGCTAACCTCTCTCTGGTGTCTTCTGTTCTCCACACAGCCAGCTCAGCCTACTCTACTAGAGTAAGTAGATCCACTAAGGACAGATCATAAGTAGTCAATAAAACCAGTAAGGTTACTGAACTAAGTCTTGCTGTTGCCTGTTATACAGCACAGGGAGGCAGTGCACACAAGGGATGTCTCCCGGATTGAACCATTTGAGGAGCAAGCTGATTTTATAGCCAGCTATGTGTAGTCATATTAGGCTGCCTGAGAATACTTGGTTTACCTTCCCTGTTTTGAGTCACGAAGGTACAGGGAGGAGTAAAGGCTTTCACAGTAGGTGGGATGAGCAAAGTTTCCTAGGGTTCTGGCAGCACATTTGAATAATTGTGGCTAAAATGTTCTGAGTAAAATGGTCTGAGTCAGTGGCTAATATAGTAGCTGTTGAAAGGGGCTGAGAGTCTTTGTGAGTGGCTGTGAGGTGTGTAGAGTGTCCATTGCTGCTGTCACTAGGACAGTTCAGTGGGTCAACAAAGAGGTAATTTATTCAGGGCTCAGGGAGTGGGAGAGAGGTGCTTGCCACCAGGCCTGACAACCTGAGGTCAGTCCCCTGGATGCAGGTGCGAAAGGACAAAACTGACTCCCGGCTTCTGAATGAATGTGCCTGTGCACACATCACACTGATTATTTGGTGGTAATTCTGTGGCTTCTGTAGAAGTGGCAGAGTTAAAGTTGTGGGTGCTGCTGCCTTTGATGAGACCTTAGAAATGGCAGTGCCACTGTGTTTAGATTTTTGTCAACCTGACACAGCTAGAGTCATTTGGGAAGAGTGAGCCTCAGTTGAGAAAATGACTGTCAGATTGGCCTGTAGGTAAGCATGTGGGGCATTTTCTTTCTTTTAAATTTTTGTGTATATGTGTTTTGCATGCATATTATGTCTGCACCACTTGGGTGTCTGGTGCCTATGCAAGCCAAAAAAGGCCATCAGATCCCCTGGAACTGAAGTTACAGACAGTTCTGAGCTGACATGTGGGTGCTGGGAATTGAAACTGGGTCCTTTGGAAGAGCAGCCAGTGGCTTTGACTTTGGGGTCGTCTCTCCAGCCCATACAGTTTAGTTATGTGACCACCATAAAAAACAGTTGCTTAATGCTTTAGACTTAATATAACTGAGAGAGTGAAGTTAGGAAAACCATATGGGAGGATTCTTTGTTTATTTTCTCGACAGGGTTTCTCTGTGTAGCCTTGGCTGTCCTGGACTCTTTGTCGACCAGGCTGGCCTCGAACTCACAGCAGTCCGCCTGCCTCTGCCTCCCGAGTGCTGGGATTAAAGGCGTGCGCCACCACACCCTCGTTGAGTTTCCATCCACAGCGAATGAGTGTGAAGTGAGGTTTGCTTTAGAGTTGTGGTATGTGAATACTTTGAAAGTCTTGGTGAAGCTGCTTCCGCAAAGCATCCTTTTGAACATGGTATCTCACGTGTAGCATCTAGTGCATGTGTTTTAAGTTTGCAGGATTATATAAGGAACTAAGATATGATCTTTCAACTCTTGGTCTTTAAGAGTGGGCCTTATGGGCTGGAGAGATGGCTCAGCACTTAAGAGCGCCGCCTGCTCTTCCAAAGGTCCTGAGTTCAAGTCCCAGCAACCATGTGTTGGCTCACAACCATCTGTAATGTGACATGGCGCCCTCTTCTGCCTTGCAGGAGTACATGCAAGCAGAGCACTGTATACATAATAATAAATCTTTAAAAAAAAAAAAAAACAGTGGGCCTTATGTATGGCTTTGAGAAAGGAACCCTTTCTCTGATAGTACTTTTCACGTTGTAAAACTTTCACTGTGTAGGGGAGAGAGGGCACTTGATCTGCAGAAGGCTCCCTCTTTATTCTGTCCTGTTAACCAAATCCAAGATTGTTAAATGTGATCTCCACCCATTTCATTTGGCTCCCATGAACGGAAGACTGATTACTCAGAATTGCTATGTGTGTTTACTTTGGCACAGCATGAAGGTACCCTAATAACAACTGCCATTGTCTTTTAAACAGCTTGTAGTTACCACTACAAATAAAAGGGCACAACAGGAGCGCCTGGCAGGTCAGAGTTCTGTCCCTAATATTTAATAAAATCTACCTACATTTCTGTTCTTTTCTGTTCCTTGAACCACCAACTTACTGTATTCCCTGTCAACTGAAATATGTTTGTGTTGTCACTCAAACGGTAACATGTGTACGGTACATCAAACCATGTGGACTTTTTTGTTCTTGTTAAGATGACGGTGTGCTGTGTTGTCCAGGCTGGCTTCAATCTCCCTTTGAATTCTTTTCACAGTGATAATAAGCAGAGCAACATGTGTGGAAATTTGAATGGCCTTGCTTGTTTGAGTTTAATTGTATGTTTAAATACTTAAGTACTTAAATAATTCTGTGTGACTCTTGTCCCTCAAATGTTTATTTACTTTTACCTAGTTTAGAATTTACCCTGTTGGGTGGTGCTCATTTTTTGTTCTTTGTTGTTGTTACTTGTTCTGTTTTGCTGTTTAGCTCTCTTAGTTACTTTTCTATTGCTGTGAAGAGACACCGAGACCAAAGCAACTTATAAAATCATTTATTTGGAGGCTTCCTTACAGTTTCAAAGATTGAGTCTATGGCACTGTGGCAGGGAGCGTGGTGGCTGCAGCTAGGCATGGTGGTAGAGAGCGGATGAACCTGCAGACAGAAGGCAGAGAGAGCCTGGGCCACCCCAGTAGTACCACACCTCCAACATGGCCACACCTCCCAACCCAGTGTCCTCAACCTTCCTGACCCTGTCACCCTTTAATACAGGCCCTCATGTGTGCTGACCCCAAACACACATTATGTTGTCACCTCATCGCTGTGATTTTGCTTCTGTATTGAGTCATAATGTAAATATTTTTGGAGATAGAGGTTTGCCTTAGGAGTGGCAACTCACTGGTGAAGAACTGCTGTTCTAATCCTTCCCTAAAGAGTTTCACAAGCTAAGGACTAAGCATTCAAGTATATGAGCCATGTAGGGGCCATTTTCATTCTAACCCACACTCTTGTTAGCCTGAAACTGGCTGTGTGGACCGTCCATGGCCTTGAACTCATGACAGTAATCCTGCCTCAGCCTCCTGGAGCTACAGTTGTGTGCCACGATTCCCAGCTGTCATTTCCCTTTAAACAAGAAGGTTCTGGGGCTGGAGAGGTGGCTTAGCAGTTGAGTATAGGCTGCTCTCCCAGGGGCCTGGGATTCGGTTCCCACGACTCATAGTGGCTCAGACCTCTTACTTGTGTCTCTAGTACACAGGGGTTTTAACACCTTCTTCTGGTCTCTGCAGGCGCAAGGCGTGCTTGTGGAGCAGACATACATGTAGACAAAACACCCTTACACATAAGAGTTAAAACAAAACAAAACATCAGGCTCTATAGAAAAAGCAATTGCTATCTGCTGACTTTAAATGAAGGAGAAATTCTTCGGTGACACGAGACAGTTGTGCCACATTTTACTAGAGTTCAGTTTTCTCTTACACTTCTGTTAGGGGACAGGGTTTCACTCTGTAGCCCAGGTTGACGTGGAGCCTGTGGTGACATGCTTGCCTTCTAAGCTAGGACTGTTGGCACCTGACCGTTTCCTGTGTCTTCTAGGTGATGTGGAGAGAGGGTGTAAACAGCCGCGGGCAGCACTCAGGAAAGCTTCCTATCCCTGCAGAAGGGCCCCACACTGCATGCTTGCTGGCTGCTGCAGGAGAGCCCCCGGCACGGTGCCTTAAGTGCCTGTTACCATGTATTCCCATTTTATTGACTGACAAATGGGGATTCAGAGAAAACAGCCATTCTGCTTAGAGTTGCAGACACATAAAGCCAGTCAGTCCCTTTATATATTCATCGTCTTCACCTTTCACGTCATCAGATGCTGTTCGTTCTGTTCATCTGATTCTGCTGAGCTGACGTGGGAGCCAGGGCCTTTGCACTTGCTAGGCTGGAGCCTGCTACTGAGTTATTAAGTCCCAGCCCCAGACCCCTTCCTAACCTTTACCTAACAGTGACAAGGCAGTGAGTACATCAGAATTTGCTGCATGGTACTACACCTGAAAAGAAAGACTGCTGCCTTTGCTTTCTCAGGGAACACACTGTAACAACCCTGGCTTGAGAACGTAGCCCTGGGGCGTGGTGGCGCACGCCTGTAGTTCCAGCACACAGGAGGCAGAGGCAGGCAGATCCCTGTGAGTTCAAGGCCAGCCTAGTCTGTAAAGTGAGTTTCAGGACAGCCAAGGCTACACAGAGAAACCAAACTGAAAAAGGTGGGGTGGGGGGAGTGCAGGAGGGTGCAGGGGGAGAAGTGAAGGGAGGAGAAGAGGAGAGCAGCTCTGTGGTGGTAATCGCATTCTACAGTTGGCATTTTAGATCATTTTACAATCTGATAATGTCTTCACTTTGTATGTGAGGAGTTAAGGTAGAAGCCAAAACTGTGGGTTTTTTTCCAGCTTGAAGTATATTGTTGTTTACACTGTATTATAAGTATTAATTATTACTAGATTTAAGAATCAGATTTTCAGAAGAATATGGGGTTTACTGTAAGACAGTATCCAGTACTCGGGGCTTGAAAGGCTTTAGGCACTCAGAGCGCACATTCTTGCTTAGTTTCACTGATATTTAAATGGAGAGATTGTAGGAGGTGATCATCAGTACCTCACTGGTTAGGTCCTGTGTTTTACTGATTTTTACTGTGTGCATGTGTGTGTGGAAGCATGCTAGCACACGTGGAGGTCAGAAGACAGCTTTTAGGAGTCAGTTCTCCACCTCTGCCAGCGGTTTTACGAATTGAATTCAGGTCAGCAGGCTTGCTTGTTTACACACGGAGCCATCTTGCTGGCCTGCTGCTTATATTTTAAAAGCTTGGGGGAGTTGCAGGAGGGCTGTACCTATATTTTGATGGTGAAAAAGTTACAAAACAGTACTTACTTTCATTAATTTTTAATAAAACAGTATTTTCTTTCAATCTAAAGTTTTAGCAATACCTTTGACAGTGTCATCAATAGGATGTATGATTATTCTCCTTCAAAATTTTTTAAATTTTGAAATAATATATTTAAATTTCTCCCTTCCCTTTCCTCCTTCCAATCCCTGACATATATCCCTCCGTGCTCTTTCAAATTCGTGGCCTATTTTTCACTAATAGTTATTTCCTTGCATATCTGTCTATGCATATGCATATATGTCCCTAAATATAATGTATAGTCTGTGTGATGTCACTTGTGTTTGTTTTCAGGACTCATCATGTGCTATGGGAGAACCAGTTGGTGTGGTCTGTCCACTGGGGAGGACCTCCTCTCCCACTCCAGCTTTCCTCAGTAACCTGTAGTTCTTTGTGTAGGGTTGAGGCCTCGTGAGCTCCCTCCACCTCAGATTTGTCATGCCTGTTGGTCATTCTTGTTGAACTCGTGTTTGGGCAGTCATGTTGGTGAGACTTGGGGCTGTAGCTTCTGACGTTGCTGGAGTCACAGTGTCACCGTAGACACCCTGATCCTCTGGCTTTCCACTTCCTCCTTTGTAGTGTTTGCCCAGCCTTAGGCATGGGAGTGTTTGTAGCTATATCCATGAGGGCTGTGCTCCACAGCTCTGCGTTTTGATTGGTTTTAGTTTTCTGCAGTGGTGTCCTATGTTTGTAAAGAGAAGTTTCCTTGCTGAGAGGTGAATTCTACTTACTTGTGGGGATAAAGACAGATGTTTCCGTTGCTGGCAGGGATTGTGGGTTTAATAAAGTCATGCTTGTAGGTTCTTCTCTGGTCCCAGTGACTATACTGGCACTGAATAGCTAGCTAGGTTTCCAGGAACAGTCACGGTTTCCCTGTTATTGAACAGGATAAGAAATCTCTTGTCACATCCTGCTTGCTGCAGATAACTTGTAAATATTTATGTTGGTCACAAATTAGAAATTAAAGAGTAAATAAACTATTAGAGCCTATTACTTAATTTGCTAAAAGGAAAGACTAGAAGCAGAGGCAGGAGGATCCCTGAGTTCTAGGCCAGTCAGGAGTACACAGTGGACCCTGCCTTTGGTGGCGCGCTGGGCTTGGGATTCAGGACTAGAGTGCTCGCCTATAGTATGCCTGGGTTCCTCCATTGTGAATACCTCCACACACACTTCCGTTTAAAAATACTCTGAGAGGCCGGGCAGGCCTTTAATTCCAGCACTTGGGAGGCAGAGGCAGGCAGATGTCTGAGTCTGAGGCCAGCCTGGTCTACAAAGCAGTCTTAGACAGCCAAGGCTACACAGAGACTGTCTTGAAAAACCAAACAAAAACGCTGAGAGTAGCTGCCAGGGAACCTATTGCACTCCTGGGTTAAACATTAAGGATTAAATGGTCTGGTTTAGGGGTACCGTTCTGTGAACTGATTGGGGTGTTTCCTCTAGCAGGATGAATTTGGGGGTTCTAGAATGATAATCTGTGCTTATGTCACGCTTCTCTGAGTTCATATACAAGCAAAGGGTAAAGTAAAGATAAGTTTGCAGTTGTGGCTATGTACTTTTTGTTGATTTTTTTTTTTTTCATCTCTATTTTGGATACACTTTTTGGAAGGGTAAGTCTGTAAGGAACTTTTCCATTTGAAGGGTGTAGGAAAAGACCTCCTGAGGTTATCTGCTGTTGATCTTCCAGGCAGGAGGACTAGCTTGCCAAGAACAGGAGTTACCACACAGCACATGTACTGCACAGCGCATTTCTGACACAGGAGAACAGCGGGGAAGCTGCTGTACCTCAAAACCATCAGGACATTTGCTCTTGATTGTGAGGGGGCTGGGAGTGACAGGGATTCAGAGAGTAACTGGTTTCAAGGAAGGAAATAGTAATAAAAACCTTAATATTAGTAAGAATACGTGGAAAATGAAGGGCTTGACTGGAACATAAATGCCACCGGAGTGGTGAGGTGGTGAGCCATTATTCCAAGTGTAACAAAGTATCCTTAGACTGGGTAGGGTGGGAATTGCACGCCCAAGTTACACTGAATTTCCAGATCTTATCAGTCAAGTGCTAGGAGTGACTGTTTTTAATCCTGATAATAAGGCAGTTATTCCCTGGAGGAAACTTAGTCACTGGCAGGATTGTCAGAGCCCTGAAATAGTTTAGGAAAACTCAGGATGGAAAAGAGCAAACTGTTTCAAAACAGATCAGAAACTTGAAGCTGTTTTTTTTTTTTTTTTTTTTTTTTTTTTTCAGACTAGTGAGATGGGAATTGATGGAGGTGGCATCCGTCTCTTACCCGGGGAAGCTAAACGTCCCTGAGTGGTGAGCTTCCTAGAAGCCAGGGAAGTCAGTATTGGTTACTCACCGTAGTATTGCACAGTTTAACATAAAGCTTTGAATAAGATTTCGTTGATAACAGCTGCTAGTCTAGGGTTAGATTCATTATATAAATTGGAAACCTTAAATTTACATTAGGACAAAAAATCTGGTAACAGCTTTGTTTTTTTAAAAAAAGATGGGTTTTTATTTATCTGTAAGTGTGTCTGTATGAGTGTGTACCACACGTGCACAGGCGCCCGTGGAGACCAGAAGAGGAGGTAGACTTCCAGGATGTTGTAAACCACCGGACATGGGTGCCAGGAACTGAACTAGGATCCTCTGGGGAGAGCAGCGAGCTCTCTGGGCCACTGAGCCATTTCTCCAGGCTCTGGTAGCAGCCTTTTGAAAGAAAATTTGAGTAGCATTTCACGCTGTGGGATTACACTTCTGGTGTTCTAAGAAGCTGGGCGTGTTGGTGAGCCTACAGATGACAGCACCCTTCAACACCAGGGTTTTCTAATTAATAGTGGAGACAAGGTATTTGGTCATTAGGCCACAAGAGGATGAGAAAGGTAGGCTGCCTTTATGTTTGTCTATCTTATTTCAATGCTAAGAGTAAAAGGATTTTTTTTTTTTAATGTTAGGATTTTAAAATTAATATAACCATGACTGCCTGCTTACTAGCACAGCAAGCTATGAAACCAGCTTTAAATCCAGAAGTAATGATATACCAGATTGAAACAAATCGAGTCGCTCCTCAGGGAGTAAGTGTACACACGCGGCTGCCTGGTTGGACCACAGTCTACATATTGTCTCCCTCTGTGCTAAGCAAGTTCTTCCTTAAACAGGAGGCCGTCGTGGTCTTTGTCATCCTGTCTGGAAACAGTATTGCTGTCTGAGCTGTGCTTACAAAACTCAGGCCATGGTAACGTTTCTAGCTAAGTAAGACTCAGCTTTAAAGCCTCGTGACGAGGTGGGCTGATTGGGCTCAGCGGTTAACAGCCCTGGCTGCACGTTCTGAGGGCCTGAGTTTGATCCCTGAAGTCCATGGTGGAAGGAAAGAACTGACTCCAGAGGAAGTCTTCTGACCGCCACATGTGCCTGAATGCACACACTCAGGAATAGTAATAAAACTAAAAATGCTCTTAGAAGTCATGTATGTAAAGGTGTGAACTAGAAACAAATGGTGTCTCAGTTAAAACAGTGTATTTGATATTTCATATCATATTTACATACTAAAAATGTTAACTTCAGTGTTGGGAATAGTAACAGTATATTTATTATTTATTATAATAGCATTATCATTATTATTAAGATCAAAGTTGGCGGGGCAGGGGATGCATACCTTTGATCCCAGTGCTCAGGAGGCAGAAGCAGGAGGATTTTGGTGAGTTCGAGGCCAGCCTGGTCTACAGCGTGAGTCCAGAACAGCCGGAGCTACACAGAGAAAAGAAGAAGAAGAAGGGAGGAAAAAGATCAAAGTTGTTGCCATCTTAGGGGACATTTGAGGATTTATTGACTTGATTATTTTAACTTCTCACACAGCATTAAGTAGAAATAGCCCCTTTGTAGTGCTTTGAATATTGCCTTGAGAGAAACCAGAGTATCACCGAATGTATGAACTATTGAGATAACTTCCTTTTTTCCTGATAATAGGAATAAAACAGTTAAAAATAACAGTTATAAATAATTTGGGATATCACATAGACTCAGACAGCTATCGTTTCATTCAGGTAATGATATACATTTGTTGTAGAAACTTGGATTATTATAAACAAATGAGATTTTCTTTCAGGGGACATTTTTTTATTAATGTGAACCAGGAGTTATGAGGGTGGTATGAGCGAGGTGGTGCAGTTAAAAACACTAAGCTCTTGCAGAGAATGGGATCAGCACCCACGTGGGTGTTTTACAAACACCAGTATAATCCAGCTCCAGGGCACCATAGTTAAAACTAAAAATCTTTTTTAAAGGAATTACAACTTAAATAGTTGAATTTTTGTTTTGTATTTTTAATCTAAATACTTAATGCATGCAGTTTATTCAATAGCTTTATAAGAGTTGGTTTGAAGAACAGCAGCATTTTATAAGCAACGATCCTTTTTTTTATCCTGAACTTTTCCCTAGAGGCAATACTTGTAGCTTAATCATTTTTTATTTACCTAAATGTTCTTTAATACAGCCTTATTCTGTAGCCCAGGCTGGCCTCACACTCACCGCAGTCTTTCCTCGGCCTCTTAAGTTCTGAGGTATGGGTATTAGCACCAAGCCGTCTTAGCTCTGGGCTATGAACTGATTACGTCCTCCCCTCCCTCCCTCCCTCCCTCCCTCCCTCTCTCCCTCCTTCCCTCCCTCCCTCCCTCTCTGGACTTAGTGTTCTCCTGTTTTGTCTTTTGAGTTAGAAATGTCTAAATTCTTGGTGGCTTCTTGTTTCACAGTAGAATTTGGATAGGAAAGCTCTGAATATACAAGTCGGACCTACCAGCTAATGGGTAACTAACTTCCCAGATTGAGTTTGGAAGCTTTTTACACTTTTTTTCCCCTGTGATTGGATTCTTCAGAGACTTCCAGTTTCCCTCAAAGTGAAGAAAGACCTGACTGTCAGCCTTTTGGGAAGGACAATGGTAGATGGAGTTATGGTCAGTGATGTATTAAAGGTGGCTCATGTGTGAGAAACGTGTAGTCGGGATGGAAAGATGGCTTAGCAGTTATGAACACCTGTTGTCTTCTTCTGGTCTCCTTGGGCGGTGCATGCCCTTGGGAGCTCTGGGCTAAGTAACATCATGTGCTGGCTGGAAGCATTTGTGCTAAGGTGCCTGCAGCGCCCGAGTCAGCACACACTGCAGATGCACATATTTGGATGTTGACTGTACCTCACGGGCTGGAGGGTCTACATGCACTTGATCACTTTATAGGTGCTAAAGGAACTTCCCTTCTCCCCTCTGAAGGCC
>OU015746.1:123505157-123571653 GCA_907169655.1 Acomys percivali
TACAGCCTTAGTATAGGTAGTTTATTGAAGACATTGGTTTTGTTGTTTTTGATCTTTTCTTTGTTTGTTTTCTCAGGAGTGGGTACTTTTTCAAGACACAGTCTTGCTTAGTGTTTGTTCTGTGTGCTTGGCTGGCCTCGAACTCCTGGCAGCCCCTTTGTCTGCGTCTCTCACGTGTGAGGATTACAAGTATGTGTGCCATCCCCTTTTGTAAGAAAGCAGGCGTGGAGGATACTGTGTGCTCAGGCTTTCTAGTTTACAGTAAGGTTTTCCTTCACAACTGCCCATTTTCCATTTGAATATGCTAAGGCATCTTGGGGCACATCTGGCATCTGGGCCTTCCCGTCGTCTTCTGCTAATGTTTATACCATGATTGCACTTTTGTACCATTTAAAAGAATACATCCTGAATCCTAGTCACCTGTTAAGTACTTTATTTAAA
This sequence comes from Acomys percivali, assembly GCA_907169655.1. NCBI lineage: Eukaryota > Metazoa > Chordata > Mammalia > Rodentia > Muridae > Acomys > Acomys percivali. The sequence continues at coordinate 123,505,599 of OU015746.1, forward strand.
GCAAATAGCTGAACGCGGCTGCCAAGAAAGTAGAGATTGCCTGGCTCAGTGAAGTTTCTGTAATGGGACTAGTAGGGGAGATTTTCTTCATTAAGTCTAAAAGCAGCCATCTACTGGGTGTCTTTTAAGCATTCTTACTGGTTTTCTTCTTTGAGAACTTGTTTAACCTCAATGCCATTTAAGAGTTAGCTGAGTAGCCAGGCGTGGTGGTGCACACCTTTAGTCCCAGCACTCAGGAGGCAGAGGCAGGTGGATCACTGTTGAATTTGAGGCCAGCTTGGTCTACAAAGCGAGTCCAGGACAGCCAGGGCTACACAGAGAAACCCTGACTCGGGAGGAAAAAATTCATTCAGATTCAACAGTGGTAGAGCAAGTCCTGGGGTGCAGTTAAATGGGACCCCTGTGTCCACTTCTCCTTTGCTGAACTGTCTGAACAGATCTAGAATTCCTTTTAAAGGAGGTCAGAGCTGGAATACAAGCCAGCTTTTAGAACTTCACAGCATAGTGTCCTGTTGCTTTGAGTTTTGTATTCTGAAGTCACTAACAGACTATCATTTTAGCATACAAAACTCAAAGCAACAGGACACTATAGCCAATATCGCACTCAGGGAGGCAGAGGCGGGAGGGTCTCTGAGTTCGAGGCTAGCTTGGTCTACAAAGCAAGTCCAGGACAGCCAAGGCTACACAGAGAAACCCTGTCTTAAAAAACAAACAAAACGATAAAAGACCACACATGCTGTAGCACACATGAGATCAGAGAGCAACTGAGGCCCTGCTTCCACAGTGGGCTCCTGAGGTCAAACTCAAGTTGTCAGGCCTGCTCATTTTTAAAGAGGCTTTTTGTTTTGTATTTATTTCTTTTTAATGATTTATTTTTATTTCATATGCATTGGTGTTTTGTCTGTATGTATGTCTGTATGTTTGTGTGAGGGTGTCAGATCCCCCAGAACTGGAGTTATAGACAGTTGTGAGCTGCCATGTGGGTGCTGGGAATCAAACCTGGATCCTCTGGAAGAACAGCCAGTGCTCTTAACCACTGAGCCATCTCTCCATCTCCTCCAGACTCCGTGCCATCACTTCCCAGTTGTACCACCACATCCAGGTTTATGTAGTGCTGGGGACCAACCTCAGGGCTTCCTGCACACTACACACTACACCAAATGAGTCACCGCCCTGGATAAATGAGTGTTCTGTAAGTCAGCACTCCATGACGTAAGTCTGTGGACCTTGATGAACTTTAGAGGGTGCTCTGTGAATCTCTTGAAACAGTGACAGACCTGGAATATATGTGCCATTTCCTCAGCACTGGTCTGTTTTCTTTGATGAGTATTTCAAAGGATTTGCTGACTGGGGAAAGAAAAAAGGTTAGGTGATCACCGTGCTTGATATCAAAGAGACTTTAACTAACATGAATGATAACATTTTTCCTTTCTGTATGTACTTCTCAGTGAGTTAGAAGACTGCTCACTGTGTTCTAGCAATGAGCTCGTGAGTCATCTGGGGTTATATGCAGTTTCTATCCTTAGCTTCCCTGCTTTGTTTTTCCATACCTTCCTTCCTTCTTTCTCCTCTCTCCCCTTTCTGTTCTCTCTTGCCCATTTCTTTCCTCACTGTGTAGACCAGGCTGGCCTCAAACTCCGTGATCCACCTGCCTCTGCATGTCCCCCATGCCGGGATTAAAGGTGTGCCAACACATGTGAATCCTTTTGTTATTTTTCTTTTGTGTGATTTCAAGGCATATTAAACCTGGGAAACTTTTATATGTACTTTACTGTCAGGAGCTATTCCCCCGTCCTTGTCTGTTGCACCATTATCTGGAGCCTCACAATGTGCCTACATTTAAACAGAGGGCCTTTCAGGAGGGGACAGTGACTCACTATGAGGCTTTGGGATCAAGGCCTACTCCGGCGGAACTCCTGCGCCTGCCTGGCTATTTTTTGTCTCCTGGAGTTCACCATACACTGCACATTTTTTGGAAATTAGTTTTGTTTGGTCTTATTTGTGGTATAGAATGCATATAACAAAGCCAGGCGCGGCGGTGCATACCTGTAATCCCAGCACTTGGGAGGCAGAGGCAGCTGGATCTCTGTGAGTTCAAGGCCAGCCTGGTCTACTAAGTGAGTCCAGGACAGCCAAGGCTACACAGAGAGACCCTGTGTAAACAACAAGCAAGCAAACAAACAAAAGAATTCAGGTAATAACCTCTTAGGCAAGTGGGCAGTGTGTCTTTTAGGTGCCGTCGAGGGATGGAACCATCCAGGTCTTTTGAGCTGCGTGGTTCCAAAGGCCGTTCTCTCTAGGGTTGGGTAGGTGGTGGTGGTGGTTTACAGAGATAACAAAAGATTTTTTCCCATTATGCATTACTAAACCAGGTAACCATCCTGGGACAAAATCAGCCGTGAAGCTTTGGTGGACGCTCCTTTAAAGCCATGTGTGAGTGGATACGGCCTGTGTCTGTAGCCTGGCTACATGGACGGTTAGAGGATACTGGGGCCCTGAGTTCAAGACTAGCCTGAGCTACATAGCGAGACTCTGCTCTCTTATGTCGAAAGGAAAAGAAGAGCTGAGCTTCCTTCCGGATGAAGTCATCACCTAGTCTTCCAGGGATCATTTAAGAGGCTGTGTTCTCACACACGGGCTGTTTTGTTGTGCTCTGTGAGAGACGGATGCGTCTTGTCAGTGCCTAGAGAGGTGTGGAGTACATTTTGTCCTGTGCTTCAGTCTGTACTCATACCTCCTGCTCTTGGTGCCTTTTCCAGTTAGTTCTTAGTGGTGGAGTGAGTGTCTTGTGCCTTTGAAACTTACTGATCTGATAATGTCTGCATCAGCCCGTCTGTCGTCTTTCGTGGCTTGTAAGAGAAACTGACATCATGTCAAAGCTAAAGCTCTCCTATGAATGCCCTCAGAATCTTGTATCATTTTATTTGTACTGTAGATGAGCCTAGATGGGTTTGGCTATTACATTCCTGTTTTGTTAATGAGGCCTGTTGTGGTGTCCAGGCTGGCCCTTAGCTCGGAGCTAACACAATCTTACCTCATCCTCCTGAGTGGCTGGGAGTGCAGGTGTGTGCTAGCACGCCTAGCAGCAACCTGTGGTCAGCATTTTAGATTTGTTTTTTGTTTTGTTTTGCATTATATAGTCCAGGCCAGCCTCTCAACTCTTGATTCTCAGCCTCCTCAGTGTCTGCTTCACATGTAGGAGAGGAAAGTAATCTAAGAGGTTCTGTGTGTTTTTAAAGACTTACTTATTTTTACTTTATGTTTACGAATGTTTGCTTGTACATATGTATGTGTTCCACATGCGTGCCTGGTGTCCTTGGACTCCGGAGGAGGGTGTGGTGGGTCCAACTCCCATCTTTGCAGGGCGCCAAGGGCTCTTAACCATGAGCGTTTCTCCAGCAGAGCTTGCAGCTTTAGTCTTAATATAATCTTAATTTTATCATGACCCGGCCACAGGTCTCCAGAAGTCAGGTGGTAATTGTCTTGTTACTGTGACAAACCTGACAAGGGTAACATAGAGAAGGAAGGGTTTGATGGGCAGCTCCATGCGTGCAGTCACGGCTGGATGGGAGCGCCAGGGGCAGGGGCCGTGAGCACAGAGCTCACATTTAAAGTAGATCTTCCACCTCAGTTCACCTCATTTAGAACTCCTCAGGGTTGGGCTGGAGAGATGGCTCAGCTGTTAAAGGCGAGGCTCACAACCAAAACCAGAAGCAGCTCCTCAGGGACATGCCCACACACTTGCTTCTGTGGTGGTTGACAGTCCAGATTAGCTATAAGTCATGTACCGCCTCTCACTAAACAGACTCAGTACCCCACCCCACGGGCACACGAGGAGTGCGCTGCTAGACCCCCACCCCCACGGGCACACAGGCGGGGGGGGGGGGGGTGCTGCTAGACCTGCCTACAGCTTGTGTGATGCTCGGGTGAAGAAGGTACAGTACATGTTTTCTGGGAGCTGTTTTTATACATTGAGACAGGTTCTTTAAAAAATTCTCTGCCAGATGGTGGCACACACCTTTAATCTCAGCACTCGGGAAGCAGAGGCAGACAGATCTCTGTGAGTTTGAGGCCAGCCTGGTCTACATAGTGAGTTCCAGGACAGCCAGGGCTACACAGAGAAACCCTGTCTTGAAGAAAAACAAAACAAAATTAAAAATCTTGAGTCTTTTTCCTGTTCTCATCATATATCAGCTTATAATTCCTTATTGATCAAGTTTATCCCTCCACGTAGTTCTAACATGTGAGAGGCTGAGGTAGGCAGGGTCTGGCCTGGACTACACACTAAGACCCTCAAAAGACTGAGCTGCAGCTTCTCGGTGCTCTTGCCTCGCACGGTCAAGGCTCTGATTTAATTGCCAACACTATACACGTGAAAAACTGACTTTGACTTTTTCATGGGTTGGTTCACACAACTTTAGGTGGGGCTGGGGCTGCAGTGTGTGAGGTAGGTCTCACGTCAGAACCCTGGCTGGCTGGGACTTAATAGAGCAATCCTGCTTCACCTTCCCCGATGCTGGACTACACGTGTGCTCTACCACGCTCTGCCCTATACACATTTTTTAGCACATATATTTAACTTTTGTGGCTTAACTTTATGATTGTATACCATCTTCAGGTGAGAGTTTTTCCACTTCTATTTATTTTTATGTATGTGTATCAGTGTTTGCCTGCATGTATGTATAGTACCAGTACCATATGAATTCAGAAGATGGCATTGGATACCCTGGAGTTGGTTACAGATGGCTGTGAGCCAGTCTGTGTACAAGAGCAGGCTGTGCTCTAACCACTGAGCCTCCTGCCTCTTCCCAACTGTCTGTGGGCTGGAAGTACACAGTGTCTAACCAGAATACTATAGCTTTGACAGCTGGGTTTTGGCCATCACTGTGTGGTGTCCTCACATTCCTGGGGACTCCGTGTGATCAGTGTCCTCCCGGCCACACGAATGACAGCTGTTCTGATCTGTGCTCCCTGCTTTCTGCATGGCCCTTCCTCACAGTGGGCACCAAGGACCCGCCACCAGCTGGCACTCCCTTCTCCTAGCCACAGTCTACCATGTGAGTGAGGTGCTGTGTGCTGTTACCAGGTTGTCAGGGATAAGTCTGATCTTTGTTTAATTTGGCTTTTTGAGATAGTCTCGTTTGTGTGTGTGTGTGTCGCACACGGATCCGATTCTTCACTCTGCTGCTTCCCAGTAACGGCACTCACAGGCATGCACTATGATATTCCACTTACACACGTTGTATTATAAAAGTAACAATGTACACGTGTGTTGGGCAGAATTTGGGAGATGGCTCACTGAGGTCCTCCAGTGGCAGCTGGGTTCTTTGCTCCTCCTGCTTGACCGCTGAACTGACTGTTGTGCAGGATCCACGCCGCACGTCCCTGAGAACATGACCCTCCCTCTGCCTCCCTTCTGCACCTCTGACAGCCATCTTGCTGCCATCCGCTGAGAGGAGCCGTCCTTCATGCCGTTGCCGAAGCCATAGGTTTGAGGATCCTCGATGCCTCTCCCCCTCTAACTGTGAGGAGAGTCTTGGTGTTTACAAACCACCTCTGCACTGGCGGGATCCTGGCTCAGCCTCCTCCTAATCACCTACATTTCCCCAAAGCAGCTACACTTGAGGCTGTTAGGACTTTGTCTTCCTTCGCGCTTAGCTTACAAAGTGAGGACCTCTGCAGTGCCCACTCCTCCTCTCCTCTTCCCTCACGGCTCTCACAGCACCGATACTACCCTACATATGTAGCCTATATAAGCTGTCACGTTCTTTCTGCTGGTTTTGGTTTCTGTATCTTTGTACGAGTGACTCTGACTTAGAGTTGTGTACGTGTCCAGTCCTGTGGGGTTAGAAGGGGGAAGGACATTCCTGTGAACAGTTCTGAAGCTGTCTGTTTTATGGACCTCGTTGCTTTAAAGTTGATTTGGAATGTGACTAGCTTTCATCTTAAGTTTGTTTAAGAGAAAGATGCAGAAATAACATCTCTTTACCCAGCTTAGGAGAGATGCTTTGGCACAAACTGCGTCCTTGCTTCCTGTTATAGCTCTGCCTCACTTCTGATAGCCTCCCTAGGCCAAAGCCAAAGCCCACCAGTGCCCTTTGCTGGATGTGACAGACACAGTCACCTTAGTGTAAGGTTTAAAATAGAGTCTGGGCCTAGTCCTGGGAAAACTGGTGCATGATCCTAGACAGCTTAATTTTCTAAGGACCTTTCTGGGGACCTAAGAACTGATATGTAGGTGCTGTATAGGTTTGCATTTTATTTAATTACAAGAGAGGAGTGCTTAATTATAACAGACTTTGTTTGAAAAATCACTATGTAGTTGAGGGTGCCCACCAACCAACACCATCCTCACTGCACCTCAGTCCTCATCCTCCTGTCTGTGTCTACAGAAGGTGCTGGGATGCTCACATGTGCCATCATGCCTACCTAATTATAGCTGACTGTTATAACAGGAGTCTGAGGGCTGGGGATGAGGTTCAGTGCTTGCTGAGCACGGATACTGCCTCTATGGACAAGATTCTAGTTCATGATGGAGAGATTGGCACCCATAGAAGCTGGATGGAACTTTCCAGTGTGTTTATTTCAAGCGTGGGATGGGGTTAGACAAAATGCTGCCATCTGTTTTTATTTTGGGGTTTTGTAACAGATGCCCTGGTACCCTGCGTTATAGCCTTAATTAACACTGATTTAAACCAAAGCTAAGGTTTTTGTGGTCTGCATCTTACCAGACCTATTTTTTGGCTCAGAACTGTTAGGTGTCCACCAAGGGAAAGGGAGAAGTTGGCATCCTTCCACCCAGTCTTCAACCAGCAGCAACCTAAGCCTGGAGCCTCCTAGGACTCCCTCCCCGCAGTCAGCAGGAGGATGGCCCTTCCTCCCTCACCCCTGCCTTTGGGCCACCTCCAGTTTTCTCTTGCTGAAGCTGTCACTCACTCGTTGTCAGCAGAGCGGACCTTACAGTGTAAACGAAAGCCTTCCCCAGTCCCCTCACACGTCTGTGCCTGTCAGTAACAGCGCCTCGTTACTATTACTATAAAGAAATGTGATGACCAAAAGCAAGTTGGGGAGGAATGAGTTTCTTTGGCTTACACTCACACATCACTGTCATTGAAGGAAGTCAGGACAAGAACTAAAAAAGGGCAGCAAACTGGAGGCTGGAGCTGATTCTGAGGCCATGGAGGGGTGCCGCTTACTGGCTTGCTCATCTTGGCTTGCTCAGCCTGCTTTCTTTCTTTCTTTATGTATTCAGTGCTCTGCCTACAGGTACACCTATAGGCCAGAAGAGGGCATCAGATCACATTACAGGTGGTTGTGAGCCACCATGTGGTTGCTGGGAATTGAACTCAGGACCTCTGGAAGAGCAGGTGGCGCTCTTAACCACTGAGCCATCATCTCTCCAGCCCCTCAGCCTGTTTTCTTATAGAACTCAGGACTACCAGCCCAGGGATGGCACCACCCCTCCCCCATTGCTCACTAAATAAGAAAATGCCTTACAGGCTTGTCTGTATACAGCCTCATCTTTTTTGTTGTTGTTGCTGATTATTTATTATGTATACAGTGCACATCAGATCATATTATAGATGGTTGTGAGCCACCATGTAGTTGCTGGGAATTGAACTCAGGACCTCTGGAAGAGCAGTCGGTGCTCTTAACCGCTGAGCCACCTCTCTAGCCCCCATACAGCCTGATCTTATGGAGGCATTTCTCCATAAATTGAGGTTCCCTCCTCTTAGATGACTATAGCTCGTATCAAGTTGATGTACAATCAGCTAGCACACCACACAGCACCTAAAGAACCGGGGGAGGGCGAGAGAGGCAGAGAGAACATTGTGCAATACAAAGGTGCGCACGCATTGCTGAGGCAGGCTTAGGTGTACTCACGGGTGTTCTGTAATGAGGTCATCCTGTGATCATTTATTATTCCCCCCTGACCTCCAGTGCTTTCATTTCACTTACAAGAGGTTATGAGAGCCGGGTGTGGTGGCCCACACCTTTAATCCCGGCACTCAGGAGGCAGAGGCAGGTGGATTGCTGTGAGTTTGAGGCTAGCCTGGTCTACAGAGCGAGTCCAGGACAGCCAAGGTTACACAGAGAAACCCTGTCTTGGAAAACAAACAGAACCCAAGAGGTTATGAAAACCCAGCACCCAGTTGGCACAAAGAGATGTCATCCTGGGTAGTTCTTTTGGGAAGATTAAATTGTTGCAAAGGACAGAAAGCTATTACAATGTTAGGATGATCGTGTTAAGATCTACTCCAGGCAGCTGAGTCTACGCGTGGGGGGTGAGGGCTGCGGTGGGGCCGCTGCACTGCTGATATGTACTCTGGTACCCTGGATTTGGTCACTGCCCCTTTGCAAGATGGCCTTGCGAGCACACAGGAAGGGGATGCAGGCTATCTTGATGAGACCGGAGAGGCTGTGGCAGACAGTGGGGTAGGCGGGGCCTCCCATCAGAGGTCAGGGGAGGGCAATAGGGCAGAAGAGTGGGGACAGGAGACAAGAGCAAAGGGACAGTAACAATTGAGATGTGGTTGAACAACTTATAACAAAATATACATTTGAGAGAGGGGGGGGGTCTACTCCTGGACGGGAGCTGGGGAGCTGTCTCCCTGTGTAGAGGTACTTGCCACCAAGCCGGGAGACCTGGGCTTGACCTCTGATGTCACAGCGCAAGGAGAGGTCTCCTCCTTTCCCAAATGTTGCCGTACAGCACACGCCTGTACTTACAGAGCAATGTAAAAAGGGGGGGAAAAAACCTTTAAAAGAGAGAGTTTCTATTCACACAGTTGGAAGACAGCTGCAGCTGGGCTTAAGGGCTATGCAAGTTACAAAGAATGTGTCCACTCCAGTCCGCACCGATGCCTGGAGGGAGCTAAAGGACACCATGTCACAGGCGCTGTGGCTTAGCTGCCCCCCAGGAGGCAGGTCAGAAGTGATAACTTCAGCCAGTGTGAATCTCCACGTACAGGTCTGAAAGTGTTGTAGCCTCACTCCCACAAACCTGTAACTATAGATTTTTATTGTGGTTGGTAGGATTATTTTACAGGAGACCAGACATCCCTAGAGAAAGCAATCTCTTCAATTCCAGCCAGGGTTTTGTAGCAAGGGTATGGATGTGTGCAGTGCCTCATGGCTCAGCCCTTCAGTTAGCATTTCTACTCAGGTTCTATCTGTCCCCACTAGCTAGTCAGTCATCAGCAGAGACCAGGACACTCTGAAAGCCTTCCATCCCCATTCCCTGACCAGGAAAGAGAAAAAAGGCACCGTGTTTTGTTCTGTTTGTCTGAATTAATTGAGACTTTTTTAGAATTAAGGAGTATAGGCTCTTTGTTTTATTTAACATGGCTGGGAAGACGTATAGTTCATATGGGTAGATTATTTGGAAAGTCTAGAAAGCACACAGCAGACAGACAGCAAACAGCCAGGGCTGCAGGAAATAACAGTTGTTTTATACACAGCCATAAACTGCTGATTGTGGTAAACTGGGAAGGTAAACTAGGCCCCAGAGTTGCTGCCAGGCCTCTAACCCAGCACTTGGGAGACTAAGATAGGCAACTCAGGCCAGCCAGGATTACACACTGAGATGCTGTCTAAAACAAAACGTGCCCACCAAACAAGACGCTCTCCTCGGGCCGGGCACACGCGCACGCCCGCTGTCCCAGCACTGAGAGGGAAGCTGAGCAGGAGGAGCACACGCGTGAGACCAGCGTAGCTTACACAGTGAGACACTAGTTACAGGGGCGGGGTAGGGGTAGAGCAGAAAGCCCGGGCCAGCCTGGCCTACGTGAAACCCTGCCCTAAAAGGAAGACAAATGATCAACGTAGGGAACATTCAGAAGGTTCTTTAATCTGTGCCACGGTATGATTTTTAAAAAGCAGATTTGGTGAATTCAACTTTAAAGGATTATTTTACATTGACTAATAGCCCTCTCTATAATGTATCAGTCAAAATCAGCTTATTTTCTGGCCCATAATTCCTCAGGAAGTGGTTAGTTTGCTTCTGTCCTACTTGATTTGTACATTAGAAACAAGTCTTTTGGCAAAGACTTTAGAAGTGGGGAGACAGCCGGGCGGTGGTGGTGCACGCCTTTAAATCCCAGCACTCGGAAGGCAGAGGCAGGTGGATCGCTGTGAGTTCAAGGACAGCCTGGTCTACAAAGTGAGTCCAGGACAGCCAAGGCTACACAGGGAAACCCTGTCTCGAAAAACAAACAAACAAAAAAAACTGGGGAGATGATATTTCTCTTACTCGAAGCTGCAGCAAAATACCTAAGTCGGTTCTGTTCTCTCCTGTCCCAGGGCATCTGTTATGCACCTGAAGCCATATTGGAAACTCCAGAAGAAAGAGCTCCAAGTCAGCAGGGACGCGCTGGGAACGCCTGTGAGCCACCAGAGCACTGTCAGTGATGCAAAGGGCAGGGCCAACTACATGAAAGCAGCTGCCTTCCCTCCAGCCTCCCTTGTCAACGCAGCATCTAGAAGACCTTTTGGGATTCTTTCTCCAAATGTTCTATGCAGTATGAGTGGGAAGAGCCCCGTGGAGAACAGCTTGCATGTTAAAGCCAAAAAGAATGTGCCGTCTGCAACAGTGCACCAGGGCGAGGAAGAAGGGGTGCCTGGGGGCTGGACCATTGTCAAGCCTGGAAACACGAAGGAGAAAATTGCATTCTTTGCAGCGCACCAGTGTAGCGGTAGGACAGGATCTATGAAAATCAAAAGTCCCTGGGATCTCGACGGGAGAGCCACTAAAAGGAGGAAAAAATCAGGGGGCCTTACGAGAGCCAAGGTACAGCTAGAAGTGATGAGGGAGCTCAGCAGCCCGTGCTGCCAGCCGGAGCCGTTTGCATGTGGCATCGAGCACTGTTCTGTGCATTATGTGAGTGACAGTGGGGACGGTGTCTATACAGGGAGGCCTCTGTCAGTGATACAGATGGTGGCCTTCCTTGAGCAGAGAGCCACTGCTCTGCTAGCTAGCTGCACAAGTTCACCTGCCATTGTGAAGATTTCTGGCCAGTGCCGAGGTGTGCCCGCTGCGCCTGAGCCCGTCTCTGCTCCAGGAACTTGTGAGGAACCCACAGAAAAAGAGAGTCCTGTGGCCGACCGGTCACAGGGTGAGCCAGTCCGTGTCCTTGACATGGTAGCCAAGTTGGAGTCAGAGTGTCTAAAGCAACAGGGCCAGCGGGAACCTGGGGGCTTGTCACGGAGTAACAGCTTCCGGCGAAATGTGGGCAGGGTCTTGCTCACAAACAGTTCCCAGGCCATTGAAAAGGGCTCCGAAGACACAGCTGACACCCAGCTGCACCCCATGCAGTCGGCGCCTGTGGGTGAAGGACCCTCGGCAGCTGACCATTCTGCAGGGGACCAGGCCTGGGATGGTACTTCTCAGGGCTGTCCCTCAGTGCCAGCAGGCATGACTTTCCACATGGACAGCACAGAATTAGAGCCATGTCAGCAAACAACTGTGACAAACTGCGACCGGAATGACGTAGAAATGACAGATGCATTTGGTGAATTGCTCTTTTCTTCCCGTACCTGTATCCAAGCCACTGAGCTGCCCACAGATGCCATCAGCTGTCGGGGCAGAGAGCGTGTGCCACTCCCAAACCACAGCCCTGACCAGAGGAAAGAACCTTTGTGCATCAGCGTCACAGTGTGCACAGTAGAGAAAGACCCACCTTCTGCTCTGGACTCCCTGGAAGAGCCTCTTCCTGGGATGTTGTTTTTTCTGTCACCTGGACAGGAGCAGCCACAGTGCTCCCAGCTGAATGAACACACAGCACAAGAGGCCTCACAAGCCCGGCAGCCTCACGCTGCTGCCGAGGGCAACAGTGCACGCGAGGAGAATGATGGTTCTGCGGAGCCACTTGGCCCAGCAGCCCCTGCTGTGGAAAGCCCGTTACCGGTGCTTGAGACGTCCAGCTTGAAGAGGCAGGTGTCTCGGGACTTCCTGGAGACCAGGGTTAAGCTCCAGCAGCTTCTGGAGCCGCAGCAGTACCTGGCCTGCCTGCCGCACCACATCCTGGTGAGGATCCTCAGGCTGCTCCCCACCCTGAGCCTGGCGGTTCTCAAGTGCACCTGCCGCTACTTCAAGTCCATCATCGAATACTACAACATAAGGCCGGCGGATTCGCGCTGGGTTCGGGACCCACGCTACAGGGAAGACCCCTGCAAGCAGTGCAAGAAAAAGTATGTGAAAGGGGACGTGTCCCTCTGTCGGTGGCACCCCAAGCCCTACTGCCAGGCACTGCCGTACGGGCCCGGGTACTGGATGTGCTGCCACCAGTCTCAGAAGGGCTTTCCCGGCTGTAAACTAGGCCTTCATGACAACCACTGGTTACCTGCCTGCCACAGCTTTAACCGGGCTGTCCATAAGAAAACAAGAGGCAGCGAAACGGAAGAGGAGTACTGAAGTCCACGGAGCCGCAGCGGGGCTGTGAAGCACCTGGTCAGCCTGGAGGTGTGCAACCTCAGCCGCCCAGCAATCTCTTCAGACCAGACTGCCACTGTCCAGGCATTCTGGACTCTCAGTTTATTTGCCAGCTGAACAAGAAATTAGTTCCATGGTTGTGTATAGGGGTGCCTCACATTTAACCCATCCCGCTGTGAAGAACTCTGCCTGTTTTCCTCCGCCACGGACGCTCAGAGCTCAGTCTCCACAAGGGGACCCTGCAGTGTTCCAGCACTGGCTCTGTATTTGCAGTGAGTGAAAAGGAAATTGAACTTTTGAGAATTATGCCTAAAAAAGAAAAACCAGGCACCTTACCTGAGACCTTGTATGCTTGATCCTGTGAGAATGACGTTTGGATATGCCCTGTGGTGTTTACAGTGTACATAGTGCTTGTGTTTTCATAGGGCTGTGGAAGTGCACATTAAACCGAGCGCCTTTACCTGTAGATGAGTGCTTTGGCCCCTCTGTAAATAACGTGATTGAATCCAGTATTGTATATTATGGACAGCTGACTAAACATGATCACCACAGAACAAGACAGTATCATATAATAGATTAAAATGTTGTGCATCCTTTTGTCTGGTTAAAAAATTTCTTTTTAAAACTTCAATAAAAAAAAAATACACATTTTAAGTGAAGCCTGAGCTTACAGTAAGATTTTATTAACTTTATCAGTGTTTGGCTGCAAATGTGTAAATGCAGGCAGTGTTGGTGGAGACCAGGGAAGGGTGTTGGCCCTCCCGAAATTGTGCTGGGAACTAAATCTGGGTCTTCTGCAAGAGCAACAAGTTCTCTTATCTGCTGCGCCATTGCAGCCCAAAGATTTACTCTGTTGTGTGTGCTTGCTTGAATGTAAAGCACCAGAGGAGGTTGAGGATGAAGGTGGCAGATCCCCCACTGTGGAGCTCAAGTTACAGGCTGTTGTGAACCAACCAATGAACTGAACCCGAGTCTCCTGCCTAAATCGTCTTCCCAGATCCTGATGTCATGGGTTGGAAGGCGCTCATGGATTGAGTTGTAATTAAAAATAACAAACTGGGCTGGAGAGATAGCTCATCAGTTAAGAGCACTTAAGCTGCTCTTCCAAAGGTCCTGAGTTCAATTCTCAGCAACCACATGGTGGCTCACAACCATCTACAATGAGATCTGGTGCCCTCTTCTGGTGTGTGGGTATACATGCAGGCAAAACACTGTACATCATAATAAATAAATCTTTAAAAAACAAAAACAAAAAACCCAAAACAGCAAACCTTTGATGTGTATAGACATTTTGCCTCCATGTGTGTCTGCACCACCTACTTGCCTGGTGCCTGCAGAGGCCAGGAGGGCATCTCCTCCCGGAGAGTTAGAGCTCTCATGGGAATCAAACCCTCGTCCTCTGGAAGAACAGCAGTGCTCTTAACTGCAGAGTCACCTCCAACTCCCTCATTAAGGTCCTTTTAAGGTTTTGTTTTGAGGACCTTGTGGTGGCTCAAACTCTTGAGGACAAGGCAAAAGAATTGGTGAGTTTGAGGTATGCCATGCTTGGGTTACAGGAGGAGACATTTCAAATGTATGCATCCTCAGGCAAGGTGGTGCACCCCTCTAATCCCAAGCACGTGGGAGGTGGAGGCAGGCGGATCTCTGTGAGTTGGAGGCCAGCCTGGTCTACAGAGTGAGTCTAGGACAGCCAGGGCTACACAGAGAAACCCTGTCTCAGAAAATAAATACACAAATAAATAGCTCAAGTATACCCTCAAAGTTATTTGGAAGAAAGGAAGATAACCTTTTTTTTTTTTTTTCTTGAGACAGGGTCCCTATGTAGCCTTGGCTGTCCTGGACTCTCTTTGTAGACCAGGCTGGCCTCGAACTCACAGCGATCCGCCTGCCTCTGCCTCCCGAGTGCTGGGATTAAAGGCGTGCGCCACCACGCCTGGTAAGATAACCTTTTCTATGACAAAAATCTTTCCTTAAATTGTAAGTTTAAATTTTTCTTTATTTTGGTTTTTTAAGACAGGGTTTCTCTGTGTAGCCTTGGCTGTCCTGCCCTCACTTTGTAGACCAGGCTAGCCTCGAACTCACAGAGATCTGCCTGCCTCTCTCTCCGGAGTACTGGGATTACAGGCGTGAGGCACCACGCCTGGCCATGTTTAAATTTTTTTAACCTTTGAGTATTTTGAATTTTTCATCTCTCCAGTACCTGCCATGGTCCCCGTGTCTAGGAAAGTAACTGCCAAGGGGATCCCCGCAGCTTATCCACCACAGCCGCTCAGAAGCGGCAGAGAATCGCCGCAGGCTTCAGGCTTGTGGACGTGGGGTACTTCACAGAGCTGGAGAATCCTGAGCCGCCAAAAGCTGCGGCTCTAAAAAGAAGCAAACAAAATACAAAAACTAGATTGGCCTGAAATCAAGTACTGAAATCCAACGAAAGAAACAAAGCCTTGTTATCAGTGCAAGTTGCACACAGGGAGGACAGGTGACAAATGTGGGTGAGTGGTGGGGAAAGGACAGTGGTTCCTTTACAGAGGATACACATTTGGCCAGGACTCAAAGGGAGCAGAGGGCCGGACAACACTTTTGGCCTGTGCTGGGCAGAGGGTGCATGAGGGTGGCAGGCTTACAAATGGGAATCTAGTGGGTTTGGGGGTTTTTGGGGGGACAGGGGAGAACACGTGAGTGCATTCGTCCTTGTAAGCCAGAAGCAAGTATCAGATCTGTTGGAATTACAAGCAGCTATATTGGGTATGCGGCTCTTAACTGCTGGGCCATCTCTGGTTTGGGCTTTTATCCTTAGCAATAACTACTGAGTGACCCCATGCCAGGGAGGCCACCCCCTGACTAACAGACCATGCTTTGCTGCAGACTCAGACTTGGTCTGACAGGAGCACAAGAGGCTGAGAACAGCTCCTCTTCAAGACATCTGCTACTGCCTTCTGCCAAACTGGCAGTCTGAGTGTCCCCTAAGTTTGTTGTGACTCATAATTGGGATTGAAGGAGGTAACACACAGGACAAGCAAGGGTGTGACTTACCGTGTGCACTGTGTTGAACCCTTGCTTGCTGTGCTTCTCCATGTGGGTGTGCAGCATAAACAGCTCTGGGTCTTCATGAGTCAGCGTTCCTGGCCTTGTTATCACATGCTATGCAGCTGTGGGCTGGGCTGGGCTGAGAGCAGAGCCACAGGATGGCCCCAGTGCACTTGACATTACATCAGACCGCTGGCTGGACAAGCTTCCCAGCATGCAACAGTGGTATCAGAAGACACCTGTGCTGGTCTCCACTGCTAGACCCTAATGGTTTCTGAGAAAGACTCTGTGGCCCCCTAGTGTCGAATGTAAAAATAACCCCCTCTTTGCAGCTCTGTAGAGGCCAAAAGGACATTATGTCCCCTCAAATCAGAGCTGCAGACAGCTGTTAGCTGCTCTGTAGGTGCTGGGAACTGAACCCCAGTCCTCTGGAAGAGCAGCCAGTGTTGACTACTAAGCGTCTCAGAAGCCCTGGGGAAATGGCCCTCTCATCTCATGGCGCTCCCCTCCTGCTAAAAGAGCATGAAATAAATGCTCCGGGGCCTCCTGTCCTACCCCAGCCACCCTCAGCTCTTACAAGAGGCTCTGAACACCTGTTTCTCCTGCCTCTCATTTTAAGTCCTTACTAAGTGAACCCAAGAGTTGGCTCCCATCCCATCTGGGGGATGGTCTGACACTCTCCCTACCAGCTGGCAAAGGGACCAAAGGCTTGTGCTTTTGTGTTTGACAGTATAACCTGTAATCCCAGCACTCAGGAGGATCAAGTCTTTGAGGCTATCCTGGGCAACATAGTGAGACCCTCTTCAGTACCCTTTACACATTTTTTTAAAGAGAAAATGGTCTCAGGTAGCCCAGGCTATCCTTACATTTATGATCCTCCTGTCTCAGCCTTCTGAGTAGCTGGGGTACAAGCATGGACCACCAGACTTGGCTTGCTAGTGCCAATTTGATGTGACAGTTGACCCTGCAATCCACATAAAGGTGGACAGATAGTGGACTCCACACCATTGTCTTAAGATCTGCACATGTGGGTTGTAGCACACACACCCTTTAATAACTTCTCTAGTTACTTTTTCTTAAAAAGCCAGTGAAACCTTTACCTTCTAAGGCACTGGTTCTGAGCCTTCCTGACTTCCTTCACACAGTTCCTCATTTTGTGCTGGCCCCCAAACATGAAGTTGTTTTCCTTGCTTTTTTATTTTTTATTTTTATTTATTTATTATTATTATTATTTTTTTTTTGGTTTTTTTTTTTTTTGAGACAGAGTTTCTCTGTGTAGCCTTGGCTGTCCTGGACCCGCTTTGTAGACCAGGCTGGCCTCGAACTCACAGCGATCCACCTGCCTCTGCCTCCCGAGTGCTGGGATTATAGGCGTGCGCCACCACGCCCGGCTTTCCTTGCTATTTTATAACTGTAATTTTGTTACTGTTATGAATCATCATTGTGGTGGCGCATGACTGTAACCCCAGCACTCGGGAGGCAGAGGCAGGCAGATTGCTGTGAGTTTGAGGCTAGCCTGGTCTAAAAAGGGCAGCCAAGGATATACAGAGAAACCCTATCTCAAAAAAAAACAAAGAACAAAACAAAAAAGAATCACATAGCCAGGTGCAAAGGCGCCCACCTGAAATCCCAGCCTGGTCTACAAGGCAAGTCCAGGGCAGCAAAGTCTACACAAGAGAAACATGTGTTTCCCAATGGTCTTGGGCGACCTCCAGGCTGAGAACAACTGCCCTAAAGTCTTTTAGTAGAGGCCAGGGCCTCAGAGTCTCCACAGGCATCTGTTCTAGAGGGTTTTTCTTTTCATTCTAGTGCTGGGAGTCCAACCGAGAGCCTCGCTAGGCAGAGAGGTCACCAATGAGCGGTTCCCCTGCCCTTTAAAGCTTGGTTTGTTGGGCTTTAATTTTGAGACGGGTCTCGTGTTGCTCAGGTTGACCTGACCTTGTGGCCACTCTGCCCCTCATGCTCCCTCCCAACTCTTTACAGACCGGCTCTCAGGATGGAGCCTGGCTACTCCTGCCTCCTCCCAAGTGCTGACATCACAGGGATCGCCAACATGACCAGCTCAAGTATTTTTACGTTGGCTTTGCAGAACTAAAAACAAGTAGGCTCCACCAGGCAGTGGTGACACAGGCCTCCTATCTCAGCATTTCTGAGGCAGGAGGAGGTGGCTGAGTTCAAGGCCAACCTGGTCTACAGAGTATCAGGACAGGCAGCGAGCACATTGACACAAAGAAACTGTCTCAAACCACTCCCCCCAAAAAAAAGGTGTAGACATAGGGACATACCATCCCCAGTATTTGCCAAGCCCAGGACAAGGACAAAAACCCACCTTCGGCCCACAGCCGCCACCTCTGCTCCTTCCTTGATGGAGCTACACCTTCACACACCCCAGGGGGCTGTTTGGTTGGTGCAAGGCCTCACTAGTAACCCTGGCTGTCCTGGAACTCACTGTGCAGACCCGACTAGCCTCCCAGTGCTAGGATTAAAGGAATAGGCCACCATACCCAGCCAAACATTTAAGATATCTTCTCTGTGGAAGGCATAGTTTAAGGCTCATCCTTAAAACTGTAGAATCAACTTCTCGAAAAGGAACTCCTCAGGTGAGTCCAAGGTGGCAGCCTTGCTTCACAAGATGTGACATAGCCAAGGGCTGAGTGTGGTGATAGGTTTGAGGGCTCACGGGCCTGGGAGGAATGGAGGCATCAGAAGCTGTTGCAGCCCTCTCAGTCTCCTGGCCATTGAACAGGAAGGAGAGACCCTGGAGGGGCAAACGGGAGGTGACACAAGAAAGCCCTGTGCAGAATATACAAAGCAGGGAAAGTCACTGTACCAGATACTTTGGCCACTGCAGAATCTCCCCAGTGTCTGGAAGAAGGAACCTACGGCCCAAGTCAGAGGCTCTTCAGAGGCCTTCCGTACTTAGCTATTTCCTACCTCAGAATGACAATTGCTTTTAATGAGACAAGCAGATCACAGGCATACTTTCTATTATTCCCCCACCCCCACCCCACACCCCAATCTTCAGCAACACCAAGAGCTGTAGAAAGGAAGACAGACTTAGCAGGCCTGAGGGATGCTGGCTTTGCAGTCCAGGCTCACCCAGCAGGAAGTACTAGAGCAAGCGTCTTGGGCACAGTGAGTGCAGCAGCTCTGTTCTTAGAGACTTTCTCTAAGGCCATCAGGGGGACAGAATTCCCTGTAGCCATCACCAGCGGTGCCCACCAGAGTGTAGGTATTTCCCTGTCAGCAGATGACCGAGAGCCATGTACTTGCTTATGCCCCATCAATGTCCTCAGAATTCCTTTCCGTTTAGGAAAAGGCACTACTGAACAAGTGCAGGAAAGTACTGTCCTCTGAAGTCCTAGTAAATGCAAACACACCGCACTCAGAGGACCGGGGTGGGTTCTGGGAGCATCAACAGCAGAACAAGACTCTTCACTCCTAGAGTTTGCTCTCAGCTGGCTCCAGCCCATCAAGGTCACTGACCTTGAACCTCTGGTCAACTTCTTGGCTTCTGAAGGCAGGACACACCTTTAACCCTTTAAATACAGGAGGCAGGGGCAGGCAAAGCTGCACGGTGAGATTTGTCAGACTCACTTGTCTGTGTGTGAGTGCTTTGCCTCTATCTGTGTTTGCAGCCTGGTGCCCACAGAAGCCAGCAGCTGTCGGATACCCCTGGAACTGGAGTTCAGGTGGTTGTGGAGCCATCATGTGGGAACCTGAAACTGAATTAAGGTCCTCTGCAAGAGCAGCAAGCACTCTTAATCTCTAAGCTTTTATTTCTTGCATTTTCAGTATGTTAAAGTCCCCATCAGACCCCTTCTCACATCCCAGTGCTCTGTATTCCTTCCTACAAACACCTGACAACAACAATTAATGTGGCTCTTGCTGGTTTACTATTTTAACTCAAGTCTGTGTCTGGTTGTCAAGGCAGCCCAGTAGGGGAAAGCACTTGCCACTAAGTCGGCCACCACGACCCTGGGACACGGTAAGAGAAAAGATTCATTTAAGTTGCCATTTGACCTTCACAATGTACCCGTGTGCCTGTCCCACACATTCATGGACACAAATGATTTTCACAAGTTTGTCACCTGCTGTTTTTATGTTCACTTAAGCTTTTTTCCACGGTATTTTCTTACTTGAATGGAGGGTGTGGCTTAAAAGCTTCACAACTGAGATGCTCAGATATCCACCCAAGCCTAGGTTCAAACTCCACTCACCCTCACCGGGAAATTATCCTTCCCTTCCCGTCTGGCACGTCTGCACCAGACAAATGTAACTGAAGCCCACATTCTCTCTCAACAGCCTCCCTTCCCAGGCAGAGCAAGGGAAGGGCAGCACTAACCCTCCATGTCCTTCCCAACTGTTCTGCCCGGCACTTACCCACCTCCACCTCTAGGTGGCTCCCTACATTACCTGGCAGCTGCTGGTACCCATCTCAGATTGATTACAAAAAGGGGTCTCCAGAGCTAGCGACTCCTGTGGCTGGAGAAATCCTGTGAACCTTCTCTCTTGTCTTGAAAGAGAGAGCAGCTTCCATGATGGCGTCTCAGAGGCCGGCTCCTTTCCCAGAGGAAGAAAAACATGCCTTTTAAGAGAATGAAATACGGGGGCTGCAGAGATGGCTTAGAGGTTAAGAGCACCGACTGCTCTTCCAGAGGTCCTGAGTTCAATTCCCAGCAACCACATGATGGCTCACTACCATCTATAATGTGATGCCTTCTTCTGGACTGCAGGTGTACATGCAGGCAGAGCACTGTACACATAATAAATAAATCTTTTTTAAAAAGAGAGAAGTAACTGACAAGCAACTATTTTGTTTGCCAAGATGGGCCATCATCATTATAGCCACGATAATCAGTAATTTAAAAATAATTTTCTTACCTACCATTAGCTTGCACTCTTGCTACTGACATCAATGCAACAACAGAATATATAGTGAGGAGAAGGCACACACAGCACAGCACTGTTAAAAGATTTATTGCAGTAATACAATAAAAGTTTAGAAAACATCTGTATGACTCAACCTGACTTGGAAGTTTCAGACCCAGCGAGGGGGCTTTGACACTGCAGTTCTTTCCCCCCATATCATGGTGATCTAACTAAGTTATGCCTGTGACAAAACTTTCCTTGGTTCTATTCAATTACATAAAAATGTCTTTTGTAAGACCATTTAAAGCAGCCTATGTGGTGCCTCTGAGTTTCTATTAGTATTACCTTGTTTCAATAAATCATTTTAAAATGGAAAACATGACCAACTTCTATGGCTTTTGGTTTAAAAAAAAATACCAGCTTCGTTTTTTTCAGAAAGCTGTTTAGGTATGGTTCTGGCACCTACATGAAAGGCTTTAATGAGCAGCAAAGAATGGGGGGGGGGGGGGAGGGAGCAGGGGCGGGGGCAGTGGTTGAAATGTGTTTTTAAGACTATTTACAACAGGTCGATCCAGTGCAAAAGAACGAAACCAACGTGTTTCAGCAGCCTAGGGCGGTGCGTGCTGGATCACTCATTGTGACGTAAAGTGATAAAAGTGCCTCTAGTTGATACCAAAAACAAAATACCCATGAAGCCCTGCATTTCCTGCATCTGTTGTTAAGTTGCTGTAGACATAGCTGGTGACCTCTGCACTTTGTGTAGCTTCCTCCCAAGCTCATGGTTTCTTCTCAGCAGCCATGTTCACCCCAGTAGACTCAGTCTATGAGTTCTAGAAGTAGGTAGCAGACGAATCCAGCGATGTGAAGCTGAGCATGGAACGACTCCAGGCAAACAAAGGAGCAACAGGAGGAGGCTGCCTCCTCCCGGGGGGACCACCTAGAGCTGGAACATGCTCCTGGTAGGCTCAGGTCATCTCAGCAATTCTACCAATAGCAGAAGCTCTGTAGCACCTCAGTCTGCAGGCCAAGCACCAACTCTACCAAGAGTGAGCAGGAGCTAGGGCGCAGCGAGCTGCTAAAGGCCTGCCTGAGGCACCATCGCACCAGCCGCAACAGGAAGATGTGACAACACCCGGGAGGGTGCTCTCTCACAGGGTTACTGTAGTCTGTCACATAGAACTTCTTTTTTAAAGTTACTAAAAATAAAGAACTACTTACAATGTGAACATAATGCCTCTCGTTATAGTTTTCTGTAAGATTGTCATGAGAGTGGTCTCTTGGAGGAAACTCCCTGATCGCTGAGCACTTCCTGGGACAGCTGCTCGGTGCCAAGCTCTGCCAGAGCCTCGGCGACCAGGAGGGTTTCCCCGGGAACAGCTGCTACTAGTTAACCCCCCTCTGCCTTCTGCTGCCCAGAAGAACCTGGACAAGGGAGTGAAGGATTAGTCAAGCGTCCAGCTGTGCCCAGGCAGCGTTCTGCTCATCTAGGGAATGATAAAGGCAAAGTCCCATGTGCAAGTGAGTGTAGTACAGAGCTCCAGTGACTTATTCCCTCAGAGTACAGGAAGCTGTTTAGGCGTCTCTAAACACCCCCGTGAGCAGACATGGGTCCACAGAGGTGAAGACTTGGTTTCTTTGGTGTGTGGTGGGAATCAGGAATGTAATGTGGGACAACCACAGCCATCACCTCCCCTCCTCCCCCACCTCTCCCTGATGAGACCAAAAGATGACAGAAAAACAAACCCAGCTGTCTTTCATTCCTCATCACCAAGACAGGCCAGGCTTCCCTGTGATCTGACAGAAGCCTAGAACTTAGTGTCAGGAAGACGGGGCACCCCAGGAACCAGCACACTGTGGGGTCTAAGGGGCCCAGGAGGCCACAAGCCCAGGTCACTGATCTTATCCTGATGATAGGTCAGCCCTCTGGGGTCCAGGCACTACCGTAACTACACAGACAAGGTTAGTAGAGTGCAGTGGGAAAGATCTCGTGACACAAAGCCAGCATGTTTTGGTCCACACTCACTAGCGATGTCCAGTATAAGCTTTGAACCAAGAGGTCACAGAGGCCGCGGCAGAGGAGATCATCCCTCCGGCACTGCTGCTGGCTATAGGTGGGGATGCCTGGCTGCTCTGGCTCTGGGAAGCGTCCACCGGCTGGGAAGGGATGTCACAGAAGCGCGGGCTGGGCAGGTTCTCCCAGTCTGTGCCCAGGTCAGTCTCCTCGTCGCTCACACGCTCATCTCCACTCACGTCAGATTCTCCAGCAGCTCCAGGGTCCACAAACTCCATGGACTCCTCAAGCTCCGCCCGGACTTCGAAGGGTCCTGACCTGTGTGCAGACGGGCAGCTGCCTGAGGCACCGTCCCCACCCCAAGGCCATGAGCTGGCATCACTGGGTATGAGGGAAGGGAGAAACTTGCCTCGCTGCATTTCTTTGTTGTGTGTGTGGGTGAGTCATGACAGCAAGCAGAAAGGAGCAGCATGGATGGAGGCCACATGACAACTTTCAGGGTTTTTGTTGTTGTTGTTGTTGTTGTTTTAAAGAGCTGTACACACCGGGCAAGATGGTCTGCAAGCTTCTGAGTGATTCTCCTCTCTGGGCCTCCCACCTCATAGACTACAGGTATGAGCCACCTCACCAACCTGGCTTTTTCCCATGGGTCCCAGCTTGCACTGCGAGCCCATGTCTCCCTGGCCCATGAGTTTGCTCATGATTGAGGATCTTTTTTTTTACTTCCAGGCAAGCAATTTGAATCCTTTGTTTTTGTTGTTGTTGTGTTTGTTTGTTTGTTTTTTCTCCTTAATTGGTTTTCAATGTAGCCCAGGCTGGCCTCAAAGCTACAATCCTCTGCGTCTGTTTCCTACATGCTGAGATTAAAGAAACCTGGTTTTGTTTTGTTTATATTACTGGAAATGAGGCGGTTATAGCAAGTCTGTGGGTGGGAGTCATTTCTCTCCTTCCAGCCCGTGGGGCAGGAAGATGTAAGTCAGGTGATTAGGACCTTTACCTGCTGAGCTATCTCACTGCCGTAGCCCGCCCCACCCCACAACAAATTTTTTCAAATTAACTTTATATACACAGTTTGGAACAGGGCCAGCCCTGACTATTGTCCCCGACTTGCTGCCAATGCTTCTGGGTGAACGAACTTTGGCATCAGTCTGTCTGAAGCATCTGCTGCGGTTTTCACCGTCGGCCCTGTTTTAGCTGGGAGCAATGAAGCCATCCGCTCATCCAGCACCAACAAGCCACCTTGTTTCTTTCTACAGCTGCTCCCCAACTTGGGAGATTAAAAGATGCCGAGTCAAAATGCAAGGAAAAGAAAGTCTATGCTAGCTAGTGCCCTGCCGCTCAGCCCCAGCACTGCCCTCTAAGGTGGGGCCGCCCTGCAAGCTGCCCAGGCTGGCCTTGACCTGCGGTCCTCTCGCTCCAGCTTCCTGAGTGCTGGCTTACAGCCTCTGCAAACTCTGCCAGCTAACGACCATAGCAATAAACACCAACACTTTGGGTCTAACTTAGACACTAGTGCTAGGCTTACACTAGTCTACAGTCTGAATAAAATCACCTAATAAAAGCCCATTTTCCAAAGAGTATACACATCAGCCGGGTCCAATCTCTGCAAAACGGAGGCATATACTGATGCGAGCCAGTGGCTAAGAGCTTCGCTGGCCTTGTGCGCTCGCTCGTGTGCTGAGGGCTGAACAGTCACCTAGAGCGGCTGAAGAGTGAGGGACCACTGCTTGCGGTTACTGACTCCTCTATAAGCAGATAACTATCACTCACCCTATGAACTCTTAACAAATGGTGACCAAACTGACCTGGTGTTTAAAGAAATTTCATACACATAGTCTATGCAAGCACAAAGGAACACACACAACAGACAGCACAGCTGCAGGGGCAAGCTAGGAAAGGACCACGCAAGCCTCAAGAGAAACACATGGTGGCGGCCAGGCAGCTGGGCTCTTCCACCAGATGGCACATGCTCCATGGACTCAGACATGACACAACTGGACCCTCGGGGTGATCAGTACAGACCTGCACACCCTGTGTCCTTCCAGAGATGTGGGATGTGGAGAACGCTGCTTACTACCCCAAAGTGCATTCTGGCTCTACTGGAAAGCAGCCACAGAGAAACAATGCTTAGAGAAAAGCCACACACCCAGCAGGCTTACCTGCCGAGGTGCTCCGAGTGAGGGCTGACCAGGTGCATTAGGTTCCTGAGTGTATGCAGTGGTTGTAACTGATCTAAATTCACGTGCTAGAAAAGGCAAAGCCTTGATTAATACTTTCAAATGCACAGCAAATTAAAACTGAGTTCAAGGCACAAGGCTGGTACCTGAGAAGAACAAAGGTGAAGGATGTTTGTGTTCAGCTTCCTCACTGCGCGGGTCAGCTTCTGCTTGCTGAGGTTTTCTCCACAGAACTCACTGAAAGACAAGCAAGCGGCTCCTGAGATTGTTCTGAGGAACTCTACGTTGAAATGCTCCTTCTGAAGGGGGAGCCTGAACTACAGGCAGAAGCAACACCGCTTGTTCCTCGTCCTCAGTGAACCGCCTGCAGCAGACACTTCCTCAGCACCACCTGCTGCCCTTGGGGAGGCTCTGCTCTGCTGGAGAAACTGCACCCACACGGCCCTCCCTGACTGAGCAGCTCCGCCTGGGGAGCTCAGCCGCACGGCCCTGAGATGCTCTGGCGGTGACACACGCAGTGGAGGGAAACTCAGCGACCATCTACTTTGTGCAGAGGGACAGCCATAGGCTTCCATGGAACACGTGGGTGCTCCTCTTCACCTCTGCCGCCTCTCTCCTCCCGGGACGCTGTGCCCTGTCTCCAGCTGTCTTCCTTAGTGCCCCAGCCATGGCTTGTTCCCTTCCCACTTCACGGCCTGGGGTTAGGGAAGAGCTCTGAGGAAGAGATTTTTGCCCAGGTGGGTTCAATCCCCAGTACATAAAAACACAGGAAACAGAGTAAAGGTACATCACATGCCCCTCCTGCCTACAATGGCCCATGGCTCTGGCTGGTAACTACTTGAGCCACCAGATGCTGAGGCAGGAGGGTCCTGACCTCAAGGCCATGCCAGGAGGCCTATATGGTGAGAACCTGCTGTTGTAAGAGGTCTTCGTGCACTAGAGATGTAGGGGGCACGGGAGGAGGGGGCTCTGAATGTGAACTGGGTGAGATGTGCCTTTAAATTTTTAAACACAGGGTTTTCATAAGAACAAAACAACTCCCCCTCCACACCCCGCTGTTACAAGGACCTGCAGCACCTCCATGCATACCCAGATCCCTCCTCTGGTTATCTCCCCAAGATTCAGGTGGGTTTTCTGGGGCCTCTTCGGGACTCCTGAATGACTGTTATGAGACTGGTGTCATCCTCTGAAACCAACTTTACCATTTTAGTCAAACCTTTTCTGGCGTACACTGGCAAGTGCAAGGGCACACCAGGAACATGAGACACTAAGTATTGCCAGCTCAATACTTGCCTGTTGCACAGCTTTTTAGGAAGATTGACATCAAGTATGTGAGACACGATGTTGACCAGCTGAGTGGCGTAGCACAGCGCGGCACTGATGGTGTAGGCAGGGTTGTTATGCTCCATGTCTGAAAGTGGACACAAGAGTCACCTCCATGTCATCAAAAACATCACCTGTAGTTTTATAATTACATTACTGATAACTGGGTTTCACTCTTACTGCCTGGTCAGACACGAGCATCCTAACTCGGCCAAGCAAGAATGGACTCAGGATCTAGACTGACTGAACCTGGCATGTGTCACCTAAAGATTGATGACCAATGTGGCCTGTTGTGGTGACTCATATGTTACTGCAACACCAGGATGTCGAGGAAGAAGAATGAGACGTCTGAGGAGCCAGCCTGAGCTACGTGAGACCCTTCCTAGCACTAGGGGTGCTGAAGAAAGAAAGAGAGAGAGCTGAACACTGGCGTGAGTGCCTGCTACAAAGTCTTGCCCTCGCTGTTTCCTGGTGACAAACTGTAACCTGGAAGTGCAAGCCAAAAAAAAAAAAAAAAAAAACCCTTTCTCCTAAAGCTTCCCACGCCTGCCTCTGCCCCCTGAGTGCTAGGACAAAGGCATGCCACCCGCCTTTTTTTTTTTTTTTTTTTGGGCTTAGAGTTATCTTTCTTATATGTCTTTTTCTCTGAATTAAATAATACGAACCCGAAGGTAAATAATCATCAATCCATCAAGTGATAAATATATAAAATGTGGTATATCCATACAATTGAGTACTATTTAGCCATGAGAGCAATGGAGTACTAACATAAGCCATAGTATGACTTTGTAAAAGGCAGCTAAATGAGACAGAACAGACACAAAGATGACACGTTTCATGATGTCACTCCTGAGCTGTCCAGGATAGAAAATCTACTGGAGAGCACGCTACTCCCTAGAGCTGGGAGAGGAAATGGGAGGCGTGACGCCTTCCTAGCACGGGTTTCCATCTGGGAGGAGGAGGGAGAGGAAGTATTTCACAACACTGCACTGTGCATGCACTAAACCCAGCTGCTCACTGCAGCACTGTTCACTCCGCCAAGCAAGCTTCATCTCACAACACATGCAGATACGTTTCCAAAGACTGTCTCTGCTTCTCACCGGGTCCTTGGGTTGTTTTCTTCTCTTCCACCCAATTGTAGTAGGCAGAGTAGTCCCCGTTGTTGGGCAGGCTAATCCAAGGGCCTGCAATGCTAATGCTGGTGTCGCCGTTGTGGTCGTCACAGACCCATCTCCCGGATGGTAAGTGGTAAGTTGTCCTCCGGGCCTCGGCAAGTTTGCTCACCATGCTGGAGGACATGGCACCGTCACTCTCTGAAGACACATCTGCAGGGTCTCTGCAAATGAACAAGAAAGATTATAGCAGAAACTCTCCAGCCGTCCGAGTTTTTAAAAAAGTAACAGTATACATCTAATACATGTTAAGGAAAAGATTATGGGCTGGAGAGGTGGCTCAGCGGTTAAGAGCAATGAGTGCTTTTCCAGAGGACCCGGGTTCAATTCCCAGCACCCACATGGCAGCTCACAACTGTCTGTAACTCCACGATCCGACACCCTCACACAGACACATGTGCAGGCAAAACACCAATACACATAAAATAAAAATAAATGTTTTTTTTTTCAGAGAAAGAAAAAGATTACAAGCTAGGAGAAGCACAGAAGATAAGGTTTTCTTCATGTCTTGTCCAGCCACACACGTGTTTGCAGTCATGAGGAACACACTGTCAGCAAGTGCAACATTATGTGAGCAGCCCGGTGTACTCACGTATATGAAGACATCACATGGCCCAGCATCATGGAACTGTATGGTCTACATTATGTGCCACATGACTACATTGGTGCATGTTTTCTTGGTTTAAAAAATTTTTTTACCCTTATTAAAAAGTTGAAAAAGATTAAAACGTTGAAAGAGTTTTAATTTTTTACCCAAATTACCAATTCATCAAAACTCAATGATCAAAATCAGGAAGCCTAGAGTTGATCCTCATAATGAAAAATAGCAAAATAAACACCACAATGAAGGAATTAGTCTGGTAAGATAAGATCTCACATGTCCCAGCTTGGCCTTGAATTTGCTATGCTACAGAGGCTGGTCCTCCTGCCTCAGCATCCTTAGAGGTAGGGTACATATGTGTGCCATCACACCCAGCTACTGTGGGACCAAAATCAGGTCATTTACACTACAGTTCTACTAAAACTCATCTACAGACCCAACCCTGTAGCTGCAAGAGCCCTGTTAAAATCCTCTTTTGTGGTCCTTGATACAAATCCAGACCCTCCCGCTGTACTCCGGTGCCTTCTGAGCCAACAGGTCACAATGCCAGCACCGGCTTCTGTTGTTCCAGCTTCTCTCGAGGCCCGCCCACTCGATGTGGCAGCTTGACTCTTCTCCACTTATCCAGAATATCTGCCGACTGTGTCTGGACTCTTTATCCGCACTCAAGAACTGAACCCAGGCCTTCTGCTCGCCGCCTAAGGGCTCTTGCCACTGCGACAGGGCCCTGACCAGTCTTCATTTGTTACTCTGAGACAGTCTCCTGACGTTGCCCAGGCCAGCTGTAACCCGACTCTCCCTGTGTAAACCTTCCAATTATCTGGAATCACAGGTCTATGCCACCAGCCCAGCTTTCCCACCTCTTGGACTGAATGGATTTTCAACCTTGAAGCAAAACTCAGACCTCTAAGTTTTCAGGAAGCCAAATCTGGCAACATACCAAAGGGACTGAGGGAGCAGCAAGACTGGTTACTAGTCACCCACCGTCAGTCCAGGCAGAGCAAGACAAGACACAAGACCCTCACAGGTGTTTCTGGTGGTGGCTTCCACACCCCATGTACATCTCTATAGAACACTGGGAGGTGCAGCAGGAGGCTAGAATGTGCACTCTGGCCTCAGGTCCCACCTCCCTTTTTTGGGAGTCCTGGGGATTGAACCTACCAAGGGCTAGCCTGCCCCCTTTTTAAAGTTGAGACAAGATTTCAGTAAGTTGCCCATGCTAGCTTTCACCTTAAAATCCTCCTGCCTCACCCTTCAAGAGACTAGGATTACAGGTTTGAGCCACTGGTCCCTGTGTGGCTTTTTCGAAAGCCTGGCAGATGACTGTGATAGCTGGCGAGGTAAGGAACCACTGTCCGCTACCTCAGTTTTCTCAGTTTCCCTGTGCACTAGAGGTACAGCGATGTCTCCTCAGCAGCTAGCAGGATAAATAAAAGCCCACTACCAGGGAAGGGTGCACCCAGGCACTAGGTGTGCCCCTCCACAGTACAGCAGATGAGGTCCAACCTCCATCTGACAGACAAGGAAATCAGGTTTGTGGGTTCAAGAGTGTGTTGCATACCCACAACTAGTAAATGCCCTGGCTGGCACGACTGAACAGATGGTCTTTCCCCAGGAGTGTGTGTCAGCAAGTGCCGTGGAAGCTCAGTGACAGAGCACAGGCCACCCCACCCCATGGCCTGGCTGCCTCCCCAGCTTTACTGTTTGCTGAGGAAGATAAGAACCAAGTTTCATTACTAGGAAAACCAACAGGCCGGGAACAAGGCCCAGATAGTGGCGTGCTGGCTGGCCAGTCCCCAGCACCTGGTCCTCATGCAGAGCCTCCGTACTGTACCTCACAGACGCCTTCACTTCCTCGATCGGGAAGATGACCGAGGTGAGCTCGAGGATGTGGGACCTCCGCAGGCGCGCCAGCCGCTCATGGTGGCCCCTCAAGTCGAGGGTCTTCTTCTCCACCAGGTCCCCCAGCTTGCGGTTATGCCGCTGGATCTTCTCCTTCTTCTCCTGGTGCCGCTGGGCTCGGCTGCACAGCTTCTGGTTTTTCTCCTTGCTCTTGAGCAGGCCTTCAGAGTCTAGGGCACAACCGCAGGCCTGGGTGAGCAGCCCCACGCAGGACAGCAGCGTCGCCGCGCGGCCTCACTGGGGCGACCCACAGACCTTTTGGGCTACGGAGTCTGAGACTTGCTAGGGTCATTGTACTCAAGTTATCTTTCATTTGAGTCACAAAAAACCTGTGCGCTCTTAAGACAAACACCCAGGAATCATATTCTCAAGTTTAAAACCAAGCTCAGGGCCTTCCCAGAACAGGAATGTGTCCTCTAGACTTGTGCGCTGCCTCGGCACTGCCTGCACTGATCCCACTAGCCGGTCTACAGCCCACTGAAGCTTCTGTGCCCTCACTTAAATGCTGCCCATCTCTCGGTGGCTCAGCTCCAACTTACTTATGGTGTGTGTGTGTGTGTGTGTGTGTGTGTGTGTGTGTGTGTGTGTGTACATACGCACCCATGTGTAAATGAAGTCTTGCCTCAGCCTGCTGAATGCTGGGATTACAGCTATGGGTCACCATGCATGGCTCTTGCACATTCTGTATAAATTACAGCCAATGCCTGACAGCTCTCAAACACAGACTAAACTTTTTAGCCGTGGCTATGTTCATTCAGTGCCTCCCGCGACAGATCTTCTCAGATGGACTCAAGTAATGTCGGTGACTGGATGAACCCTGAAGCAGCTACCACCCTGCAGACACTCATCCCTATGCTGTCATCCAAAATACTATCTGCAAATGTGCCACATTTGCTCCAACTTCCCCCAATTTCCAGATTTTTCTCACTAGCAACTCTCTGCTCATAAATGCACCACAGACCTTTCCTCCCAGCCCGGCTGGCGTCTGCTGCACACCGCTCTCAGTGCTCACACCTTTCCTCCCAGTGTGGCTGGCGTCTGCTGCACACCGCTCTCAGTGCTTCACACCTTTCCTCCCAGCCTGGCTGGAATCTGCTGCACACGGCTCTTAGTGCTCACACCTTTCCTCCCAGCCCGGCTGGCGTCTGCTGCACACCGCTCTCAGTGCTTCACACCTTTCCTCCCAGCCTGGCTGGCGTCTGCTGCACACCGCTCTCAGTGCTCACACCTTTCCTCCCAGCCTGGCTGGCGTCTGCTGCACACCGCTCTTAGTGCTCACACCTTTCCTCCCAGACTGGCTGGCGTCTGCTGCACACCGCTCTTAGTGCTTCACACCGGGCCCGCTGACGCCTGGCAGCCTCCTAGGAAGTGCCTCACAAGCGCCTGTGGACACCTTTCCCAAGCCAGGCCCACGGAGATGCCTGGGGAAACATCCTGGGGCTTAGTCCCATTCAAGCTGACTTGTATTTAGTTTTCACTCTGCCATGGCCGTCGTATTTCCTGACCCTTGGCAAGTACGCACAGGAATCTCTCTAGCCATGGCCCTGAGTCGGAGAACAGCTTAAAATTCAGTATCTTGCCTAGCACAGATGATGGGATGCTTGGTGACCCGTCTGCAACCTGTGCTGATTTTGGAAGTCAAGGTACCTCACCTCCGTCTGGTGTCCCCCAAAGCATCAAAGCACTTGACACTAGTTCTAATCTCCTCTGCAGGCCACCCCAGAAATGCGTGTGGCGAATGCCCCCACCCTCACACCCACCCCAGAAATGGGTGTGGCGAATGCCCCCACCCTCACATCGAAGAATAACCCACAGGCTCCACAGCGCCCAGTCTGTGCCCTTTACTGGACCACACAGGGTGTACCCAACAACACAGCTTACAGAAAGAGCACTGGTAGCAACCTCTTCACCTGTGCACGTGGGCAGCTTTAGAACAGCTTGCAGGAGTATGGATGCCCTAGAAGGCACCTTCCATCAAGCAACAGTTTTCAGCTCTGGTGGTCACCCACAGCAGCCCAAAGTGAAGCCGGTGGGTCTGAGCGACAGCAGTATGGAAATCTACAGGAAGTATACAACAGAGCACTGTGCTGCTGCCGTACTGCCTGGGTGTCCATGTGGTCATGAGGTCATTCTCATCTGCTGAACGTGCTACAACGCCCACTGCTTTACGACCATCTTATTGCTTTCAAGGTGAGGATGAGCTGATTACAGTTTTGTGCATGGACGTGTTTAGCATGCTGTGCGGCTTCCACAGGGCCGGGCACCACCAGAGCATCATGAGAGGATGCTGGAAAAATGGGGAGCCAATGTTAAGTAAAAACTTCTGCTGAACCCAACACCAGGGAGTGCAAGCACAAGTCAGGGTCCCTTCTCCCTGCAGATCCACACCTATATAGCAGTGCCCGCTGCCCTAGCTGTCCAGGAACACTTCATGAGAGTAAGCACCATCAAAGGAGCTCTGAGACCATCACATGTCACCATGGAGCATGTTGCATTCTAAAATGAGATGGCTCAGCCTCCTATGTCTGAATGGCCTCTCCCCTGCCAGGAGAGGACAGCAAAGACTAGGAAGTGTGGCTGGGGTGGGGGCGGGGTGACTTTCAGGCCTAAAAGGCTTCCCGCTTTGTTCTCTCCCCCCAACTCTGCTTCCAGCTTGTGGTTTGAAATGCGAGCTCTCAGCTGGCCTGCTCGGACACTAACTTCTGAAATCGTAAGCCCAGTTAAACGCTCTTTCATAAGCTGCCGTGGTGGGGTTTTACTACAGCAACACAAAAGTAATTAAGACAGGAAACTCGAGAAATAAATGTCTCTAAGAATGTAAGTTTTTTTTTAAAAAGAGGAAATAAAATGTGACAACCACCTATGATGACATCTGAAGCGTTTATCTGTAATGAGATAACAAGCACAGGCTTTACATACGGGAATTCACAGGTGGGGAGAAGCCATGGTATCACAGTCCTGCCTGAGTGCTGAGCATTACAAGTGAGTCCCAAGTCAGACTCTGCCCTGCCTTTTAGCTACTGCAAAGCAGCCTGTTGTTTGGTTTTTAGGGTGTTGGTGATCAAGAGCTGAATGTTTGCAAAGACCTAAGGTGAAGTACATTCTCAGCCCTTCCCTTTAAATGCAGAGTTACAGAAGGCCTCGGCAAAAGGCCCTATGGAAGCAAGCAGAGGCTCAGCCTCCCTGGTGAGGCAGTCTAGAGCACAGGGCTGTGCAGAGTGGCACTCAGGATGAGGAGAGGGGACGCTGTGAAGTCCAGCTGACCTGGACTAGGTAGGGAACAAGACCCTTTCTCAATAAAGAAATCAATCTGAACAGTGAAATGCTCTAAACCCAGAACTTTCCTTTTCCTTTTTAAGACAGAATCTTACTATGTAGGCTTGGCCCTGGATGTATACGCCAGGCTGGCCCCAGACTCAGAGATCCATCTGTCTCTGTCAGAGTGCTTGATTAAAGCCGTGTGCCACCATGCCCAAGCTTAAAATCCAAACATTTTGAATGCTGACAAAACGCTACAATTTTGTTCCCCCCCCGCCCAAGACAAGGCTTCTCTGTGCAGCCCTGGCTGTTCTGGAGCTTACTCTGTAGACCAGGCTGGTCTTGAACTCACAGAGATCCACCTGCCTCTGTCTCACAAGCACTGGAACTAAAGGTGGTTCACCACCATGCCCAGCTTTGCTACAACTTTAATTCCACACTTAACTTGATATCAAAGTTAAAACACGAAAAATACTAAAATGAAATTACCTCCAGAGTACATGTATAGGGTACCTATGAAACACAAATGAATTCAACTTTTAGATGGGGTCCCAGCACCATATTTCATTTTGTACGTGTGTATACACACGTACACACACGTACACACACATTCACTCACTCACTCCAAGATTCTAAGAAACCTGAAGTCTAAAACACTTTTGATATTTTCAACCCACAGTACAGGTCTCAGAGTCACTAATACCCTGCAATGGTCAGTACTGTTGGCCTGACAGGATCAAGGCCCATAAGCGACAAACCTCTGGGCATGTTCATCGGGAGGCTCCAGATTGAGTTAACTGAAGTGGGAAGATCCCATAAGTGTGGGCGGCACAATTTCTTGGGTTGCTTCCCAGACTGCACAAAAAGCAGCAGCAAGCTAAGCAAGCAGGCATCTCTCTGCTTCCTGACAGGGGTGCAATGTGACCTGCCACCTCAAGCTCCTGTTGCCACAAGGCTCCCTGCCTTGATGGGCTGCATCCTCCACCTGCGAGCAGAGGAAACCCTTCCTTCTTACTGAGGGCACTTTTGCCAGGTGTGTACTCACAGCACTAGAGAAGATTAACCAACCCCGTCCCAGCCCCGCCTCTCAGTGTCCCACCCGGTGAAACCTGCACGGGCCTCTTACTGGGGCTACAGGGAACCAAAGTACTTACTTTTCTTCATTTCTTCATTTCCTCTACATATTGTTTGTTTCAGCTGTTCGATCCTCATTTTGCACGACATTATTTTCCATCTCTTAAAAAATATGCAACAAATATCACAAATGTTAGTCTCATAGGATTATCTACTTCAAATTACTGCTTATTTTCCAGTCTGTCTTAGAAAGTGGTGTAGAAAAAGCTATTATAACTGCATTTGCTATAACTGTTTGTGCTTATGGTGGGTTACAAAAGGGAAAGCAGTTCTCTGGTTCCATACAGTAGCTGCTGGAAAAGTAACAAGACTGTAACTATGCAGCTTCTTCCTGTGGGTCAGAGCACAGAGGAAATGCTTCTAAACTTTCCCTGCCCAGTGGTGCCCACCCACCTACCTACCGCCCAACTACGCTGGCTGGGCTAGTGTTTAACTAGAATCCTAGCACCTGGGAGATGGAAACACAAGGTCGGGATTTCAAGGCCACCCTGGGCTATATAAAATCCCTGCTTCAAACCCATCAAAGCGCAATTATAATAAATAAAATATTCATTTCTCTACACTATCCACATGTCACAGGGTCAACGACACACAAGGCTGGTAGCTAACGCTTGGACAGAACAGATCACAAAAAGACCAACTGAGTTCCACACTCAGAGGACTCAGAAAATGACGTGAAGCTGTCCTTTACACGACCAGGAGCGTTACACAGCCAGGCACAACTTCCCTGGAGAATAAAGCATCAAAGCTTATAGAATGGCCACACAGGCTCCTGTTGTTTGAATACATGGTCCTCAGATAGTGGAACTATTCAGAAAGATTAGGTGGTGTGGTCTTATAGGTGGAGGTATAAAACACACACACACCGCTTCTCCCTCTCTCTGCCTTGTGGTCTTGGATCAAGAGCTCTCAGCTGTCCCTTCTCTTCCAGCAACAGGCCCTTAATGCTCTCAAACACTAAGCCAAATGAAGTGCTTTCTTTTATAAGCTGCCGTGGTCGTGGTGCTTTGTCACAGCAATAGAAAGAAGCACTTCCAGAGGTGGCTTATGCTTTGAGTCAACGACCAACATATGGTCCTGCTCCCCCCATAGGCAGGATCCATGGTCCAGGAAGGAAGGATAGAAAGCGCACCTCCCAGCCCCCACCCCCGGTGACCCACTTCCTGTTACCATGACCTAGTTCTGCTGGCTCGGTGGTTAGGTTGCAGAGTGGAGACCACTCTGTCAGGAGACGCAGTAAACATCTCACTGAACCAGAAGCTCAGACTGTCCCCTTGGCCACTTTGGGTTTCTGGCGCTCTTGAGCCAACAGGCTAAGAAAGAGGTACAGTGTTTTGGTGTGTGTGTGTGTGTGCCTGGGGGGGGATATCGAGATCGATCCAGGCTCCTAAGGTGAATTGGACTGCTTCTCCTCAATGCAAGTAACAAAGATTGTGTGTGGAGTGCGGAAAATCCTCTAGGGAGTATCTTGGTGCTATCGTGCCATGGGTAATGGCTACAATCCAGTCCAGGCAGGATGACAAAGGCAGCCCCTTCAGCTATGAAGGTGCAGGTCCCTCCTCCAGGAAAAGAACAAAGGCCTGTTGAGGTGGATGAAACACAGAGTGGGGAATAGAGGAAGTTATAAATACCAGATAAGGCCACGTGACTCACTGCAATAAAGTGGGTTATAACTGACATGGATGTTTCTGTCATATTTTGTTAAGAATGTACTTGTATACATTTTTCTTTACCATGTAATATAATAGCATTAATTGAGATAATATCAATGGTTATCATATTTAAGCTATGACACACTAAAAGAACATCCCCCAAGGGACATTGCCTCCTATTCTAAAATATATATGTTTGTGGTTGTGCATAGGAGATATATATATCATGCTGGGTGTAATTACGGTCTAGTTATTGTTTTCACTTGGAAATTAAGTATGGCACAAGCAAATATGATTGCATGTCATGTTGACATGGGGTGGTGCGCTTGTGCTGGCTGTTCGTGGTAACCACGACTCTGTGTAGAATTAAATCCCGAAGCAGCTGGGCATACCTGTGAGGGGCAGCTGCTTAACTAGATCATTTGAGGCAGGCACATCCTCCTTAAATATGGACCATCTGATGCTGAAGACCCACCCTAACCCTGGGCCACACCTCAAGGCAGCCCCTAGGAAGGACATGGAATGAAGCGTCTGCTCTTTTGCCTGCTTGTCCTCATCCACCCTGCTGCTGAGGCGCTCCTTCTGGCATTAGAACCGACTTCAGGATTCTGACATGTGCTGAAGACACCAGGTCTTGTGGACTGATCAACTACTGGATTCTTCAACTTTCCTTTGGGAGACAGCCACTGTTGGACTAGCTGGACCACGGCCTGTAAGCTATGCCAATACATCCTCTTTCTACATATATAAATATTCACTCTATCAGTTCATATACCTGGTTGTTTTTGTTTGTTTTTGCGAGAGGGATTTTCTGTGTAGCCTTGGCTGTCCTGGACTCAACTTTGTAGGCCAGGCTGCCTCCCTGAGTGCCTGGTGCCTGCTCCTATTTTAATCTTGTGAGAACTACGGTATTATATAGTCCAGCCTGGCCTTGAACTCATGATCTTCTGCCTCTCCAGTGTGCATCAATCAGGTTGAGGAGTCTACAGAAAATGACAATGTTATAAGAATTTTAGAAAATAAATTTAAACACCAGACTGTCAAATGTGGTGAAAAACTAAGTTAAAGCCGGGCATGGTGGCACACGCCTTTGATTCCCAGAACTCAAGAGGCAGAGGCAGGCAGACAGCTGTGAATTCAAGGCCAGCCTGATCTACAAACTGAGTCCAGGACAGCCAAGGCTACACAGAGAAACCCTGTCTTGAAATATATATATTTCAAAAAAAAAAAAAGAATGATTTCTCTAAGCTGGATGTGGTGGCACACACCTTGAATCCCAGCACTCGGGAGACAGAGGCAGGCAGATTTCTGTGAGTTCAAGGCCAGCCTGGTCTATAAATCAAGTCCAGGGCAGCCAAGGCTGACACAGAGAAACCCTGTCTCAAAAAACAAAAAACAAAACAAAAAAAGGAGGAGGAGGAGGAGGAATTCTTTAAGCTCTACCAACTCAAAAAGATGCAGACTCATTTAGGAAGAATACTGGCATAAGTACTTTCTGGAACTTACCAACTGATCTGTTAGCTGTTTTCCTTCCATAGCTTTTAGCACTCTGTTTGGGAAAGAGACAAATTGAAACCCTTAATGAAAGTCTTACAAAGCTCAAAAGATATAAATCTATGTTTACAAGCTATTTATTAGTACATGGGTTTTCTGCCTGTATGTGTATGTCGGTGCGCCATGGGTGGGCCTGGACCTGAGGAAGCACCAGATGAGGGCCATCTCTTAAAAGCTGAGCCATGTCTCTAGCCCTTATTTTTTCTTTTGTTTTCAGTACTTAATACATGCCTGTGTTCGTCTTGAACTCAGCCTTGTGATTACAGGTGCATAATGCCACCCCTGGTTAAGATCAGCTTTTAGTAAAAGTCAAATGACAGCAGGTTCCTCAGGGAGCTACGGAGTCAGTTTAGGGCAAAAGGTTCTACAGGAAAATTCTCAAAGCTAAGGGCTAAGAGAGTCCTAAGGGTGCTGGCTAACAACTGGGTCTTAGGGTTCACCCTAGCCTTACTACATCAGAAATGCCTGAAGCTAGAAGCCCAAGTATCTGCACCTTAAAACACCCCATCTCAGCCACTGAATTTTGGTATAGACAGCTGGAGCTTTACTGCCCTTTACTGATTGCCAAGGAAGATGAAGAAAGCAGTGAGGTAGGTAGGTCCTACAAGAACCACCTGGGTGAACTCAAAGCCAACTCGAGGGAGCAGGGCCAAGAAGCACCGAGGGATTGCTGTGGGAAGACTCCAGGTCTGGGGCCAAGCTTTTTGTAGAAAGTTGATGTTCTCTCCTGCTTCGCTTCTCAGACACCCTTTCCTCCCTGGCACTGTCAAAGTCTGAGACTCCACACACTGAGCTATCAGGGTGTTCCTCTCAAAACTTTAAAAGACAGTCTGCTAAGTAAGTTGGCAATTCACAAATATGCACAACACAGCAACAGATTAAACCCAAGTAGCAAGAGACAGTCTCTACAAATAAAACAAAACAAAACAAGAAAACTTACTCTTTCTGAAATTCTTCTTGCTTGCTTTTAAGTTGGCTTAGCCTTTCCTTCTTGTCAATAAACCTGTAAGAAAAAAAATCTGTTTATTTACACATCCTCCTCCCCACCCCAGTTTAATGAGACTCCACCAATTCCTGAGCTGATCACTTCTGCAAAGCTGGTGGAAATGCCTATATCATGAAAGTAAACATTTTCAGCTAGGCTGGCCTGGAGCTCACAGTGATCAGCCTGCCTCTGCCTCCCCAGTGCTGGGAGTAAAGGTGTTGCGCCACCACACCTGGCTGACCAGGTATTTCTTAACCAAGTTGGAAGTGCCAACTTTAAAGCTCTTTATAAAGTATGTTTGTAGACTCATCCTGTACCTCAATGCTGGCTGTTTTCCAACACACAGGTCAGAATACTAATATCAACTTTTGTTCTTTGAGATAGGGTCTGTTCTATAGCTCTGGCTGCCCTAGAACCCCTATGCAGGCCAGGCTGGGCTTGAACGCTCAGAGATCTGTCTCTGCCTCCCAAATGCTGACTATTCACAGCACACCCACTGTGAATCTGAATACAAGGAAGCTCAAGTTAGTTGTGATAGGAACCTTAGTGGCCAGACTTAATCACACTATCCTCTATAGATCGGATCTCCCAGCTTCTCACGTAGAACGCTCGTTCGCCACTGGGAGCTTACAAACCCAGGGAAGGCTAGCAGGCCCAGCTTCATATTACTTTTTTTTCTTTGCTTGGTTTTTGAGACATGATCTCACTACATAGGCCTGGCTGGCCTGCAACTCACCTGCCTCTGTCTCCTAGGTGCTGGGTTAAGTCTTGATACTATTCTGTAATTTAATATTGTTACAGTCATGAACTATACCACATGAGATTTCAGGTCTATATTTTTCTGTCGGTGAAAGAATGTTTCTACAGCCACTTGGTACAATGCATATAACTGCCATCAAGTTGACAGTGGCCAACTATATCTGACACCTGTGGCTTGTTGTGCAATTTGGGGGTTTGGGGATGAAAGTATAGCAAACAATTATGCAAACAATTAGGAAATGAGCAAATACCAGCTAACATGGTGTGGAGTCCAAGAACAGGTTCTTGGTGTCTCCTGAAATCCCAGCATAAACACAAAACATGGAACAGAACCACAGAGAAAAAGGAACCAATCCAGACAAACAGCTCTCTAGAACACTACTTCATAATATTCATGTTTAAAGCATACCCGATCAGGCCAGGCATGGTGGTGCACACCCTTAATCTCAGCACTTGGGAAGCAGAAGCAGGCGATCGCTGTGAGTTCAAGACCAGCCTGGTCTACAGAGTAAGTTCCAGGTTAGCCAGAACTGTTACACAGAGAAATCCCATCTCAAAAAAACAAACCAAACAAGCAAAATAAATAAACAAACACTAGGTGCTAACCCAGTGGTCCTCAGCCTCCCTAAACCCATTAGGACAGCTGCTCATGGTGCAGTGCATCCCAACCATAAAATTGCTTTCACTGCTACTTCATAACTATAACTCTGCTACTGTTACGAATGATTATATAAATATCTGATATGCAGATGGTGTTATTCCACCTCTACTAGGGTCATTCAACCCCCCTCAAAGGGACCAACTTACAGTTTGAGAACCACTGCTCTAAGAGGACAGGATAACATGATCTGATCATGACCTTATCATGTAGCACTGAAAATATGCAACAAATAAGCCAAGCCAAGGCAGGTGTGGTGGCGGTGGTTGGTGGTTGGTGGTGGCGGTGGTTGGTGGTGCATGCCTTTAATCACAGCACTTGGGAGGCAGAGGAAGGCAGATCTCTGAGTTGGTCTACAGAGAGAGTCCAGGACAGCCAGGGCTACACCTGGAATCTTGTCTCTAAAAACAACAACAAAGTGAAATAACAGACAGGAAGTCTATATTGTGCTGG
This sequence comes from Acomys percivali, assembly GCA_907169655.1. Taxonomy (NCBI): domain Eukaryota; kingdom Metazoa; phylum Chordata; class Mammalia; order Rodentia; family Muridae; genus Acomys; species Acomys percivali. The sequence goes on from OU015746.1 coordinate 123,545,564, forward strand.
TTAAGTCTCATGGACTTTCTTAGAAAAGGTAATAGAAAAAAAAAGGAGAGGCAGCAGAAATCTTAGCATACACAAATGATGGCAGGGGCGATAAACCAAAGAACCAGCCGTGAGCCACCCTAACACTTTATGACTTATGTTGCCTTTCAGGAAAGAAATTAAACGTAGATAGCGCTAAAGAACCAAGCAGGAAGCACCACAGAGCAGCAGAGGCAGACAGGAGGACTGCGGCTGTGGGGCACTTTGCTCGGCTGTTGCTCACGGAAGTGGGTTTGACCCCACCGTCCAGTGCTTTCTCAGTAATGGTTTCCAAGAAAAGTGGAAAGGAAAATAGACGCCACATTCAAAGAAGTGGTTTATCTTCAATCTTAAAATAGGGAGTGGGAGGTGGATTCATATTTTATACACCGTTTTTGAAGGTTGGTCGGCGTCACAGAAGATATGGTATCTCTCCCTACTGTAAACTTGGCGAGCTCTACCTCAGTCTTCACCGCTGGCTGGCATAAAGCTGCTTACACAAGCCCCTACTGACGGGCACACCACTGCTCCCAAAGACTCACCACACCCCAGTGCCGAGTGGTTGTTTGTTTGGTTGGTTTGGTTTTGCTTTTGCTTTTTCGAGACAGGGTTTCTCTGTGTGGCCTTGGCTGTTCAGACCAAGCTGGCCTCAAACTCACAGCGATCCACCTACCTGTCTCCCACATGCCTCTGCCTCCCAAGTGCTGGGATTAAAGGTGTGCGCCACCACACCAGGCACCACAGTGAGTCTTTACAAACTTTTTTTTTGAGCCATTCATTTGAGACGAGATGCCATGCCAAAGAATATTCACATGCAAAACTTCCTCTAGAATGGTTCGCGAACATTAAGCCACCAAGAGTAGCTAAGAGGACTCATTCTGACAGTGCCGCCTCCAGGCTGGTTTGCCTGCACGTGGTTTACTGTCAAAGCCTCGGCGTTTAGAGCCAGCAGGCGCCTTGTTTTGTTCTTCTCAGCCAGCACACTTCATCCCTTCTCTGTCACTTTTTTCTTTTAAAGATTAAAAACCATGGGAATTAGGTATTTTTCTTTCACTCATGGTGAAATCATGCTTTTTTGACTGTTTTCAACTGTTTATAACAATTCTGTCCTTTTGTTATTTATTGCCTCTAGCTGTGTTGTTTTCTGAAACTTATCTGCCAGTGAACTTTAATTCCCCTTCCAAAGTTTTTTCTTTTGTTTGTTTTTTGAGACAGGGTCTCTCTGTGTAGCCTTGGCTGTCCTGGACTCCTTTTGTAGAACCGGCTGGCCTCGAACTCACAGCGATCCGCCTGCCTCTGCCTCCCGAGTGCTGGGAGGCACCACAGCCTGGTTTCCAAAGTTTAAAATGCCTATTTTTTTAAGACAAGGCCTCACTATATAGCCCTGGCTTGACTTGACCTCACTATGTGGTTGAAGCCCTGAACTCACAGAAATCCATCTGTTTCTGTCTCCTAGTGCTGGGATTAGCAGTGTGCATTACCACGCTCAGTTTAAAAGTGACTCCGAAAGCCAAGTGTAGCAGCACAACTCTATGCTCTCAGCCTTGGATATTTATTTATTTATTATACTCCTCTCCTTACATTTTCCTGGTAAATTCCCTTCAGGGAAATTACTCCTTTAAATTGGCTGTTATTAGTTAAATTCTTCCACAATTTTGAGACTGTGTCCCCCATTAAAAAGAACTTGTCACGCTGGGCGTGGTGGTGCAGGCCTTTAATCCCAGCACTGGGGACAGCTGTGAGGTCAAGGCCAGCCTGGTCTACAAACGGAGTTCCAGGACAGGCAGGGCTGTTCCACAGGGAGACCCTGTCTCAAACCCCGTACCCCAAAGCACTTGTCTTCGTATTTATTCTACTGCTATGAAGAAACGCCATGACCAAGGCAATTCATAAAAGAAAACTTTTAAATGTGACTTGCCTACAGTGTCAGAGGCTTAGTTCATGATTGTCACGGCGGGAGGCATGGTGGCACATAAGCAGGCATGGCACTGGAGAGGGAGCTGAGAGCTACACCCTGATCCTCAGGCAGCAGGCAGGAAGACCCTGAAGCCCACCGCTAGTGACACCTCCAACAAGGCAACACCCCTAGTCCTCATCAGCTGGGGACTAAGCATGCAAGTACAGGAGCACAGGCCATCTCACTCAAACCACCACGGAGGCTGTCTAGCCAGCGTGTCGGAGGACGACGCAGGGGGCAATGCGGACACAGCTGTGAGAACACTGGGAACTTCCTGAGAGTGACACTCCTGCACACTGACCTATGAAGATGACTGTGACCTATGAAGATGACTGAAGAACAGCTGCCCTCTTAGAGGAGGCATTATAGACACCAAAACAAAAACAAAAACAAAAACCCTGCTACATGAAAAGTTCCTTAGCCCCGTGCTGATGCCTTTGTACGCACCAAACAGCTTTCTGTGACAGGAGTACAGCTGCTAAAAAGGGCAGTGATTATGAGAGTCTCATAATTCCGCTGATCCCAGACACAATCCTGGGCAACTGAGGAGATGTATGTGCACGGCAGACAGTCACATAAACCTGCCATGTGTCCAGAAAACAAACATACTATGATCTACCTGTACTGTTAACTCAGTGCCAGGGACAGTTAGAGTGAGCAATACCTACCTGTAGAGAAGTGTTAATTCACAACTCAGCTGCTTTAGCAAAACCTTCTAGGTCTTGTGATCAGGCTGGAATACAGACACACCTTTCATCCCAGGAGACAGAAGCAACCCGACTTCTGAGTTCGAGGCCACACTAGTATAGAGCAAGTTTCTGTAAAGCAAAGCTTAGGCCCTTTAATCCCAGTACCCAGGAGACAGAGGCACGTAGGTCTTTGAGTTCTAGTCAGTGTGGTTCAGGCTGTTAGCTGAGTCAGTGAGCTGAGGGGCAGTGCGGTGGGGCAGCTCAGGAATTCAGGGGCAATTTCACCAGGAGAGTTTGAGACACAGGTCGAAGAGAACAAGCTAAATGCAGCTGAAGACAGAAGGAGCCAGAAGATTAGAACAGACTTGAGGCCAAGCAGAGCAATTCAGTCAGAGGCCGAATTGAATAAGTCAGCTTGGAGGAGTTTGAGGCTGAGCTGAGTTGAACCAGCCAGTAAGAGCTCAGAGAGAACAAGAAAGGGTGATCTTATTCAACAGTAAGTCTCAGAGGCTGAAACATTCTAGGCTAGCTAAGATTATATAGAGGCTAGAAGCTTCTAGGACTAGGCCCAGGTTAGCACAGAGGCAGTAAGCTTTCGGAGGTGACAATTACATCAGGCAAATAGAAGTTACTTTAGTTGGGCGTGGTGGCGCACACCTTTGATCCCAGCACTTGGGAGGCAGAGGCTGGAGGATCGCTTTGAGTTCGTGGCCAGCCTGGTCTACAAAGAGAGTTCCAGGACAGCCAAGGCTACACAGAGAAATCCTGTCTCAAACAAAAAAATGTATCATACACATACGACCACCATCACACACAATGCTGGAGAGCAGGACGTTAACACAGCTGTGAAGTGAATGAAGAGTTTGTTGCCTTTCTATGCACTTCTGTATTTTACCAGTTTTCTACAATAACCATTTACCTTTTTAAAAGAATTTATGGGCTGGAAAGAAGGCTCAGTGGTTAAGAGCACTGACTGCTCTTGCAGAGGTCCTGAGTTCAATTCCCAGCAACCACATGGTGGCTCACAACCATCTATTATGTGATCTGATGCCCTCTCCTGGCCTGCAGAGATACAAGCAGGTGGAGCACTGTATACATAATAAATAAACAAATCTTTTTTTAAAAAAAAAAGAATTTATAACTGGGCTCAGGCACAGTAGCACATGCCTGTGATCCCTGCTCTCACGGAGACAGAGGCAGGCAGACAGCTGGGAGTTTGAGGTCAGCTTAGTCTACAAAGTGAATCCAGGACAGCCAAGACTACACAGAGAAACCTTGTCTCAAAAACCAAGGAAGAGGAGGAGGAGGAAGAAGAGGAGGAGGAGGAGGAGGAGGAGTTGTATTTTGTGCGTACCCTGTTTGCCTGTAGGAGTTTCTGTATACCATTGCAGATGCAGGAGCCCAGAGGACAGAAGAGTTCACTGGGTCCCTGACCTGGACTTACAGGTAGTTTGTGAGTCACAGAACAGGGGTCCTAAGCAAGAACAGCAAGTTGTCTTAACCAGTAAGCCATCTCTCTAGCCCTAATCAATTACCTTTAACCCCAGGGAGAAAATATGTATTTGTTGTAACTTGCTTAAACTTTTTTGTGTAACTACAGCCCTTCCGTTGAGACCTACTTTAGTTCTTAGCATAACTGTTGCTCCTCTTTTAACACCTTATTTAAGACTTCGTTTTGATCATAAGATGAAGGTAAGTTGCAGTTCTCGGGCTCTGCCTGCCTGAAAACTTGAATAAATAGCCTTTTATTTACAACTCAATACTTATTGAATGTTCTACTTGAATTAATGATGCATGTTCTACTTAAATAAAAGCACAATACCCTGCTATGTTCCTTCTCCTCAAAGGTAGAAAACTGGAAAGTCCCCAAGCCTATATCCTAGCCAATCTGCTTAAAATGCTTTGTCTATCTATCTAGATACAATGTACTCAGAACAAAATCAATTTGTGTAGCTGTCAAAATGATGTAATGCTGCCCCCCACCCCCACTTACTACTCCTGGGTACCTGGCTACAGTTTTTCTTATTAAAAAGCCTGCCTTAGAAACAGACCAGGCCAGGCTTGGTTGCGCACGCCTTTAATCCCAGCCCTCGGGAGGCAGAGGCAGGTGGATTGATGTGAGTTTGAGGCCAGCCTGATCGAGTCCAGGACAGCCAAGGCTAACACAGAGACCCTGGTCTTGGAAAAAAAGAAACAGACCAGCATCACAGATAGTCTCTCAAGCCCAGACGGTGTCCCTGACCAGTCAGTCTTTGTTCAGCCTTCCATAAAATTCTATCAGCCTTGAGTCTGGTATCCAAGTGGCCTATGTGGCTGGGCAGTGGTGGGGTGCACCTTTAATCCCAGCACTTGGGAGGCAGAGGCAGGCGGATCTCTGAGTTGGTCTACAAAGCAAGCCCAGGACAGGCTCTGACTCAAGAGACCCACCTGCCTCTGCCTCCTGGAGTGCAGGGATTACAGGTGACTACCATGTGCATGCAGAGCCCACGGAAGTCAGCAGAGGGCCTGTGGAACTGCAGTTATGGCAGCTGTGAGCTGCACCAAAAGAACAGCCAGTGCTCTTAACCACTGCGCCATCCCTCTAGCCCTTCAAACTAAATAGTTCTTGAACTGAGGTACTAACATGGTTAACAATCAAACAATTACTAGTCGGTAAGATTTCATTTTCTGTTTCTTCTTTCATGTTGGAAACTGAACCCAGAACCTGACACACACTGTACCACTGAGGTAAGCTCTAGCCCCTTCTTGCTTGAACTCAAGAAATAGGGAAACAGGATACAGAAAGGGCAGTGCTGTCACCTCTACAACAGAACATCTCTGATGTGAAGAAATACAGTATAGTAGTCCACAGAAGGCAGAAGCAGAACACAGCTCAGTGTCCTCCCTCATGACCAGGACACTTCCATGCCAACTGCCCAGAGGACAGAAGAGAACCCCCAAAGCATTGTGCTCAGATCCTCAGCACACAGCATGTGCTGGTCTCAAGCTCTGTCCTTAGAATTCTACATCTTGTTCTGCAATAAGTCAAACTAAAGAACCATGTTGAGACTGAGGGAGCACAAAGCTGGGACAAGGCACACCTCACATTTGTTGCTTCTGCAAACACAGAAGCAGAGGTCACTTCCCTCAGCTCACTCTGAATCAAGACATCCGTTGGGAATTAAGGTAGGAAAATTTCTTTTCTTATGAAGATAGTAAATAAAAACTAAGATCTTAATGTCGGGTTTTTAATTAATTTATTTTATTTTATGTGCATTAGTGTGAAGGTGTCAGAGCCCTTGGAGCTGGAGTTAGACAGGTGTGAGCTGCCTTGTGGGTGATGGGAATTGAACCTGGGTCCTTTGGAAGAGCAGTCAGTGCTCTCAACCACTGAGCCATCTCTCCAGCTCTTAATGTTGGATTTTTAAAATGTTTATAAAGGAGAAATTAATATTCCATACAAAAGCTGGGCAGTGGTGACACATGCCTTTAATCCCAGTACTCAAGATGGAAAGGCAGGTGGATCTCTTGAGTTCAACACCAACTTGGCTTACAGAGCAGGTTCTAGGAGAGCCAAAGGTACAGACAAACCCTATATTGAAAAACACATAACATGCTGGGCATGGTGGTGCACGCCTTTAATCCCAGTACTCCAGAGGCAGAGGCAGGCATATCTCTTGAGTTTGAGGCCAACATGGTCTACAAAGTGAGTCCAGGATAGCCAAGCTACACAAAGGAATTCTGTCTTAAAAAACAAACAAAAAACCCAAAGCATATATTTATATACATATGTGTATATATGTGTGCATGTACAGGACATTAACATGAAAGACATTATTAATTACGAAAAAATTAAGATCTGTAACATGTGTCCTGTGGTCTCATCTTGGCATGAAAAGTAACGTGTTTTGTTTCTGGGTTTTCTAGACAGGGAGGGTTCCTCTGTGTAGCCTTGGCTGACCAGGACTCGCTTTGTAGACCAGGCTGGCCTCGAACTCACGGAGATCCACCTGCCTCTGCCTCCCAAGTGCTGGAATTAAAGTTGTAAGCCAAAAAGGTGGAGTATATCTGTCACAGAAGTGGCCCTATTGCGGGCTGTGAGAAGTATATATTGATATTCAGATCAACATCTTAAGTGTTCAGATGCTGGACTTAAACTTAGTTTTAGTTTAAGCAAAATGCACCTTTTCACTCACATATAATGATTCAAAATACTCAAACTCTGTGAGTGAAGAGCAAGCTGTCATGGAGTTATCTCCAAGTAGACGAGCCACTTAAGTGACCTCTGAGACCCAGACTGCAGTGCTTACTCCAGGCAACAGCCTCGCCACACTCTGGAGCACGGTGATTATGAGCAGAACGGAAAGGTTCAGTCGTAAGACTCTGGACTAAATTGGACCTGGGTGCTTGCCTGGCTCCAAACAGAAGGAGCCCAGTCCAGTCTAAAACACCACTAATGTCTGTGTTCCTAGTCTTGACCCCTGAAGTCTCTCCTCTCTGGTGATCTCTAAATGCAACCCTCACCCACCCAGCCATGCAGGTACTGCTCTGCCATGCTCAGGCAAGCACTGAGCTTGCACAGCCATTACAGCAATGCAGAAACTCCCCTAGCAACAGCATAGCAGAGCAGCCCCCAGGACTAGCTTCGTAGTCACATTTTATTTTTCACGAAGTGCTCACTGCCTCTGGTGCTTTGAAAAGATCTGATTATGAGCCAAGTGTGGTACTGCACACGCCTTTAACCCAGCACTGAGAGGCAGAAGCAGGCGGATCTCTGAGTTCGAGGCTAGCTTGGTCTACAAAGAGTCCAGGACAGCCAGGGCTCTGTGTAACAAGAAAACTCTCACAAGTGGGGCGGGGGTGGGGGGTGGGGGTGGCAAAGAAAGGGAGGAAGGGAGGAAGAAAAAAAGAAAAGATATTTGATTGTGACAGGCTTTGCAAACACAGGGTAGAGAAGTCTTAGCAGCTGAAGAGAACCTTCTACTGTTCGGCCTGGGGCATACTCAACTATAGCAAAGTGGTAGGTGGAGCTGCCTGGGAGTGAGAGGACCCTGCTCACCAGGAATCTTCATACAGAGCCAGGAACACAAGCCTGCGGTGCTGGCTCTCCAGGCTTAACTCTAACATTTAGATGACTCATTAAAATGCAAGTGACCCTTTTACATACATCTCAAATCTATCTATAAGAATCTAACCTTTTCCTTTCCTGTTTTACACATGCATGTACACACAGAAAACATAGCTGACATGTGGCCTGAACCTGAGAAAGAAGAGAGCCCAGGTCGGCCACCAAGTCTGAGCGCAGTTTCCTCATCATTAAAGCAAGTCCATAATTTGAGTGGAGAGGAAAAACTGTGATAATATATAGGAAAGCCTTTTATAAATTCTAAAGGGTATAAAGACTACTGAAAACAAAAGCTGTGCTTTCTTAGCACATCTGCATCTGCTGCTTAAAAGGCTGTGTGGGATAGGAGCTGGGAGTTGGAAGGACATAACCATGCAGTAAGAGATGGATAAACTTGCTCCAGCTGCCTGCAGGGCTGAGCTCGAAGAGAGCTCTTTTTCATTATAACCAAGTGGCTTTTTAAGTTTTCTTGAACCCACATCTCCAGTCAACAGCAACAACAAAGATATTAGCAGGGCCGGATGAGAGGGCTCTGACGTTAGAAGCACTAGCTGCTCTTCCGGATGACCCAGCACCTACACAGTTGCTCACAAGCATCCATAACTCCAGTTCTGGGGACCTGACAGCCTCTTCTGACCCATGAGGTCAGCAGGCATGCACACGGTGCACAGAATATACTCGGGCAACACACACACACATACAGAAGGGAGTAATTTTTAAAGGAAAGTATTGTTTTATAAAATTATCTGTATTATCAAGCTGGGCATGGTGGTGCACGCCTTTAATTCCAGCACTCAGAAGGCAGAGGCAGGCAGATCACTGTGAGTTCAAGGCCAGCCTGGTCTACATAGTGAGTCCAGGACAGCCAGGGCAACACAGAGAAACCCTGTCTCGAAAAACCAAAAAAAAAAAGAAAGAAAGAAAGAAAGAAAGAAAGAAAGAAAGAAAGAAAGATTCAAGAACAGAAAAGTCTTAGCAAATGCAGACTCCTTTCTGATCAGCCAGTCATCTAGCACCCCAAAAACTACTCCACAGGACAGAGATGGACAACCAAAAAGATACCAGAGGGAGAACAGAGTATCTAAATGCACTTTGGCCACGCCTTTCCCTTAAAAATGTCAGGAACATCTAAATCTTTTCCTCGCCCTTTAAACTCAGCTCCATTTTCGTAGTACTGTATTTCTGCTTGTGGGCAAAAAAAATGCAACCATGTATTTCTCAGTCATTGGTGAAGGTAACACAGCACTATCCCTAAAAATGTACTTCTAAAGCCTCACCATGTGGCCAGAAAACGGATCTTGCTCTCTACTGCACGCTAGGAAAGTGCTGCTCCTAGCCCAGCAGGCGGAGCCCAGCTGCTCTGATCACGTTCCCACTGGCAGTCCTCCACCCTGGCTACCAACAGGTTTGAGGAGAGGGTCTCTCAGCCTGTCAGTTTCCCACGTGTCACGGTGCTCCTGAGCGCTAGAGGAGTGCACACATTGCAGAAAAAGCAGGCTCCTGGTAAGACAACAGACCATCCAGCAGCACAAGACTTTGTTGGGAGAGCTGGTTCCTATCAAAGAGGGGAAACATGTTCCTCGTTCTTTGCAGTCTGATGTGGCAGCACCTTTAATGCCAGCACTCAGGAGGCAGAGGCAGGTGGATCTCTGTGAGTTCTGGGCCTACAGAGTGGGTTCCAGGGCAGCCATGGCTACAGAGAACCCTGTCTCTAAAAGCCAAAAAGGAAGAAAAATTGTCGAAAGACATGTCAGCAGGATCTGAGAACTAAGGCCTATAACTCAGAACCAGGGCACTTGGCAGACTAAGATGGGAGATTACCCAAATTCAAGACTAGCCTGGGCAACATAGTTCCATGTCATCCCCCCAAATCGAAACAAAACTGCACATGTATTTTTTTCCAAAGGACCTAACTATTGTGAGATTCACTCCTTTATTACATAACTTTCCTTGAACTGCCAAACTGTTCAACACCGCATATTCAGCTGGTCTAGTTAAACAAGGGTTTAGATGTGCTGTTAGGCTCCAGATTGTATTTCCAGGTGGACCCAGTCGGTGGGAGGTATATGTAAAAGGAGTCAAAAGGCAGGCACAGAATACAGAATTCTTTACAAGACAGCAGCACAAGCAACCTTTGCTCCCACAGTTCAAGGCCTGCCAGAATCAGCTACACCCTTGAGAGCACGGCAGCCTTTCTCCTCAGCTCCCTGCCAGGGTATCTGACCCATGTACCGGCATGCAACTAGAATGCCTACAAAGTACCTAGTTTACCGGGACAGTGGTTCATCCTACTGGCACTGGGCAATGTTCTGGAAACAAAGGAAGGCTGACAAACCACTTCTGAAGGCAAGTTCAGGAAAGGGAAGGATGAGAAGAAGGGAAGCTGGCCAACAGACCCTGCTCTTCATTTTTCTGCTTTGTTAGGAAAAGAAATACACTATACCAACATCCCTCTTCAGAAAAGTTGTTTTATTTTTTGCTTTGACAGGGTTTCTCTGTGTAGCCTTGAGCGTCCTGGACTCTGTAGAGCAGCAGGCTGGCCTTGAACTTATACTGATCTGCCTGCCTCTGCCTCTGAGTGCTGGGATTAAAGGCATACGCCACTGTGCCCGGCTCCTAGATAGACTTTTTAACTCAACCTTTCAAAGTTAGACATTCATTAATATAAAATGAGGAGTCCAGATTGTCACGTTAAAATAGAGATAACTATCATAAACAAGGTGATGAAAGGGGGAAAATCAAATACAGACATTGACTAGCATGCTGTGTTCTAGACTTCAGAGAGATTTGGGCTAGAGGCACAAGACTGGCAGTTTTAACATCTAGTTGGTATTAAAATTAGAAAACTAGGACTGGAGAGATGGCTCAGAGGTTAAGAGCACTGACTGCGCCTCCAGAGGTCCTGAGTTCAATTCCCAGCACATGGCGGCTCATAACCATCTATAATGAGATCTGATGCTTTCTTCTGGCCTGCAGGTGTACATGCAACCAGAGCATTGTATACATAATAAGTAAATAATTTTAATAAATATTTTTAGATAGAAAAATAAATCTAGGAAGATGAAGATGCTAAGTACTTGATAAAGTTCAAGAATGAGACAGTCCCATTTCCTACCTGCTTTCCTTATAACAAAGCTACCTTAATTTTTAGAGCTATAACTTAGGACCCCAGTCTATGCTCTAAAATCATTAAGTTTGTCCATAAAAAAAAAAAAAAAGCAGTGAACTAAAAGGACTTTGTTACACCAATTATCTTCAGAAGAAAAGGCTGTTTTACATGTTAACTGTTTTGTGGGGGGGGAGGGGGGACAGAGTTTCTCTAATAGCTTTGGCTGTCCTGGAACTTGCTCTGTAAACCAAGCTGGCCTTGAACTCAGAAAGATCCAATTTGAGTACTGGGATTAGAGGCATGCATGCACTATCAATTTGCCTGGGCCGCAAGGTTGTTGTAAAAAAAAAAAAAATGCTTCAATTTGCAGCTTAAAAAATTTACCTGTCAAGCTAGGTGTGGTGGGCCACACCTTTAATCTTAGCCTCAGGATGCAGAAGCAGACTGATCTCTGCCTGCTCCAGGCCCGCCTTATCTTTATAGTGAGTTCTAGGACAGCCAGGGCTAGGTGAGGCTGCTGCCTCAAATAAAACAAAACAAAGCCGGGTGCGGGCACATGCCTGTAAATCTCAGCACTCAGGAAGGCAGAGGCAGGTAGATTTTGGTGAGTTCAAGGCCAGCCTGATCTACAATGTGAGTCCAGGACAGCCAAGGCTATACAGAGAAACCCTGTCTCCAAAACCAAACAAAAAGTTACCTGTCTTACTATCACTGAAACTACACTGTTGAAACAAAAGTTAAGAGGCAAAGACTCTCCACCTAAGCATTCATTTCTCAATTACCTTGATTCAAAAGAAAGGCACAATATCTCCCTAAACTCATATAATTTTAACTAAGGGCTTACAACTCAAAACACATTCCCAAAGACACAAATTCGTCTTTGGGATTACAGAAAATGAGGCAACCTCCCAATCCTCGTCCACCCGGAGCTAGCTAACAAGGTCCACCTGTGACACAGACACGCTCGCCCAATCCCTCCCCAACAATTCAGCTCTCCACCGCTCCCTCAAGACGGGGGAAAGGTTAAACTAAGGTTCTGAACGGGCATACAGAGACGACCTGGGACTCCTCTACACAGCAGCAGCAGAGACTTCTCCAGAAGGACACTATTTTCTTTTCCCAGTACACAAGAGGACAGTGGAGAAACTCTGGTGGGTGATGGGAGCGGCGCCCTTCGCTCACCTGGCTCCCACTCCCACCCGACCCACTGGCAACAAAGCGCCGGCGCAGAGCAGCTACTCTCTCTCTCTCCTTCCACACTCGCCGGGCTCTAAGGCCCGGACTGGGGCGTCCAGACTCGAGCCTCTGAGCGCTGGGCCAGGGGAAACACTGAGGCAGAAACAAAAGGGCCGTGACGGCCGCCGTACCTCTCCCGGTCGCGACCGTCGAAATAGACGAAATCACCGCTCTGGACGCACTTGGCGCAAGTCAGCCGCCGGCGAGTGGTGTTGCACAGAGGACACCGCTCCACCGCCACGTACAGCCCCTCGGCGTCGTCCACCGAGTCCACCAGGTCCCGAGCTAGCGCCCGCGGCCCAAAACCAGGAGCCTCGGGCGTCCAGGGTCCCTTCCCACTGGGAGACGCCATGATGGTCTGAACGCAGAGCCAGTCACGTGGGATTTTGTTTTCATCCAGGTGCATCCTGGGCCCGGGGGCGGAGCCTGCAGGCAGGGGCGTGGTCTGGAAGCCAAGGGGGTGGGCGGTCTAGAGGCCGGGGGCGGGGCCCGGAGGTGGACGGTCTGGAAACGCGGATCTCCTAGTCCTCCTGTGGCGGCTGCGCAGTTTGGCCGCTGAGCGGCGCTGTGCAATTCCTTCACGTTTTGCAAATTATAGCAGTAGGTGCCTCAAGCATTCTCTGCGAAAGGTGCTGGAACAGAACAAGGGAATTCACTTAATTCATTAAGGTTTCTTTCAGGTTTTTTTTCCTGGTTTTTCAAGACAGGGTTTCTCTGTGTAATAGCTCTGGCTGTCCAAGAGTCATGTTGTAGACTAGGCTGGCCTCGAACTCACGGCAATCAGCCTGCCTCTGCCTCCCGAGTGTGGGGATTAAAGGCATGAACCACCACGCCCGGCTCTTCTAGGGTTTTGGCTAAAACTGCAAGAAGCTAAAGTTGGATCACGGAACTAGGTCAAGTTTGACTCATCTTTTTCCTTTTTGTTTTAATTTTCTAGACAGGGTTTCTTTGTGTAGCCTTGGCTGTCCCAGACTCGCTTTGTAGACCAGGCTGGCCTTGAACTCACAGCGATCCTCCTGCCTCTGCCTCCCGAGTGCTGGGATTAAAGATGGCGTGCGCCACCACGCATGGCTGGCATTTCTTTCCAGTAAAGAAGGCAATTGAGAAGGGACACTATAGTCACGGTCTCCCAAAACGCATGCCCTAGAGCGGAAGTTTCTTTAGTATTGCCACCCCGTGGATGGATGCTGCCTTCAGTCATGCAGGGCTCAGTAGAAATGGGGATGGAGTGTTATCCCAGTGAGCGCCACAGCACGACCTAAGAGTGACATCACCAGCAAAAAGGACTTCTGGGGACCCACCCACTTCTGCTCAGTGTCTTGAGTTCCTCCTAATTTTAGACAAGATAGAGCTGTTTTATCAGTTTCCAGTTTTAATACACAGGAAGTAACTAGAGGGAAACCTTGCACCATTGCTGTTCTCTCAGAGTCTTAGGGGTCAGCAATCATTAATTATGACACAACTGACATAGATCTGTAGCACTGAAGACACAGGTTAGACGCTCTCCCTTGAGAGACATCAGTCGGTCCCTACTCATCTCTCACCAACAGCTATCAGCCATCATCTTCTCCACTTCAGGAGGTAGGGTACAACCCAATGAGTGCTGTGGACTGGTTCCTATGTGAGCGTGGGACTCTGGCTAATTAGGAGTCAGTGTCTGATGTGGACAGAAAGTAAAGAAAAAAGGAAGTAAATGGAAGACACAATAAAAGCTGTTAGAATCAGATGTGGTGGTGCACACCTTTAATCCCAGCACTCAGGAGGCAAAGGCAGGCAATCTCTGTGAGTTCGAAGCCAGCCTGGTCTACAAAAGTGAGACCAGGACAGCCAGGGCTATTACACAGAGAAACCTGGTCTCAAAGAACAAAACAAAAGTCCTGTTTAGAGATACGCCCCCTTCACTGTTTTTATCCTTAGCACGTTGTACAGCTGTGGGTCTCTGCATTCACCTCTGTTCACTATAAGGAGAGGCTTCTCTGTTTTAAGGCTGTAAAATAGGTGGATATAGACGAAGGTACTTAGAAGGTGGTTTGATGGTAAGTCAGCTCAGCTAAGCGGGCGTCTTCAGCTTCTTCTAAGGACACGAGAGCTCCGCGGTTTGGGGGCTGGGTTGACAGTATTCTCTCTCTCTCTCTCTCTCTCTCTCTCTCTCTCTCTCTCTCTCTCTCTCTCTCTGTTTTGTTTTTTTGTTTTTTGACACAGGGTTTCTGTCTGTATCCCTGGCTGTTCTGAACTTGCTTTTTTGTTGTTGTTGTTTTTTTGTTTTTCGAGACAGGGTTTCTCTGTGTAACCTTGGCTGTTCTGGACCAGCTTTGTAGACCAGGCTGGCCTCGAACTCACAGCAATCCACCTGCCTCTGCCTCCCGAGTGCTGGGATTATAGGTGTGCGCCACCACCACCCCCTGGCCTATTTGTTTTTGTTTGTTTGTTTGTTTGTTTGTTTGTTTGTTTTTTAAGCTCTTAAGCAATTTCTAAAAGCTTCTAGAAGCTGGGAACCAGGCCTCAGCCTCTCAAGTACAGTTATGCCACTTTTAGGCCCAGACTATGGCAAAAAAAAAAAAAAAAATTAGAGACGTCTGGTCAACAGGTACAACATAACAAATGAACAGGAGTAAGTTCTGTTATTTTGCTATACCCTAGGGCAACTACAGTTAACAATCTTGTATATTTTAAGTCTAGAAAATTTCGAATGTCTCACCCTAAAGAAATGATGGGTGTTTGAGGCGATAGTTGTGTTAATTACAAAGGTCTGGTCATTCTGCAGCACACACACGTATCACAACAGCCACGGCTCCCTATAAGCCCGAGGAACTACTTACCAGAAATCAGCAAAAGAGCTGTAGATGGAATTGTGCTGTTGAAGGAATGTTAAGAAGGGCTGTTTTGAGGCCGGGCATGGTGGCACAGGCCTTTAATCCCAGTACTCAGGAGGCAGAGGCAGGCGGATCCCTGTGAGTTCAAGGCCAGACTGGTCTACAAACCGAGTCCAGGACAGCCAAGGCTACAGAGAGAAACCCTGTCTCAAAAAACCAAAAGAAAAAGAAAAAGAAAAAAAAAAGGCTGTTTCGCCGGACGTGGTGGTGCACAACTTTAATCCCAGCACTGGGGAGGCAGAGGCAGGTGGATCTCTGTGAGTTCGAGGCCAGCCTGGTCTATAGAGCGAGTCCAGGACAGCCAGGGCTACACAGAGAAACCCTGTCTTGAAAAACAAAAAAAAGAAAAGAAAGAAAAGCTGTTTCACTAGGGGGCGCTCCTTCCCCCCCAGAAAAGGAACTGCTTCTTGATTGGGTCAGAGCAGGACAGGTGTAAGTATATCTCCTAGAGGTGGAAGAGCAGAGGCTACTTCCTCAAATACACAGATTAGTTACTGTATCAGTTAATGCAGATATGTTTGTGTATTTTACACTGACAGGTTCTATTTACAGCAGCTAACCCTGGAGGCAGGACCTGCCGTAGAACGGGAAGCAAGCTCACTACCTGGGTCCTCAGTTGTTTCAGCTTTTTTTTTTTTTTTTTTTTTCTGGATGTTATGAAAAAACACTCTGACCAAAAACAACTTAGGGAAGAAAGTGTTTGTTTCCGTTACAGAACACCATTGAGGGAAACCAGGGCAGGAAATCATACAGGAACCATAGAAGCATTTCTCGCTGGTTCACTCAGGCTCATGCCCAGCTCTATTCCTTATACAGCCCAGGACCACAGGCCTAGGAAAGAGTACTACCGCAGGGGCTTGCCGCTCCTCCTCCTTTGACGTCCCCCACAGACATGCCTTCAGGCCTCTCTGACGTAGGCAGTTTCTCAGATGGGGCTCTTTGTGAAGAGTTACTATTGCTGTGATGAAACACTATGACCGAAAGAAGGTGGAGAGGAAAGGGTTTGTCTGGCTTAACACTTTCACGCCATGGCCCATCACTGAAAAGGTCAAGACAGGAACTCAAGCAGGACTGGACCCTGGCGGCAGGAGCTGAGGCAGAGACGCCGGAGGACTGCTGCTGACTAGCTTGCTTCCCATAGTTTGCTCAACCATCTTTCTTAGAGAAGCCAGGACCACCAGCCCAGAGATGACACCACCACCAATGGGCTGGGGCCTCCCCCCATTGACCACTAACTAAGAACATGCCCTACAGATGGATCTGGGGGGGGGGGGTGTGTTGGTAATACTCTCAATTAGTGTTCCCTTCTAACAGGTGACTGTAGCTTTTGTCAAGCTGACATATAACTAGAGGTGCTCAGGCACCTCTAGACTGCGTCAAATTGACAATTAAACCTAACTAGGCCAGGTGTGATGGCACATGATTTAATCCCAGCACTCAGGGAAGCAGAGGCAGGCAGATCTCTGTGAGTTGGAGGCCAGCCTGGTCTACAAAGTGAATCCAGGACAGCCAAGGCTACGCAGAGAAATCCTGTCTCGAAACAAACAAAAACACACAAAACAAAACAAAAACAAAAAACCTAACGAGGACAGCCGCTTCGGGGGAGCAGAGGTTTTCAAGGCAAAAATCTGGGGCCACTATGCAAGTCTACTTCTGCTAGCTCTGAAATAAGAGTGGCAGCCAAGAAGGTGAGCTCTACAGCTCATGGATTTCTTCTTCTTCTTCTTTGTGTTTTTTCTTAATTTTTTTTTTTTTTTTTTTTTGGTTTTTCGAGACAGGGTTTCTCTGTGTAGCCTTGACTCTTCTGGACTCACTTTGTAGTCCAGGCTGGCCTCGAACTCACAGCGATCCGCCTGCCTCTGCTTCCCGAGTGCTGGGATTATAGGCGTGCGCCACCACACCCGGCTATAGCTCATGGATTTCATAAACCAAACCAAACAAACAAAAAGGGCCAGGTATAGTGGCACATGACTTTAATCCCAGCACTTGGGAGGCAGAGGCAGGCAGATGGATCTCTGTGTGTTAGAGGCGAGGCTGATCTACAAAAATGAGTCCAGGATAGCCAAGGCTGCACAGAGAAACCCTGTCTCAAAAAAAAGCCACTCTTCCCTTGGGCAGAACCACCTATTATGAATTAGATGTCAGTGTCCCCCAAATTCAAACCCCCAACATGATGTGTTAAGCGTAGGTTTTCTGCTGGGCATGGTGGCACAAATTCTTAATCCCAGCACTTGGCAAGCAGAGGCAAATGGACCTCTGTGAGTTTTAGGCCAGCGTGGTCTACATAGCAAGTTCCTGAACAATGTGCCTATGTCAAATAACAAAGCAAAAGAAGTGTGAGCAGTGGGTGGTGAGGAGGTCATGAAAACTGAGCCTTCAGCAGTGGAATCAGTCCTCATGTGAAAGCGGCTGAGCGCACTCTCTCTCTCTTTACCATGTAAAGGGAAGTGGGCTGGGACGTCCGTCTTCACGGATACAGGAAGCCGGCCATCTACAACCCCAGAGAGGCTAGACCTAACCATGCCGACCCCAACCTCAGACTGCTCACATGCAGGATGGTAGGAAACACGCCCCTGGTGTATAAGTGTGTGTACAGAATCATGTTGACAAACATGCTCACAGATTAGGAATGCTTGAGGCTCCAGTTCCACAGAGGACTCCACCAAGGCTGGGGTGGGGAAGGCCACTTGCCCATTGGGGGAGCAGAGCAGACCCCACGGTGAGGGCTTATGCACACAAGAACTTTAGGACTGGCCTCAGGAAACCCTTGAAGAGTGGAGAAAACAGACTGGTCAACAGCAAAAACAAAGGCAGGAGCCCGCAAGCCAGTGCAGTGTACCAGCCTTTACCTGCAGGGGGACAGAGTAGCCTGCCCTGTGCTCAGTCCTGAAACAAAGGCTGGCAGGGGCCTGCCATGACTCAGGGCTGACTGGCCACTGACTGGTTACTGTCACAGGCCTGGAACGTGGCCTGGCGTTCTTTCCCCCAGGCAGAATGGAAGTGAAGACAGATGTGGAATTCTAGAATAACTGAGAGACAACAAATCATTGGGGATGAGTAAGTCATATACAAAGTGTCCAAACAGGCCAAGCTCCAGAGACCCCCATGGGAGTCACCACGTGGAACTTTGCAAGACTGTTGCAGCCTCAGACGGCAATGAAATGGAGTGGAGAGAGTGAGGCGCCCAGGGAAAACAGAAATGCCAACGAGTAGAGTCCCATGGGGGGAGGGGCAAGAAGTCAGAGACTAAAGAAAAAGGCCGTCCTGAACAAAAGTGACAGAAGAAGATGTCTGTGCTACCAAAGCTCTCACCTTGATGAAGAGGGCAGCCAGCCCTGAAAACAAACCTGCTTTCCTATGTTAAATCCCCGAACACGAAGTTCAAGGAACTTTCCTTCCAAGACCAAGTTTGCTTCTATGCGTTGCCTCTTACCGCCCCCTAGTGACCGAGAATGTGAATGTGCGAGAGCAGTTGGAAGCTAAGGATCCCAGGATGGGCATGGATGGTGATGGTGATGGGGCCATGGCTGTGGTGGTGTGGGGAGACTTTTTTTTTGTTTCTCTGGTGTTGCAGGTCTCTGTGCAGTTTTGCAGTTCTCCTCGTGGGTCTCGACAGCTCTAGAGAATGGGATATACTCTCCTGTGGGGAGCCATGCCAAATTCTGCCAAATCCTGTGCTTTAGGCTGCACGCTGTTGTGGGGAACTGCAGCTGTGCTGGTACTGACCATTACTTGTTTTTCTCTGCAGTCGAAACATTGTGCTCCACTGGTTGCCTTCATTTTCCTAGTTTTGAGTCTTCCTCCCATATATAAGCAGTTCTGTTATGCCCAATAAATGGCATTCTCTTAGCACAAATGACTCACTGTTATTCTGTCTTTTCAATCCACAGACCCTCGCCATAGCCTAGACTAGCAGCGCCGCCGCTGCACTCTGCCCCCCACTCATTTCACTCAGGCACTGTTTTAGGTGCAGGCTTCTTCAGCCTTTTTTTTTTTTTAAACCTGGCTTTTGGTTTTGTTTGTTTTTTGAGAAAGGGTTTCTCTGTGTAGCCCTAGCTCTCCTGGACTCACTTTGTAGACCAGGCTGACCTCGAACTCACAGAGATCCGCCTGCCTCTGCCTCCCGGGTGCTGGGATTAAAGGCGTGTGCCACCACGCCCGGCTTTGGCCTTTCTTTCTTTCTTTTTTTCTTTCTTTCTTTCTGTTTGGTTTTTTTGAGATAGGGTTTCAGGTTGAGCCAACACAGCCACCCAGCTGCATAAGTATTTTCAAAGCACCCTCAGTGACATTAAAGACAATTACAAATACTGTAAGACCTCTCATTTCAGTTAGGCCCCCAAGACAAAAGACGGATTACTAAGAAAACAAAGACATTTTGCACAGGAAGTGCACATTAGGTGCCTCGAGAATGGTAATTATTTCACCAGTGCAGTGTACACTTTAAACAAATGCAGATTATACGCTAGATTCTGTGAAACCATCAAAAAGGCATCATCACCTTTCACTAGTGTTGGCAAACACTGAAAGGAGCACACTGGGAAGAAAAGCAGCTCTTTCACAATGTGAGCTTGAGGATGATTAACTCAATCACAGGAGAGCTCTGGGAAAGGCATAACCACAGTATAAAAGGAGGGCTGGCAGGATGGCTCAGTGGGTAAGCCAGGCAACCCGGGTTCAATCCCCAGGACCCAGGGCATGGAAGAGGAAAACCCACCCCAAAAAGCTCTCTGGCCTCCACACACCTGTACACACATGCAGAGGGATAAATTACTAAGTACAAAAATAGTGCCCCCTCGTCAACAGAAGAAATTCCTTCCCTGGTGGCTCTGCTATAGTTACACTCAGACGGGCCAACTCAGCAGCGCTCACTCCTTTTCCCTAAAACCTTACAATCTAGTCTGCAGTTTACATTTTAACTTTGACTTAGTCCCTCCACAAGCAAATTCCTAGCAGTCTACTTATCTTTTAAATGATTTGTTTATTCTTATTTTATGTACACTGGTTTTGTGTGAAGGTGTCAGAGCCTCTGGAACTGGAATTACACACAGCTGTGAGCTGTCATGTGGGTGCTGGGAGTTGAACCCAGGTAACTCTGGAAGAACATCCAGTGCTTTTAGCCACTGAGCCACCGCTCCAGCCCCAGTAACAATCAAGAGAAAGCAGTGATGGAGAGTCTACACAAACACAGCACAGCTCTAACAGAAACAAGGGGAGGGGAATGGAAGTAACAAAAGCAAGGCATAAAGAGCTGAGAAGTTAAAGGGAATCCTGGTTACTCAGACAATGAGAATACTCTAGCAGCTGGGTGCAGAGTAAGTGGTTCTCACTTAGCACCCTGGGAAAGCAGCAAAATGCCAGCAGTGACAGCTGCTTCCTAACAAAAGTCCTGACAAATTCGGAAAAACACCTGCAAACAAAGCCTGGTT
Source organism: Acomys percivali (assembly GCA_907169655.1). Taxonomy (NCBI): domain Eukaryota; kingdom Metazoa; phylum Chordata; class Mammalia; order Rodentia; family Muridae; genus Acomys; species Acomys percivali. The sequence goes on from OU015746.1 coordinate 123,565,976, forward strand.
TGAGTATGTTTACAAATCACGCCGGTTGTGGTGGCACACACCGGTAGGATTTGCTGAAGGAGGCAGAGGCAGGAGGATCATGAGTTCGAGGCCAGCCTGGACTACACATTTTAAGCCGGGCGTGGTTGCGCACGCCTTTAATCCCAGCACTCGGGAGGCAGAGGCAGGCGGATCACTGTGAGTTCGAGGCCAGCCTGGTCTACAAAGTGAGTCCAGGACAGCCAAGGCTAACACAGAGAGACCCTGTCTCGAAAAACCAAAAAACAAACAAACCAACAAACAAAAAATACAAATCTCATATGAGGGCTGAGTTTGCTATTTCAAAATAAGTAACTCCATACTTTTAAAAAAAGGATTTTTAAAAATCCTACATAACAGCCAGGCGTGGTGGCGCACGCCTATAATCCCAGCACTCGGGAGGCAGAGGCAGGTGGATCGCTGTGAGTTCAAGGCCAGCCTGGTCTACAAAGCGAGTCCAGGACAGCCAAGGCTACACAGAGAAACCCTGTCTCGAAAAACTAAAAAAAAAAAAAAAAAATCCTACATAATAACTGGGCACTGTTGGGGCATACCTGTAATCCCAGTTCTCAGGGAGGCAGAGGCAGGTGGATCGCTGTGAGTTCAAGGCCAGTCTGGTCTACAAAGCGATTCTAGGACAGCCAAAGCTACACAGAAAAACCCCCGTCTTGAAAATCAAAAACAAAGAAACAGCAAACAAAGAAACTGTACATAATTAATAACACAAAGCGTGAATGCAATCCTTAAAACAATCCTGTATTGGAAGGAACTACTGAAGAATATAGCAAATAAACACATCCTAGCACTGAAAAACTACAAACTCCACACAATGCAGAGCTTGAATGAAAGAAAGAAAGAAAGAAAGAAAGAAAGAAAGAAAGAAGGAAAAAGAAAAAAATCACATGAAAGAAATTACAAAATCAATCAGGTGGTGGTGGAGCACGCCTATAATCCCAGCACCCAGGGAGGCAGAGGCAGGTGGATCCCTATGAGTTCGAGGCCAGCCTGGTCTACAGAGCGAGTCCAGGACAGCCAAGGCTACACGGAGAAATCTTGTCAACAAAAACAAAGAAACAAACAAAATAAAACGAAATAAAAACGTATATTAGAAATGGGAAATGCTATTTATCATCATAGTTTAGGTGACTGTGGGTGGGATTAGGGCCAAGTCAATCATCGTGGATTTGGGGCAGAGAGTTGCTATGCCTTTTCTCATTATCAGCACATCCAAGGAACCCTCGTCACAGACGGCAGCCACTTTGTGACATTCCAAATGAATATGAGATATGAGATATAAAATATGTGCCACACAACATATGTTATATTGAGAGTTTCATTATATGAGCATGGGTTAAGGACAGAAGGGGTCCAGGGAGAGACAAAGACAGAGAAATAAGAGCGAAACAACAAAGAGAGGGGAAGAGAGAATTAGAAAGGAGACGGGTTGGAGGGTGGAGGAGGGAGAGCAGGAGGGAGAGGCAGGTGGGTTTGTCCCTTTATGCACTCCTGGGAAGGACACGCCCAGCGGCAGGTAGGTGATGACGTCACAGGTTGCTAAGCCGACTGGGGCAGAATCCTAACAACTGGCCTGGCCTCTGCCAAGCAGCACGGGCAAAATGGAGTCTCCATTTGCATGGGAAAGTGTCTGTTGGGTTCTGCCTCTGTCTTCTCGCTAAACTTTGTAAACACCTCGCTAGAATAAACTCCTATTTTGGGAGAGCGTAGAGTGTTGCTTGGTGTTAGAGTGCTTGCCCAGCACGTACAGGCTCTGGGTTTGATTCCTAACACTGAAAAAATATCAATCTTTATTTGTGTCTACACACATGCCATACAAATAGACTAAGTGATACATGACGCCCCCTCCCCAACACACATATGATCTTATCCTCCCCTTAGGAGTTCGTATATGTAGAACACTTTGGTTCTGACAGGCTTAAATCATGTTACATTTACAACACAAAACCAAACTTTGGCGATCACATTGGTTACTCATGTAAACAGATTCTTTCTTTCTTTCTTTCTTTCTTTCTTTCTTTCTTTCTTTTGTTTTTTGTTTTGTTTTGTTTTTTGAGACAGGGTTTCTCTGTGTAGCCTTGGCTGTCCTGGACTCCCTTTGTAGACCAGGCTGGCTTCGAACTCACAGCGATCCGCCTGCCTCTGCCTCCCGAGTGCTGGGATTAAAGGCGTGCACCACCACCGCCCGGCTTTCTTTCTTTCTTTTCTTTCTTTCTTTCTTTCTTTCTTTCTTTCTTTCTTTCTTTCTTTCCTTCCTTCCTTCCTTCCTTTTAATATGCATCGGTGTTTTGCCTGCATGTGTGTGTCTGTACAGGAGGGTCAGATCTTGGAGTTACAGACTGTTATGAGCTACCTTATAAGTGCTGGGAATTAAACCCCAGTTCTCTAAAAGAGCAGTCAGTCCTCTTAACTACTGAGTCATATCTCCAGCCCTGTGACTGGTTGTTTTGTTTTGCTGTTTTTGTTTTTTACTTTCTCGAGACAGGGTTTCTCTGTGTAGCCCTAGCTGTCCTGGACTCACTTTGTAGACTAGGCTGGCCTTGAACTCACAGCGATCCACCTGCCTCTGCCTTCTGAGTGCTGGGATTAAAGGCGTGCACCACCACCACCCAGCTGAGAAGAGCCACTTTTAATCCAAATATTTTGAAGTGGGGAGATCAACCTTTAATCTGGACCAACCTTCTGGTGACAGCCGATAGGACACAGAAGAAGGAAGTTCCTCTTCGCAGTCTTGCCCTGCCTCTCATGGGTAAGGCCATTCCTTCACTGGAACAGAGGCCACACCCTCAGGGTTCTGGCCTACACTGCAGACCAGCTGAGAAGTCCAGCCTCATGGATTCTGGTACTTTCCGCTGGTAGACAGCCATTGTTGGACTAGCTGGACCACAGCTGTTAAACCATTCTTTATTTGGTTGATTTTGTTGTTGTTGTTTTGTTTTCTTTTTCGAGACAGAGTTTCTCTGTGCAGCCCTGGCCTTCCTGTAGACGCAGGCTGGCCTTGAGCTTAAGAGATCTGCCTGCCTCTGCATCCCCCAGTGCTTGGATTAAAGGTGTGCACCAGCATGCCTGGCTTTGCTAAGCCATTCTAATAAATTTCCTTAATATAAATTCATTCTACTAGTTTCATTAGTCTAGAAAACACATAGACAATTAATAAGTCACAAGCTGGGAGGTGGTGGTGCATGCCTTTAGTTCCATCACTGGGGTGGAGGCAGAAGCAGGCAAATCTCCATGAGTTTGAAGGCAGCCTGGTCTACAACAGAATTTCCAGGGCAGCCAGAGCTACACAGAGAAACATTGTCTCAGAAAAAAAAAATACTGTCAGAGTTTGGTAATCTGCTGAAGAAAGACTCCAAGGCAGTATGCAAAAACAAAGAGTGTTTTTATTCTAGCACATTAGGATTGCCTCTCTCCTCTAGAGGGCCACCCCAAAATGAGCACGCAGGCTCAATTTATAGACAGTTGGAGTGATCTGTGACAACAGAATTGAGTCAGAGTGTACCAGGGGATTCAGGACTGGATGTTTGGTTGGTTATTGAGGACTTTTGAGTCACTGAAGTTTTGGCTCTTACTCAGGAGTTGGCCTTTAATTTGACTGCATGGGGCCAGCTGTGTTCTTTACCAAGGCCATGAATAAAAACATGGTATCTAGTCAATTTGTTCTATAAACTGATTAGCTGCCCATGAGCTGTCCATAACTTGTGTTTTTCTTTTTCCAGGAGATGTTAGAAACTTGGCCTAGTTAGACAGAGTGAAAACCTGAAGCCTGTCATGGAGTTGGTCTAGTCAAGCAACTGGGGTCATTGAGGGGTTTGGGGTCCCTGGGGTTGGGTCCCTTCAATATTACTAATAATGTCACATCATGCATAGGAACACATTGCTTTAATCCTAGCACTTGGGAGACAGGCAGGTGGATCTTTGCAAGTTCAAGGTCAGCCTGGTCTACAGAATGAGTTCCAGAATAACCAGGGCTACTGTGTGAGACCCTGTCTCAAACAGAACAAAACAATAGGTCTTGTGCGCGATGGTGGCGCATGCCTTTAATCCCAGCACTCGGGAGGCAGAGGCAGGCGGATCGCTGTGAGTTCGAGGCCAGCCTGCTCTACAAAATGAGTCCAGGACAGCCAAGGCTACACAGAGAGACCCTGTCTTAAAAAACAAAAACAAACAACAAAAGCAGAAAGTATTTTATTTTATTTTTTGGTTTGGTTTTTGGTTTTTCGAGACAGGGTTTCTCTGTGTAGCCTTAGCTGTCCTGGACTCACTGTGTAGATCAGGCTGCCCTCGAACTCACAGCGATCCACCTGCCTCTGCCTCCCGAGTGCTGGGATTAAAGGCGTGCACCACTTGCAGAAAGTATTTTAAAAGGGGGTGAGATGGCTCAGAGGGGAAAAGTCCTCTTCCAGAGTGTAGGAACCAGGCCCGACTGGGCTGCCTGCCTGTCTTGCTGTTTCATGTCCTGTTTCTAGCAGCTTCCACCTCTGTGTTTATCTTGCTTAGCTAGTCGTGTTTACTGCTCTGAGAACGCGCCCCTCCCTTCCTCGAAACTTTTCCTCCTGTGTGCGATTACCTCTTGAGGGATTTCACCTGGGAGGAGGATTCCTGTTTGGCTGCCTGTAAGAAGGCTCTTTGGAACTCTGGAAAGGATAATAAACCACTGCCGTAGCCGGGCGGTGGTGGCGCACGCCTTTAATCCTAGCACTCGGGAGGTAGAGGCAGGCAGATCGCTGTGAGTTCGAAGCCAGCCTGGTCTACAAAGGGAGTTCAGTACAGCCAAGGCTACACAGAGAAACCCTGTCTGGAAAAACCAAAAATAAAATAAAATAAAATAAACCACTGCCGTGGCTGCTGCTCTCTTAGCACGAAGGACCCGCTGTGTTATTGTGTGTGTGTGTGTGCACGCGCGTGTGTGGCGCGGGCGTCACACCAGAGGACCCAGGTTTGGTTCCCAGCACCCACATGGTGACTCACAGTTATGCATAAATGAAGTTCCAGAGGACCCAACACCCTCTTCTGGTCTCCCCCAGGCGCCACGTACGCACAGAGAAACATTCGGGCCCCAAAAAAATGGGGCGTGGGCCGGGCATGGTGGCGCACGCCTTTAATCCCAGCACTCGGGAGGCAGAGGCAGGCGGATCGCTGTGTGTTCGAGGCCAGCCTGGTCTACAAAGCGAGTCCAGGACAGCCAAGGCTACATAGGGAGACCCTGTCTCAAAACACCAAAAAAAAAAAAAAAAAAAAATGGGGCATGGGGGTGCAGAAGGAGACATGCGGAGGTGAAGCAGATCACCCGGAGATGAGCTCTGCTGACCCCACCCCACCAATAACAGGCAGCGAATTCAGTGAGGCGTCCTGGCAGAGTCGAGGAGGGAGTGGTGACTGAGGCTGGGCGACAGGGTCTGCTTCACAGAGGAGGCGGCACAAAGCAAAGTTCACAGCTATTTAAATCATTACTCTCAAGGCATGCCCACCCCAGAACCTGTGAGTGTGGCCTCATTTAGGAAAGGTCACTGCCCTGGTTTGAATGAGGACGACCTCCATGGACACAGTATGTTTGAATACTCGGTCCACAGCTGGTGGAACCGTTTTGGGAAAGATAGGAGGCGTGTCCCTGCTGGAGGAGGCGTGTCCCTGCTGGAGGAGGC
>OU015746.1:123581260-123599503 GCA_907169655.1 Acomys percivali
TATTTTATGTATAAAACATAGAGAAGTATTCTATAGAAATAATTATTTAATGTATGTAAAATGCAGAGCTATATAGTAAAAGTGGAGGCCAAGGATCAATTTAATTATCAAAACCTGTACATAGTAAAAAATTGATTTGTCAAGCCGGGCGTGGTGGCACACGCCTTTAATCCCAGCACTCGGGAGGCAGAGGCAGGCAGATCGCTGTGAGTTCGAGGCCAGCCTGGACTACAAAGTGAGTCCAGGACAGTCAAGGCTACACAGAGAAACCCTGTCTCGAAAAACCAAAAAAAAAAAAAAAAATTGATTTGTCTTCATGGTAGCATATGAGGCTGGTGCTAGTACTACAGTTAAGGAAGCTATTCTCAGAAGTTTCCATATTGGTCGAAGTTATTAAATGGTACAGATGGGTTTGAACCAGTGACCTCGTCCAGCCAAGGCAAAGACATCGGAGGACCCTAGGAAAGCAATGAGCTGGCTCCAGGTAGTAGGTGTAGAGGCACAGTGTGAGGTTAGGGAGTTCCTGGAAAGAAAAAAGAATGTGTAAGAGGCTGGAGGCAGCATCCAGGGAAGATGTTAAGGATAAACGTGGGCAGTTCTGAGGGATGGTGCTCTGGGTGGGGTGTGGAGAGCTGAGGGGGAGGAGCCTGTGTGTCATTGAGGAGTCATAGGAGTGCTCTGTGAAGGCACTTAAACATGGGTGTGACTGGACTGGATTTGCATTTCATAAAATGTCTTTCAGTAAAGACTGGTGTGGTGGCACACGCCTTTAATCCCAGCACTCTGGAGGCAGAGGCAGGCAGATCATTGAGTTCAAGGCCAGCCTGGTCTACAAAGTGAGTCCAGGACAGCCATGGCTACACAGAGAAACAGTGTCTTGAAAAACAAAACAAAACAAAACAACAAAGAATAAATAAATAAAAGGAAAAAGAAAGGAAAAAAAAAGTCTTTCAGTAGCAGCTGCCTAGGTTCAAAGGTTTGGAAAAGGAGTCTGGAAACCACTTCTCTCCCTGGCTCAGGAGAGCTGGAAAGTAATGACGCTCTTGAGAACACAGTCTAGAGAACTCTCAAACATCTGCTCAGAGAGCAACGCAGCACAGTTTGTGCTAGCAAGATTCCTAAATGTCCTTCGACAGAGAGTAAATCAATGAATCGTTGTACGGTCTCGTAACAAAATACCATATGGTGGGTGCAATGAATGAAGAAGAGCAACGTGTGTCAGCAGGAAAAACAGTGAGACTGAGTGAGGGAAGCAGGCTGCAGGGGTTACAGACAGCATGACATCATTTTAGCAAAGTTAAACTCCTACGTAGCAACACTCTCTCACGTTTGTGATTTTACTGTGAAGGCTCAAACCCTGAGATATGTGGCTGAAGGGCCTATTTAACATATCAAACCAGTCTTGGCCGCCAGGTTCTCCCAGCATCCCTCAGTCTAACCCTACCTTTTACAGAGCAGGACTGGCATACCCTGCTCTCCCTGGGCTGCCCTTCCCTATATGACCCAGACACTTTGGTTACCTGTCCCTGTTTTGTACCGTGGCCCTCCTGTTTGCTGCTCCTAGCTCCCCTCTGTCCCCTCCCCCACCCCCTCCCCCATCTCCTGTCCTGACTCAGGGTCACATGCACTCTGGACTCTCCTGGATGTCCCTGCCTCTCTTTGGCTGTGCTTCCCCTTTCATCTACAATAAACTCTTTCCTCTCCTCTGCCTAAGAAGAGTCATGTCCTTTCCTTTTTATTTCTTTTTTCATACATTTTCAAATGTCTGTAGCATGAAATGGATAATAGTAATTTCATGACGATATACTGGGGTTAGGACTGAGGACAAGGATGGGTTAGTTGTGTGTGCGTGTGCGTGTGCGTGTGCGTGTGTGTGTGTGTGTAAGTAAAATCATAAATAAGATAATGTTAAGAATTTTAATAAATGAGCTGGGTGTGGTGGCGCACGCCTTTAATCCCAGCACTTGGGAGGCAGAGGCAGGCCGATCACTGTGATTTTGAGGCCAGCCAGGTCTACAAAGCAAGTCCAGGATAGTCAAAGAACCAAAAAAAAAAAAACCCAAAAAAAAAAACAAACAAAAACAAAAACAACCCCCCCCAAAAAAGAAAACAAAGACTTTTAATAAATGAAAGCAGTCTTTATAATTCTCTGTACTCAACTGTATATTATTTTGAATATATTTTATTAATAATCTTAAAAAATTAAGCTTGGGCCAGGCAAGGTAATGCACGCGTGTAACCCCAACACGCGAGAAGCAGAGGCAGGTGGATCACTGTGAGTTCGCGGCCAGCCTGGTCTACAGAGTGAGTCCCGGACAGCCAAGGCTACACAAAGAGACCCTGTATCATAAAACAAACAAAAATAAAGAAATTAAATTAAATTTGGGTCTCACGTCTGTAAACCCATCACTTGGGAGGCAGAGGCAGGTGGATGGCTGTGAGTTCAAGGCTAGCCTGGTCTACAAAGTAAGCTCCAAACAGCCAAGGCTACACAGAGAGACCCTGTCTCATAAAACAAACAAAAATAAAGAAATAAAATTAATTTGGGTCTCACGTCCGTAAACCCATCACTTGGGAGGCACAGGCAGGTGGATGGCTGTGAGTTCAAGGCCTACAAATCCAGTCCAAGACAGCCAAGACAACACAGAGAAACCCTGTCTCAAACAAAGCAAAACAAAACAAAATTAAATTTGGATCTGAAAGTGTGCTATTGCCTCAGCAAAGAAAGAAGGGCATTCTGATCACAGGATTTGGGGGCCACTGGTAAGTCAGGAAGAGGAGCCGGGCATGGGCTGAGGCAGGAACAGCAGGAATGAGGAAGCCGCAGGATAAAGGAAGCAGGTGGTTGTTGGGTCCTGTGAAGGCAGAGAGAGTGGATGGCATCCAGATGACTGCTACTGAGTGGGTGGTGGAGCCGATCCCGAAGAAAGGGAATGTAGGAAAAAACAGGTTTGACTGGGGTGTGGTGCACAGACGGTTTCAGACATGTTTGCTATTAAGTTCTTCCTGGGAGAAATGTCCAATATGCAAATTCAAACCAGAGGTTCAAGGTGTGGAACAGAAATATAAATGTAGTCACTGGATAAGTAAGTCTTACTTTAGGGATGAATACAAATGGGTACTTTGTATAACAATTAATGTTAGCACTCCAGAGGCAGAGGCAGGTGGATCGATGTGAATTCAAGGCCAGCCTGGTCTACAAAGTGAGGGCAGGAAAGCCAAGGCTAAACAGAGAAACCCTGTCTTGAAAGAGTTTTTTAAAAATTAATATTTTGTTTGTTTGTTGTTTTGTTTGCTTGTTTGTTTCTGAGACAGGGTTTCTCTGTGTAGCCTTGGCTGTCCTAGACTGGCTTTGTATACCAGGCTGGCCTCGAACTCATAGAGATCCTCTTGCCTCTGCCTCCTTGAGTGCTGGGATTACTGCTGTGCGTCACCACAGCTAGTTTAAACTGTTTTTAATAGAAGAACCATTATACAGAGTAATAAACTAATTCTGAGGCTGGAGAGATGGCTCAGGCATTAAGAACATTTGCAGCACTTACAGAGGACCCTAGCTCAGCTCCCAACCCCCACACATCACAACTGCCTGTAACAACAGCACCAGGGGATCTGACGCCCTCTTCTGGCCTCTCTAAGGCACTACTGTCATGTACTTCATGTTTCATCTTAAGGTCCTGGGGGAGGATCTGGTGTGGTCTTGGTCATACAGACAGCACAAAGGTTACTAGGCTGTTAACCACCTCTGGTCCTATTTGTAAGAGTCTGGGGAGCCAGACGTAGCCTGGCCCTACAGACAGCACAGAGGTCACCAGGCCATTAACTACATCCATACTCAGCCTTCTAGGTGGAAACCAGGCTATTAGACCTGAATGTTTAACATTATTGGTTTCCCATAGTGCTTATCCGTGAGCATTAGGACTTTGTGCCTTCTGAAAGAAATGTCACTCTTCTAGACTTATCTTCTGGAGAAGAACATACAGACATACTTAAGAAAAGCAGGCTGGGCGGTGGTGGCGCACGCCTTTAATCCCAGCACTCGGGAGGCAGAGGCAGGCGGATCGCTGTGAGTTCGAGGCCAGCCTGGTCTACAAAGCGAGTCCAGGACAGCCAAGGATACACAGAGAGACCCTGTCTTGAAAAACCAAAAAAAAAAAAAAAAAAAAAAAAGCTAATTTCACCAATCGCTTTGTAATAACCATGCACATTGCGACTATTTTATGAATATTTAGTTGGCTCATTTTGATAAGTAGAATTCTTTCTATACTGAAAGTCATTCAATGATGATCTTAATTTTGTGCTAATAATTCTGAGATTTTCATTTAATAAGTAGGTCATTATTTCTTTTCTTTCTTTTGTTTTTTCTTTCTTTCCTTTTTTTTTCCTTTTTCTTTCTTGACTTTTTGAGAGAGGGTTTCTCTGGCTGTCCTGGAACTCTCTTTGTAGACCAGGCTGACCTTGAACTCACAGAGATCCACCTGCCTCTGCCTCTTGAGTGCTGGGATAAAAGGCATGTGCCACCACCATACTTAGCTTCAATATTTCTTTTTTAAGTTTTACTTCTTTTTTGTTTTGTTGTTTTTTTGTTTTGCAAAACAGGGTCTTACTAAGTAGCTCTGGCTGTTCTGTAGGGTTTCTGGGCTTTGGGGAGGGGGAGAGAGGGAGGGAGGGAGAGAGAGAGAGAGAGAGAGAGAGAGAGGGAGAGGGAGAGGGAGAGGTGAAGGGTGCTGATGTGGGAGACACGCATAGGTGTCTTTTTTGTTTTGTTTTGTTTTTGTTTTTGTTTTTGGAGACAGGGTTTCTCTGTGTAGCCTTGGCTGTCCTGGACTTGCTTTGTAGACCAGGCTGGCCTCGAACTCACAGAGATCCGCCTGCCTCTGCCTCTCGAGTGCTGGGATTAAAGGCGTGCGCCACCACCGCCTGGCACAGGTGTCTTTATAAGGAGAGGGACTCTAAAGAGAAGAGAAGCCATGGAGTACAGCGGCAGATGCTGAGTGACATGGCCATAGTGAAGGAAGGAATACTAGCAGTCACCAGACTCTCAAAGAAGCAGGAAATAGGCTCAACTCTCAACCCTCCAGAGGCCTTTCTTGGGGCATATTAATACCGATTTTTAAATTGTGGCCTTGAGAACTGTGAGAGAATAATTGCCTGTTGCTTTAAGCCACTAAAGCAAAATTTTAATATCCCACATAGTAGAATACTACTTGGTCAGCAAATGGAACAAACTATCAACATACAGAACAGTTTGGATGAATCTGAGATGCGCCCTGTTTAGTGGAAGGAACCAAGCTAGAAAGGCATACTATACAATTTCATTTATATGGTGTGTTAGCTAGGGTTGTTGTTGTGGTTGATTTATCAGTATGGCCTAATAATGTTTATTATTAGCCCTAAACTATTATTATGGTGGTATTTTCCAACCTGCTAGCAATCAGTCAAGACATAGACACCTGTTATATTTTAAAATAGCCTTAGTTAACCTGGGGCAGGGCAGATAATAATCCCCTAAACTCCATCCCACATTGGGACAGGTATCCCTTACCCTGCCCCAATCCCATGCCATCTGCTTCTAATAACTTCTATCAAGCTACCTCCCATCCATAATCTCAAATTATCATCATTTGGGCCAAATCTCCATCCATGCCGGCCATGTGCTTTCTCTCCACCTAACCCATGGTGTAGCCCCCTTCTTCTAGCTCTTCTCCTTCCCAGGATTCATTCATTCAATTCATTCATTCATTCATTCATTCATTCATTCATATTCTCTCTCTCTCTCCCTCCCTCCCTCCCCAAAGCCCAGAAACATTAGCCACACCTCTCCCACTTGACCCGGCCCCAGGCATGATGGCTTTTTAATTGATCAAACAGGACTAAGCTCTTAGGCAGGGTTCAAACAATCTTCATCAGACCAACCTCCAATAGGTTGTACTGCTGAGAAGAGACGCCATGACCAAAGGATGCTGGGAACCGAACTGGAGTCCTCTGGATAAGCAGCAAGTGCTTTTAATCATGGAGTCTTTTCTCTGGGCCCCTTAATAGTCCTTGTGTTGCTTTTGCCTGTTTTAACGATGAATTAATTGACGGTGGTAATGGTGCTGTAAAGTGTTGTTAGTGAGAAGCGGACTACATCACAGAAGATGGTTACTAAGAACAACCTCTGAGAAGGACAAGACATTCACAAATACCGTACAGACTCTTGAGGCACAAAGGTGAGAGGGACTTTGTCCTTTGTGGATGCAACTAAGGTCGGGGACCTTGAGCTGAGGAGATAGGCTATGCTGGGGAGCCCACTCTAACCACTTGAGCCTTTGAGGCGGAGAACTGTCTCAGAAACATGAGAAACTCTGGCTGGCTTTAAAGACGGAGGTACAGCTTCGCTGTCGTACTTTTAAACAACTGTTTTTATTTTGGTTTCTTTAAATCTCTTTCTCCCTACTCCACCCCAATCTAACACCCCAACTCCAGGTAGGGGGGAAGGAAGGTTAGTGGGGAAAAGGGGTATGGTTTCCTTAGCTGCTTCCTACTGTTTAGGGTCGTTGGGTGCCTTTGGGCAAGTCTGATCTTCGTTTTAGGATATCTCTGACTTCTTGTTGTCACAATGCATCAACAGCAACCAGGAGCAGCGGGGGAGGAGGGGGACACCAGCAGCCTTCTTCTTTCTCTCCTAGCCTGACCACACCCCTGAACAAGGTAGTTCATGGCTGACAAACACCATGTGTCCTCTCTGGAGACAATTATCAGCTGTGGACAAACTGGAGTAGCCCCCAAATCCCACACCTGGGATTAAAACAGAAACATGTTTACATATAACCCAGAACTTCCACAACCCAGCTCAGCGAGGCAAATCATACAGGCAATCTCTAGACAATTAAATCTTTTGTTTGTTTGTTTGTTTTGCTTTTTCAAGATAGGGTTTCTCTGTGTAGCCTTGACTGTCCTGGACTCACTTTGTAGACCAGGCTGGCCTCGAACTCAGAGAGATTCGCCTGCCTCTGCCTCCCAACTGCTGGGATTAAAGGCGTGCGCCACCACCACCCAGCCAAATAAATCATTCTTGACAACACCCAACAAAAAGACAGAGCCCTCACCGGAAGCCTGTTTGGGCTGAGTTCTGCCGACAGCCTGAATGAACTGGAAGCAGGTTCCTTCCTCGAGCCTCCAGAGAGGAGTGGAAGCCTCCCCACTTGTGTTGGCCTCACTGGACTACAAACAAACGGCCCAAATAAGCCATGCTGCACTTGGACTCCTGTCCTATACATTGTGGCCTTGGAGACTATGCAAATCTAGATTTTTGCAGTCCCTCCAGCCTAGGGTGGGAGCAGCCCCCCATGTTTCCAGTGCCCAGGACGCCACGCATTCCTTCTTGCCTCCTCTGTGTCCATCACTATCAATTCACAGTATAAAGTTCCTGTTGGGCGCGGATCACACCCAGTGGTGGTGCCGATCCTACTTCAGCTCCTGCGCATGCGCGGATAAGGGCACGACAACAATGTTTCTCTTTCCCCTCCCTCACGGGGATATGCTAATAAGGCATTGGCTGGAGGGCCAATCCCCCCTCCCGCACGGGGGAATGTTAATGAGGCATTGGCTGGTGGACCAATCAGCCAGAGACACACCACGCTAGGGCCTGCATATAAGCAGCGAGCTCCGAGGGCTTGGGGTCTTTCTCTTCAGCTTCAAAGGCGCTCCCAATAAAGCCTGATCGAGAAGGATCCTGGTGTCGGTGTCTTTCCTGCTGGCGGGGAGGTCGCGACAAGTTCCTTCTGCTTAAAAAAAAAAAACCAGAGTGGGCTGGGCGTGGTGGCACGTGCCTTTAATCCCAGCACTCGGGAAGCAGAGGCAGGCAAATCGCTGTGAGTTCGAGGCCAGCCTGGTCTACAGAGCGAGTCCACGACAGGCAAGGTTACACAGAGAAATCCTGTCTCCAAAAACAAAAACAGAAACAAAAAAACCCCAAACATTTATTAAAAATAGCTAAGCGAGCCGGGCGTGGTGGCGCACGCGCCTTTATCCCAGCACTCGGGAGGCAGAGGCAGAGGCAGGCAGATCTCTGTGAGTTCGAGGCCAGTCTGGTCTACAAAGCGAGTCCAGGACAGCCAAGGCTACACAGAGAAACCCTGTCTCAAAAGACCAAAAAAAAAAAAAAAAAAAATAGCTAAGCATTGGGCAATGGTGGCTCACCCCTTTGATGCCAGCACTCAGGAGGCAGAGGCAGGTGGATCTCTGTGAGTTTGAGGCCAGCCTGGTCTACAAAGCAAGTCCAGAGCGACCAAGGCTACACAGAGAAACCCAGTCTCAAAAAAGACAAAACAAACAACAAAGCCTAAGGGAATAGCTCAGTTGGTAAAGGGCTTGCCTCCTAAATGAGAGGGCATGAGTGAGTCTGGCTCCCAGAACCTATGAAAAAAGCCAGGCACCACAGTACATGCCTGTAATGCCAGCAGTGGTGAAGTGGGGAGCGGATAGAGACAGGCAGTGGCGCAGAGGCCTGCAGGCCAGCGAGTCTTACCCCCTTGGCAAAGTTCCAGGCCAACAAGAGACCTCGTCTCAAACAAAAAATGGAAAGGGAGGACTCACCACTCTCCCACCTTTATACACAGACACAGACCCTTGTCTTTCTCAGTTTTGGGTCCAGTGGTCATCTCAAGGTACAGGTTTTGAGTGACCACTCAGAGCCAAGTGAGTTGCCCTAAGCTCACAGGCTTAGATGAAACCTGAGTCTTGTCGGTGGAGAAAGGAGGTTAACAACACTCTCAAACATCCCAAAGTCACGTTGGATTGCCAAAGCCAGCAGCTTGCCCTCCCCTCCCCTTCCCTCCCCTCCCTACCCCTTCCCTCCCCTCCCCTCCCTACCCCTCCCCTCCCCGTTCTCCTGAACAGGCGTCTTCCCATCAGTTTAGAGTAGCCCAGGCACACACCCAGTGCAGATCTGGTCAAGCAGGCCAGAGTGAGACTTTCTGTTTTCCTGTCACAGAGAGGAGCAGAGGTTGCTTCCCCACCCCTCTTCCTGCCAGGAACTTGGATGTGATGTCCTCTGAGGTGGCAGCAGCTATCTTTTTTTGTTTGTTTGTTTTGTTTTTTGAGACAGGGTTTCTCTGTGTAGCTTTGGCTGTCCTGGACTCACTTTATAGACCAGGCTGGCCTCGAACTCACAGCGATCCACCTGCCTCTGCCTCCCGAGTGCTGGGATTAAAGGCGTGCACCACCGCCACCCGGCTACAGCAGCTATCTTATGGTCAGGAGATAATAAGAATTTTTGTTGTTTGTTTGTTTTTGTTTTTCAAGACAGGGTTTCTCTGTGTAGCCTTGCCTGTTCTAGACTTGCTTTGTAGACCAGGCTGGCTGGCCTGGAACTCACAGCAATCTGCCTGCCTCTGCCTCTTGAGTGCTGGAATTACAGGAGTGGGCCACTGCCCCAGATGACAAGCACAATTTTAAGAGCCACTGTGGCTTTTAAACCATGGTCAGTGTTGACATAACCTTTTCCAAATCCTGTGAGCTCTTCATGTGGAACTAGACCTTAGAAACCTCCGACTTGCACTTCACAGAGATTTGCAGTTGTGTACACAGGCAGTGTGTGTGTGTGTGTGTGTGTGTGTGCGTGTTAGTGTGTGCATGTGTGTGTTCCTTTACTATAAATAATATCTTCCTTTACAATAAATAGCACATATAGTTTTGGTGAGTTTCTGGTTCTGAGCAGATAGGGCTTCTGGGTTTTTGTCTGGCATGGAAGGAACTTTGTAGTCACTGCTCTGCTCTCCCTGACCAAAAGAAAACCCAACACCTTATCTTAGATCCATCAGAGAACCAGACTGTATGGAAAAGAACCACCTCCAACACCAGAGAGCCAAAATCAGCTTACCAGAGCAAACTGTAGGGACTAGTCCCGAGCCAGGAAATGGAGGATGGGTGAGCTGATGGGTGCTCGCGTGACACTTTTGAGACCTACCAAGTCAGGGCATTTCTTCATAGCATAGCTTTCCTCAGGAGAGCCTTGAGCCTGGCTTTCCTGGGGTGAGCAACGCAGCTCCACTTCTGCCCTATCAAAGGGAAAAATTGAAACGCATTAGTAAAGTAGGGTACAGGCTAACAAAAAGATGGAGAACTCACAGACGGTTGAGCACCCTGCCGCCTCTGCCCTACCTCTCCATGACATTACTAATGGCCTCTGTTCAGCAGCAGGGTCCTTTGCTACCAATAGGGAACACTAGTCCAGAGATAGCTCCGCAACCCCAGAAGCTTGGCCAGCCTGGTCTACAAAGTGAGTCTAGAATAGCCAAGGCTACACAGAGAGACCCTGTCTTGAGAAAAAAAAAAGAAGGAGAAGAAGAAGAAGAAGAAGAAGAAGAAGAAGAAGAAGAAGAAGAAAAGAAAGAAAGAAAGAAAGAAAGAAAGAAAGAAAGAAAGAAAGAAAACCCAAAACCCAAACAGAAAACAAAAATACTTTTGAGCCAGGCATGGTGGTGCACCCCATTAATCCCAGAACTTGGGAGGCAGATACAGGTGGATCTCTGTGATTTCAAGGCCAGCCTGGTCTACAGATCGAGTCCAGGATACCCAGGGCTATTATACAGAGAAACCCTGTCTCAAAAAATAAAAACTAAAAAACAAAACCAGAAATGCTTTGATGTGTACCTGCTTACTTGTACATGTTAGTGTGGTTGTGAGAGCATGAGAAAATGTTTTCTTATGAAAACAAAAGTCACCAGATAAAGCACCAAGCAGATATCCTGGTCAATTTAACAGAATCATCGATCCAGCAAGTCAACTTCCTGTAATTTACTATAAGAAAACAATTAAAGATGCTCAACACAACACTGTGCATAACCCCATGGTAAGTAAAAGAATGGATACATTTAACAGAAAGAATAAGAAATTAGTCAAGTACAATAAATTACATATGTCATCTTTAACAATAAAAATACTGTAAACCAAGGCTACACAGAGAAACCCTGTCTCGAAAAGCCAAAAAAAAAAAAAAAAAAAAAAAAAAAAGAAAAGAAAAAAACCCAAAACAAAACAAAAACCAGAAAAAAACCCCAAAATACTAATGTATAATTATTTTTGTCATGGAAAATGTTTAATATAGTGATTATGTTGCATAATAGAGTAACAGCAAGAAAATGCCAGTTTATAAAACCGTACACACATTTGCTCCCATGCAATGCTCAAGGTACTAGAATTTAGAATAATGGCCACTTACCAGTGCATTGCTTCTCTGCAGTCTGTTTCATTGCTGGCTCTGCAAAGCTGGAGCTGCATGGCGTGTGCACCTCCCTCTGTCAGTCACGGGCCCTCATGTTTCTCTTATCAGTCTGGGGATCCGTCTTGACACTGCAGCAGGAGCAGGGCTCCCTGGGGCCTGCCTTGGCAGGTTCCTGCAATCGGCTGCTTTCCCCAGCACCCTGGCTGACCACTCAGTTGGCACTGTCTCCAAGGGGACCCACCCTACTGAAGGCAGGTTCCCACAGCCGCTCAGTACTACAAGGACTTGGGTGCCACGCCGCCCCCAGCAGGGTCTCCATTCCTCCCCTTCAGGAAGCTTCTTCCTTGCTGAGGAGATTGTGGTGGTTCCTGCTGGCTGCTTAAAATTCCTCAGCATTCTCTTTACTTCATAGTTCTTTAGTTTTTATTGCTGCTCATTTTATAATAATTTTTAAAATATTGCATCTATTCTCCCCCCTCTGTGTGTATGCAAACCACATATCTACGAGTACATGCTTTTTTTTTTTTTTTTTTTTAAAGACAGAGACATTGATCCATGCAGATTTTGTGAGCTTCTTTTGCATCTCGGTTTGCAACAGCGGCCACAGCATTTCACTGGACTCACATACCTTGAATTCTTCGCATTATTAACATTTCCCTGTAGTCTGGGTCACTTGGGTTCACTCCAATGTTATGACTTTATAAATAGAGCTGCAATAAATATCTTTTCTTTCTCTTTTTTTATTTTTTATTTTTTTATGGTTTTTCGAGACAGGGTTTCTCTGTGTAGCCTTGGCTGTCCTGGACTCACTTTGTAGACCAGGCTGGCCTTGAACTCACAGCGATCCGGCTGCCTCTGCCTCCCGAGTGCTGGGACTAAAGGCGTGCGCCACCACGCCTGGCCTAAATATCTTTTAAAAGCAATTGTTGACTTGCAAATATCCACTTTCTACTCTCATCTTTTTCCTTTGGGGACTGGAATTATGTTCAGTGGTTCTTTCACCGCGTGGCTTCTGGTCGGTCCCAGGCAGTAGATGACGGGGAAGGACTGCGGTGAGCTGACGCTCTAGTCTCTCTTCCCTCATTAGGTCTTCTAGAACTGACTATGGTCCTGTTCCCAAGATGACCTCCTCAGCAAAGTGCTCTTTTCCTTGGTCTCAGAACCTGCTCTTGTCATGTTGTTCTTGTTTGGCAGTGCTGAAGGTGAAAGCTAGGCTGCACACAACTAGCTAAGTAAGAAGTGTTCTACCACTGGGCCTCACTCCAAGACCCCCCAGCCCTTTTCTTTTGGACCCAAGGAGGGGTTGTGACCAGTCTGTTGCTGTTGGTGTAAGCTCTGGGTACCAGCCTGTGTTCTTCTTTCCTTTCCATCTCTGGAAAATAAGTCGCCTGAGGCATCCTTGGTAAGTGCCAGTTGTGTCCTGACTGATGCAGCTTTCGAGCACAAATGCTCTTCCACATTGAAAAGTCCTAGGTGGGGGAAATTGCTAGGACATTATCTTGTTTTTTTAAACCCTGCAATTTATGTTTTAGAAAGACTGCCTGTCTATTCTCTTGGCTTCATAGAGCTTCACCCTTAAAGAATGTACAATCGAAAGGGCTGGGTAGGTAGGTTAGGAGTTGAGAGGACCCAGATCTCCATCAGAGCACCCATGTGAAGGACACAACCATACAACTTCAGTTCCAAGATCCCATGCCCTCTTCTGGCCTGTGGGGACACAAGGCGTGTATGTAGCACACAAACTCACATGCAAACAAAACATTAGCTGGCCATGGTAGCACATGACTTTAATCTTAGCACTTGGAATGCAGAGGTAGGCAGATCTCTGCGTTCAAAGCTATCCTGGTTTACAGAGCAAGTTCCAGGAGAGCTGGGCCTACAGAGAGAAACCCTACCTCAAAAAAAAAAGTATAATTCACACCCAGGATCTAAGTAGATTAGAACACTCCTCCTCAAAAAAAATCTACAAGGAGAAAAAAAATAGTGAAATGTATACTCTGCTATTTACTTTGACCCTTGAGACATTCTAGAAACCTCCAAATATTTATGGGCTTTTTTTCCCTTGATTTTTTGAGACAAAGTTTCTCTGTGTAGCCTGGGTTGTCTTGTACTTGCTTTGTAGACCAGGCTGGCCTACAACTCACAGAGATCCGCCTGCCTCTGCCTCCCAAGTGCTAGGGTTAAAAGGTGTGCGCCACCACTGCCTGGTGAGTAATCTTTTTCAAGACATAAGACATTTAAGGGGAGTGTGACAATTGTAATTATTTTTTTCTTGGATACGGGTGCTAGTAATATCACATGGCTTATAGGTTGAACCCAGAACTGGATATATTTACAAGTCAAAAACCATCAAAAGATTAGCAACTTTCATCTGGGCGGTGGTGGCGCACGCCTTTAATACCAGCACTCGGGAGGCAGGGGCAGGCAGATCGCTGTGAGTTCGAGGCCAGCCTGGTCTACAAAGGGAGTCCAGGACAGCCAAGGCTACACAGAGAGACCCTGTCTCAAAAAACAAAACAAAACAAACAAAAAAGATTAGCAACTTTGTCATTTTTCTCTAACATAATTCTCTTTTGAACCTTAGTTTTTGCCACATTGGCTAGAAAGTAAAGCTCAGCCCTGGCCAGGCCGTTGTGCCTCCCTTTATATCACTCTCCTCCTCCTCCTGCTGGCCACCTCTCTTGCCCAGGTGTACTCCAAACTAAACACCAGGGAGAAAGGGACTGGCTGAGGAGGCAAACCTCTGGTCAAACGATAGTGTGACTCCCAAGCCTCTGTTCTTTCCTACGACACTCTGGGGAAAATAAGTCCTAAAGTGTATCTAGAGATCCACCTGCTTCCTTAGTTTCTTTTCCGTGTATGTGGGGTTGGGGGTGGGGGATGGCAAATTGGGTTTCCATAGCAACCCAGCCCTGAAGGCAAAGGAGTTTCTAGATGGCCATGGCAAGACTTACTGTAAAGAAAATAGATCCCCGCCCACAGTGCCTGGAACACTCAGTAAATATTGAAGAATAAATAAATGACCAGAGGGTTCAGGCCAAATATAGTAAGGAGAGAGAGAGAGGGAGAGAGAGAGAGAGAGGGAGAGAGAAGAACAGCTTTCATTCCTTCTCATCTCTTGACTTTTGTTGTTGTTTTTGTTTGTTTGGTTGGTTGGTTTGGTTTTTGGTTTTTCTTTTCTTTTTTTTTTTTTCCCCGAGACAGGGTCTCTCTGTGTAGCCTTGGCTGTCCTGGACTCACTTTGTAGACCAGGCTGGCCTCGAACTCACAGCGATCCGCCTACCTCTGCCCCCTGAGTGCTGGGATTAAAGGCGTGCGCCACCACCGCCCGGCTCGGTTTTTGGTTTTTCAAGACAGAGTTTCTCTGTGTAGCCTTAGCTGTCCTGGACTCGCTTGTAGACCATGCTGGCCTCGAACTCATAGCGATCCACCTGCCTCTGCCTCCCAAGTGCTGGGATAAAAGGTGTGCGCCACCACGCCCGGCTGACTTTTTAAACTCTTTCAGTCCTCAGTGACTTACACATTCATAACCCAACAAGGCTACAGTTACTTCTCAAGTTTGCAACAGCTCCTGACTCGGGCTTGGCACACGGCAGTTCACGATAGGGACCAGGGCGCTTTCTAACTTCCCAGAGAAACAGCCTCACTTGAGGGCTGCATATCATGTCAGCACAGATTGTTTTTATCGGTGGCCTTCCCCTATGACACCTAAGGTCATCCTGGGCAGTGGTCTGGCATGCAGCCAGACTCATGGGCATCCCTCTCTGGCACACTTTGCAGGACTGGTCATGTGAGACAGACAGCTAACAGCAGCAATTATGTGGCGAATGGCTAGAGGCAACAGCTGGAAGCGAGATTGGGCCACAGAACGTGATCAGGGAATTCTGACCTGGAACTTGATAAGCCAGGCAGGGATGGATGGAAGGCAGCCGCTCTTCATCAGGCAAATTGGCATGTATGAGCTGGGAGGCACTGATTAATTTTAATTGAAATGGGCAGTTTGAGAGGCAGAAAGGCACACTGTGACCGAAGCCACAAACCCTAACACAAATTGTTCTTTAATCTTTCTATGCACGCTCAAAACTCTTGGGAACGTGACTTTCCAGAGAGTTGAAGGCACTGTTCAAAATACAGCACTGCAGGGCTGAAAGCCCACAATGAGCCTTTGAGAGACCTCTGATAGGAACGGGGGGTGGGGGGGAGAGGAAACGGCAGAAATGACTTTAAGCCAAGACCTAAAGGGCATACGGAAGCTGACCTGTGAACCTGTCTCTGCTGAATCTTTCTTTTTTTAAGATTTATTTATTATGTATACAATGCTCTTCCTGCATGTGTGCCTGCCCACCAGAAGAGGGCACCAGATCGCGTTATAGATGGTTGTGAGCCCCCATTTTGTTGCTGGGAATTGAACTCAGGACCTTCGGAAGAGCATCCAGTGCCCTTAACCTCTGAGCCATATCTCCAGCCCCTCTGCTGAATTTCTTTACAAGGCAGTTTTGTAGTGTCCTGAAGTGCTTGTGAGCATCCAAAGAGTGTGTGGACGTCCCCGTATGACACACCTCAAAGTGAGGTACACGTGGCTGGCTCTGGGCTCATAGGGCCTGAGAGAACCCGGTGGACCTACAGTTCTGGGTCCTAATGGTCTGTCAGGAGGATGTTCTTTTCCCTGCTGTGTGGGTTAGGGTCTGATTGCCCAAATTGCAAGTGGAAGGTGCTTCATGGCTAGATTCTTTTATTCCATGTTATAAGCAATACTTGGAATGGATGTTTGAGATCAAGGGAAAGAATGTTACGAAGATTTCAAAGTTCCTAAGTATTTTAATAAAGTCAGTCTCCAAAACAACATTATAATTCAGGTCACAGCATCCTCTCATTGGCAAAAGCAGTTTTAGAGCTAGGTGCAATAATATTTTAATTTCCTTTCTCTGTTAGATACTATCAGCTCTTAGATGACTTACTATGGGCCTCAAGTTTATAGAATGCTACAAGTATAGACCTGGAAGAAATAGCAGAGACAGCCGAGTAAAACCCTTTAATTTGGGAAGGAGAGCATAAACAACTCATCCAGAGTCCTGCGTCTAAAGAGTGCAGAGACCCAGGAGGCAGAGGCAGGTGGATCACTACGAGTTCAAGGCCAGCCTGGTCTACAAAGTAAGTCCAGGACAGAAAAAAAAAAAAAAAAAAAAAAAAAAAAAAAAAAAGAGTTCAGAGACTCAGGCAGAGAAGGGCCAGGGTTCCTCTCTAGGAAGAACAGACATGACAGACTCCAGCTCCTCTCTGCCCCTGGGAGGGAGGAGTAAGAGGCTCTGCTTGGCTCTTTCTGTTCTATTTTTCCCTCTTTCCCTCCAGGGACCCCATCCTATCAGCTCTGACGTTAGCGCTTCCACCTTCAGGTACCTTATGTTTTGTTTTACTTTTATTAGAAAGAGGAATGTAATTCCTGAGGTTGGTGGATATATATATATAGGTTTTTCGAGACAGGGTTTCTCTGTGTAGCCTTAGCTGTCCTGGACTCGCTTTTGTCGACCAGGCTGGCCTCGAACTCACAGCATCTGCCTGCCTCTGGGATTAAAGGAGTGCGCCACCGCACCAGGCCCTGAGGCTGATTTTAAGATGCCACAACCATGTGGAGGCTTTTGATTCCCCTTGCCTATAGGATTCATCTTGATCACTGGGATTCCCCGAGATGTCTCACAAAGCCAAAGGTGCATAGTTGGTTCTTTAATGTCCTCTTAGGATTAAGCCAGGCTCGGCTCTGGAAACCTTCCTTAAAATGAAAGCCTTAACAATGCAATAGGCTGAGAATGATTTCGAATGCTTGTGGACAGCAGCTTTACCAGGCCTTGCCTTCTTGGCTTCATTTTACTCTTCATGATAGCCCTGAACATGAGACTGCAAAGATGGCTGGCGGGGGTCGGGGTGGGGGTGGGTCGGGGCTGGGGGTGGGGTGGCGTAGAGCACTTGCCTCACACAAGCCTGAGGATCTGAGTAAAGGCAGAAGAGGGGAACAGAGGAAGAAAGAGGACCAATGCCTCTAAGGGGTCCTCTGACCTAGCCAGAGCACCAAGGTACACACAAGCATAAATGAATACAATCCCGAGCCGGGCGGTGGTGGCGCATGCCTTTAGTCCCAGCACTCGGGAGGCAGAGGCAGGTGAATCGCTGTGAGTTCGAGGCCAGCTTGGTCTACAAAGTGAGTCCAGGACAGCCAAGGCTACACAGAGAGACCTTGTCTCCAAAAACCAAAAAAAAAAAAAAAAAAAAAATCCTGAATATTAGGTCCCCCATTCACACCCCTTACACATATTAGGACGCTAGCTTTCAAAGTATGCTCCTTTTGTGTCTGACTTCTTCTTCTTCTTCTCCTCTTCCTCCTTCTCCTTCTTCTTTTGGTTTTTCGAGACAGGATTTCTCTGTGTAGCCCTGGCTGTCCTGGAACTCTCTTTGTAGACCAGACTGGCCTCAAAAACACAAAGATCTTCCTGCCTCTACCTCCTGAGTGCTGGGATTAAAGGTGCGCGCCACCACGCCCAGCCTCTATAGTACTCGTCACAAGGCCTATTATCAATTTATATTCCCAAGAGAAATGCAGAAGCACTCCAATTTTTTTTACACCCTCGTCAACGTTTCCTGTGTTTTTTCTTTTCAATAATAGGCATCTTAATGGCTCTGTGATGTTTTGATTTTCATATTTCATATTCTGTCCCATTCGAGGACTGTCCCATCCAGCAGGACCAGTAATTACGGGGTCGCGAGGGGAGCCATACCTGAGAGATGGGACGGGAAAGAGAGAGGCGAGACCAAGTAGCGTTCCTATCAAGGTCCGTTTATTGAATCAAAAGAAAAAGCTTATATGGAGTGGAGGCAGGAGCTAAGCAGTGGGGGCAGGGGGCCGAGAATGTCTCCAGATGATACCAGCAGGGGAGCATCCGGTGGTTCATCTCGGAACACTATCTCTCAGGAAGTCCCGAGCTAGTCTGCTAAACAGCATCTGCAGAGGCTGAAAGGAGGAAGTTATGCAGAGGCTGAAGGGAGGA
>OU015746.1:123621212-123634819 GCA_907169655.1 Acomys percivali
AGAGAGAGAGAGAGAGAGAGAGAGAGAGAGAGAGAGAGAGAGAGAGAAGATGCAGGAACAAGTGAGCCTCCCAGTAAGTAGAAAATAGAATTAAATTTTCTTTGATTTACTTGACGTTTAATAGTATATGATGATACTGCTTAAGTCTTTCTCAATATACAGGCAAGCAAAATTTTAATATCTGATTTTTGTTTTAAAAGCATAACATACCTGAGTGTGGTGAATAAGACCTACAATTCCGTATTTGGGAGTGTGAGGCCGGCCTGAGCCACCTAGGAAGGACCTTATCTAGTGTAATAGTGTTCATTAAGAGTGACTAGTGGGACGTGGTGGTGCCTGTCTTTAATCTCAGCGTTCGGAAGACAGAGGCAGGTAAATGTTGAGTTTGAGGCTAGCCTGGTCTACAGAGCTACTTCTATGGCAGTTCTTGGTTTTTTATGCATAGTCTCAGTTTATGTAATTGTTATGTTCAATATAAATGCCCTTTATGTGTTTTTCTATGTCACAGTCTTAACTGTTGTGTAATGTTTCTGTACGTATTTCACATTGAAGTAATTTGTTTTCCTGTTAAAAATAGTGAATGCCATCTCTCTGTGTGTGTTTATACACATAGACTTTTACCTGTTAAGTAGTTTGATTGGAAATCTTTTCTTTCTTTCTTCCTTTCTTTCTTTCTTTCTTTCTTTCTTTCTTTCTTTCTTTCTTTCTTTCTTTCTTTTTCTTTCAGTTTTAAAGTGACCGCTGGCCTAGAACTCACTGCAGTTTGCCTCCCTGAATGCTGGGATTAAAAATGGGAGCTACCATTCCCAAGTTTGATTGGAATTCTTAAAATTATTTTTAGATTTAAATACCTTCAGCCAGGCTGTGGTGGTGCACACCTTTAATCCCATCACTTGGGAGAACAGAGGCAGGCGGATCTCTATGAGTTAGGCCAGCCTAGTCTGCAGAGTGAATTCCAGAACAACCAGAGAAACTTTGTCTTGAAAAACAAAACAAGCCAGCCGTGGTGGTGCATGCCTGTAATATTAGCACAAGGGAGGCAGGGGGATAGCTGTGAGTTTGAGGCCAGCCTGGTTTACAAAGTGAGTCCAGGACAGCCAAGGCTACACAGAGAAACCCTGCCTTGAAAAACCAAAAAAAAAAACAAAGAAGAAGAAGGAGGAGGAGGAGGAGGAGGAGGAGAAGGAGGGGGAAGAGAAAAAAATACAAAACCAAACCAAATAAATATGTCTTACTGTATGGCACAGACTGGCCCCTTCCCTAATCTTCCTGCCTCAGCCTGCAAGTGCTGGGCATCAGCCACACCTCACTACCCCCGTCTCATACCATTAAAAATTTTGCACTATGCATATTCTTATATTAATGTAAATTGGTTTTCATGTTTTCTAAGAGATTTGTGAATCACCATGTGGTTGCCAGGAATTGAACTCAGGACCTCTGGAAGAACAAGCAGCGCTCTTAACCTCTGAGCCATCTCTCCAGCCCCGAGATTTGTACAGTTCAGTTTAACTTAGTGATATAGCTCAATTTTTGTAAGATATAGTACACATTTTAGGAGGAAAAGTAAATAGAATTTAAAAGCGGCATGATTGCTATTCATAATACAGATTCTAAAAAACAGTATTTGAATGTTTTTTCCATCCTTTTTTTTTTCTTCCTTCTTTATTTTGTACTGCTGTGGGAGTTAGGTGTGCCAGGCTCTACCACTGAGTGGCTCCATCCCTATATTCTTTTTTTTTTTTTTTGGTTTTTCGAGACAGGGTCTCTCTGTGTTAGCCTTGGCTGTCCTGGACTCACTTTGTAGACCAGGCTGGCCTCGAACTCACATCGATCCGCCTGTCTCTGCCTCCCGAGTGCTGGAATTAAAGGCGTGGGCCACCACCGCCTGGCCTCTGAGTTAGTCTTGATGCTGAGTGTCTTCAGTACTTATGTGATGCTGTGTCTTCACATGGGTCAGGCTCTCCACGTGCAGAGTGAGACTTGACGCCCTGAGGGAATCCCATGAAAATCCAAAGGCCGACAGCACCATTCCTTCACGTGTGTGGGCTCTGAGCAGACCTGTGACCACAGTGTTCAGACCTGGTCTGGCCCTGGTCTCTTTGCCTTGAGCACTTACTGGTTTTCCTTACTGTCTGGGTGAGCTTGGTCACTGTGGTCACAGAGGAAGACCCTGGAAGCCGTGCATAGCTGTGGAAGTATAGCTTACTCTTTTAGTTTCTGTGTCTGCTGCTAAGCACTTCAGGTTTTCTTCTTCCACCAATGCCCTGGCACAGGCTGTATGTATATGTTTCCTTTGGATATTTTAAAACAAAACAGAACAAAACACAACAGCAAAAACCTTACAAAGCACTGATCTTTAAAAGCATTTTACTTTCCTGTAGCTAACCTAGGCAGACACAGCAAAGTGTGTTTAAATTGACTTTCAAACTAGATGGCTTAGCACAAAGGAGCAATCCTAAACAGCACAGTGGTTCTCAACATTTAATACTGTGTCCTTTATTACAGTTCCTCATGTGTGATCCCCAATCATAAAACTATTGCTGCTTCATAAGCGTAGTTTTGCTACTGTTATGAATCCTATTGAAAATATCTGTGTTTTCTGGTGGTCTTAGGCGACCCTGGTGAAGAGTTGGCTGAGCCCCAGGCCCAAGGGGGCCGAGACCCATAGGGTTAGAACTGCTGGGTTAGCATGCGTTTCCTTTCCTCCTTGAAGCTGTGAAAGCTTACCTTAGAAATTTCTTGTGGAAAAGTGAACTTTAGTCAAAAAGAACAGTCTTGTGCCCATTGAACTGTTGGTTTTCAGATACTGTTTCAATTTTAGATTTGGGTTATTGCTGATACAACTTGAAAGGCAGTGGCAGTGCATGGTGGCGCACACCTTTAATCCCAGCGCTTGAGAGGCAGAGGCAGGTGGAGCTCTGTGAGTTCGAGGTCAACCTGGTCTAAAAGGTGAGTCCAGGCCAGCTAGGGCTACACACAGAGAAACCCTGTCTCGAAAAATGAAACAAAATGCTCTGTGTTTCAAAATGAGCTATAATTTAATTGAAAGACAAAGTTGATTTTAATACGCTTAAAGCTGCTTATGATTAGCATATACAGTTATATTGTTTGGTTTGGCAATTTACATAGATGAATATCTCTCTTACTAATGTATATATATATATTTATTCAGAGATAGGATCTCATGTAGCTCATGTTGGGCTTTGACTCTTTTTTTTTTTTTTTCCCTTCAAGACAGGGTCTCTCTGTGTAGCCTTGGCTGTCCTGGACTCACTTTGTAGACCAGGCTGGCCTCGAACTCACAGCGATCCACCTGCCTCTGCCTCCCGAGTGCTGGGATTAAAGGCGTGCGCCACCACCGCCCGATGTAAAAGCTTGTGACTTTTAATGACTAAAGTTGTTGGTAATTGCTAATATACATCTTTATTTTCACATGTAGTAAGTAGTATGTATTAACATCATATACTTAAAGGGGGAAGTAAGGGTTAAAATAAGTACCGAAATTGAAGCTGGAGGTGAGAGAGTTTGTGGCCGAGTGTGTTGGGGTGGTCAGGGTTCCCTTCCTGACAGTATTCCTTCTGACTCCATCTTTTACCCCCTGCCCTGCCAGAAAAAGGGAGCACAGTGGAGATGAACCTGCCCTTTTCAGGGCCTTTTCATGTGGTTTGAAAAGGGAAGGATATGCTATACTTTTTAGTTAGCGCCCGTTTCCCTTCATAGCATAGTTTCCATGTTTGGAACAGCCAGCTTGTTCTGGGCTGTTGGTAAGTTGGTCTGAAATGCTGATTGTTAGGGCAGGGGCTTTATACGTTTGTCTGCTTTTATGATTGACTGTGGCTTCCTTGTCTCTCGTGCCTCTCCTATCTAGATCTTACAGGCTCATGTTGAGAAAAGCACCATGGAGCTGTACGAGTCGGCGTACTTTGTGGTCCTTATCCCCTCAGTGGTGATCACCGCCATTTTCCTTTTCTTCTGGCTTTTCATGAAAGAAACGTTATATGATGAAGTTCTTGCCAAACAGAAAAGGGAACAAAAGTTGATTTCTACAAAAACAGATAAAAAGAAGGCAGAAAAGAAAAAGAATAAGAAGAAAGAGATCCAGAATGGAACCCTTCATGAATCTGATTCTGAGAATGTACCTCGGGACTTTAAATTGTCGGATGCTTCGTCCATGGAGGATGAGCAGTTTGTACCTGCTGCACTGAACATGGTGGAAACTTCCAGCAGTGTTAGGGAAAGGAAGAAGAAGGAGAAGAAACAAAAGCCGCCTCTGGAGGAGCACGTCGTCAAAGACGGTGATGCAGCCAAGGCTCCTGGCAGCAGAGGGGAACCTGTCCTCCTTACAAAGCAGCCGGCCCCACCTGCCGAAGCTGCTGCCCTGAAGAAGAAAGCGGGGCAGAAGAAGTCTAAAAACGGAAGTGGTACATAGTCTTTTTAACTCATTCTATGATTGTATGTACTGAGTCTGAAACAGATTGTTCACCTCACTGTGTGCTCTTGTTAACATGAATTGCTGATAGAAATTAGCTTTAAAACGTCACCTGTAACTACATAGAAGACTCCCTGGGAATTTATACTTTGGTTTTAGGGCTTGTAGTCATTGACAGCGATATCATAGCAGACACTTTGTAGTCAGTGTGATAGGACTTGAAAAGATGAAATATTGTTTCTCACTTTTGGTTCCGTTTTTAAACATTTGCATATCTGGGTCTTCAAGATGAGTCACACACCAGCTGTAGACACTAGCAGAAAAAGCTCAGGTGGTCTGGGTATCAGGACTTCCCAGGTGGGCCATTGAGAGCATGCAGTGCTATTAATTTTAAAACTTGATAAAGTGCTGGCTAGTTGTGATTGTGCATGTAACATATATATATATATTTGTGTGTATATGTATATATATCCATATCCATACATACATACATATGTATGCACATATATGTATATATATAATATATATTGTTGGATTGAAAATACTTGAAAAAGGATTGTGTCTATGAAAATATTTGAAAGAGTGTCTGTTTTCAATATAGACAGTCTTTTAAAATTGTCATTATTTCCTTGACAATACAATAGGACTACTGTTTACATAACATACACTTTGTATA
Source organism: Acomys percivali (assembly GCA_907169655.1). Taxonomy (NCBI): domain Eukaryota; kingdom Metazoa; phylum Chordata; class Mammalia; order Rodentia; family Muridae; genus Acomys; species Acomys percivali. Next base: position 123,626,318 of record OU015746.1, read on the forward strand.
GTGTATTATAAGTGATCTAGAGATGTTTAAAGAATACAGAAGTATGAGTTATATTGAAGTACAGTGTCATTTTCTGTAAGGGAGTTGAACACTCCGGTTTTGGTATTGGTGCTTTCTAGAACCTGCTTTCCTCATGGGTGTCAGAGGGCGACCTTGAAAAGTTTCTGAGAAATGGCAAGTGATGTGTGGAGCTGCAGAGAGTTGGCATTCTATGAAGGGCTGAAATCTTTCGTGCGTTCTTATTTATAGTGTTAATGGTTATGTTGGACTTAGGAGGCACTGCAAACCTTAGGAAGGAGAATGTGTAAGCCGGTGACAACATGTGACTTAGGTAGAAGTGTGGAAGAAATAATGTAGGAGAAATACAGAAGCCAAAGCAATAGCAATTCATGGAATTTTCAGGTAAAGGGTTTACGGAGCTGTCTTCAGGGCTGAGTCATTTTACCAAGTAAATAGTGAGTCTTACCCAACAGTGACAGAAAGCTACTTGTCAGGGCACATGTGACTACAGAGTATTGGTAAGAGTGCAGCAAAGAAAGCTGAAAAGATCACAGTACCTAGGTCATGATGGTTCTTGTAAGCCACCCAGGAAGTGGGGCTTCATTCGATTAGTTACTGTTAGAGCTGTTCAGTCAGGTTAATACAGCCAGTTTAAAATTTTTGCTTTCTGTTTGCCTTCCTGCCTGTCTGTCTATCTATCTGTCATGTCGGTCTATCAATTTATTCAGTACACAGAATTAAGTAGGGGAACAATGAGTTGAGGGATGTTAGATTGCATTTGATTTACACACACACACATACACACATATTAGGGATTTGACTTTATTTTATGTGTACATGTATGTGAATATTTGCCTGCAGCCTGTCTGAGAGGCACTTGCATTCCTGGTTCTCTCAGAAGCGAGAAGAGGGAGTCAGATTTCCCGGGAGTTAGACATGACTGAGCCACCGTGTGGGTCGTGGGGCCTGAACCCAGGTTCTTTCTAGAGCAGAAAGTGCTCATACCTGATGAGCCATCTCTCCAGCCCCTGATTAGATTTTTGTCTTAGAAAAGTTCTTGGGCAGAATTTATGAGAACAGATTCCATTGGACGTTTTCACATAGTCCAAAAGATTGTTTGGACAGTGTCTCAGTCAGGTCGTGGGGCCAGAACGTTGTAGTGCCAAGAGGAAAGAAAGTAGAGAGGCGCACAAATTAAGAAGAACACGACCAGTCTCACAGGAAGGTAGCGTCAGAGCTGTTGGGACTCTAAGTTAGATGAGGTTTGGCATACTGCAGTCTGTGAGCTAACTCATCCTGACTTGGGTTGCTGAGAATAGATCTTCCATTTTAAGTGACTGGGGGTGGGAGTGGAGGAATCAAAGAAAAATAATACTTGGAGAAATGCAGAAACTATCCGTTAGGCTTCAGTGTCCATAAAGTTATTTTTGAGTACAGTCACTTCTAAACTGTAACTAGTTTTCAGTGGTCCGTAGTGAGCGTTTATGGTTGTGGCAGAGCAGGGAGTGGCCTTTATACTCTGGCCCTGACAGAAAGGTTTTCCGATCCGTGATGAGCACATGGCCTGTCAGCACCGAGCTAAGGAATGGTGGAGAGACTGACCGTGAGGCAAGAAGAGAATGCTTTCAGTTTGTGTTTCAGGTGCCCGTGATTGCCTTCGCATAGAGAGCAGCAGCTGAGGGTGCAGCTGTCTCCATAAGTGTGAGGGCTGAGTGGAAAGCAGGCCTAGCGGCCATAAGTGCGAAGGCAGTCGCTGAAGTCTTGGGTGGAGCCATTTGCTGTGAAGAATGCCAGCACGTGAGGTGCTCCTTCAAAGCAGTTCAGAAATGAAACTCCAAAAGAAAATGATGGCAGCTGAAGTTTTTCTTTTGTGTTTTGAGACATAATGTCTGTGTTATAGCCCTGGCTATCCTGGAGCTTGCTTTGCATACCTGGTTGGCCTTGTACTCACAGAGACTTGCCTTCTTCTGCCTCCCAGTGCCACCAGGCCTGGCTGAGTGCTTTTGTTTGTTTGTTTGTTTGTTTTGTTTGTATTGCAGTACATTGGGACAGATTTCAGTTAGCCCTTTTGGAGTGAGGAACATAAGAAGTAGCTGCAGTTAGTGGTCCATAGAAAGGACGTGCCGGTCGGTTTTGCTGTCTGGAAGGGCGTAGACACGGAAGGCGGGAATGCAGCAGTACGGAAGCTGTTAGTCCTTAAGCTCTTAGGTGACCATACTGCTGCTGGGAGTGGCTCTGAGACGGGAGAAGACGGCCAAGTCCGTTCAAGAGTTGATGGTGTGGAGTAAGAAAGCCAGAATGAAACGTTTTTGGTGACAGATTAAATGCACAACTAAGCTTTTTGTACTAAAGCATTCTAGGAATTATTTACTCATGTCTTTTTTTCTGGTGAGTTCATTGTTTGCTATGGTCATTTTTCCCTCAATTATATTTTATAAAGATGACCAAGATAAAAAGGTGGAAATGCTGATGGCACCTTCAAAAAAGCAGGAGGCATCACTGTTCCCTCAAGACACTAAGCAAGACAGTGGACCAGGGAAGAAGAAGAGTTTGTCAAAGAAGCAAAAGATGGAGAATGGTGAGATGAGTAGATGGGATCTCATGAAGGCTGACTCTGGAGGGTGGATGGGGCTGCAGCTCTGCAGAGCACACTGCTTGTGAACTGTAAACAGAAGCCTAAAGTTCCCTTCAACCTTGTAGTTGCTTTAACAGACCTGCCGAGAACGTGTGGGTTTAAATCTGTAACTTTTTTTTTCCCCGAGACACGGTTTCTCTGTGTCATAGCCCTGGCTGTCCTGGAACTCTCTTTGTAGACCAGGCTGACCTTGAACTCAAAGTGATCTGCCTGCCTTTGGGTGTGTGGTACCATGCCTGGCTAAATCTGTAATTTTAAAAGGGCAGAATATTTATAAATATTCATAGTCTTGAAAAATAGCAAGTCTATACAAGCTATATAGAATAAATTTTTTTCCAAATATTTATACCTAAAAATTTCCCACATATTTCTTTTTTATTATAATTATTACTCATTAATTGGACACACTGATAGTTTTTTTAAAAATAAATTTTTAGTTTACTTTACTTTTGGTTTTTTGAGACATGGCTCTGTGTAACAGACTTGGCTGTCCTGGAATTGCTTTGTAGACTGGTCTGGCCTGGAACTCACATTGATTAACCTGCCTCTGCCTCCCCAGTGCTGGGATTAAAGGCGTGTATTACCACGTCTGGCGTAAAATAAAATTTTAAAAGTTACTTATTTTGATTTTGTCTCATGATGCTCAGACTGTATTCTAACACACCATGTAGTTAAAGATAACTTTGGGCTTCTGATTTTCCTGGCTCCAACTTCTCAGTGCTAGGTATAGGTGCGAGCCACCAAGCTTGGTCACTCCAGATTTTGTGTGGTGCTGAGGATTGATCCAGGGCTGTCCGTATGCTGGATGAGCACTCTACGAACTGAGCTACATTTCCCGCTCCAGTAATGCTTTTAATGTGACATGTTCAATGAGAAGTTTCTGTTTCTCTCTCTCTCTCTCTCTCTCTCTCTCTCTCTCTCTCTGTGTGTGTGTGTGTGTGTGCGTGTGTGTGTGTGTGTGTGTGTGTGTGTGTGTGTTGTGGTGTCCATTTGATCATAGCCGTCTCTCTACCACCTTCCTTGCCTTAAGGCCTCTTCTTGTTCCCTTGGTCTCAGTTGTGCTTCTACTTTTAAGTTAGTTTTTTTAAGTTTTTACAGTTGAGAGAATATATACAATATTCATGCTCTTTAATACCATTTTGAAAATTTTAATTCACATTTGTTAGACCTAGCATTATCCTACATTTCTTACTATTTCCTCCATAAAATTTGCATGTGTTTATGGTAAGTATCTAGTTAAACGTGACAAAGCAATGTTATATGTCAGAATTTTTCAGGGAAAGCTTGACTGTAATGTAAGGTTGTTGGAGAATAGACAGCAATGCTTAAAAATAGTATTGGGCTGTCATATTACCTAGTGCTAGAAAACTTAATTTGGAAAAGAAATGGTGGAATTTTATTTACTTTAAAATTATGATGTGTCAAACATAAGTTATGAGACAGTATTAGCTGCATATATTTTATATATGCACCAACTTTTAAAGTTTACCGGCTTTTAACTCTAACCCAAACCCTAACCGTACCAACTTTAAGTAAGACATAGGAATTATTAACATGAAAGTCCTTATGGGAAAGCTGTACAGGATCAAACCCAGGGCCTTATGCGTGCTAGGTAAGTAAGTGCGTTACCGCTGAGCTGCATCCTCATGTCTGAAAGTTTGGATGTAAAGGAATGTAAGATTTTCATCTGGGTACAGATATGTTATTTGATATTTCTAAAACAAGATATTTTCAGGCTACCCTCACTCCCTCCATTTATTTATTTATTATTTATTTATATTTTGAGGACAAGGCCTCTCAGCATCGGCTGTCCTGGTACTCACTCTGTAGACCAGGCTGGCCTCAAACTCACAGATCTACTTGTCTCTGCCCGCTGAGAGCTGGGGTTACAGGCGTGCGCCGCCACATCCAGCCCTCCTCTGTTCTTGATAAGCATCGTAAGATGTGCTGTAGAAATAAAGGCGTTGCTATTAAAATAAGAAGTTATCTGCAAGCCAGATGACTGATTTTTTACTTAGCATAGGAAAGAAACTGAATTTAAAACGACGAGTTGTGGGATTTGTGTGGTGGGCAGAAAGCTGTGGCTTTGACCCTTGGCACCGCTGGCCAGGCGTTGAGGCAGAGGCCTGGGGAGGCAGAGATTTGCAGTCGTCGTGGGTTGTATAATGAATTTAATGCCACTTAGGAGAGTGATTCAATATCAGCACCAATAAAAACGAGTGCCCTAAGAGTACTAGTGAGGTGGGATAGTTCCTCTTCTGTTCAGATAAAGAAGTGGCTTGCTATTACAGCACACCTGCAGTTTCAGCTCTCAGAAGGCTGAGGCACGAGGATCATGGTTCTTCTGGGATGCTTAGTGTGAGGTCTCATCTCAGAAACAGAAGACAACTTGAGAAGATTAAACAAAAGTTAGCTAACGGATAGGTGTAAGACGTTTCCAACACTGTTGGAGAAGATATACTACCCACTTAAGGTGACTCGAATGATCTAGCAATGTCAGACAGATACTTTAGAAGTCACGCTAAATGATGAGGTGGGACTTTGAAACTAAATTGAGGTAAGAAGAGATTTTAGAATCACGGCTTCTGTAATTAAGTTTAAGTGCACCTGTATATTGTTTAATTGCTTTGTTTTAACAACTCACTAATTATTCTCTTGTTATTTGAATTGCAGTCTTGGTGGATGAGCCCCTTATTCATGCAACTACCTACATTCCTTTGGTGGATAATGCTAACTCAAATCTTGTGATGGATAAGAGAGAAATTACAGATATGATTAAGCCTGATCATGTAGAAGGGATCCAGAAACCCGGAGCTAAGAAGCTGAAGGTTGAAACTGACAAAGGTAGTGATCTCTTATATTATAAAATTATGATTTTGAGTCACAGACTGGTGCACATTTTCTCATAAGATCAAGGTATTGAAAAGATCAGCAAACGTTCTTGAAGTGAAAGTCTTCCTGGTAGTCCTCTGTTCAGGGCTTCTTAACTTTTAGACACTTGATCATCTTTTGCTTGAGAAATTTTTATGCAATCCTGGCCATATAAAGTTGGCATGCCAACAAAACATTTATTGTTAATAAGGCAAAGGAATTTGTTCCAAACAGTTCCTTAGTATACATAATAATTTTACCATTTGTTAAAGTTGAAAGCAAATTTGCTTTCTAATGAGATGGATGGGCTTGTTTATTTTTACCTAAGGAACTCAATGCAAGTATTTTGTATTGCAGGACATCTGCATTTTTCTAAGTTGGCTGATATTTTGATTTTAAAATCCTCTGTGCTGAAAATGTTGCTTCATATAAAGATGTAGGACAGAATGGCTAGAAATATGTTGAAGGCCATTTCAGAAATTACTGGTAATTCTGACTTAATCCTAAACCAAAGTCCACTTAGTGTTTAAAAAACAAAAAACAGGCTGGAAAGCCGGGCGTGGTGGCACACGCCTTAACCCCAGCACTCGGGAGGCAGAGGCAGGCGGATTGCTGTGAGTTCGAGGCCAGCCTGGTCTACAAAGTGAGTCCACGACAGCCAAGGCTACACAGAGAAACTCTGTCCTGGGGGGGGGGGGAACCAGGCTGGAGAGATGCTCAGAGGTTAAGAGCACTGGCTACTCTTCCAAAGTCCCGAGTTCAATTCCAAGCAACCAGCAACCATATGGTGGCTCATAACCATCTATAATGAGATCTGGAGCCCTCTTCTGGCATGCAGGGACACATGCAGGCAGACCACTGTATACATAATAAATAAATAAATAAATAAATAAATAAATAAATAAATAAATAACAAATCTTTAAAAAATATTAGGCAGTCCAGAAATAAACTATGTTGCTGCTTCCATGCTCAGGACTGACAGTAAGTAACAACCAGTCCACCATTTTCTGTCATTAAACCATTGTTTCTTTGAGAGCACAGGCGTTCCTATGTGCTTTAAAGACATGCAGACAGTGATTTTCAGACACTGTGCTGTTTTTTGTTTTTTTCGTTTGTTTGGTTTTTTTTGCAATTGGATGCAATCTAGGGCCATTTAAGAAGAGGGGTCCTCAGTAGAGGAAATGCATCCTCCACCAGATTGTCTAGTAGGGGAGTCAACAGGTTCTTTTCCTTTCTTTTCTTTTCTTTTCTTTTCTTTTCTTTTCTTTTCTTTTCTTTTCTTTTCTTTTCTTCCCCGTCCGTCCCTCCCTCCCTCCTTCCCTCTTTCTCTCTTTCTTTCTCTCTTTCTTTCTTTCTTTCTTTCTTTCTTTCTTTCTTTCTTTCTTTCTTTCTTTCTTTCTTTCTTTCTTTCTTTCTTTTCCCCCGAGACAGGGTTTCTCTGTGTACCCCTGGCTGTCCTGGACTCACTTTGTAGACCAGGCTGGCCTTGAACTCACAGCGATCCACCTGCCTCTGCCTCCCGAGTGCTGGGATTAAAGGTGTGTGCCACCATGCCTGGCTAATGGATCATTTTCTTAATGGATGTGGGCAGGCCCAGCTTTCTGTGGGCAGTGACACCCTGGCAGGTAATCCTGAGTTTAAGAATGCAGGCTGAGCAAGCCATGGGGAACAAGCCAGCAGGCAGCGTTTCTCTTGACTTCCTTCAGTGATAGACTGTGCTAGAGGAAGTAGAAGCCAGAAAAGGGTATGTGATCTTCAAGAACAGAAGTCTCTGATGGCTGAGCCTGCATGTGGGTGGTAGGAACTGAGTGTGGGTTCTTTGGAAGAGTGACCAGTGATTTTTTAACTACTGAGCCATCTCTCCAGCCCTTAAATAGACTGTTTTAGCTGGGCACATTCCTGTATTTAATAATACTTTGAGAGTGAGAAAGAGGATTCTAAGTTTAAGACCAGTTGGGGCCACATAAAGAGACACTGTCTCACTGTAAACTTAAGAACAGTCTTAAGTTCAAGTTCCTATCAAAATTGAGGAGAAAATGCAGAGTTTTCATTTACTCCTTCATTTCACACATGCACATGATTGCCTTTTAAAACATGTAGTACAGCTAACATGTGAAAGGCTCAGGCTGGTTGCTTTGGGTGTGTGGGGGTAGAAGTTCCTTGAAGAAAGCGAATTTGTTTCTTAATGGTGAATTAGACTAGGTGGATCCAAGAGGTGTTTTATGGATGCATTGTTCTAATGTCAGAACTGCTTGTATATATTTGATCTTTTTAGAGAAGACTGTAGTGTTATAATTATCCTAGACTTATTTGTCACCTGTGTAGTTTGGTTTACAATGTCAGGATTATTAAACTAAGATGGGGATATTATGAATATACCTGGTGCAGGTGCTAGCATATACTAAATGCTTAAATGTTTGTAACCCAGAGGGCAGGACGAGTGAGATGATGCTTTAGGAAAAGGCATTTGCTGCCAAGCTGGCGACTTAGGACTCACGCAGGAGGGAGCCATCTCAGCGAAGTTGTCCTCTGAATTCCACATGTATGTTTTCTTCCCAAATAAGCAAGCAAACATAAATAAATGGAATAAAAATATACACACTAGTAGTTAAGCTAATACTCTTCAGTCTGGGAAAAGTTAGCTAATGTAATTTTTCCATGGTACAGATGTTAAGCATGTTTTTTCCCTCTTGACTAAAGTATCTATTATTATTTGACTTGAAAAGTCTGTTTCCTTGTGGTTATTGACTTTCTGGGTCAAGGAGTTTTTTTTTTTTTTTTTTTTTTTTTTAACCTTTGGTCAAATCATTGTGTCTTTAATGCTGACTTTATTCTCCTTTTGTTTTTTAATTAAGAAAATGCTGAAGTGAAATTTAAAGATTTCCTTCTGTCCTTGAAGACTATGATGTTTTCTGAGGATGAGGCTCTTTGCGTGGTAGACCTGCTGAAGGAGAAATCTGGTGTGATAAAAGACGCTTTAAAAAAGGTATGCAGC
>OU015746.1:123638129-123654454 GCA_907169655.1 Acomys percivali
TTCCTGCATTGCAGTAGAGGTAAGCATTTCCTGCATTGCAGTAGTGCAGCTGAGAAGGTGGGAAAGAGAACTGACAGTCGGCAGGAGGGTTGTTGGGCAGGCGTTGAGGCTGTGTTGCATCTTCTGAGGTAACACTGTCAGGTGGTAGTGAAGGAATGGAGGCTGGCTGTGAGGGTGACTCAGGGTAATTCTTTATTCCCATCTCTGTAGATAATGGATCACTGTGTGTTTTGGGAACCCAGAGTTTTGTGAGAAATACAGTATAAGAGCCAAGGTTGGAGTGAAGGAAGGATGTAGAAATAAGTGGGCCCATTTAGAAGGCTGGTCAGCCCGTGAGTGAACGTAGGAAAGCCACTGCTGTGACTCATTTTTAAGTTTTCATGGTCACTCTTCAGCACTGTGGAGAGGGGGCGTAAGAAGTTGGAAACTGATGCAGGAATTTCTAGCGAGAGCAACCAAAGACGAGCAGCTGTTGATACTGAGAGGAGCTGGACCAATCCAAAAGAGCTAGATGGGGTGTTACAGTGCGAGGGAGGAGAGCGAGCGATGATTCCCGGGGTTCAGTGAGAGTGTGCTGGTCATGGTGTCTGTACACCTCTCCCCAGGCTCTGAATGCTTCCAGAGATCTGGTTCTGAGGATCCTTTCCATGGATCATCCATTTTCAAGGTCTTAGTTAGTTCTGGACCAGTGAATTTTTACTCCTCTCCTCCCTTTTTTCTTCCTTCCGTATCTTGATGAACAAGGCTTGGATTTGTTTGTCAGTTGAGATTTTAATACTCTCCATAATTGAACTCTTCCAAATTGTCACTCCCATTTGCTGGCTGATGCTTTAGTTCTAAAGTCAAGGACAGACTTGAGATTTAATGTTACTAATGTCAAGTTCTTACTGATCAAATCATTCTTATTTCCCAGTGGAGACATTTTCCTCATGTTGAATCCTTTGTCTTCATTGCCCAGTTTACAAGTTGGTCTGACTCTTAAAGGTACTATATATAGAAGTTGAGGCAGGCAAATGTTAACACTAGCGTAGCAGCCTGGGACTCAACCTGATTCAGGCTATGTTTATACCCTTTTCCTAATAATGCAGCCAACAACCTTGGACCCTGCACTGAGCTGCAGGTTTGTCCCACTGCACCTCCAGCAGGAGAGTAAATTCCTCTTTCCTAACATCTTTTCATGGTTAGTTTCTAGTATCCTAACGTCCTTTTTGTGGTTAGTTTCTGGTTAACATATTTCAGGACATGTCTAGGGTCAGGAGGCAGTGGGCCCATCCTGCCTGATCTGGTTTTAGATGATGAGTGGTCAGACAAACTGTGTCCTCAGAGTAAGCAGGGAAAAGAAAATTCCTATTTCCTTACTTTCTTATATCTGAGCATAATTGGGTGCTCACAGTTTAAACTCAGATGCATCCCAAGAAGGGACAGGTATGGTAAAACAGGCTTACATAATCCAAGCTGTCCATCAAAACAGAACTGCCCACATTTGTCCTTAGCAACCAACTCCTCCTGGACCCCATAAACGGGGCCTCAGACAGTAGCCAGGGAGCTTCGAGGTCTCTAGCTCAAGAAGCCACTGCACGTTTGCAGCATATCTGATCTATGTTTTAGTTTTACTTGCCGGTTTGTAATCTGTGTATACGTGGCCAGTGTTTTGAGTAAGATGCCAAGAACCTGGAAACACCTATTTCAGACGTTAACCTGATAATAGAGTTATTCTTGCACTCAGTTCTTAGCTGTTACATAATTATAAAATTACATATAGAATAACTATAGCCCCTTACTACTAGGTTTTTCTGTATTCTAACTTGTGATTGGTTCCAGATTTTTTGTTAATAAAATAATTGATTCAGGTCATATTACTATTCTGTTAAAAATGTTTTCAAATTACTCTTCACAATAAAGTTCAGTGTTTTTCACAGAAACATCACTACCAGCAGAAATGAGTGGCAGTGTTAGCTTGTTACTCCCTGCTGTTTCCAGGGTTTGTCCTCTGTCTTCTCATCCCGTAGCCATTGGAGACTCTCTCTCTCTTGTCAGCTGGGTTATAAAGAGCTGCTCTTGAACTGATCTTTACAGGTTTTCTTTTTATGTGATCTTTTTATATTTTAAGAAACGTTCCTTTTGTTTTACGTGCCTGAGTGTCACCTGCATTTATATTATGTACCACTTGCATGCCTAGTGCCCTCAAAGGTCAGAAGAGTGTGTAGGATCCGTGGGATTGCAGACGGTGGAGAATTGCCATGTAGGTGCTGGGGACCAGCTTGGGGGGTTCCTTCAGCTTGGGGGTTCCTCCGGAGAGTGCTCTTAACCACTGGGCCATCTCTCCAGCTCAGTGACCTTCTCTTAATTACTATTTACTGCTCATGTGAAAACCAGCTGTTAGAACAGCCTCATGGTGAAGGTGACAGTGAGTTGATTCACTCATTCTGCCTCTGGTTGACTGTGTGCAGGGTCAGGGTGAGTAGATCCGCATGTGGGCCTCATAGAAATCCTCTGAAAACCAGAAATACTTTCACTCTTATTAGCTAAATTGTTAGTAAGGTTATCAACAGATAGTCATTTCTCTTACTGGAATAATTTATATAGTAAAGGAAGAGATGTCCTTATGACTATAAGAATCAGTGTTCTTAAAAAAAAAAAAAAAGAATCAATGTTCTCTCTTGATTGATTTATAATTCTGAAATTAAACAATTAGAGATCAAAGAAATGTTACAGTAGTGATTGTAAGGGTTGAGGGGTAAGTAGGAGTTATTAGGAGTCATGTATGGAATGGTAATGATGTTTATATAGCAGAATGGATATGTTTAATATCATTGAACTTGGTACATACGAAAATGGTAGAGTCAGTAGTATGTCATAGTGAGCTTACTGCAAGTCTGATAACTTGAGTTCAGTCCCTGGGACTCAGGTGGGAGAGAGAGAACTAATTCCCTAATGTTTCTGAACGCACGCACGCACGCACGCACGCACGCACGCACGCACGCACGCACGCACGCACCACGTAGGTATAATTAAGGAAGATACTGGTTGTGATGGTACTTTTTACATCATGTATTTTATGTTACTTAGCTTAGCCTTGAATATTTTTCAAGTAGATTTTATAGTGTCTGTTAGTTATGCTTAATTTATAACTTCTTAAGTGTTCATGCATATTTATGATGTTTAAACTTTGGATAGCTAAAACTGCTTGTTGTGTGTTTGAGATTCAGTCTCTGTTTGTTGTCCTGGGTGGTCTGGAACGTGCCCTGTATGTAGACCAGGCCAGCCTTAAAACTCACAGTTAGTCTGTTTCTGCCTCCCATATGCTGGGATTAAGGGTATGTGCCACCACATTCCAACTTAATACTTAAAAATATAATGTAATATTGTCACTGTGGTCTCAGGACAGGACTACTTCTGTGTTGGGTATGAGAACCACACATCATACCTAGTTGTGAAACCTCATGTGTGTTTGGTTCTTGTCTCAGACGTGGGATAAGCGGACGGTGTAGTTAGGTGCTGAGCTGCGCAGTGTGTCCTAGCTTTGCGTTCATCACGTGGGATAAGCGGATGGTGTAGTTAGGTGCTGAGCTGCGCAGTGTGTCCTAGCTTTGCGTTCATCACGCTGATGGTGTAGTTAGGTGCTGAGCTGCGCAGTGTGTCCTAGCTTTGCGTTCATCACGAAGTGGCTTTCTTTTACTGTCTTCATATTGACCTGAAGAGCATGGTTTGTATTTCATTTTCTTAATTTTTAAAATTATTATAGTGCAATTTCTCCTAACGGTGGCTTTTCTTATCTTTGTTTTCTAATAAATCTTATATATTTTAAAAATAGTTTCAGCAAGTTCGGGAGCAAATGGAAGCAGAGATAGCTCATTTGAAGCAGGAAAATGGTATACTGCGAGATGCTGTCAGCAACACTACAAACCAGCTGGAAAGCAAGTATGTCCCCAATGTTCCTTCTCAGCCTGCAGTGGCAGGCTGTTCACGTCTGTCATCAAAAGGGAACTTTGTAACTGTTGCTTAGACCTTTGCTTCGCCATTTGCTTTTACTCTTGAGTTTCTTTCCCAGGGCAGCTGTTTTGTGTGACGACCCCTGGCTTCTTGTCTCAGCTCTGTGAGTGGTGCAGACTGTGGCGCTCCCTGAGCATCACTGTTGTCAGTGAAGCAGCAGGCACACGCGGAAGCCGCCTGCACTGTCATTCTCTGGAGCACCTCTCATGCTAATGCATAAAGTGTAGTCTTGGTCCTCCTACCTCTGTAAAGGTTATGATCCAGGGGCCCAAAAGTGGAGCCTAGGTGGGTCATGGTCGTGTGAGAAACCATATCCTAGAGAGCCTGGTAGCCTTGCACAAAGTAAGCACTGGTTATTATTTGCAATAATGAAGTAAAAGTTCATTCATTAGAGTTGAAAACACTCTCTTTCGCTGCACAATAGAGCAGGTCCAGTTAGAATGATATTAGTATTTGGAGGGTGTTGTGTTTTATTTTATGTGTTTGAGTGTTTTGCCTGTGTGTATGTCTGTGTACCACTTGTGTGTCTGGTGCCCGTGGGAGGCCAGAAGAAGGTGCCATATTCTTAGGCATGGGTATGACCTGCATGTGGGTCATAGGAACTCAACCTGGACCTTCTCTCTAGCCTCCATATTAGAAGGGTTTTAGATCCCCTTAATGGCAACGATGTCTGTTCATGCTCCTGTGTATACGCCACAGGATATGTTTCCTGTGTATGTGGAGCGTGTGCGGAGGATGCACAGCACGGTCTCTCCTGCCACCATGGAACCCGAGGTGGCACTCAAGTTGCTGGGCTTGATAGCTCTTACCTCTTAGCCACCTTTTCACCCTTATAGTGGTTCTTAGAGCTGTCGTCATTTTGATTATTTTATTCAAGTCATTTTAATTGTTTGAGAGTACATGCAGGGAACAGTGTTGCTACTTAGCCTGCTTCCTTTACGTTTGCTTGCAAGTAGAGTGACTAACCCAGCACAACTAACAAAGAATATGTTGTGCTCCTGAGCTCTGTATGTGTGTAACAGTGCAAACCCCTAATGCAGGCACTGTTTGCAGGCAGTCTGCAGAACTAAATAAACTGCGCCAGGATTGTGGGAGGCTGGTGAGCGAGCTGAACGAGAAGACGGGAAAGCTGCAGCAGGAGGGAGCCCAGAAGAAGAACGCGGAGCAGGCTGCCGCCCAGCTGAAGGTGAGCCTTCCGCCCCTCTGTGTACCGCCCTGTCAATAGCATCGGTTCCCAACTCCAGGACAGAGATGTGTGTGTAGGTTTGAGAAATCTAGCATGAAGTTTAACGAGACCCTCTTTCTAAGGGCTCTGACTTTTCAGAGTTAGGTCTTGATAAAATAATTGATTGTAGGCCTGGATTTGAAGCTAAAGACTGAAGATAGAAATGAAGCCAAGGGATAGTAAGTTAGGGTGGTTATTTTGTTTTATGTATCGTAGTTAGTGTCTACGTGTATAAGGCAAAATTTATTTTAGAAAATAACCTTTAGCATTACTTTTATCATCTATATAACTTGAATCAAGTTTAATAGACCTCCTCCCAGCACTGGGCTCTCACCCCCACGCCCCCAGCACTGGGATAAGTGTTTTTCTTCTTTTGAACACAAGACCAAGTACTACTGCAGTGGTTTGCCCTTGAGCCCATGATGAACAAAACCATACCATTTTCAGATTCCAGAATGACAGTTGGTGCGGTGAGATGTTCATGCTGTCAAGACGTGTAGGGTGCAAAGCTGCCTGAAGCAGGGGCAGAGCCATCTCTCATAGTTCATGAACTCTGGAACTTATGTGGCTTGAGGAATGGTAGCTACCTATTCTCTTTTTTTCTGAGGAAAAAGATTTCCAAAAAATATTTAGTTCAGTTCATACACGTTAAATGTAACTTGACTATTAACCCCATCTACATTATAGAATATATATTTGGGTTTTTTTGAGACAGGGTTTTTCTGTAGCCCTGACTGTCCTGGACTCACTTTGTAGACCAGGCTGGCCTCGAACTCAGAGAGATCCACCTGCCTTTTCCTCCCAAGTGCTGAGATTAAAGATGTGAGCCACCACGCCGGGCAAAATCAATAATCTTAATTAGTGCTTTACTATAATTAGTGCTTTACTATATATGTATTTCAAAATAAGAATTTTAGGTACAGAGATTTAGCAATAAAGATACTTTTTTTTTCTCTTAAAAGCTTAGAGATTTAAGAATATCTGATGAGGGGCTGGAGAGGTGGCTCAGCAGTTAGGAGCATTGACTGCTCTTGCAGAGGACCTGAGTTCAATTCCCAGCCCTCACATTGCAGCTTACAACTCTGTATGACCCCAAGATCTACAGCCTCACACAGATGTACATGCAGGCAAACATCAGTGTAGTAAACAAAGAAAGAAAGAAGCTTACAAAAAAAAAAAAGGGAATGGCTAATGAAAAATAGGTCATAGGTAAGTGGGTCAGATAAGTGTGTAGTAACAGCTGTCGCTCTTGACCCAACAGCACACGTACTTGAGTTTCTGAGATACTGAACAAAAAGGTGGATATGGCTGGCAGAGGGCTCTTTTTTGTAAGTGAAATCTTGTCTGTCTGTGCTGACTTTTAAATTTCTATGTAATATCAAGGTTCAGCTACAGGAAGCTGAGAGGAGGTGGGAGGACGTTCAGAGCTACATCAGGAAGAGGACAGCAGAGCACGAGGCTGCACAGCAAGGTGACGGCTTTGTGCAGACCGGGGGCTTCCTCTTTCATCTGTCTGCAGACAAAGATTATTTGGACATTAGTAAAGCCAAATAAAAATAGATTTTTTTTTTTTTTTTTTTTTTGTCCTTTCAGATGATCTGATTTCCTCAACATTTGTTAGTTTTTTCTTCTTCTTTGAGCAGGTTTCACTGTGTAGCTAGCCCTGGCTGCCTTGCAACAGCTGACTGTCGTTTGCCTCATGCTCTAGCAGAGGCGTGAGTTTTCCCAGCTGCAGATAGTTTCTGCAGTTGTGTGATGTTTAGAATTCTGGGGGCTTTTCAGAGGGTACATAAACGCTAGGGCCCCGATGGGTTGTTGGTGGCTGCAGCTTGTCAAGTAGTGGTACACAAAGAAGAAGCAGCCAGAAGAGGAAATTATCTTCTCCTGATGGCAGAGGTCAAACTTGCCCCGAGGAACTGGATGTCCCTGATCATCAGGAAGTAGTCTTAGCAGTGACATCACCCCTTTTCTGACCTCTCACCTTATTCGGGGATCTCTTTCTTTTCCTCTCTTTTTCCCCTCATATCTAGTGTTTTGGGGTTGAAGGGGAAGAAAAGGGTTGGTGAAGGGTAGAAAAGGAGGAACCCACAAAGTAGCAAATGCCATTTACAAATCTGGAGGCAGGAACTGAAGCGGAGGCTGTGGAGGAGTGCTGCAGACTGGCTTTCTCCATGCCTTGCTCATGCTGCTTTCCTGTAGCACTGCCCTGGCTGGCCCTCCCTCGTCAGTCATCAGTCAGGAAAATGCCCACCAGCTTGTCCTTAGGCCAGGCGTTTGGAGACAGTTGCTTGATTAAGATTTCTTCTTCCTAGATGACCCTACCTTATGCCAGATTGACAACAACAAAACAGCAAAACTATCCAGAATGTCTTTTTAAACTTGAATGTGTCTCCACATAGGATAGATAGAGCTGACATGTTAGTTCTTTGGTTTCCTCTGATTATTGCTTTAGGTCAACAGCAAAATGAACACAGGATACTTTAAGATCATGGAAGCTGTTTTTAACAAAATTTCAAATGTCTACTTTTACCAGTAAAGACTTGGGAGCCAGGTGCTGGGTGGGGTGGAAGCCTGCTAGCTCAGAGAAGCAGAGAAAGCACCCAGGGGATCATTGTCCTCAGCCAGTGTCCCCAAATGCCTTCCTTCCCCATGCCATCTCAAAAGTCCTCAACCCAAGTCCCGTCTTCTTCCTTTGTGTCTGTCTGTCCAACCTTTGCTCACCTAGGCTGGCCTTGAACTCACAGAGTGCTGGGATTAAAGATAAGCACCACTACTGCCCAGCCCTAAATCTGTTTTTCTGCAAATGTTGTCATTACCTGGATAGCATCCCATTACCCACGCACGCACGCACGCACGCACGCAACCACATTTTCATTATCCATTCGTCTGTTGATGGACATCTAGGTCATTCTGATTCTTTTCCATAGTGAGTAAAGCAGCAATAAAGAACTGCTTCCTTTTAGTAGAACTGACTTCCTATTACAGAAATTAAAGTCTTAATCTTATTTCTTCACTGTATCTCATAGTTGTGAAATGCTGATGTGTTTTCATTCTGTCAGTATTAATTGTTTTGTCATGACAAATGAAACGGTGACACAGGATACAGGTTAAAACTGATTTGTTCATTTGCACTATTTATTTCCTGAAGCTTAATATTGCTGGATTTTGCCCTTGCTTGATGCTGGTTTATTCAAGTTTTTTTTTTTTTTTTTTTTTTTTTTTTTTTTTGCCTAATGCTAAACATTTTTTAATCTACCTGCCCATCAGCATCTCAGTGCTAGAGGCAGGGAGTTGTGCTAGATTTTCCTCGTGTCCCTTCCTGGACACACCAGCCTTCATGCTCTACTGTGTGTCACTTTCTAGGTCCCTCCACACCTGCCTTCGTAGGACTGACTTGCTCTCTACCCTTCTGTTTGACCCATGTCACTGCCACATTCCCCTCCTGCACTGATCATAGCTTGATTTTTCTCACCATCTCTACATGAGTATACCTAGAACTGTGCGTGAGTACACCCCTAGAACTGTGCGTGCGTACCCCTAGAACTGTAAAGGTGGAGGCCTGAAGCAAATCTGAAAACGTTTTCACTGTGTAAGTCGTTTGACTGGAGGCTGAGTTGTAAGGTAGCAATGTTTCATCTTCAGAATTTTGACATCATGAACTTAATGCTTTAATTTTAAGTGTTGATAATAGATATTTTGCTTCTGTGAGTTCTAATCCCAGATATGTCCATTACATGTTTAATTTTCAGGAGTTCTTTCTGAGCTATGTTGTTTTGTAGCTGTGAGAATTTCCTTTTTTTAAGGACACATTAAGATACATGCCCATGCACAGCTACATACATTTGTGTGTGGTAATGGGTTTCCTTCCTCCTCTGGGCTTGCTGACGGTTGGGGCAAGTGACAGCTCTCCTGCGCCTGCTGTCACTTGACATGAACCTTTTTGATCTAAGCTTCCTTTCCTCTTTTCTGTCTTCATTTATTGTGATTATGAACTAAGGTAGTTTATATATACCTTTCCTGATTTCTTTTTTTGGGGGCGGCTTTATCTGTAGGATGGAAGAAAAGAAACAGAAAAGTTGTCCTTCATTTAAAATTATTTAAATGACATTTTAAACGTCAGCTTTTAGACAATAGATTTCCTTGGCATCTGTCTGTGTAGAGGAGTTCAAGTAATTTTCATGAAATTTGCTAACATAGTTGTTAAGGTATCTTTAGGGGAATAAAGAGTGCTTTCAAGAGATGGTAGAGCCATTTAGACACTTGTGTCCCATTTAGTTAATGCTCACTGAAGATGCAGTACTGTGCCAAGTCTTGGGCACAGCTACGATTAGAGACACAAGACCGCCTCTGACCCAGAAGAACTCACTCTTAGGGCAAGAGGAACTAGACCAGTGGTGGGTGCTGTGCCAGAGGATGAGCTGCTGAGACTGCAGAAGGGGACCGCGGATCTGTGCAAGTGCTCCAGAGAAGACGATGCAGATATTAAGGATGGATGGGTGAAAGGAAAGGCATTTTGTAAGATGTAGTCCTTTTGTTTGCTGTAGATTTACAAAGTAAATTTGTGGCCAAAGAAAATGAAGTCCAGAGCCTACACAGCAAGCTCACAGACACCTTGGTATCAAAACAGCAGCTGGAGCAGAGACTAATGCAGTTAATGGAATCAGAGCAAAAGCGGGTGAGCAAAGAAGAGTCTCTGCAAATTCAAGTTCAGGTATTTGGCTTTTTCTTTAAAAATAAAGGGATTGTATTTGTGTTTATGTGTGTTACAATAATTAAAGATCACGAATTTATGATTAAAGATCATGAATTTGAGAGGGAGGGAGAGGTTGGGAGAAAATGTTATATTTTAATTAAAAAATTGCAATCCCCACAACCAAGACCAAATCCTATGTCTATGTAAATACATTAGGTTCAAATAAACTTCTATCTCAATGTTTAAATTAAGAGAAAGAAATTCGGAAAAGTGTGGTATATCTTTTTTGGGGGTGGGGTGGGGTTGAGACAGGGTTTCTCTGTATAGCCTTTGGTAGACTGGGCTAGCCTTGAACTCACAGAGATACTCCTGCCTCTGCCTCCTCAAGTATTGGGATTATAGGCATGTGCCACCGTGCCTAGCTAAAAATTATTTTATTTTTATTTTTGCTTTTTTTTGAGACAGAGTTTCTCTGTGTAACCCTGGCTGTCCTGGAACTCATTCTGTAGTCCAGGATGGCATTGAACTCAGAGATTTGTCTGCCTCTGCCTCCGCCTCCGCCTCCCAAATTTTGGGATTAATGGCATGCACCACCACTGCATATCTTATGTCCTAATTCTTTTTCTGTTTTGTTTTGTTTTGTTTTTCAAGACAGAGTTTCTTTGTATAACAGCTCTGGCTGTCTTGGAACTAGCTCTGTAGTCTATGCTGGCCTTGAGCTCACTGAGATTTGCCTGCCTCCGCCTTCCAAGTGCTGGGATTAGAGGCGTGCACAATGTCCTAATTCTTAATGGTGGTAAATAACATTTAATCTTTGAGCATGTGTTAAAAGATGAGCTCATCCACTTCCTTAGGACTTCTTGTGATAGTATCAGTAGGGACAGTAAAACAGCCTTAATGTCTACTTTGTAAATTAACTCAAAATAGAAGGCTTAACTGCTTTAAATAAAGACAACTTAAAGATAAACCTACAACATGTAAAGCACTTGGATATTTATTGATAACACGTTTGTCTCCTCTCTTTTTCTTTGCGGTCGATGAAAGGATATTTTGGAACAGAATGAGGCTTTGAAGGCTCAGATTCAACAGCTCCGTTCCCAGATAGCTGCCCAGGTATGGTGCCTTCTGACTACTACCGTTAGTCACCACTTCCTGCGGTGTGAACTGTATGTAAATACATAACATGTATGTAAATACATAAAAACTGTTGTGTAACAGTGGGTCAGTGTGCAGTGCTCCCAGGTTTCAAACACTATTGTTTACAATACTTGGGAAGCACTAGGAACCCCAAGCCAGTGTAATTCGCGGGGTGGCTGAGACGTGGAAGTGCTCGCTGCCGCCCTGCCACGCACTGACTCTGCCTGGGGAGCCTCACACATGCCCACAGCTCAGCTGTCTTAGCTCCAGCTCCCAGATTGTATTTGCAGAAGACTCAGTTTGAAATGTGTGATTCAGTTTTATCAATGGTAAACATTACAAAGTTTTACACGATTACCCCATACTTTGATTGATTGATAGGTAGGCTTTTTAATACAAATGATAGAATATTCAGAAAAAAAGTGAAAGTTTAGTTGGGCGTGGTGGCCCACGCCTGTGATCCCTGCACTGTGGGCGGCAGAGGCAGACTGATCTCTGTGAGTTCGAGGCCAGCCTGGTGTACAACGCCAGTCTAAGACAGCCAAGGCTACATAGAGAAATCCTGTCTTGAACACCCCCTCCCCCATGGTGAATATTTCCAAAAATACGCATAAAAATGTTCAATTTCAATTGAACTTTAAAATGATAAAAATTGTTTGTAGCAAAAAGTACTAGAAATTTGTTGGGCTGGAGAGGTGGCTCAGCAATTACGTGTGCCTGCTGGTGGTCCAGAGGCCCAGAGTTCAGTTCCCAGCACCAGTACCAGCTGATTGACAACTGCCTGTAACACTGACTCCAGGGGAGCTAATGGCCTCCTGCATCATCTGCACACATGTGCTCATGTCGCCAACACTTACACATATTCAAAATGAAATGAAACATTTAAAAAAGAAAATTGACTTGTGTAAAAGTGATTTTTAACATTAAAAGTGAATTTTAAGAGTTCAAACTTGCAAAGCTTTGTGCACATAAATGGTTTTTCTAATTGCTTATTTTTATAGAGATGTGATGCTCTAAATGGAGCTGTATGTTTGTAAGTTACCAACTCCCATTGGGGTGAGATTTTTATTAGCAGCCGAGAGGTAGTGGTACAGCCTGTCAGAACCGCCTTTGAGAGTGCTGAGAACCCGTAATAACGGGAAGGCAGCAGGGCATTCTGCCCATTGCCTTAGTCGTGAAGTAGAACATTTCAGAAGATTTTGCTGAGGAAGAGATGCGCGGGGTAGAGGTGGTCCTTGAGGGCGGGTCTGCCCCTTGTGTGCTTGTTGCTTGTCAGTTTCCAGGCCCGCCCACCTGCCTAAGTCTTTATAGTCTGTGATGTCATGTGTAATTCCGTAATACTGGCTGTTGGTGATTAGATGTGCTTTCAGAATGATAGCTACTCACCATAGGCCAGATATGTCTTTAACAACTTTATATATGTTAATTTCTCTTGTTTTTTAAAAGCTCTGTTGTGATTATTATTGTACAGCTTTTAAGCTTTTTCTCATGCTCTTATGTTGATATTGTTTTTCTTTCTCAGACCTCCGCTTCAGTTCTAGCAGAAGAATTACATAAAGTGTAAGCTTGCCGTTCACACTTATCTTATCCTTGTGTGATAACCACTAACAGACGCCTAAGTGATACAGTACACAACTAATTTCATACTCTGACCTGTTTAAAAATTACCCTAAATTCTATTTTGCTCTTTTCTTTTAACTTGTGTCTGGTTTGTCCCTAAACATTACACTTTGTTGTGTTATTATAAAAGAGCTGGGCAAACTTTTCCTTCGTTTGGGATATTGGTAGTTATGTAGAAGAGGCAATTGTGCTTCCAGAATAGTGGTGGGAAGTTAGTGCTGTGCTGCTTTGTACTTGTGGCTCTTCTGCGTCTGGCCCTGTGGCCGTAGGCCATACATTCCAAGTGGGTCTTGTGTTGCTTAACTCTACGGAGATAGGTCAGTCTTGTGCAGATGACCTCTAGTCTGGTTTGGATGCCAGACTTTTCAATGTAAATTAAAGTCTTTGACTTCAAAGTTTTAAATAATGGACCTGTCTGTCTGTCTGTCCATCTATCTATCTCTGATTCGAGGCCTCATTCTGTAGCCCAGACTGGCCTTGAGTTTGTAGTCTTCCTGCCTTAACCTCCTGAGTACAGGTGTGAGCCACCATTCTGCTCTTATTGCCAAACCTGATTGATGACCTACTGGATTTTTCAGACCATAAGACACACTTTTACCCCCAAAAGTGGTGAAAATAGGGTGTGCCTTATGGCCCAATTGCTTTTTTTTTTTTACTGTTTTTCTTGTTTCACTGCTCTAAAAACTGGATACGTACGTCTTATGGTCCAAAAAATAAAGTAAATTTTATTCCCTGGTCTCACGTGCTGGAAGGGAGTGAGTGTGCAGGTGCAGGCGCGCGCGCACACACACCCCCACACGAGTGTTTTAGGGTGTCATGCTTTATGACAGTTACTAGTAGAGTAAATAGAGTATCTAGAAAGAGAAAGTACTTAAGGTGATGCTTTCCATGTAAAACTTTGTAATCTTTTTAAAATAAATGTTCATTAAAAGCATAAATATGTTTATCTCCCTTTTGAAGGATTGCAGAAAAGGACAAGCAGCTGAAGCAGACTGAAGACTCATTAGCAAGTGAGCGCGGTCGCTTAGCCAGCAAAGAGGCGGAGCTAAAGGTGCGCTCATGTGTCCAGCGCGGTGCAGGGTCTTACAGGGCTCGAAACGCAGTTGTCCTGAAGATCTATTTTCAGTCTCCCTTGTGTGTTTGTTTAGGATAAGGAATACTTCAGAATTCATGGGAAGTGCTCTCTCTTTTCTTCTCTTGTCTTTTCTTTTTCTTTTGAGGCAAGGTTTATCTTTGTAGCCTTGGCTGTCCTGGGCTTGCTTTGTAGACTAGGCTGGCCTCAAACTCACAGCGATCTGCCTGCCTCTGCCCCAAAGTGCTGAGATTACAGGTGTCAGCCACCATTCTCGGCTGTGCCATCCCTTTTTTGAACTATAAAAGAAATATACTTCTTTAGCTCTTAAGAGGAAAAGCCCAAAAGGGTTTTACTTATATGTTGCATGTCTTAACAATTTCAGAATTTTTCCAAAGATCAGAAATTGATGGTGTTTCCTTTTGATTTAGGAAATTTGTTATTTGGGACCTTTACTTAACTCTTAAGTAGAACCTTGCTGCGTGTTTAAAGTAAATTTTATTAAATATTTTTAATATCCCATACTTTTTTCTTGCTCTAGGATATCCAGAATATGAGTTTCTTATTAAAAGCTGAAGTGCAGAAATTGCAGGCCCTCACTAATGAGCAGGTAGATCACTTTTGTTTATTTACTTATGAAGAAGTTTGATTCGTTTGTTTGTGTTTTGAATCTGTGAGTATATAAATACTATCTGTGTATAAATACTGTCTATAATGGTTACTTATGTTTGGCTGTGGGATGTGTTATTGAGAGCCTCTGTACAGACAACTTAGACGTCCCTGATTCATATTGGAACTATGTATGGCTTAATGAATTAGTCATTTCTGAGGAGGAGGAGATTGTTAAGACAGTCACAGTCTTAATATGTTGCCCTTTTTGGACCTTTCCATTTAATATGTAAAGGGAAAACGTTTATTGGAGAAAGTTGGCCTTTGAGAAGTAGAGAAATAATGGATAGTGAAACAGAGAAGTCATGGTTTGTTAAATCTTTAATCTAAATATATGGAAATACAGATTTTTGTATGGACAGTAAGTAGTTTAGATGGTTTCCCAAGAAATGATAAGACTGTCCTTTTATTCTGAGTACAGGCTGCTGCAGCACAGGAGGTGGAGAAGATGCAGAAAAGGTGAGTAGTGCATTCTGTGCAGAGAGGCTTGTGTGTCTATGCTCACGCGCACCGCTGCCTCCAGCCGAGGCTTGTGCATACACCTGGGAACGTAGAACGTATGGACCAGCTTTAATTGAAGCCCTTCTTCTCGCAGTATTCATGTAAAGGAGGATAAAATAAGATTGCTTGAAGAGCAGCTGCAGCATGAAGTTGCAAGCAAAATGGAAGAATTTAAGGTGTGTGATGAAGCTTGTGAACTCTGCTTTCTCAGAACAACTTTATACACGTGTGGTTATGGTGACTCCCAAAAGGCTTTAGTTTTGTTTCTGTTTTTTGTTTTTTGGGATAGGGTTTCTCTGTGTAGTCTTGGTTGCCCTGGACTGGCTTTGTAGATCAGGCAGCTGGCCTCGAACTCGCAGAGATCCTCCTGCCTCTGTCTCCCAAGTGCTGGGATTACAGGTGTATGCCAGTGTGCCCAGCTTCAAAATGCAATTTTTTTTTTTTTTAAATCTGGTTATTTGGAAATGTTAGCTTAGTTTATTTGGCAGCTTATATGGACAGTGAATTTTTAATAGACTTTTTGCCTAAATGTTCCAAATTAATTTTGCTTCAGGCATTCTGTGGCATGTTTTAAACGAGTCCTTTGCATTTGTGGATAGTTTTGCTGTGTACACTGTTGCTGCAGTCCTAATCTCTGTCCCGTGAACTCTGAATTCTTTATTTTTTACTTTTTTATTTTTCAAAACAGGGTTTAAAAAAACAAAAACAAAAACAGGGTTTTCTGTGTAGCCATAGCTGTCCTGGACTGGCTTTGTAGACCAGGCTGGCCTCGAACTCATATTGATCTGCCTGCCCCTGCGTCCCAAGTGTTGGAATTAAAGGTGTGCGCCACCACGCCTGGCTGAGCTCTGAATTCTTATGTCTCTGTGTAACTCTTCAGTCTCTTATGAACCCCTGAAGAAAGCAACAGTGTGAATTTGTTTGTTCAAGACGCTGATTCAAAAGATTGCTTTATTACCTTTCTCCTTAAAAAATAATAAGCTGGGCTCGTTTCTTCCAGATCCTGAGTGACCAGAACAAAGCGTTCCAGCTGGAGGTGCAGGAGCTGCGGACCGTTGTCTCTCAGCAGGTGAGTGAGGCGGCTCTTCGTGGAGTCCGCTGAGGGAGACAGTGTAGGAAGCGCTCGCCGAGCTGCGCGTACAGGTGTCCATCTCCAAGATGAAGCATTTTGAAGAAAAGAAAGGAGGGAAACAAAGTGCTGTTTTGGGGGCCTTACCCTTTTCATGTAGGCAGCATGACTTTGTAAAACAAGAATGAGGTTAAAACTTATTAGCCCTCAAAGTTGGCTCCTGACTCCTCATCCTCAGCCTTTCTCACCAAGATTGTACTTAAGGATTTTCTTTCTTTCTTTCTTTCTTCTTTCTTTCTTTCTTTCTTTCTTTCTTTCTTTCTTTCTTTCTTTCTTTCTTTCTTTC
>OU015746.1:123666071-123685785 GCA_907169655.1 Acomys percivali
TGTGCTTAAAATTAATTTTTATGGGTCTCTGAAAGTTCATTGATTTCATGGCTAAGCACTAATTATAGTCTAGAAACAAGTTTCTGCCTGCTGTGTGATAGAGACCCTTTACATACTTTGGAATACATAGATTTGCCCATTTTCCTCCAATATTCTTTCCGCAAATGCAGACTTTTTTCCCTAAACCATGCAGTTCTTATAAAGAGGAAATTAGTTTATTTCCATTTAATCAGGCAGGTAATGTTAGCCATAGCAAATCACAGGCATTTCATAATTGTCTTTGCTTATAAGGAAACATGAATCTCGTCAAATTAGTTTTGTGCTAATATAAAAATGTCACTACCAGTTAGCGTCATAGAGGGCTGTTTTCTCAGGTATTCATACTGGAACAGTATTTTTTTTTTTTAATCCTGTAAAAGTATTTTTATTTTTAACAGAGTCTCACTTTGTTTCCCTAGGCTTAGAACTTACTAGGTAGAGTGTATTGGCCTCAAACTAACCCTGACCCTCCACCTCCTCCTCCTCCCAGCTGCTGGGAGTACCAGTGTGAGCCACCCTGATCAACAAAAGTTGGTTTCCTAAACTATACCACAAAGTAAAGGGTTCCAAGTTTTTCTCCAACTTTAACTTGAAGCAACTGTTTATTTTCTGTATGTGTATGTGTAGGTGTTAGATAGAGCCATGGTACATGTGTGTAGGCTAGAGGACAGCTTGTGGGGGCCAGTTTTCTCCTTCAACGTGTCGGCCTGTGGGCTGAATTGAGATTCTTACCTTGGTGGCAAGATCCTTCCTTTCCTGTCTTGATGGATTATCTCAATGACCCAAGGCGAATTACTTTTAAGAGATTTTTTTTTTAGACAGGCTGTCTGTCCATCATCATTGATGGATATTTGTTTTAAAAAGTGCCCTTTTTGGAACATCCAGTGACTTGAAGATGGTGAAGATTCTCCGTTGTCTTTAAGAAAACATGGGACTTGACTTTCTGGGCGTCATGGTTGTGTATTTTTTTTTTTATGTGCCTGTTTATTGAGGTATATTTTCCTCATTTGCTAGCAGGAGCTTAGAGACACATTTATGGCCTCAGCAGTAGGTATATACTCAATAAAGTATATAGTTTGGGGTTTATTTTCATCCTTCATTTTTCCTTTCCTGTCCTGCCATTTTCTTTTTGAAGACCGGGTCTCGCTGTGTAGCCCTGGCTGGCCGGGGACACAGATGTCTTCCTGTCATGCTTCCCTTGGGCGCTGCTGCTCCTGTCTCTTCACCTTCACTGATTTGGTGAATTATTCGACTTCACTTTGGGGGAAGTTCTTTTAGATCTACAGAAAGGATTGAGAAGCACAGCTCTCCCATTTCTGCTGTTACTAACATGTCAACACTGAGGTGGAGCATCCATTACCACTGATGACAAATAGCACTGCGGCTGTTAGTTAGCAACTAAACATCTCGCTTTCCATTAGGCTTCAACAAGTGTGCGAGAACAACACATCATGACGTTATCATGCAGGGTAGTTTCCCTGTCCTAAAGACATGTTTTGTCTGCCTTTTTCATCTCCTTCCTCCTCATTTGCTCTCCTACCAATATTTTCCTTGAAGACCCGGCAGCCACTGACTGTCTTCTGTAGGTTTACCTTCTCCAGAACGGTACACAGAGCCTTTTCAGATTGACCTCACTTACATGTGCCTCTCACTTTTCTAACCTCTTCACTTTTATATACCTCCCCATAGAGCCCTCTCTGCTTTGCCCTGTATTTCCATCCATTTTTTCTTTTCTTTCTCTCACTCACTTTTCTTTTTATCCCTCTGCTCTTCTCTTCCTTCACCCTTTTGTCTTTCTTTTAGGAAACAAGGTCTTCTTTGTAGCTCAGGCTGTCCTTGAACACACGGCAGTCTGTCTGTCTGTCTGTCTTTCTTTCTTTTTAAAAATTTTGTCTTTCTACCTTAGCCTCTTGTGTGCAGTTATGTGACAACATGTCTGACTTTCTTTCCTTTTTTTTTCATTCTTCTCTTTGTGTATGCTACTGTTATTTTTGCAAGTACCTTTAAATGTCTAGGCATTTCTAAACTAAGGAGGGATAAAAGTAGTGTTCTCCTTAGCAAATGCTTGGTGCGTCTTACATGTCTCCAGACACTGAGAACACTGAAATGGATAGAGATAGGGTCTAGCCCTGAGGAAATAGACAAATCATTTAGTAGTGTTGGGTGTTGAGAAAGCTCTCTTCCTTAGAATGGCAAGAGCAGTTGGAATGGTTTGGGCTAAATTGAAGCATCACATCAAGACTGTGTGTAAGGGAAGGCTGAGTGGGTAATGGTGCTCACTCCATAGCCTGACTGTCTGAGTTTCGATTGCCAGGAATCGCTCAGTTTAGAGAAAAAACTTCCTTCTTTATGTTTTGGCACAGAAGCACATGTGCACACACACCCTGTAAAGGTGCACACGCACCTGTAAAATATACCTCAATAAGCAGGCACATAAAAAAAAAAAATACACAACCATGACGCCCAGAAAGTCAAGTAAAGGAGAGAATTGCCTCTTATAAGTTGTTTTGTGACTAGTGTGCACCATGGCACCTGTGTACCGCCCCCCAATAAATAGATAAATGTATGTACTAAAAAGTTTTGAAAAATTGGCTAAGGAACTAATAAATAGTATCCACATTTGTAGCACAAGAATTGAGTGTTTTATAATTTCCAGGGTTAATGAATTATGTCTAAGATTTTCTAAAAGTAAAAGTTCTTTCTTTCTTTATTTTTGGTTTTTGAAGACAGGATTTCTGTGTGTGGCCCTGGTTGTCCCAGATCTCTCTCTGTAGATCAGGCTGGCCATGAACTCAGAGATCCACCTGAATGCTGGAGTTAAGAGTACACCGCCACTGCCCAGTTCCTTTCTTTTTTTAAAGTAGTACTTTTTATAATAATAGCTGGAATACTGTTTTGCACGTAGCATTTATTTTAGCTCTTCCTCTTATATAAAGCCATACTTAACTTAAGAAGTGTTAGCATAAAATATGTTGTTTTAGATTGTTCTTGGCTAGGAAGTAGAATGACTTTGGAAATACCGTCTTTTAAAGCAAACTGTAAGTTGATAGAATACAGACAGAAATGGCTGGTAGGCATTGTTTGTGCTGTCTTTTCTCATGGGTGTCATCAGAGCCTGGTTTTTTCCTTTTCCTTGTGCATCAGTAAAATAAGATCTTTATGAAAATTCTAGGTTGAAAGAAAAAGAAAATGAAATTAAGAGAATAGAAGTCATACAAAAAGACACAGAGAATGATCTTTCTAACAAGTCAAAGCTGTTACAGGTAAGTTGAATACATCAATTATTGCAGAGTTATCATCTCTGGTTGACTGCTGTAAAGGATAGAGAGTGCAGAGTGAGCCTTTGCTGTGAAGTGTGGGTCTTGCTATCACAGGCGAGTGCTCTCTAGGCTGGTTGTCTTTTCAGAAAGTGCTTCGTAAGTTCCGGTGTTACAACTTCATAGGAGTGTCCTCTACTCTTTTTTTTTTTTTTTTAATTTTATATTGGTTCACTGTGAGTTCATGTCACGCACCCCTCCATCCCACTCACCACCTCTTGTACTCACCCTCCACCCTTGAAACCCCCCCCCAAAGAGAAGAAGAATCTTGTTGTGGAAGCAGTTGTGTGTGGGTTGAGGCCTCCGGCTTCTGCTACCCTGTTAATATTGGCTCCTCATCGGGACTCTTCTCAGATACCCTGCTGCCCTGTCTCAGGGAGATACTGTGGTTTTGGGTCTGTGGGACCAGCCTCTTCATGCACTCCAGCAGTTCTTTGGTGGGGTAGATGTTGGGGTGTGCCAGTTAAAATCCACACATCTGGGCCTGCCGGCTCTTCCCCTCTCCTGCCTTCTGGGCTGGCTCTCCTGCAGCCTCTGCAAGTAGGGCCAGCGCTGTCCTGCTGCCCGGGTGAGGTACAGGCCCTGCTCCTCCTGCTCTCGTGACCCTGGGTCCGCCCCTCCCACCTGCTGTAGATTACGAGGGACGAGGAGAAGGAGGACCCACTCTCAACGACCAGTGTTGTTTCCTTTTCAAATCCAAGGAATCCAAGGCCTTGTACAGGCTAGACAAATAATCTACCACTTCCCTAACTAGTTTTCAGCTTTTGGAGTTTTTTTTTTTTTTTTTTTGAGACTGCCTGTGCAGCTCAGCCTGGCCTTGCACTTAATATGGAACTCAGCCAACCCCCGGCTTTCGGTTCTCCTGCCCCTGAGCTTGAGTGTTGGAATGGGTTTGTTTATTGTATTACGTGCAGTCCCAGCTGATAAAGTTACCTAGTGTACTTAGGGTTGTTCACCAGTGAAAAACTACACCTCAGTGCCTGTCTTTACATATATTTACAAATAGTAATTTGAATACTATTTTACTTATACTTGCCTAGAACTAAAATTTCATGCTAATGGTTTATACAAGATTGCTTTGTTTTCCAAGATATTAATACTTTAAAGAGAAGCACAGATCTCACTTTTCATGTAGCTACTATTCAAAGTAGCCATAGGCCACCGACCTGAAGAGGCAGGCAGCACACGGGCCGCTGCTGGAGAACCTTGAAGCAGTCTGCCTCATGCTTCGTGCTCTAGGCGATACTGTTGGTGGCGCTCCCAGCTCACTCAAGCAGCTGTCCATTGAGTTTCGTTAGGCTGAACTGCTCCTTAAACCTGTTCTTTCTTCCTCTACCCACTTGCCAACAGGACAGTTTGTGCTTCTTGTCCACCACTGGCAAAAAGGTGCAGACTTGGTGTCATACCTGAAAGCGGGGATCATTTAAATTGCTTTAGACTTAGAAGATAAGATTTCTTAGTATGTTTAAGTCATTTGTATTTAACTGCTAATTTAATTTTGTTCTACAGGTTTTTCTTCTGGGATGGCTTAGAAAACAAATGTATCAGATCTTTTTATGTGATATGGAAAACGTTTTGTTATTACCTGAGGTTTGACTTCCTTTACAACCATCCCAATCTCTGAAAGAATTGAGAATGTTTATACGTTGCGATATGAGCAGTGCCCTGTTTTAAGTGTTAGGAGGAAAGGTCTCATTTTGTGTTATAAACATTTTTGTGTTTCCTTTTAGTCAGTATAGTTTACTTATATATATTTTTGGTTCATATGTAATTTACCTCACGGAGTTGTGAGAGTAGCACACTAACCCCAGGAAAGGAAGTTAACTGTGCTACTAGATCTTGAGTGCTGACGTGCCTGGGCCCCGATGGCAGAAGCCCCTGCCTGGAGCCTGTCCACGTCACCAGACGGCAGAGCAGCCTACAGCACGTGCTGCCGTGTGCAGCTGGAGGGCCCGTGCCGTGCCAGGTGCAGCCGCCTGCCCTAGCTCATCAGGTGCTGCGCCGGGTCCTTCTGCTGAGGCACGCCCCTTCCCAGACCTGAGCAAAACACAACTACTCTTAGCCCATCCTTATAAAATTGTGACTATTTTGGAATTTTTTAAGACTGTATGACATTTTAAAAGCTTAAAATCTCTGTCTAGGTATTCATGTTTAATTTTTGTTTAAATAGGAGGCACAAGATGAAAATAAATTACTCAGATCCAAAGTTGAACTACTGAGTCAGCAGAACCACCAGCAGGTGGGTGCTGCCCCGTGTCTCACCTGGTCCTGTGGGGCTGGCTGTTTGTGCTTCCTCCTCACGTTTACATGTTCAGAGTGGAAACTAGTGGTTCTCTATCAGATTTTCTATAAAAGCAACTTACTATGCAATGTCTAAGGTAAAATAAAGTATAATTATAAAACATGTGCAAGTAATGTTACTGTCAGTGTTTCAGCTTGATTATATACGTGTGTGTGCTCTGATCAGTGTTCCAGTTCTGTTGCATGTGTGTGCGTGTGCGTGCTTGTGTCTGTGTGCCCTGATCAGTGTTCCAGTTCTGTTATACACACATTGGCTTGTTTTGTTTTCTGATCAGTGTTCTAGCTCTACAGTATACCTATGTATGTGCTGTGTGCTCTGATTGCACATACATGTGTATATCGTAGAGCTGGGACACTGATCAACAACCAAACCATCTGTGTGTGCTTGTGTGCTCTGATCAGTGTTACAGCTTTATTATACACATGTGTTCTGGATTTATTATACACACATATATGCACTGATTAGCATTCCAGCTCTATTATATACATGTGTATGCGTGTGTATGTTATCAGTGTTTCAAATATACGTGTGTAGCTTTATTGTACATATGAGTGTGTTCTCTGATCCAGCTCTGTTAGTCACACATACATACTTGCTAGTGTGCTTGCATGTGCCTCTGTTGTACACAGCACTTTTCTTAGGAAGTCAGTGAATGTCGGAGAGGTGTGTTTAAATCTGGGATTCTTCTCTCCTCAAACAAAACACCAATAATTGGAAAGAAGCTAATAGAAATTTAAGATTGGTATTATAAATAATGGGCTAGTATTAATATGTCCTTTAATATGTATTTCTGCCTGGTAAAAACAAAAATATGATCTTTAAGAAGAAATAATGCATATATCACACATACACATGTTTTTGGCATTTTGGAGGTCTTGTGCATGCTAGCCAAGTGTATTGCCGCTGAGCAAAGCCTCAAGCCCTGTCTAATATGTGTTACCCATTGTTTTTATGAACATGAATGCGTAAACCAGAATGCATTTTGAGAAACAATTTAAGATTCCTTGTTAGCTGGGCAGTGGTGGCACACGCCTCGGATCCTAGCACTCAGGAGGCAGAGGCAGGTGGATCGCTGTGAGTTCAAGGCCAGCCTGGTCTACAAAGGGAGTCCAGGACAGCCAAGGCTGCACAGAGAGACCCTGCCTTGAAAAACAAACAAACAAACAAACAAACAAACAAACAAACAGGTCCGTGTGGACAAGCAGCTTCTGGGAGTTGAGTTTGCCTAGTTATCATACTGTGTATCCTTTATGTGAGAGCTGTGTACCTTTGCATATAATATAGTATCACCTTATAAACTTGTGTATGTTTTTATTAAAACCACTTGATTAAAGTCAGGGGTGATGGTGTAATGGAGTATATGATATTTTAACTTTGGTGTTGATTTGGTGTTGTTATGTTCTAGAAAGCTTTTGAATTAATATTTATATTCTTTTAATAGGCATCTTTTCCCTCTCAGGAAGAATTACAAAACATGTGAGTAACTCATTGATTCAGAGTTTGTCCTGTTACAAATAGTTAAGTGCTGAATTACCCTCAGATAAGGAATTTACTGTAATTGCAAATGTTGGTCCTGTTGTAACAGTTGTCTTTGTGTGCCCTGGGCTGCAGGCCAGCCAGCACGGCCCCACCTTTCCTTCCCAGTGCACAGCGTGAGGCCTGCTCTCTCCCAGCGTTGCCTCGCTTCTCTTTTAAAGACTTTTTTTTTTTTAAGAAACTGAAACATTTTTTCTTCTTGGCCTCTGATTTCTCTAAGAGGCCAGTAATTGAAAGTCAGTCCTGCTTATAGTTTGTTTCAAAATGCTAAATGCTAACCCTACTAAATGTATCCACAGGAGTCTAGTCTTCCATCTTGGCTAGTTTATACATTGGTCATTAGTAGGCTGTTTAGTGTTTTAACTGAGTCTTGAGTTTGACTGTATAAAGTAAGAGTACAAACATTTTCTGTAATACGCTTGTAGTGACTTAGGGACCATAGAGGTCCCAGCTTCATGTTGTTACTGTGTTCTGTGTCTATGTGGGTTTTATTTTATCTTTGCTTATATATATGTATGTTTTCCTGCTTGTGTGTATATGCATCATGTGCATGCAGTGCCCTTGGAAGTCAGAAGAGGATATTGGGTTTCCTGAAACGGCAGTAGTTGCCATTGGCCTTACCTGGGTGCTGGGAACCAAAGTTGTGTCCTCTACAAGAAAAGCAATGCTCTTAACCACTGAGCTGTCACTCTAATCCAAATTTTAATTTTTTAAAACATTTAAAATTGTAGAAGCACAACTTTATGGCACAGTGGCATATACTTATAATCGCACCTGTTCGGCATGATGAGGTAGGAGGATCACTTGAGCAGTTCAGTGCTAGACCAACCTTGGCAACATAATTAGACTTTGTTTCAGAGCACCCCCTTCCAAAAAACCAAACCAACAACCAAACAGCAACTGAAAAACCAAAACATAGAGTATTCCTGTGTTAGTCATACTGTTGTGACCAACTTCCTGACAGCCCATTGTCCTTAGCTCTGCTGACCCTGGGCTGTAATGGAGGAACTGGGCTGGGAACAGGAGACCGTCGGTGACCACCTCCAGTGATACACTTCCTGATATGGCTCCTATCAGACCAATTTCAAAATAGCACCACCCTGAGGGCCAAACTCCATGGCATGAGTCCTGGTGAAGAAGCACCTCATGCCTAAAGTATAACAGACAGCTTTTCTTAGTGCTGGGCGTGGTCGCACACACCTTTAATCCCAGTGCTCAGGAGGCAGAGGCAGGTGGATTGCTGTGAGTTCAAGGCCAGCCTGGTCTACAAATCGAGTCCAGGACAGGCAGGACTACACAGAGAGATTCTGTCTCAAAAAACCAAAAAAAAAAAAAAAAAAAAAAGCTATTTGTGATTGGACATACTACTCAAGTATAATACAAATGAATTCTGAAAAATTATGTCCTCTTTCTGCATTTCTGAGAAATAACCAAGGCATTGGACAAGACTAGGAGAAAAACAAACAGTAATCAAAGACAAATTCTAAGAGTGAGTAAAAATAGCAAGAGAATACCAGGTCACTTTATCATAATGTTGTTGGTTTAATGAGCCAGTTAGTTACAACAGATTTAATTTCCTTGAAAAGTGCTTGTAAAGACCACCTTTGTATTAAACCCACCTCCAACCCCTCTTTTAGGCAGTTACATAGCCCAGGCTGGCCTTGAGCTCACTGTAGTGAGGGTAACCTTGAACTTCTGGTCTTGCTGGCTCCATTACTCAGGCTCTGGTGTTGCAGGTGCTTTGCAGTCCCTTGTGTGGACTTCGTGTCCTGGGAATGGAAAGCAGGGCCTTAGACAGCTTCCTAACTGGGGAGGCTACATTTTTCCTAAAAAATCAAATTTTGAAATTAAGAATTTATAGGATGGGCTCAGGCTGGGCATGGTGGTGCACATCTTTTATCCCAGTACTTGGGAGGCAGGGGCGGGTCTATTGCTCTGATTCAAGGCCAGCCTGGTCTACAAAGCAAGCCCAGGACAGCCAAAGCTACACAGAGAAACTATGTCTTGAAAACCCGGGGGCGGGGGGGCGTGGCGGGATGTGTGTGTGTGTGTGTGTGTGTGTGTGTGTGTGTGTGTGTGTGTGTGTGTGTGTGTTTATGAGACGAGCTCTTTATGCCAAACGTAGCTGATCTATAATTATACTTTTTCAGTGTATCACCTGCTTTTTTTTGTTTTGTTTTTGAGATAGGGTTTCTCTGTAGCCTTTAGACCAGGCTGGCCTTGAACTCAAGAGATCCACCTGCCTCTGTCTCTGAAGTGCTGGGATTAAACACATGCACCACCACTGCTAGGTCACCTGCTGTTTTTATATGTATTAAAAATATTGATATGTAGGTATCTGGTATTACTTTTTGGCTAATACGTAAGTTATGTTATTCTTTATCTTAGATTTTATTTACCTAAAATATATTCACAATCTGATTTAGAATTTCAGGAAAAGAGCAAGAAATAACTGATCTCCAAAATGAGTTAGATTCTTTGAAGAATGCTGTTGAACATCAGAGGAAGAAAAACAATGTAAGTCACATTCGTGAGAATCAGACTTTTCCATAGCAAGAGTATTTGTATTGAAAGATGGGCAGAGTTTTTCCTTTGCATCTATTTTTACTTTAGATTTATTGATCTTTGTGTGAGAGCACTTTTGCTTTCTTTGTGTCTTTGGAAGTATCACTAGAGTAGCAATTTTATTATAAAGCAGTTTTAATAGTAAAAAGATGACTTTTTATACTGAAAAATACCAGTATGGAGCTTCTCCCCACACCAGTTTTTTGAGACAGGATTTCTATGTGTAGCCTTGGCTGTCTTGGCACTCTCTTTGAGGACCAGGCTGGCCTTGAACTCACAGAGATCCGCCTGCCTCTGCCTCTTCAGTGCTAGGGTTAGAGGTGTGCGCTACCACACTCAGCTTCAGTATAGAGCTTTTAAATTTTTTTAAAATAAAAAAAGTTATTTGTTTAGAAAAATAAGTCTTTTAATCTTGTTATTTTAAAAACAAAGGCATTTTCTTTTACTTAAACAGGGCTAGTTCTTTTTTTTTCTGATAGACTAAAATAAATATTAGTTTTAGTCTTTGTAATCAAGTTTGCAAAATCTTCTGTAACTGCCCTTTTTCAAAAGTGAGAGGCAGTACACATATTGGTAATCAAGTCTGCTATTTGTCTTAGAACTTGAATAAATGTGTACTATATATTTAAGAACTATAAATCCCATTACTTTTAGCAAGCAGACAAATAATAGATGCAGCTAGATTTCATAAGTTCTCTCTTATCAAAAGATGGTAACAATTAGAGTCCAAGTATTCTTGCTAGAGAAGTGTTTTTCAAACAAAAGTATGCTTGCAATTATGAACAAATCAAAATGTTAGTTAATGATAGAACATTGATAATAGATATCAATTTTTAATGTAAATTAAATCTTTCAAAGTTTGTATTCAATTGCTAACTAACAAGTTGGCATTTTCCTGGAACCCCTAGTTTGTCAAAATTAGGTATGTGAATTATAGTTTATACTATGGAATATTAATTACTAACAGCATCACTTAACCACAAAGTTTGGCATGAATGTTCCAATATATTTCTAACATTGTAACTAACTGTGTTTTATTGCTGGGGTTTTGAGGTAAAGGGGGCACAGGAGTGTTAATTCAGTCAGTGCAGCAGCAGCAGCAGCAGCAGCAGCACTGCAGGTCTTGGTTTTAAGTCTGTGAAAAGAGCCAGAACAGTGGAGGCCATTAGGGTGCATTGTCAGCCACTCTAGTTCTGCCACTCATTTGTTTTGTACATTTGGCCAGACTTCTTAACTTTTACCTGTGGTTTCCCATCTATAAAGTGGGAATAAAAACCTCATCAGTTGTTCCAAGGATTAATGAGAATTTGTGGAGTGCTACATATAGTATTTGGCATGTAAATGTTCAATAAATGGTTATTATTGGCTTTTAATTTTTATGCTTAGATTCCTAATTCTGGAGATGAAATACATTGGCTTTATTTGTATTTGCTAAGGAAATTCTTTCTTTCTGTTTTTCCCTAACGAGAATGTGTTTTATAGTTTTTCTGCCTCACTTGCTTCAGTCACCTGGCTCATACAGTTGTATCTGATTGCTTGTGGCGTCCAAGTTTGACCATGCCAAGACACAGAGCACAGAGGGTTACTTTGCCATTCCTAGAAAGATTGGAAAGAGCTAATTTTATTTAAAATAGGGTTAGAGAAAAAATGTTATTCAGTAAAGTTTGTGAGGGTCGTGTTGGTCATTGCTTAACAGTTGCACGAGAAGTGTTTTGTAGTACTGTGTATTTGCTCTGTCCTAGGCTGTAATGCTTGAACTTGACTTCATAATTGGAATCCTGGTTGGTGTGTTTACCTTTGAATGCTTTCTTCTTTGTCACATGTGCCCAGTTAATTGTTTTTAAAAACTGGCATAGTTTGTGTGCGTACTAAAACATGAGAAGTGGGCATCTTTATTTTCTCATTCAAATTTCTAAATATTTATTTATTTATTGCTAATATGCACATTTTCCCATTGAGGTAATTTTGCAGTAATGAGCATTTAAATGCAGTGCAAAATATTGATGAAGTTAAAGGAGAAATCTTTTAATAATGGATAAACTGAAATCATTTTTTCTAAAAATGATTAGGACCTTCGGGAGAAAAACTGGGAAGCAATGGAAGCATTGGCATCAACTGAACAAATGCTGCAAGACAAAATGAACAAGACTTCCAAGGTTGTAATTAACTCCCAGAACCGCCATGCCCAGAGAGTCTGCAGCTTGTCCAGACCAGACCAAAGTCTTTCCTTTTACTGCAATCTAAACAGTTTAAACATAGCATCTCTTTATCATCCACATTTATCATCTTTGCCATCTCTGCTTTTCACCATCTCCTTGGGACTTTAGTTTTGGGCACTTTGGTTTGTTGGGATGACCTTGTTGTTGGCATTTTCGTGAGCGCAGGTTTAGGGGAAAGATCTCAAAGACGTGTAACACTGTATGCGGGTCCTTCCTTGTTACATGCTGTGCCACTTGGCGTAGTTAGGAGAACTTTGATGAAGTCCCCAAATCAGAGAAATCAAAGTAAATTAATGGAACAAATTTAAAAACCTAGCATGTGCCTATGATGCATAGCACAGTGGGGTTTCTGGAGCAGACCAGGAGGATTTGGACAAGGTAGGAAAACAGCAAAGTCTTCCACAGTGCAGAGACTATCAGTTTGCACGATGTTGCTAAGGATGATTCCTCAGAAGAGAAAGAGCTAAGCTTTCTATTTATTTTATTTGTTTTTTGTTTATTTGCTTAAAGATTTATTTATTTATTATTATGTATACAATGCTCTGCCTGCATGTACACCTGCAGGCCAGAAGAGGGCATCAGATCACATTATAGATGCCTGTGAGCCACCATGTGGTTGTTGGGAATTAAACTCAGGACCTCTGGAACAACAGTCAGTGCTCTTAACCTCTGAGCCATCTCTCCAGCCCCTATTTTATTTCTTTTTAAAAAATTATTAATTAATTAATTAATACAGTATTCTGCCAGTGTGTGAGTCAACAGGGCAGAAGAGGGCACCAAATCTCATTATAGATGGTTGTGAGCCACCATGTGCTGGGAATTGAACTCAGGACCTCTGGAAGAACAGCCAGTGCTTTTAAGGTCTGAGCCATCTGTCCAGCCCAAGCTCTCTGTTTGGGAGTGGCTGGACAGTAGTGGCACCTGTGTGTGTCCTGTTAAGCATGGAGTATTAGTGAGACTGAGAATTCTCCTGATGAGACTATGTAAAATACGTACGTCTGTCCCTTTATCTTCAGAACAACAGAGGACTTTGTTCTGCAGCCAAAGTCCACTGGGGAGAAGGGTCATAATGGAGGAGCAATGTAAATATTGGGGCAACTGAGTCTGTGTACAACGTGCAGCTTGGGTTTGACCCGGGTTAATGGATGTCCTCTATGATTAATTTCCACATTCTGAAAGTGTTTGTGTGCCGACGATTGTGTTTCAGTTACAAAAGTGTTGAAGGTATTTGAAACAGTTTCTAGGTAGAATACAATTCTATTATTTGCCAATTCTATGTGTACAGTTATTTTTCCTTTAAGATTTAAGTTGAGAAGTTGACAAGTATTGCTGCCAGAGGGATTTGGGCTAGAGCGTGTGAGGCTCTAGGCCACACAGGTCTTGGTTAGTTGTGAGGGGTTCCTGTCATACAGACATCTCAGTCAGCAAGGAGAGTTCTAGTCTGGGGTTTTCACTGTTGCGCGAAAGTGTCCTTCATGCCTTTCCTGCACACAGCTCATGGCATCCTGCAGGGAGAAAGGAGCTCCGGTACGTGTGTGATGGCTGACACGGCAGTGAGCTTCAGGGAAGAGAGTGCAGTCTTCTCTCAGCAGAATTGAGAATCCTTTGGCCACATGAGTATAAAGTGATGTTAATTTACTAAGTGCCACAAATTGTGACGTCACTGCATAAAACACCGTAAGAGTTTTAGGTGTTAGGAAGCAGTAAGGGTGAGCAGAGAGTGGCCCGCTGTTGGAAGATGTGTAGCCTTTACTAACTAGATCATCTTTTGCCATTGGGCTCAGTATGTCATCCATGCTGGCCTGGCACTTGAGACCCTCCGCCTTCTGCTTCCTGAGTCCGCGCATCGTAGGCGTACACCCCACCAGATGTAAGCTTCTGGAAAATCTTATTTACTTGGTTTTTCTTTTGAGACAAGGTCTCACTCTGCAGCAGCTTTGGCTGGCCTGGAACTCGCTAATTAGAACAGGGTAGCTTCAAACTCCTTGAGATCTGCCTGCCTCTACGTCTGCTGGGTAAAGGCACGATCCACCAAACTTAGCCTAGAGTTACTTTTAAAATAGTAAATACCTGTTAGAAACTATAAATGACAGACTTACATTAAAGATGCTTTACATGTTTCAATCAGTGTTGGCACTAAGGAAATAATGTAATCCCTAAAATTGTCTTTTTTTCAGATGTTGAATGGAAATTACTCTTCACAACCAAATTTATGTCTAATGAAAACTACAGCTAAAGCATGTCTGTAGAATAGAGTAGCTTACTCAGCGCCTGTTGAGAATGAGTGAGCCCCCCCCCGCCCATGACTTCAGGAAGCTTGTGTGTCACAGCTTTTCTCCTTTAAGGTTGATCTGCATGTCTGCGCTCAGATGACGCAGTTAGCTCTTGACTGTCTCTGAAAGAGCAGGTGTTTCCTATGAGTGAATGTACCCTATTTCATGTCATTAGTTAGACATGCCTACAAGTTCAGAGACTTGACTAAGTTACTGAAAACACCCCAGTAAACAGCTATTCTAAAATACTGCTACTAATCTCTAATAATATAGTAGCTCTTAGTATGTATAGAACATGACATTTTGGTTTCTGTTGTGTAAATTTAGATTTTTATGTGACTAAAGTTTTATTGAGTTGAAGCGGATATTTCTTAAATCAGGAACAGATTTCAAAGAGCACGAGAAAGGCTGAGGGGGTGCTCGCCACGTGAAAGGCTGAGGGGGTGCTCTCTGCCCTCCCGCTGTGTGTTGGACTACACTGTATGTGAAGTGGCTGTATGGGTTTGGCTTGATGTACATTTTATTAATCTTCTAGGAATAGCTTGAGCATTAGATTTGAGGGGATATGTGTATGTGATCATATTGTTTCCCTAATTTTGACAAACAGTGGTTCTGAATTTAAAACTGGGGTTAAGATCAACGTATTTGGATTAAGCATTCTAACAGGTGAGATCTACAGCCCTCTGTGTGTCAGCTGTGTTCTCATTGACCCCATGGAAGCTGAGTTAGTGAGGTGATGTTGCCCCCATTCCTGCTTCCCATCAATCCGTCCCTTTTGTTTTGCGTAACAGAAATAGTTTCATCTGACTCTGAAGAGCAGAACAGGGAAGAGTCAGCTCCTTTTGCTGACCTTCACTGGTCAGGAGGCCTCTGTTGCCTCGCCAGGTGCATCTTCCTCAGTAAGGTCCTCTTGAGGCTTTGCTGGCAGGAAGGGATGTGTGTGCTTGAAGTGGTTCTGGAGAGGCATGTCCCATAATTTCTAATGCAGAAAAAATTTACATGGATAGATACTGCTTTGCTTGATAAACTCTCAGATACCTTAGAGAGTTACAGATTATTTAAGGAGATATGTTTTAATGTTTTGTTTTTTTCTTTCAAAACCGTGGAATGTTGTAAGTCTGACCCTGTGCACCTTTTGCTTTAGGAAAGACAACATGTGGAAGCTGTTCAGTTAGAGGCCAGAGGACTTCTCGAAAGACTGTTCCCAATGGTGTCTGTGCCTTCTGATTTGGTAAGATGAATCTCCTTTCTTAACTTTTAACCTGACGTTGTGTAGGAAGCTGTTGTAGCAGCATTTGGTTTCTGAGTTTGCTTTGGTAGCATGCTGATCTGCCTCAGTGTCCCTGTGCCTCACGTGCTTCCGAGCACTCAGACGTAGGTCAGGTCACACGGCTTACCTGTCTGAACCTGACGCTCTGTTGCATTCCGCTAAACTCTATGGCTTGAAAATGTACTTGGAAAATATTTTTTCTTTTTCCTGAATGGATAACAAAACCAATAATAATTAATTTAAGTGGTTACTTAATTTTAACAACAGTCTCCTTTGATGCCATAAATTAGGGTCTCATACATTTTGAAATCACGATTTTTATCTATTCTTCACCCCAAGTGGTAAAGATCAGCTGGGTTAAGGTTGAACATGGTTCAGGTGGGACAGGAAGCTGACTGCTTCAGATCAGCAGCAAGTATCCAGGGCAGAGAAGACAGGGAATGTGCCTCAATTTCCTAAAATGGCAAGAGAGACCTTCTTACTCTTTTTTGTCTTTCGAGACGAGCTTTCTCTGTGTAGCCTTGGCTGACCTGGACTCGCTTTGTAGACTAGACTGGCCTCAAACTCACAGAGGCCCTCCTGCCTCTGTCTCTCTGAGTGCTGGGATTAAAGGCGTGTGCCACCGAGCTGGGCTTCCCTTCTTAAATTTTTAATAGAAAAATGTATGTGTATACTCAGAAGAAGGCAATGGGACGGTGGTCACAGGGCCCACCCCATGATTCACCATCGTGCTTTGCTCACACCTGACAATGGCGCTCAACATTCCGACAGCTGTGACTCTTCAGTACAGCCCCTCAGATTGTGGTGACCCAACCATAAAAGTATTTTCATTGCTGCTTCATA
The DNA here is from genome assembly GCA_907169655.1 of Acomys percivali. NCBI lineage: Eukaryota > Metazoa > Chordata > Mammalia > Rodentia > Muridae > Acomys > Acomys percivali. Next base: position 123,682,436 of record OU015746.1, read on the forward strand.
ACAATAAGTTTGCTACTGTTATGCAATAGAATGGAGATAAATTTGCCAAAGGGGTCACGGCCCACAGGTTGAGAACCTCTGTGTTAGATCATGCCGAAGGAACTCCAGCATCAGAGTATTTTATCTGCAAATATTTCAGCACAAGAGATTAAGAACTAAGGATTATCTTAAATTTTTAAAAAATACACCTTTAATTAGACATATACAGTCCTCATGCCAGCTAATAACAAGGTAGTTTATGTTATAATCAGAACCCAAATAAGATCAGCATGTGTTGGTGTTTCCAGTCGCTGACTCCGTGCATGTGTGCTGCATCTGCCCTTTCCCACCTCCCGCAGGACAAGCCTACAAGTGTCCCATTCTGGTATTTCTGGTATTTGGGTTTAGCTGACTGCATTCCTGGTGACAGCATGTTCCCCTGTCCTTTGTGTAACTCATAAACTGGTACTCCTTAGAGGATGATTCAGGGTCCGGATTTCAAAGTGGGTAGTGGTGGGTACTGTTGCCCGTAACAGCTGCTTGCCTGGTCCAGTGGGCCGTGTGTAGGCTGGCTGTGATGTCCTTTGTAGCTCTTGTGCTGGAACAAGACGCTCCTGATTGGTTGGATTCAGTTAAAACCTCAAGCATGGAATGGCCCTTCTCCAAGGAGCTGTGTTTTCTCTAGGTGTGGGTGCAGGGGCAGAGTAAGTACTGACTGCTGTGTGGGTAGCAGGAGGCCAGCTGCTTTCTCCTCAGGATGTGTGTGCATGTGTCCTTTAGTTAATTCTGTTTGCTTTGTAGCTGTGGGAAGATGTAGGCTCTAATAGCGGGTGATCACCAGCACCTGAACTGAAGACGTGTCTTGTATTAGACACAGATGACCTAGGAGAAAGGGCTGCTAACACTCCCTGTCCTTGCTTTATTGGTTGATTTACTTATTTGACAATATTTCATGAGCCAAGAGCACTGAAGATCTATAGTTTCTGATCTTCAAAGAGTGTAGAAAATGGCCAGCAGTCAGAATTTTTCTTTTAATGTAATAAATTTATTCCTTTTGTTCAAGTGTTTGTTTTGCTATTGCGTGCTTGTCTGGGGATGTGGCCTTGCTATGTAGCTCAAGCTGGCCTTGAGCCTCTGATCGCAGGTATGTGCCACCATCCCTGGTTAAACTCATTCTTTTGTTTTGTTTCGCTTTTGCTTCCGTGACAGGGTTACTCTGTGTTGCCCAGACTGTCCTAGAGCTCACTCTGTAGACCAGGCTGGCCTCACACTCACAGGGATCCACATGCCTCCGCCTCCTGAGTGCTGGGACTAAAGGCGAGCACCATTAAATTCATTCTTAATGGCATTGCTACTGACCTTCAGTAACTACATATTCATGGCTCTGTAAAACTTGGTGAATCACCATGAGACATGGGCAGTATTTTTTGTGTTTTCTTCTCATTCTTGTTAAAAGTTGAATACAAAACTTTTCATGTGTTACTTAGAGATTAGTATTCTAAATTTTTAAAAGAATTACTTAATTTAGCCAGGCATGGTGCACACCCCTTTAATTCCAGCAGGAGGGAGGCAGAGCGAGGTCATTCTGGTCTGTGTACCAGGCTAGCGAGGACTACGTACAAGAGAAAAAGAAGACCAAATTAACTTAAGACTCATTATTATTGGGATAAATTAAAAGGGCTTTTATAAGGAGTTTATTGCTTGCTATTGCCAATGTGTAAAGCAGATCCAGATAATAGATAAAGATCTCATCTGGATTCAGTTTTATGTTGGATCCCAGTATTTGAAGCTTTTGTGTTGTGAGAATGCCGTCCTTTTAAAATGGACGGAGGCTTTTAAACTAATTTGACATTGAAAGTGGTGCGGTATGGGTGACCTCAGCGTTCACTCACTCCGCATGAGATGCCTGTAGAAGACACTGATTCAGCCAGTAAAAGCTTTACATCACAGCGTCAATGAACATTTTATTCATTTTCTTCAGCAATAAACCAAAAATGTAAGAAGAAACTTGATTTAATACTTTTAAATCAAGATAAGATGCTTCAAAAATATACAAGTTATTCTAAAGTTCCTGATAATGGTTTAAATAATAATATATGTATTTTTTCACTTGATAGTAAACAGAAACTAATTTTGTGTTGGAGCTAAACATGCGATTAAATAAATCATGCCTCATTAAAATATGCTTATAGTACATTTTTTGGAATAAGTTTGTTGAGGAGTTTTGGGAGTGCCTTCACAGAATTTGAAACCCTCTAAAGAGAATGGCTTCAGCTAGACTTTGAATCTTTGAACTCTGAATACTTTGTTTTTAGAACTGTTTCACATGGAGAAGTTTCTGACATGTTGCTTATTGTAGGTCTTGAGGTTTTTGTTTTTGTTTTTGTTTTTTGAACAGAGTTAGCTTATTAGCTTTTGCTCATGAATACTAGCCATATCCTTAGAATGTGAATTTTGAACTTAGGCCTCCTGCCTCTGAGTCCAAAATTCAGTTGCAGATATTTTTGGTATAGATAAAAAAGCATTTTATTTTGATAGTAATGTGTGTATTTAATTTTTGGTGTACTTTAAATTATTTATTTATGTATTTATTGCTGGTCATGGTGGTGTTTGCCTTTAATCCCAACACTCCCAACTCTGCCTCAAAATAACTGTTTTTTAAAGATAGCCTCTCTGCATAGCCTAGGCTGCCCTGGGCTGCCCATCATGTAACCCAGAGTGGTCTGGATCTTAGTCCCATTCTGTTCACCTTTCCCAGGCCGTGGGGCTATAGGAGGAATGTGGCATCATTTAGCTTTTAGTGGGTTTTTATTTTTCATTTGTTTTTTTAAAACTGGATTATGTTCAATTTATTTTATCTGCCCTTAAAATTCCTAGTAGGATGACAATGCTTATAGGTTTCTTTTATAATCTGATTTGGTGCTTTTACATGTTTGGTTACTTCTCTTAATGTCTTTGACCTTTGTCCCCTACAGACTTACAGTGAATGGCTACGTGGCTTTGAAAAGAAGGCAAAAGCATGCGTAGCTGGAACTTCAGATGCAGAGACGGTCAAGGTTAGTTGAGTAAATAAACTGTGATTTTAAACAAACCAAGAGGTGGAACAGACCAGAGCCGGCTCTCAGGAACGTTGGGGTAATGAAAGGATGGGTTATTAGTTGGGTAGTGAAAAGAATATGGTGCCTTCATTTCTAAAACTGAATGTTTTAATTACTCATATCTCCTTTTAGCTTAATTTTTCAAAGTAATCCCAACTAAGGTTTGTAGCTAGCCTCACTGGCTTCCTGAGGCGCCCCACATAACCCCAGCAGTACCCAGAAGCTGGCCTTCTCCTTACCCATGGCTGCAGAGACTGCAGACTGCCTTCTCCT
>OU015746.1:123685795-123696814 GCA_907169655.1 Acomys percivali
CTCCTTACCCATGGCTGCAGAGACTGCAGACTGCCTTCTCCTTACCCATGGCTGCAGAGACTGCAGACTTGTGATGGTTTTGAATCGTGGTAGGAATAAACTCTCCTTCCTCGTTGCGACATAATCACTGTAACGTTTACTTATGGGTCTCCTTCGATGTTGCCGTGTGCATAAAGAGCAACACCCTTGTTGTAAACGTGTGATGCATTTCCTAGTGAGGACTTAAAAGAAGCTTCACAAATGGACACCGTGTGACCAGAGGCCATTGAACTGCACTGGGGCTTAGGAAGGCTGAAATGTAGTACTCTGCTGTGTGTCATTCAGATCCACTTATCATGTCATCAGAGAGGCTACCTAATTTAACTACAGCCCTTTTATTGTTTTTATTTCATTCTTTGCAGGCTTTGGAACACAGGTTGAAAGAAGCTGATGAAATGCACACACTGCTACAGCTAGAGTGTGAAAAATACAAATCCGTCCTTGCAGAAACGGTAGGATATTATTTGAGTTTACATTTTGATATTACTTTTAAATTATTGACTTATTTTCTCCTGGCCTATGTGATTTATCTTGGCATCAGAATAATTGAAAATCATGAGTTTTTCTGAATAATTCTGCCTCTGTCCACAGGAAGGGATTTTACAGAAGCTACAGCGAAGTGTGGAACAAGAAGAAAGTAAATGGAAGATTAAAGCTGATGAATCTCGAAGGACTATTAAGCAGGTATTTAAGGACGAGCTTAGAGCAGCAGTGCTGAGCATGTGGGTCCCCACCAGTGTCATCTGGGAACATGTCAGTCACTTGTGTTCTACACATGTGTGGAGGGGCAGAGGATCACATAAAGGAGCCCTGGGTGATTCTGTTGTTAACTCATTTGAAAGTCATTCATCAGAGAGACCAAAGAACGGTGTGGCAGACGAGGCTTTGAAGTGATAGCACCACTTATTATAACAAGGTCAAGAACCCCAGGTTCAAAACTACCTTTGAAATGGTAGTATTGTCCATGTTGTATTGTATCCAAGAAAAAGTTAAGTCATTCTGTTCATGTGACACTTATGTTGCCGGGAAGTCTTTTCCTGCCATTTTCACAGATGGCTAGCTGTGTTCTGTATTGATACCTTTGGAGATTGAATATAATGATTAGCCAGTGTTACCAAAACTTAAGTGGTTCTAGCTGGCTCTTAATACAGGATCAGTACAGATGGACAGGTTCTGAGCGTTACTGAAATGAAGTTAATATGTAAGACTCTTATTTTTAAGAGCTGTAGTTGACAATTCAGTATGGGGTACATTTTGAAACCTGTAAGCAGGGTTAGTGAAAGGCGCCTGCTAAGCCCTGGCAGTCTGCCCCACCCTCAGGGCCCACCCTCACATGGGAGGAGAGCTGCCTTCCACAAGTTGTCCTCTGACCTTCCTCCGATGCACTGCGGCTTGTATTTGCCCCTCCTCCCAATAAAGTGAGTTAAAACTTAAAAAGCAAAACTAAAAAACTAATCCAGCCTGTGGCCAAGGAATATGGCCCAAACATTTGTAGATGGTGCCATGTCATAATTGAGAAGATGGGTGCCCTTCGAGTGTGTCATTCTTAGTAGTCCACGTACCCAGAGTAGAAGCTGTGTCCTCAGTGGCTGTGTCTTCTGTCGCCATTGCAGATGCAGTCTTCCTTTACGTCTTCAGAGCAAGAGCTAGAGCGCCTAAGAAGAGAAAACAAAGATATGGAGAGTGTATGTTACTCCATAGTTACACTGTAACCTGTGAACTCATTTAGCAGTGTGGGCTGCTCAAACATCTGGGTTTTAAGGTTACTTTCATGTCTAATGATATAATTACAGTTTTATTATCTTGAGTACTTTGAGTCGATACAGTTTAAAATTCATAAGTATCCTGACTTTGCATTATGGGAAGCACCACGGAGGGAAAATGTAAACGTATTAACGTCCCTTTGTCATACTGACAGCTGAGAAGAGAACGCGACCACCTGGAGACGGAGCTGGAGAAGGCGGAGACGGAGCGGTCAACCTACGTGACTGAAGTCAGAGAGGTGCTCAGAGATTCTTCTCCTTTGCTTTTCAATTCAAACTAGGTTGACACAGTGTTAAAGTGTTTCCCTCCGAGTTGTTTGTAGAAGAGCTTGTGCGTAGCTAGAGTCTGGGTTATCATGGAGATCCACCTTAAACTGTAAACTTCATTGCAGCTGAAAGATCTGTTGACTGAATTGCAGAAAAAACTTGATGACTCATATTCTGAAGCAGTAAGACAGAACGAAGAGCTTAATTTGGTAAGAAGCTTGTCCTCCGCCGAGCAGGCCCTGGAGGCACGCGTGCTGGCGTGCACACACCACCAGCCTGCCTCTCCTGGCTAACCACCTTTAGCTTGGCACGTTTCCTAGGTTAGAGATAATCTTCCTCTTCTGATGTCTCTGAAGATGGGTCTTTTCTTAGCTCCTAATAATGGCATGTTTGGCTTCTGACTGTTACAGCGTTTCTAGTCTTTTATACAGCCTAATCTTGAACAATGTTAACTTTTTGGTGAATAAACAAACAAAGATTTGAGGATTTGTAAAGACAGTCTTCTCAAGCTATCATAGTTAAGTAGGCTTCCTAGTTTTGTAACCTGGAGGAGGCTTGTTGAGCCTTACAGGTGCGTTTTTCATTTGAGGAGTAACTCAGCCAAAGCTGCTAACTAGTCTCCTAAAAGTAAGTTTCAGAACGTCTGTCTGTTCTTTTGAGACAGGGTTCTTATGTAGGCTGATCTCAAACTCATAGTAATTCTTCAGCCTCAGTCTTTTAGCTGGGGTTATAGATATGAGCCAGTTCACCACCAGTATAGTATCTAACACAGACTAACAGCCCACCGTGACGGAGTGATGGAATACCCTCCCCTTCCCCTTCTTCTTTCCTTGTGGTTCTAAAAATTAAACCTAGGGAAATAAAGTAAAAATTAAACCTAGGACCTCATGTATATAACAGGCAAGCATTCTATCTCTGAATTAGGTCCTAAGCCTGCTCTTTTACTTTGTCTTGCTAAATTGCCTAAGGTAGCTTTGAGTTTATAGTCAAGGCTGCCTCAGCTTCCTGAGCACCACCAGGCTGGCTTCAGCCACACTCGTTAACACACCGAGCTCTTTGCATTCCTTTTCTTGTAGTTTTTAGGGATCCATAGTTGACATGGTGACCTGTTAGATAGATATAGCCATCCTGTTCTGTTTTAGACTAATCATTGTAGCTCCCTGTGACTTAAAACACATCACAACATATTAGCTTTTAAGTATCTGAGCATACTTTAAGGTTTTTTTTTTTTTTTAAATGTTCTGTCTGCATGTACACCTGTAGGCCAGAAAAGGGCATCAGATCACATTACAGGTGGCTGTGAGCCACCATGTGATTGCTGGGAATTGAACTCAGGACCTCTGGAAGAGCAGGTGGTACTCTTAACCACCGAGCCACCTCTCCAGCCCCCTGAGCATACTTTAAAAGGAATAAAGTTTCTCCTTATTCCAGATTAACACGTGTACAAGGAGAGTTTACCTGCAGCCCATTTATTCTCATTCCTGTCCCTCTTCGTTATAGCAGTAATGTTTATTATTATTTTTTACTTTACTGTTTAAAGTTTTTAGGTTAGCATATAACATCATAGCATCTCCGTATTTGTCTCTTGACCTTTCTCTTCCCCCACTGCCCTTCCCCGTCTTCCCTTCTTCCCTCTGTTCCCTGGCTGTTTCTTTTTCTTCCTAGTTGTGGTGGTAGGAGACAGAATTTGACATATAACCCGGGCTAGCCTCGGACTGGCAGCAATCTTTCTGCTTCACCTTGTTGAGTGTTGAGATTTATAGTGTGCACCATGATGCCCACACACTATGATAGTGATTTATGAGAATTAGATTTTAGAGTTGTATGAGGAGCAGATACAGAATACTGGGTGCACATATATATGTGTGTGTATGTGTACACATACACCTCAATTTTAAAAATTCTTGTTGCGTTTACCAATACTTTGTTTTAATTATACCGATTTCCAGTGCAATATAAGACTAGTTTTGTTCATGTATTTGCTGTACATCACACTGATCAGGCCTTTGATACACTACAATTGCAATCATGTGGTGGTTTAAAAGAATCCTCTTTCTTTTTTTTTTTTTTTTCTTAATTTTGGTGCTCAGAAGCTTACTCAGCAGTGGTACTAGAGCTGTAGAATTGTGCTTACACCTCCATTTTTCTGATGGTAGTTGTATTAATTACCCTGCTGCTATCAGGAGACAATTTTAAGTGGCAATTTCTTTCTTTTCTTTCTTGTCTTATGATTGTAATAGTTCCATTATGTTAAAACAAAATGAATTTGCTTGGCCATACACACACTGTTGTGTTCTGGTGTCGAAAGTTGGCACTCTGCCTGGAAGAACTGAGCTTTCATCTAAGTAAAAAAAAGCAAAAGCTTTAGGTATTTAAATGTAGTTCCCCAAATAAATTAACCAAGTGGGAGTTCCCCATCCCACTCAATATCAGTCTATTTACTTGTTTGTTTGTTTACTTGTTGTTCCAAAAGTGTTTGGAAAGTCATGCCTGTGGCTGGGAGGCAAAATCAGTATCTTTTTTTAATACCCATTTTCTTTCTTTCTTTCTTTCTTTCTTTCTTTCTTTCTTTCTTTCTCTCTCTCTCTCTCTCTCTCTCTCTCTCTCTCTCTCTCTCTCTTTCTTTCTTTCTTTCTTTCTTTCTTTCTTTCTTTCTTTCTTTCTAAGACATTGTTTCTCTGTGTAGGACCTGCTGACCTGGAACTGTCTATGTAGATCACACTGGCCTTGAACTCAAGAGATCTGCCTGTCTCTGCCTCCCAAGTCCTGGGATTGAAGGTGTCTACCCTTGACATTTCTCACTGGTATAGTTTAGGCTTGAGTGGCCTTCCACTGCTGTTTTCAAACTCACTTTATTGGATTTGTAAACTGTTCCCTGGCCTAAAGTAATAAACAATTGACTGTTAAAAATGTTGTAGACAGAGGCAGGCGGATCTCTGTGAGTTCGAGGCCAGCCTGATCTACAAAGTGAGTCCAGGACAGCCAAGGCTAACACAGAGAGACCCTGTCTCGAAAAACAAAACAAAAAAAATGTTGTAGTCTTTTATATGTATGGGTATGTTCCTGTGTGTGTGCCTTTGTACCACATTTATGCCTGGTACCTACAGAAGCCAGAAGAGGGCATTGAATCCCTTGGAACTGTAGTTAAAGACAGGTGTGAGTGTGCGCATGCGTATTCAGACCAAGGGAGGTCAGCTCCAGGAACAGTGAGTGTCTTAGCCACTGAGCTACCCTTCAGCTTCTGACCAACTCTTTAAAAAAAAACTCTAGTGCTGGGCGTGTCCCACACCTTTAATCCCAGCACTCGGGAGGCAGAGCAGGCAAATCGTCGTGAGTTCAAGGCCAGCCTGGTCTACAAAATGAGACTAGGACAGCCAAGGCTGTCTCCAAAAACAAAAATAAAAAAATCTAGCTCAAGGGAGTGTTTTAAAGCTGTTGAAAAGTTTTCTCTTTTTCTTCAGTTACTGTGAACAGTAACTTTTAAAAGTCTCTTTCTTAGCGTCTGGCTTTGGTTTGGGATTGACATTTTCTACAGGAAATTCTAGTCATTGTGTTGCGTTTCTTAGGTTCAGCTCTGCAGGTGGGACCTCTGCTGCCGGCCTTTCTGTACCTCTGGTCACCTGCTAGCTAATCCGTGGTGCATCATGGCTGTTAACTCATTCTTTCATATTCATTCTTCATAGACAAGCAAGTGGGCAAATTAAGTTAATCATTTTGTCTTTGTTTTTGTGTTTTTTTTTTTTATTTCTACAGTTGAAGACACAATTAAATGAAACACGTTCAAAACTTCAAAATGAGCAAAGTGAGAGAAAAAAGGTAGCAGCTGATTTGCATAAGGTAAAGCACTGCTTGGCAGTGTCCCCAACCTCTGTCCTGCATCCATCTCACGTAACGCTCTGTGAAGCTGCTCTTGTCCTTTGGGTCCCTAGACGTGTAGGCTCCTGGTTAAATGGTTACTTTTGGTGGTGGGTAGGTGGGTGTGTTTCCCCATTTGGAGTTAATCAAGTGTTTACCTTTTATTTCTTCATTTCTCAAAAATTCTTTGAAGTTATTATTTGGTGTGTTGGCATGTATGTCTATGTAACACATGGGTACTTAGTCCCCGTACAGACCTCAAACAGGCTCTGCATTCCTTGTGCTGGAGTCCCAGGTGATTATGAGCTACATGTGGATGATACAAATTGAACGTGGGTCCCCTGGGCCTCTCCACTGCCTTAAAGTGGATGAGCTATGCTTAACTGTTGAGCCACCTTTGCAGCCCTCTAAAGTTTTAAAGTAAGATTTGCCATTGTTACTTACAAAGTACATTTCTATTTGCTTATGAAATGAAAAAAAAAAGTATAAATATCTGTAGTTTCAGGAATTTGTTCTTTTGTTCAGTTTTTTCATACCAATATATGTTTTTTCTTTCTCCCTCCTCCCATTACTGCTTTTTCTTCTGGGGGGGGGGGGCATCTCCCTGTATAGCTCAGGCTGACCTTGAACTCAGCGACTTAGCTTCCTGATTGCTAGATTGCAGGTGTGTGCCACAATGTTGAGCACAAATGCTTTTCTTTTCTCTTAATCAAATTGAAGAAACTTTTTCCTTTTGGCTTTCATTTCTTACTCTTTTACTTTGGCTGGCAGGCTATTTGTAGTTCTGATGTGTGATGTTTTTAAGTAGTTCTTATGTGCTTCAAAACAAAATGGCTTAGAGCCATACTACTCTGTGTGAGATTATATTTATCAGAGAAATTTGCTAGTGTTTATGGGAGGTTATATTTATTAGAAAAGTCAGATATGTCACTTTCTTAGAATTGCAGAATCAATCAAGCATTTGCACAGCTTATATTTTGATGCCTATAGCAATTACTGGGCACCTTTAAACATTAACACACTAATTCCTTTTTGTTTTTTGTTTTTGTTTTTGTTTTGTTTTTGTTTTGTTTCTTTTCAAGACAAGGCCTCTCTGTGAAACAGCTCTGGTTGTCCTAGACTTTGTAGACCAGGCTGGCCTCGAACTCACAGAGATCCACTTGCTTCTGCTGGGATTAAAGGCTTGTGCCACCACATCCGGCCCCATGCTAACATCGTTTAAAAGTTTCTCGGCCAGTTGTGGTGGCACAAGCCTTTAATTCCAGCACTGAGGCAGAGGCAGGCGGATCGCTGTGAGTTCGAGGCCAGCCTGGTCTACAAAGTGAGTCCAGGACAGCCAAGGTTACACAGAGAAACCTTGTCTCGAAAAACAAACAAACAAACAAACAAAAAGAGTTTCTCATTTAAATATCATGCCACCTGTAAAAATACGAAAAGTGTTTACTTTTGAACACCTAGAGCTTATGATTGTTAATAATACAAAAGACTAAGGATTGAGGAATGCTTGAAAAATTTCAGATTATTTAAATGCAGATTAAACATAAAATATGAATACAAAAAGTTTGGTTAGAGTTCAAACTCTTTTTGTTTTGTTTTGAGACAGGGTCTCACTATGTGGCTTTAGTTGGCCTGGGGCTCTCTATGTTGACCAGCTGGTCTCAAACTCATGGAGCCAGCTCTTGTGCCACCATGCTCAGAGCGAGTGTAAAGTCCTAAGGCTGAGGTGTGTATTAGTTTAATTTTGTGGCTGGGCTGTGGTGGTACACAGCTTTAATGCTAGCACTTGGGAGGCAGAGGCAGGTGACTCTCTGTGAGTTTGAGGCCAGCCTGGTCTACAGAGCAAGTTCTAGGACAGCCAGAGCCACACAGAGACAATTTAATCTGATATGTTATTTTTAAGTTGTGAGTATTCTAAGTATAAAAGATGCAATTTTAGCCTGGCAGTGTAGTTCTTCAGGCAGACAGTACTTAGAGAATATTAGACAGGTTCTTACAGGTACAGATAGGCCCTGGTGTGTGTGCTGGTTGATATGGAGTGATAGGTGGCAGCCACCTCCTACCTGTGTATAATAGAAGTGCTCAATTGGATTGGAAATGCTCATAAATATTTTTGACTGAAACAGTTAACAGAACACTTTAAGACGTGCAGCATAAATGGTAAAGTCTGTTGGCGCCCATTCCCAGAGCGAGTGCTTTCTGCTGATTTTCCCTAAACATGTTTACAGAAGGATCCAGACTACTTTAGGGTCAGTGAGTGGCCCATATAGGGTGGTCTTACGTGTGTCATTGAAAAACAAAAGTAAAAACATTTAGAAACATGAAAGGCCAAGCCTATAATCCAACTGCTTGGGCAGCAGGGGCCAGAGGATCATTAATTCAGCACAACCCTTGTCTACACACGGGTTCACAGCTAGTCTGAGCTGTCAGGCTGTCTGAAAAATACCAAAATTAATTTATTCAAAACATAAAACCCAAGGCCGGAGAGATGGCTCAGCAGTTAAGAGCACTGCCTGCTCTTCCAAAGGACCTGGGTTCAATTCCCAGCACCCACGTGGCGGCTCACACCTGTCTGCAACTCCAGTTCTAGGTGATCTAACACCCTCACAAAGGCATATTTGCAAGTAGAACACCAATACACATAAAATTAAAATAAAAAGCCAAAAAAATAATAAAACCCATTCTTAGATATGAGCTGTAAAAGACAGGCTGTGGGTTAGATTTGGTAGACTTGTCATCTAGACTAAAACTTAAATATCAATGTGGTTATTTCTAGTTTTAATTTCCTTATACAGTTCCTGCGTTTGAACTGATGAAAGTGTGCACATACGCTCTTACAAGCTGAGGGAGATGCCATAGTTTTCATTTCGGTGGCAAAAGTCTTACATTGTGGCGCTGTGAGTGAGAAGAGCTTTAAGTCTGTGCAGAAGGCATATTCAGGTCACTTCCCTCGTGTGTTTGGACATAACACTTTCTGTTGCAGGCTCAACAGTCGCTGAACTTCATCCACTCAAAAATTTCACTAAAAGCTGCTGGAGACACTGCTGTTATTGACAATAGTGATCTTTCCCCAGACACGGTGAGTATTCTCCCCCAAATTTCTAGGCTTGTAAGCTTCTTGAAGAACAAGCAAGTGCAAGACCTGTCTTTGGCTCCAAACTGTGCTTCTGTGTTTGGGGGAAGGCGCTGACCTTGGGCATAGCACGCCCGCTGTCTCTCGCTGAGCTAACCCAGCTCCGTGTGTGGCTCTGAACTGCGGGCTGTCTCCTGCATTCCTGTTATTGGTGGTGTCCACTCTAGCCGTGTGAGACCCGCCTTCACGGTAGTGTTCTGTAGAGAGGTGCTGTGCTGTAGCGCTTCGGAGTTAGGTTTGGACATTACTCTGTGCGCTGCTGCTTACTAACTTCCTGTGTGGCCGTCACTGCTTCACTAGGGGATACTGGTAATGTCGCCTGTCCTGTAGGGCTATTGGAAGGAAGAGCTGAGTGCTGTGGAGAACACCTTGCATAGATGATAGCTCCAGCACCCAGTAGGCGCCTGGGCGTGGCATCTGTGGTTGGGGCTATTGGAGGCATGCTCTCCTTTGCTGGACAAAATTTTTTTGAAGAACAATTGTTTTCTGAAAGGAAAAACATATTTCCGAAAGCCACAGACTAGATTTTTCCTCTGTGGCCAGCGTTTTATGCAATATGGTTTTCACTGGTGCCAGCTGGTTTTTGCTACTAATCAGCAATTATTTTTGTATGCAGTGTTTACTGTTGCTAATTTTTGTTTTATAAAATGTTCAGATCATTTTCCGCTTTTGGTTGCACATTCTTGTCTTTGTGTTTGGAGGCTTTTGAAGTTATTGTCCCTTCCACCTTCCTTCCAGGAGTCTCCTGAGAGAGAGACGATGTCTGTGAGTCTCAATCAGACTGTGACACAGTTACAGCAGTTACTTCAGGAAGTAAATCAACAGCTCACAAAGGAGAAGTAATCCCAGGTGTGGGGTACGGCTACTAAGTATTGCTGTTTCTTTATGGATAAGGCAGTGGGGGAGCAGTACGGAGAAGTGCGCACCAGAAGATAGTTTTCTTTACTGAAGGAAAGAGTCCCTTTTGGTCCCTCTCACAGTTTCCAGGTGGTAGCTTTGACCTTTCTTGTTTTGTGTCTCTTGTGGGCGTGTTTTGAAGTCTTTTCGTTTAGAGGAAAAGAACTGCAGTGTGGTTACTGCAGCCTCCTGCCAGGCAGCTTGCTTGTGGCTTGGCTTCCTGGGCTGGTCTGTTGCAGTGACGCCCACAGTTGCCGATAGTGATTCTGTCCTAGTTCAGGGCAGGTGTCTATGTGACGTGACTGTTCTCCATGACTCGTAGTTGCTTTTGGCTTTGTCTTATCAGTGCTGGACTAAAAAATGAAGCCATCATAACTTTGTAACATGAAAAGATCACAAAGCGTTTATTGTATCCCTAAATATGGGAGTATCAGAGTTCCATAATTTCTGTGGATTAGAAGCTGGCTTGGTGGGTTGCTTTTTTGTTTTGTTTTTTGAGGTGCCTGGCTCAGATGCTGTTGAGGCTTGGCCTCCACTGTGCTGGAATTACAGTGGCTCCACCATACTGAGTTGGTGTTTTGATCGAACGGGTTTTTGTAGATAATCTAAGAAACTAAGTTTTTCATGCTTGAACTGAGAGTTTTTGTTTGGGAGAAGTAATAAATCCATCATAAGATCGTGTTAACAGCTCCTGTTGCTTACATGCCTGCAGAAAGCTCAACTTTAGAATAATTTAAAAATGACTTGTATTCTTGCTGGTGAATGGGATCTTTATTATCTAGATTCTGCTTTCTATAAATGAATTAAATACAACTGCCAAGGGTGGAGTGTTTGAGTATATACAGAATATTTCAGATATTCTTCTTCTGAGGCTCTTGGCTCCAAAATAATCTTGATACACTGTAGGCCCAAAGGGGCAACTCAGACTGCCACTCAGAACCTGTACTAAGTCCTCCCTCTGACAGCCACTCAGAACCTGTACTCAGTCCCTCCCCCTGACAACCACTAAGAACCCGTACTCAGTCCTTCCCTCTGACAGCCACCCAGAACCTGTACTCAGTCCCTCCC
>OU015746.1:123715853-123729114 GCA_907169655.1 Acomys percivali
TCCTTGCTTACCCAATGCTGGTTTGGTAGCCTCGCGTCTTCTCCTTTGTGCACTCGGAGGCGTGCCCTCAGCCTTCGTGTGCCATTGTGCGGGGAAGACCCAAATTGCTTTGGCCAAGCCTTGTGTTTTTCCGTCCTAATATGCTAAATGGTGACTCAGTCCCCCGAAGACCTCAAATCCATGCTGTGAATTGCTTGTATTAGAAAGTTATGGCCATAACTTTTTATTCTAATCACTTTGAATGAGTTCCTCTGCTCTGCTGTGACTGCCAAGTTCCTGCGTGATCCTTCAGGCAGCTGGGTAGTTATCAACAGACAGAAATGAAAATTGGAGCTTTGAGCTTACCAGGTTAGGGGACCACTAAGAGTGAGGCAGCCAATGACACTGTCCCTTCCTTGGCTAGCTAGTCGGCCCCCTACTGGCCCTCGGCTATGGGGAAATCTTACTGTGAAAGGTCGTGGGGTTACTAGAGGCATATATTTGGGGTCCTTTTCATTTGGCTTGTGAACAACAATGACATAACCTAAGATTTTTATGAGCTCATGAATCTTGAAAACCCAACACATGCCTTTGGAGTTTAGGAAAATGTTCCTACATTCTTTTGCAGATTTTATAGTGAAAACACAGAGAAGAGCCATCTGTAAGTGGCTCTGGAGTCTGCACCACAAACTGCTGCAGTTGGATGAAAGAAGTGGCTTTATTTGGGGAGGAAGGAGGGTCAGTCCATGACTCTGGGGTCCCTTAGGCTGGCTTGGAACATGTCCCAGAGGTAGATGGAAAATGATGATCAGAGCAAGTGGCCCACAGTACACAACCCACCTGAAGATCTCAGGCAGTCAGCTCAGAGGTCAGAGGATCTCCATGGAAACCAGCTCTCTGCGCAGAGCTTGGAGCATCCCCCGAGGCCACTACCTCTTTGGGGTCTCCAAAGGAGCCCAGTGTGAGAGGAACTTACAAAAAACAGCAGGAGGCAAACAGGGTGATGTCCCAGGATGTCCAAAATTTAAGCCTCGGTTTCCATGTAGAAGAGGTTCTCAGAAGCAGGCTGGGTTCTAAGCCCCACCCCTCCCCAAGCCCAAGCCCTGGGTCTCTTTCTCCACCTACTGCCAACTCTAATGCCAATTTCCCTCTCTGAATTGTTCGGTTCCCTACTTTTGTCTGGTCTCTGAAGGAGACAGGGCAGATCTGGGAGCTTCGTGGACAGAATGGTCCCCATGCAAGGGCTTCTAAAATAAAAAAGACCCTTTTAGGTTCTGGAGTCTGGATTCGTTTGGAAGGAGCATCCCCTTCCTCCATCTTGGGTACCACTTCTTTGCATAATGGATGAACACAAGAAAGCCATATCTCTAATTCCAGGGACAACCAAGGTTAAAACAGACAGATGCATCTGGAACCAAAGACTTTTTGTTAAAGGTTCTTTGGGGAGCACAGACTTGTAAACAGATATGTGTCCTGGACATTTTCTTGGTTGTGTCTTTGGTGCCAGGGTGTCTGACTGCTGCTTTGTCGGGAGCTGCGTCCAGAATTAACTACAGATTACTCGGCCGGGTCTGGTTTCTCTGTCTTGGTAGACAGTGGGACTATGAGTTGATGGTCCCCACAGGCCTTCTAAATGCAGACACAGCATCTCCTCAGCCCCTGATTCCAGCTTCACTCCACTCTGTGTACAGATTTAATAGCTGGGCCAGGTCATCCCTTCAGAGGAGACTGGGTAAGTCCCAGAGAGCAAGGAGCAAGACCAATTTTTTTTTAAATGGTGTCCCAATTTTGATGGTTTTCTAACTTGTATATTCTCTTTTCTCCC
Organism: Acomys percivali; assembly: GCA_907169655.1. Lineage (NCBI taxonomy): Eukaryota > Metazoa > Chordata > Mammalia > Rodentia > Muridae > Acomys > Acomys percivali. The sequence continues at coordinate 123,717,658 of OU015746.1, forward strand.
TGACTTCTTTCCAGTATTTCTTTTCTTTTTAGGGTAGGTTAATGAGTAAGGGTCCTTTTAGGCTGTTGAGGCACCTGGGAGAGCTAAGGGTCAGTGCTATCACAAAGGACACTCAAGGCAGTCTATATATGACCTGCACCTCTGTTTTAGGGCACACTAAATACAAGTGGATTTCTCCAACTCTCGGGCACCTCCTGGAACAGTGATGTTCAAACAATTTACGAATCTGACCTCTTCTCAGGTGGAAGATCACAGCCCTGTGTATGCAACAGAAACGTTAGCATGCTGGGGGTGGGCCATCCTTTTGACCTTTCCTCTCACCCTGCTCGTCTGGGCCGCGCTCTGAAAGCCCCGCCACAGACCCTGACACCTGCCGAGCAGTGCAGAGCTATGATCATAGCTAGAAACGCGGAAGCCGTCGTGCAGCCCACGATGCTGCTAGAGACCAGGCAGAGGTCTCTGGTTTCACAAAAGCATTTGGGGATGTCACCAACACCAGTGCCAGAGTCTCTACAAAGCCACTTGATACTTAGAGCTAGCTGCTCCCTAGAAGGAAGTGACAAGTTAGGTTCTATAATGGGCATGTAGAAATGTGTTCAGTGCTGATAATGGCACCCACTTCCACCACAGCCTGGGTGCCCTAGCTCAGAAAAAACACAGAATCAGGAAGACGGCTTCTTGGAAGCTACAAGTCCACTCAGGGCTTAGACAGAAAAGTTTCTTCCATCACTTGTGACTCTTTAAGAGTCAAAAGCCATAGGCCCTCTGTGGTGACACCTCACTCCTCTGGAACAAGGAATGCCTTGAAGGGCTTTGGCAGCAAAGTGGTAACCTTGGCGACTCTCATAATTGTTTTGGGGCTTATGAGTTTATATCTGCCCCCGTGAGTTCCTCATACCGTGTCCACAAACTACTCACCAACTCTTCTGGCTGCTGCTTTCTCTGCAAGCATAGCTAAGGAGATGAGGGCAGCGGGTGTGTCACATGACATTGTCCACTGACAGGCCTGTGTGGGATTCTAACAGCTATGGTTTATAGTTTGTCTCTTAGATGGGAATGTATAAAATGTTTCCACCCCAGCATGGCAACTTGAGAGCTGTAAGAGACTTTAAAGGAGGGCCTCAGTGCAAGATGAAGGGGCAATGGGGGTAACGCCCTGGCTAGGCACCGAGTCAGTCCCATAGGCTTCTGAACCGTTATAAAGGAGGAGCAACACCGGCCCCCTCCTAGGATCTCTGGCTTCCCATTTCATGATGGTAGCTTTCATTTTAACACCCTTTCTCACCATGATGCCATCTGCAATAATACTATGTGGGCTCTTACTAGAGGCTGGGTTGACTGCCAATCTCTAGAACCTCTTTTCTTTGTAAAGTGTCCAGCTTCAAGTATTGCGTAGAGCGACAACGAAGGGGTTAACGCATTACCGCACCCTTGCAAGCTGCTACTATCCCGCAGCCTCCACTCAGCGGCAGTAGTGATCATTCTTTTTTTTTTTCAATATAATATTTTTATTGAGTACTTGGGGATTTCATAGCATATGCCCCCATCACATTCACTTCCAAGCCCTTCCACGACGATCCTTTATGATCACAAAAATTGAAAATTGCAGCTCGTGTTGTAATGTGAAAACTGAAAAAACAAAAAAACAAAAAACAAACAAACAAACAAAAAAAACCAGAAACCAAACCAAACCAACAACCCAAAGCCATGGAGTTAGAAATGAGCTTACCCTAATAAATTCCATCCTGTTTAATTGCAAACATTTCTGAGAATTCAGGAAGGGGAACCGAGCTGGTTCTGTTCGTTCCTCCTTAAATAACCGTCAATGGCTGTGTGTCTAAATCAAGCACACAGAGAATTACATTGTCTTTTTCACCTGTGAAGGGATTTGCTTTGTTTGACGGAGCATGTTGTGACGCCTTGGAGTCTGTGTGAGCTACTGAGTCCTGCCTGACAAGTATATAAATGTAGAACTAAAATCTTTCTTTTTGGTCTATATTAAAAAAAAGAGGCGCTAAGCTGTGCCTTCAGTTCCTTGGTCTTCGAAGACTGTGATAGCAACTGTGGGGCCTGAGGGAGTCCACTGTTCCATCCGTGGGGTCTCACCTCCACACCTTGTGCCTCTACCTCGTCAGTCCAAACCATCCCTTGACACAGAAGAGGGCGCTGCTGTAATGAGGTACAAGATGTGGAATCTGGCAAGTGCATCTTGTGTTAAAGGGCGACCAGACCTGGCTGAGATACCGAACCTCAAGGTGAGAGGGGATGTTGTTAATAACAAGCTCTTTCAACTGGTGATGTTTGTGCTTCACCCACTCAGTAAACATCAGTCATATCCTATGAATCAAACTCTGCCTTGGTTTTTTGTTTTTGTTTTTGTTTTGTTTTGTTTTGTTTTTTGTTTTTTGCCTGTCTTTCATTGCTCACGGGCACACACTTGGGTCAGAGATGATGAGTGTGATCACGGGTGGGAGTGCAGCGGTGTGTCTGAGTGAACACACAGTTCCTGGTACAGTCTTTTTCCAAACTATGGGCCAATTGCGTTTACCTGTGTGTCTTTTTCCATTCACTGAGATTTTTAAAAACTCACTGTGTGTGAAAGTCATAATGAGGGGGCTGAGAACACAAGCTTCACTATGAAACGGTCTGGCTTCAATTCTGATTCTGCTGCCACAGGGAGCTCTCCAGACAGGACCGCTCAGACACGGTGTACAGCCGACTGAGGGTCTTTATTCCAGCCAGGTAGGACCACACCCAAGTGTAGAGGGACCTAGGTGCAGCCCCAGGTGTCCAGAACATAGGGCTTTTAAAGGCAGAAACAGCCTCCTGGCATCTCGCTCAGCAGCTACAGGGGGTTTCGCAGAAGGCGGTGGTTGGAAGCAAGCAGTTTTAACAGAAGCTCGGATAAGCGGTTAGCAGGGTGGTGGTGGGGTTTCCACACAAACAGGCTCAACGGAAGCTAAGTTAGCTAGGACATGCTAACCGTGGCTTCCTAGAATGGAGCTGGGAAGTTTTCTGTGGGATTCTCCATCAAGGAGATCCAGCTCTAGTTAAATTCTCTAGATTGGCCTCCGCAAGATGGAGGGCCCTCTGCACGGCCTCGTCCTGTCACACTGCCACTGAATGCACAGATCCGGAGGGAGATTTTGTGGTCTTGGTGCCTCGGTTCTCTGTCCTACAACATGATGCTCTGATGAGATGATCCTTCAAAAGCGTTTACAATAATGTTAGCCTGCTGCCTCAGTCAGGGTTGCTATTGCTGTGATGAGACACTGTGACCAAAACAACTTGGGGAGGAAAGAGTTTATTTGGTTTACACTTCCACACCACAGTTCATCATCAGAGGAAGTCAGGACAGGAACCTGGAGGCAGGAACTGATGAAGAAGTTGTGGAGGGGTGCTGTGGACTGCCTTGCTCAGCCTCCTTTCTTATAAAGCCTAGGACCACCAGCCCAGGGATGGCACCACCCGCCGAGAACTGGGCCCCTCCCCAGCCGATCACCAAGAAGATGCCCCACAGGCTCACCTACACCAGATCTTACGGAGGCATTTTCTCAGCTGAGCCTTGTTCCTTACAGATAACTCCAGCTTGTGATGAGTCGGCAGAAAGCTGTCTAGCGCACCGGCCTTTATTATGGTTATTGTAATTGTAGTCATGGTCATTTCTGAATCTCTAACTTTCCTCGGTTATCAGGGACGAGATAATCACGCATTGTACTCAGGTATTACTACATTAAAAAACGGGCAACTCGCTGGGCAGTGCTGGCTGTTCATTCTCAGAGTGGCAGGCATTGTGAGTAACTGTCCTTTGATCCACCGTCTCGAGGATTTCAGCTGCCCTTTCTTGCAAAAAGGCTATACATCCACTTATGGAGGAGTGTGGAGGGTCACAAGACCCTCACCCGAGTATCCATCACCCCTGCTCCCTACAAGCAATTGTATGCAACTCTGTCTCAATTGCATGTGGCCTCCGGAGGGGTTGGAGTATACAGGGTAGGGAAGAGCACCACACTTTTTGTAGGTATCCTCTCAACTGTGCTCTGTAAGAAAGTCACTGATACAATGTTCTGCAGAGCACTTCTCTTTTAGGATCCATTGTGTGAAGGTGTGTCTCTGTATATTCAATTGCTGATTGCTAGACCGGCAGAGAGCTAAGTGCTAGCCTCCTATACGGATCAGATCTTGAACTGTTGTTTCTATGGCCCATCACCAGTCTCACATTTTGCAAACATTCGTCACTGGCCTATTGGATGTAATAAAGACATGATGGCCAATATCTGGGTAGGAAGAGGAGGGCAGAACTTCCGAGAGAGAGAGGGGAACTCTGGGAGAGGAAAGCAAAGGTGGGAAATTCACCATCAGGGCGCGGAGGTGAAAGGACAGGTGTGAACAGGAGCAAAGAGGTAATGCTAGGCTTAGTCGGGGTAAGCTAGGAAGCTGACCAGCTAAGACGCTTATATATATATATATATATTTCCCCCCAACCCCCCGAGACAGGGTTTCTCTGTGTAGCCTTGGCTGTGATTAAAAAGCCTTTGTGTCGGCAATCTGCTGCCATCGCGGCTCCGGGGTCGGGTTGCCCTGATCGTTCGGATGCTAAGCCTTTGGCGGCCTCGTGGCCTAGTTGGCACCGAGCAATCTAAGCCGCGGGGGCCTACGACCGGGGCTCGCATGTAGGAGTCGGCTCCGTGGCCTTTGGCCTTAACAGTTTTTTTGAGCGGCTCCTTGTCTTTGTTCCCTGCAGAAATGGGCAAGTTCATGAAACCCCGGAAAGTGTTGCTGGTCCTGGCTGGGCGCTACTCCGGACGCAAAGCCGTCATCGTGAAGATCATCGATGATGGCACCTCAGACCGCCCTTACAGCCATGCCCTGGTGGCTGGAATTGACCGCTATCCCCGAAAAGTGACAGCTGCCATGGGCAAGAAGAAAATCGCCAAGAGGTCAAAGATCAAGTCCTTTGTGAAAGTTTGTAACTACAATTACCTCATAGCCACAAGGTACTCTGTGGACATCCCCTTGGACAAGACTGTTGTCAACAAGAATGTCTTTAGAGACCCAGCCCTGAAATGCAAGGCCAGGCGGGAGGCCAAGGTCAAGTTTGAGGAACGATACAAGACAGGAAGAACAAATGGTTTTTCCAGAAGCTTCGCTTTTAGGTATATTTTCGTTTCCATCATTAAAAATAATAAAAAAAAAAAAAGCCTCTGTGCCATTATTCGTACCAAGCCTCCCTCTGCAGCTCTGGAAGGATTTTGACTGACAGCCATGCTTGAGATGGGCTTGCAGAGCAGGACACAAACCCTTGTGGACTTCACTCAGGAAGATTCTGGAGTAGTTGTTGCAGCCTAACCTGGAAGAGCTTTTTGTTTTAACTTAGCGCACAAAGTAACAGATTTCCCTGTGCACTTCCATATATAATTTGTTCTATGGTGTCCTTCTCCCTCAGTGCCTTCCTGTCTCCCTGGCACGTTACTGGTCCTCCACCTCCACCCCTGCCCCCATACAACCCCGTTCTGTTTCGGGTCACAGAGATTCCATTATTCCTCTCCCACTTTACCTTGTCAGGCTCAGCCTCTCCTTTCTTATTTCATCATCAACATGAGAGAGAGAGAGAGAGAAAGAGAGAGAAAGAGAGAGAGAGAGAGAGAAAGAGAGAGAGAGAGAGAGACAGAGAGACAGAGAGACAGAGAGAGAGAGACAGAGACAGAGACAGAGAGAGAGACAGAGAGAGAGAGAGAGAGAGACAGAGAGAGACAGAGAGACAGAGAGAGAGGGAGGATTGAAATGGGTTTAAATCTAGGTTATAGGTTCTGCATACGAGGGAAATCATTTGTCTTTCTGAGTCTGGCTCATCTCGTTTAATGTGATTTCCAGTTCAATACATTTTCCTGCAAATGTCATGATTTCTTTATGGCTAAAGAAAACTCCGTTAGGTATGTGCACCACATTTTCACTATCCAGTCATCTGTGGATGTCTAGGCTGGTTCCCTTTCTTAGCTATTGTGATGAGAGCAGCAATGAACATGGTCATGCCAGACTCACTGCGGTGGGGCTTAGAGTCTTTTGGGTCTGTGTCCAGAAGGAATATAGCTGGGTCATATAGCAGTTGTAGTTTTTTGAGAAACGCCCACATTGGTTCCCATAGTGACTGTTCTGGTTTATACTCCTACCAAAGGAGGAGTTTATGAGGGTTACTCTTTTCCAACATCCTTGCCAGTGTTTGCTGCCATTTGTTTTTTCTCCGACGGCCATTTTGACAAGAATGAGATAGAATCTCAAGGCACTGTCAATGTGCATTTCCCTAGTGAACACTTATTAAAAATATTGCCTGGCCATTTGTATTTCTTCTTTTGAGACCTGACTACTCAGTTCGTTAGCCTGTTTACAGATAGGGGGCTTTGGATTTTTTGTGTTCAGCTTGGTAATTCCTTATAGATCCTAGCTATTAACCCTCTTCCTGGCGTACAGCTAGCAATTATTATTATTTTTATTCTGTAGGCTACCTCTTCACTCGATTATTTCTTTTGCTGTGTTGAAGCTGTTTAATTTCATACAACTCTAGTAGTCAAGGGACTGTTTTCAGTGGTCCTAGATTGTCGTTCGGTTAATCTTTGCCTGGGCCTATGTGCTGAAGTGTGCTGCCTGTATTTTCCTTTAACAGTTTCAAAGTTCCAAGTCTTATGTACATCTTCGATCCATTGCACTAGTTTTTGCGCGAGGTGAGAGATATGGATCTAGGCTCCTTCCTCTCCCTGTGGATCCCTGCAATCTTGGCACAATGTATTGAGGAGGCTTTTCTAGTCACTGTGTGTGATTGATGTTGATACCAAAAATGACGTGGCCGCAGCTGTGCAGGCTTCCTTGGAGTCCTTTATTCTACTCCACTGATCGACATGTCTCTGGAGCCTGGAAGACCTCAGATCTAAATCTCAATGACCTGTAGACCAATCAAACACCTGGAGCACAGTGGCGCTTGGCCATCTGGAAGCAAAGGGATGATACACAATATGAGAGATAGGACTGAATTACAAATTTCCTTCCTTGATAATATGATAAAACACACAGACGAAAGTGCACAATCTAAAAGGACTTTCCCCTCTCTCTCTCTCCCTCTCTCTCTCTCTCTCTCTCTCTCTCTCTCTCTCTCTCTTCCTGTTTTTGTTTTTGTTTTTGTTTTGAGACAGGGTTTCTCTTACACAGAGCCCTGGCTGTCCTGGACTTTCTTTGTAGACCAGGCTGGCCTCAAACTCACAGAGATCCACCTGCCTCTGGCTCCTGAGTGCTGGGATTAAAGGCGTGAGCCGCCACCACACCTGGTAGGACTTATCTTTCTAACTAGAAAAACATTCATGACTTAACTTCTTCACTGTCACATCCTTCACTGTCTTACAGCTCTATGGCCTGAGGAAGGGTCAGAGGAGGAGCCTGCTTTGCTAGCACAGGCAGATTGAATTTCTTTCTGGCTCAGCTCATGCCTATCTGTCACCCAATTATCATCAATAAATATTTAAGTATCAGGCCACCAGACCCAGAATAGTGCCTGGGCCATTAGGGTTTTCTGACCTCCAGTTGATGGTTATTAATTCACCGACTGCAGTCGTACGCTGGCTGGAAGATGTAGCCACGTGTAACCGCTGCCAGTATCCACCCACCCCTGAGCTCCTCCTCTGAAAGATGCTGCAGACTTAATGTTGCTTTATTCCAAGATAACTTGAGAGGCAATTTGCTTCAAACTAGGCACGCCTTTAGTTTCTTGCCTAAATATTAAACAAAATAGGGCAGCTTAGAGGAGCCGTTCTGATTGTGCGTTTTTCTGAATGAAATGGAGGTTCACGGGGTCACTCTGGGAGCTAATGTGAATTGGCAAAGTGCTTTCCAGTAGGATGAATTACCTGCTCAGAGTTACCTACCCCTCTTTTTTTGAAGTCTGAGTTAGAGAAATCAGAGTGAATAAAAAAATGAAATAATCCATTATCAAATAATCAATGAAAAAGCTACATTACTGCAACGTTTCTGGATCAATATACAAGTTACCTTTGATATAGATGAATTATTCCTGGGCAGAACAAAGCCCACGTCCAGCTGCCTCCTCCAAAGTACTGGGTGTGTAAGCAGAGAAAGACATTCTTAACTCAGCAGGGATTAGACCAAACAGTTCTCTGCCCCAACAGTGCCCCACGGGACTATGCTAGGGAGCTTGGTCTCCTGAACACTAATCTGGAGGCACAAGCTGAGGAAGGGTCAGGAGTGTGTGTGTGTGGACGTCACCCTGGGGAAACGGTGGCCTCAGGCCGCAGGATGGACTTTCCAAACGGCAACTTCGATAGTACCTGTCGGAGTTAGACTTGTACTCTTTAACCTAGCCATCCAATTCCAAGACTTTATACTACAGATGTAGTTTGTCTTTGCAGCATATAAAGATAGTTTTCTGAAGTTGTTTCTTGTTTGTGGGAAAAACGTAAGCATAACTTGAAAATAGTCATCAAGATAGTATTGTAGTATATCAGTGTTGTTGAATGTTATCAACATTAAAAATGAGGCACATGCATATGTGCTAAGATTACGTCCTCTGAAAGCTCTGCAGCCCTTCATTGCTTCTCTTATTTGTAAGACAGCCTATGAACTTTACACAGCCGTCTCTGGCTCCCACAGTCGTCAGAAGTGGGATTACAACCGCCGTTTTACAGATGAGAGTCATGAGGTTCAGAGAAGCACATCCGAGCTCACACAGCTGTAGGTGGACCTGTCAGGCTTTGTCTTGGAACGTCTCCCTGGCCTGAGCACAGGCTTCCCACTGGCTCTTTCCACGGCACCACTTTCTTCTCCTTGGAAGGTTGGTGTGTTGAACAGTGCAAGGCCTGACTCATGGGGCTTGCTATAGTTAGGTAAATATCTATTGAAAACATTAAGGACACGGCCAGTACTTCATGCTTTATGTCTTAACACGTGAGAATAACTATTGCTATATTTTCTTTAAGGTTTTAGTCTTTAATTAATTAATTTATTTATTTATGTGCATTGGTATTTTGATTGTGTGTATATTTGTGTGAGGTGTCACATACCCTGGAACTGGAGTTACAGACAGTTGTGAGCTGCCCATGTGGATGCTGGGAATTGAACCCTGGTCCTCTGGAAGAGCAGCCAGTGCTCTTAACTACAGAGACATCTTTTAAGCCCCCTAAGTTTTCGTTTTTGGTATTTATCTTAATGCCCCTGTATCCACCAGCATAGGCTAAGTTTCGCTGTAGAGACAAGCAACTCCATAGTCTCAGTGAATGGCTGCTTTTGTTGTGTGCACCTCACAGACTGACCACCACTCTGCGCCACGATTCCATCATTTCATGGTCCAAACAACTCCTTCTTGGGGTGTAGTAGATCACATGGGAAAACACAATGGGTCCTCAAGCTTGCTTGGTGTGTGGGGAGGTGCAACACACACTTCTACTGGCCCCAGATTGGGATCTCACAACAGACCAAAGTATGGATCCCTCTGAAGTCCAACTTGGTGAACCAATACATTTCATCAGGGTTAGCTCGGGAGTATGGATGAGGGGTTACTTACAGGAGCAGAGATGAATCAAAGCCCACCCCAGCATGGGTGACAGCTCACAAAAGTCAAGAACCCGAAGCCCACTTCACAGCCTGCAGGCAGCTCAACAGGTGAGAGTGTCCTTTGCAAGTGACCCTGGTCTAAACCTCTTCCAGGCAGCTTGGCTAGTTTCTGCTTTTTCCAAGCAGCTGGTCTGATCTCAGAGTTTTCTTTGCAACTTGGCTTGTCTGAGAGGGAGTCTCTGCAGCTTTACTATTTACGCTGGCAGGGAGGGACCTAGGTCATCTGGTGAGTTTCAGGGACTTCCTAAAGCTTGCTCTCCTGCATAAGGAGCTTCTCTGTAAGACAGAGTGCTCCAATCCTGGAGGAAACTGCTACCCAACATCCTTCTGATCAGAGGTGCCTCTTGTCAGCCCCTTTCCCCAGCCAGTGAGTCAGATGATCAGGCACAGTGATCTGGGGAGAATTTTGTCTTCCAATGGGAGTGTGTCCATGAGAGCCCAGCAAGAAGTGCCCAGTAAGACAGCCAGGGAATACTTTGAACAGGGATGCAGGCCAACCCACCAGCCACTACATGCGGAATCAACTGTAAGCTCTTTGATGGAGTCACTGGAATTTTTACTGCCCTTTAGCCCAGTATTTAGAACACAGCTTTCATTTCAATATGGTAAACTTACTTTTCCTTTTCTAGTTTCATTCAAAAGCAACAGTTTGCGAAGGGTCTTAAGGAAATCCTCGCAGTCTCTGAAGCATTCCCAGTGGGGCTATGAGTTTAGTCTTACCAATTAAAACATGAAATAGGTGTCTTAGTTAGGGTTTTTATTGCTGTGAAAAGACGCCATGACCACGGCAACTTGTTACAAAGGAAAACACCTAATTGGGACTGGCTTACAGTTTCAGGAGTTTAGCCCATTCTCATCATGGCGGGAAGCCTGGCAGTGTGCAGGCAGACGTGGCGCTGGAGAGGTAACTGAGAGTCTGGATTGGCAGGCAGCAGGAAGAGACAGACACTGGGCCTGGATCAAGCATCTGAAGCCTCAAAGCCAGCAATGCACTTCACCAGCACCTGCTTTAACAAGGCCACACCTACTTTAACAAGGCCACATCCACTTTAACAAGGCCGCACCCACTTTAACAAGGCCACACCCACTTTAACAAGGCCATGCCCACGTTAACAAGGCCACACCCACTTTAACAAGGCCGCACCCACTTTAACAAGGCCACACCTAATAGTAACACTCCCTAGGAGCCTATTGGGGGCCCTTTTCCTTCAAGCCACCACAATGGTTTTGTCTTTTTCACTTCTATTCTATCCCCCATATCTAGTTTTGTTTATTTGTGTGTGTGTGTGTGTGTGTGTGTGTGTTTTGTAGACACTTAAAGACATATCAATACAGACTAGCTATAAATGCTAATCTGAAAGCCCAGCAAGTTTGTAAAAGGAGCTAAAATGTAAGCATGTAACAAATTTTAAAACTGATTCGATATCCTACAGTGCTTACACTCAGACCCAAGTCCTTGCACATATCGGGGAAGCACTCTACCACTAAACTATATCCCTAGCCTTAAAAAAAGGTGAACAAATACACACGATTTTATTTCTAACATGACAAATACCAACGCTCATAATAAGTTTACACAAAGGCTCTGTCTGGTCCGTAACAATCTTTCGAGAGTGTAAATCTTTTGGGAACCTGACGTTTGAGCACGTATCCCTTCTAGTTACTATGATGCGCCTGCCTCTCAGTGAGAGTATGGGAGGCTTATTAAATAGAGTTAAGGTTTTCTTAGCTATGCTGAAGGTAGCACAAAGCGTAATGGTCTCTTACAAACTCTGTCTTTCATATATATATTTCTTCTCTTCACACATATGTTTTTACAAACTGGCATACATATATGCTATGTAT
>OU015746.1:123736234-123752244 GCA_907169655.1 Acomys percivali
TCTTCTTCTTCTTCTTCTTCTTCTTCTTCTTCTTCTTCTTCTTCTTCCTTCTTCTTCTTTCTTCTTCTTTTTTTGGGTCGGGGTCAGTCCCGCCATGTAGTCTAGGCTACTTCCTGCCTAAAGCATTCTTCTTGCCTCAGCATCTCTAGTGCCAAAAGAACAGGCACAGAATCCCGATGGCTAGCTAAATAATACATTTCAGGTATAATTTGTGTGGTGGTTTGAATGAGAATGGCCCTCATAAGCTTATATGTTTGACTGGTCGTTACGGAGTGGCGCTACTTGAGAGGGATTAGGGGGTGTGGCCTTGTTGAAGTGGGTGTGGCCTTGTTGGAGGAAGTGTGTCCCCGCGGCTGAGCTTTGAGGTTTCTAGGGCCCAAGCCAGGCTCAGTGGTTCTCTCTCTTCCTGCTGCTTTTGGATCTAGACGTAGAACTCTTAGCTCCCATGTCTGCCTGCACGCCACCATGCTCCCCAACGTGAGGATAATGGACTAAATGTCTCAAACTGTAAGGCAGCCCCAATTAAGTGCTTTCTTTTGTAAGAGTTGCCATGGTCATAGCATCTCTTCACAGCAGTAGAACTAATACCAACTAATACCGTTTGTCCCTGACTTACGATGGGTCCACGTAGAGGTGACCTTCATCCACATTGTATTAAGGTGTGTCTCTGCATATTTGATTGTTAACTGCTGAAGCAGCAGTGAGATAAATGCTACCAGATTCTTGTATTGTTGCTGTTGAGGAGTCTCCTGTCTCAATGTCGTGTAACAGTTACTCCCCAGTTATCTCTGATTGGTTAATAAGGAAGCCGAAGAGCCTATGACTGGGCGGAGGAGGCAGAAGGCGGGACTTCCGGTCCTAGTCTCAGGGTCCCAGGGAGAGCGTGAGAGAAAGGAGAGAAGTAGAAGCTACGGGGCATGAGGAGTCACCATGGGGACGAAATGGAGCAGCATGAGGAGTCACCATGGGGACGGAAATGGAGCGGGAGTGGCGGCGTGAGACGAGATGGCAAGTAGCATGGGGCACACGGCTGGGAAGTAGCCAGGCTGGTACAGACGGGTTAGAGTAGATCAGTACCTGCCAGCTATAGCACTTTAAAGCTTATGAGTAAATGTGACAGGTCTCTGTCTCGTTATTTGGGGGCTCGAGCAGGCCTAGGAAAAACACCCTTTAATTCCAATACGTCCTTTTACAATTTCTCACGTTTAAGAAATGGTGCCAGTAGGGCATAGCGGCGCTCGCAACCATAGCACTTGGGAATCAGGGGCCGACTGAGTTAGAGGCTAGCATGCTCTACAGAAAGGTTTCTAGGCCAGCCAGGGCTACATAATGAAAACTTGTCTCAAAATAAAATAAATAAAAAGAATAGGAGATCATGGAATTTGGGGAGCTGGTGCGATGGCCCAACAGATAAAGAGCATTTGCTGCTTTTGCAGATGACTGGGGTTTGGTTCCCAGCACCCACATGGAGGCTCCCGACGGTCTGTACCTCCAGCTCCAGATCTGCAAGTATGTGGTGCGCTGAAGTGCAGAAAAAAACAAAACAAAACAGAACAAAACAAAAAACAAAAAAACAAAACCGAACACCACTCATACCCATAAAATAAAAATTATAAACCTTTTAAAAGCTTGTGCAAGCAATACACTCTGCCTGGAGTTTTGCTGCCGGAGCTGGGCAGCGGCATTTAGCTGTGGCTTCTAGTAGCCACCAGGTCTCAGGGCAAGGGACTGAGACTCTACAGTGTACTGTGCTGCTAGCTAGCACGCCCAGCAGGCTAGGGACACTCAGTGGACTTGTTGGCTATCCATGAGTGATTGGAATATAGCCTAGCACAAGTGGAAGGACATCTGTGTATTAGGAGAAGTAACATAATTTGCAATTGATATTTCCTCCCCTCCTCTCCCCTCCCCTCCCCTGCTCTCCCCTTCCATTTTCCTCTCCTCCCCTCTCCTCTCCTCCATTTCCCCCTCTTTCAGCTGAGTCCTGAGTTCACAGTTTCAAGTGATGTTCCAGTCACCGGCTCCCGAGATTCTTTCATACTTGGCTATTTTCCCCCCTAAATTTTAAAATGTGACTTTAGACAATCAAAGTATCATTTGAGTTTGTGGCTAGCATTTTCATGGAGATGCACTGGTCTGGACAATTTGTTCACTTGTTTGTTCCTCCCCTCAGTGGCTAGACTCTGGGGGGCACAGCTGTCGCTGGGTCAGATCAGTCTCCTGTTCTCACGCAGCTTACATCCTACAAAGGCTGGTGGGAACAAGCCGTTAGAAATGGCTCTTTGAGTAGCTAATTGAACACCATCTTTCAGTGTTAAAAGGAAAATAAGATTAGCCAGGGGGGATTACAGTGAAAGATCTAACCCTTAGACATCAGTAAGTTTTCGCTGGTGAATGAGGGAGTCTCGGGAGAGGAGACCCTCCCGAAGAGTGACTCGGAGCACCATGGTGGCTTCTGCTGTGACTACAGGTCCCTTCAACTGGTCTCCCCTTGATAACAGATCTGACACACAGCAGCGGCCAGGAGTTTTGGTCTGGGCAGAGGAACACTGTCTCAGGGGCCATTTTAGGATCTGGAAAGGAGGGAGGGCACCTGGAGCCTCAATTTCTCTCAAGTCCTGCGTGGGGGAGAGGAAGGTTGACTCTTCAGCAGTATTTCACAAGCCATCTGATAGAATTTTATTTTGTTGTTGTTTCTGCCCTGTCTAAATGAGACCTCCAGTGGGGAGAATAACTTTTAAATCTTTTGTGGCCCTGGAGCACAGAATGTTCCCGATTTCTTCCCCTGAGCAGTTTCAGTTTTGGTGGCAGGTCACAGTAGAGTGCTTTTATCCTCTGGAACAGTGTAGAAGCTTGAGGGAGGTGAGGGAGGCTGCCCGGCTGTGGTGGGGGGAACTAGCCTAATGTGGGCAGCAGTGGCTGAGGCCTGGCCAAGGATGGACGGAGGCTCTGGGCAGCCTGGAAGGAGGGTCCAGATCCCTCCTCAGGATCCCTCTGCAGCCCCTGGACAGTTGATCTTGGAAGGGTTTCCTTGGTTTTTTGCAGATCTGTCCCCGGGTGGGTGGCCAAATTATCCAATGAGCCAGAAAGCAATAAAGCTATCATATCTCAGCAGGAGGTGACTTTCCAAGTCTCCGACTCTCAATCTGGATGGTGTGTCAGGCCTCAGCACAAACAGGTCCAGGCCAGGGTGAACACTGAGTTCATTTTGGAAATTAGATTAGGTTTCCTGAGCTTACCAGGCACCTTTAAGTTAGTTAAGATGGGGAATCAGAATTTTCAGTAGGGAATACCAGGTTTTGGTGTGTTGCTACTGTGCGTCACCTATGCGGAAAGTCAAGCCAGCAAGGTATTGTTATAATGTGATCTCTATAAATATCACATAGCTTTGTTCGGGGTAGCCCTGAGAACCTGGTGGGGCCTTGGCAGACTGGATGTCTACGCAGCCTCACCCTTAATGTCTACACTGCCTCACCCTGGATGTCTACACAGCCTCACCCTGCTCTAGGTTTCTGCAACTCTCTGGAAAGGATAGCGAGGGACATTTTTCTTCTTTTTCATCATCACCACCACCATTCTCCTCGTCGTGATTTATTCGTCTCTCATACACTACACCTGACTGTGGTTTCCCCTCCCTCTCCTCTCCCAGGCTTTCCCCCACTGCCTCCCCTTTCCCCCAGATCCACTCCCCTCCACTCCCTAACAAGCTACAATAAGACCAGGCACATACCATCACATCAAGCTGGGCAAGGCAACCTAGTGGGAGGAACAGAGTCCTCAAGTAGGCAAAAGAGTCAGCCACCATTCCCCACTGCCATTGTTAGGGATCCCACAAGAAAGCCAAGCTACTCCGATATAGTGTAAATGCATAGGGCCTAGGTCAGACCCCGTAGGTTCCCTGAGCTCTGCAAGTGCCCATGAGTCCCGGTCCATTGATTCTGTGAGCTGCGTTCTTGTGGTGTGTCCCTGAGTTTTGTGTTTCCCTCGATCTTTCCTCCTCATTTTGCCAAAGAGTTCCCTGAGCTCCGCCTGGTGTTTTGCTGTGGGACTCTGCATCTGCTCCGATCAGCTGCTGGAAAAAGTCTTTTTGGTCTCTCTGATGACTATTGTGCTGTGCTGTGGTCCCAGAACACTCCGCAGGCAGGACATACCGTAGGTGGAAGGTTCTGTGGCTGGGTTGGTGTCCCAATCCCTCCACATACCTGGTTACAGAAGATGGCGGGTTTAGGCTCCGTGTCCCCCATCACTCGGTGTCTTTGCTAGGATTCCTCTCATAGATTCCATGGAGGTGAGGGACAGGTTTCTTATAGGAGGTGATTCTCCAGGTTTCGTGTCTGCCTCCGGGAATGATGGTTCTGTATAGCGGGTGTCTCCCTGAAGCCACTGACATTTGGGGCTGGAGAGGCTGTGTGTGTGTGTCGTAGGATGCCTCACCACCAGGGTTTCCAGTCAGTTGGTGGCACCAGGTGGCACATTCTCAGGTGATTTAACTGTGCAGCTGGGCTGGACTCCTGCTTTGCAATGGACACATCTGGCTTCTGTCTCAGTGGGCTTCTGAAACTGGGGTAAGGGAAACTCAGGTAGTGGTGACAAGCAAGGGGGTGACATCTACAGGACTGTCTTATGAGATGCCTAACAACGGCTCCACATCCCCCTATGCCCCAGTTTCAGGCCTTCCCTCCCTCACCTACTTTTGATAGTTTCATGTGGTTGGCGTGAGGTCGTCTCTCTTAGCACCTGCACAACAGACTCCAAACCTGGGACGAACAGGTACTACTTTATTTATTTTTTATTTTTGAGGCACCAGGAAGGGATCCCGGGGCTGTTAGAAGGGTCTGCTCTGAAAGCCATCAGTGAGGGCTGCCTCCGTGACCTTTCCCCTCCCAATCACCTTCAAACGAGGGGTGCATAGTTGATGTTGATGTAGGGCCTGGACACTGCGCAGTCTGGGCCACACAGGCCAGCTGAAGGTGACTGGAGCAGCCTAGGGGCTGGCCGGTCTTCTGCTCCTTTAACCTCTGCAGATTGTTTTCTTTTGAAAGGGCCCCCGACAGATGAAGGGGACAGCGCTTTAGCTTTGTTTGTACAGGGTGTAAACATAGTGCTGTGTGTGTCTGTTGGCCCTTGTGAGGGTGCCAACAGGGGGCCAAGGGGTCCTGGGAACATCTGGCCTGTGCCAAGGCAGAGCCCACCCTCTCTTCTTGTCTTCACCACCATTTAATCGGACAGAAATCAGTAGCCAGGACATATTATCATAGAATGAAGCAATATGCTCAATAATTTCCCTAGCACCCCTACTCCACAATGCTTATGACATGTGTAAAAATGTTTTCCAGAGACAGGGCAGTTGGATTCTAACCAGAAGTTCTGTGTGGACCCTTGGATACTGTCCTAGAAATCCACTATGAAGGTTTCATTAGACAGGGGGGTTTTCTCAGCCGGGCCTGATCTTGCCTCCTGGGGGACACTTGGCAACACCTGGAGATCTTTTTAGTTGTCACACTTGGGGGAGGAGGCTACTGCTGTCTTACGAGTAAAAAACTAGGAATGCTGTCAAAAATCCCCATGTGCACAGGACAGCCAGTAGAACTAAGGAGTTACCCACTCTAAAAAGTCAGTGGAGATGAGCTTAGACACACTGAGAGCTGGCACTGCCTGGGGATCTCGGAGCCTCTGCCCAAGCAAACCCAGCTCCTACCCTGCACTGTGCATGTGGAGTCCACTGGGCACCTCACAGCCTTGTCTCCCTGGATACTCAGCTCACAGTCATCGTGGGTGATGGAGATGAAGGAATGGTACCCCACACAGGTGAAGTGGTCCTGTTTGGGATGCACAGCCCTAAGCACAGGAGTCCAGATCACCTGACCCAAGGGAACTCGGGAAGAGGTAGCGACCGAGCACCACTTCCCAAAGCTGTCTTCTCCACATCTTCCTTCAGGAACTCTTCTGCGGGAACGGAGCCTGGGCCTGTGAGTTTTATGAGCCTTACCTCATTCATGTTTTATAGGCAGCGGACGTGCTAGCACTCTTTCAGAGGCATCTGCGATCTTACTTCACGCAGGGGCTGGTAAGCTCATTTGGGTTTCTGAAAGCCTAGGCTCACTGAGGAAAATGGGTGGTAAAGCCTCGGCTTACTCGGGATAATTCCAGATGTCCCAATCCGCAGGACAATGCCCCTTCTTGGTAGTGATGTGGTAAGGAGGGAAACACTGACTTAGTGTGTCTCCTATAGGAAGACAGGGACGGGAGAAGACACAAGAGCCCCACACTGGGACCTCAGGCACAGACGGTAGCCTGGAGTCACCTCTTCTGAGCCATGAGGAGTTGGAGGCCAGGCTGCCCAGGCCTGGTGTCCAGGAAGGTGCCTGTTGGTTTCACGACCATCAGGGCTCCTCTGGGCAACTACAGAGAGGTCCCATTGGGGGCACTGAGTCACCAGGCCAGACTCAGCCTTGTATGATTTAGTAATAGAGACACGTTCTGAGAAGCGTACTGCTGTGTGAGCAGTATAGAGCATTCATAAATCTGTGAAATTTCACCTACTATACACAGGGTATGGTGTGAATATATGGTATAGCTATAGGGATGTGATGAGGGACAGCATGAGATTAAATCACACAGAAATGTTCATTAAGGATCAGGGTTTGCATTTGGGACAGGCCTTGATTTGCCTTCTGTTGCTGTGATAAACACTGACCGAGAGCAAGTTGGGTAGGATAGGGTTAGTTTCAGTTTATAGTTCATAGTTCATCTTGAAGGGAAGTCAGGGCAGGAGCTGAGGCAGAGGCCACGGAGGACTGCTGCTTACTGGCTTGCTCTCTACAGCTCCCTCAGTCTATTTCGTATAACATCCAGTACCACCTGTCCAGGGTTGGTACCACCCACAGTGAGTTGTGCCTTTGACATCAATCATTAATCAAGAAGATGTAGGTGGGCACAGTGGCGCACGCCTATAATCCTCGCCCTCAGGGAGGCAGAGGCAGGTGGATCTCTGTTAGCTGGAGGCCAGTCCGTTCTACAAAGTGAGTCCAGGGCAGCCAAGGCTACACAGAGAAACCCTGTCTCGAAACCTGCCCCTCCACCTCCCCCAAAAAAAGAAAATAGAAAAAAAAAAAAAAAAAAAAGAAAAAAGAAAAGGATACCTGAAAGACTTGCCTACTGGCACTCTGACAGAGGCATTTTCTCCTCCGAAGTTTCCTCCTCCATGGCTTTGGCTTGTGTCAAGCTGACACAAATTAAATCAGGACAGGAGAGAACTTGGCAGGTCTGAGGAGACCATCTCTGCTCTGATCCTTCCCCGAAGAGCTGCCTAAATCAGGGAGGACTAAGCCAGTCCTCCACCTGCAGCCCGGAGTCACACACAAGGGGCTCAACAGCCGGCCCGGCTCCAGCAGCATGTTTTTGGCTGGCTGCCTACTTAGAAGTCTTTTGGTACAAGTGGGAATTTGGGCTTCAGGAAGACAAAAGGAAAACCCATTCCTTAAAGCCCAGTGGGAGCGGCCCGGGCGGAACCGTGGCGCCCGCGAGGCTGATGATGGGCTTGCTCCACCTCTCTGCGTTACTCCTCCATTCATCCTCCCAGCCCCACCCACTTCCCCATCTCTGTACTTGTCTTAGTTTCCTGTCGCCGTGAAGAGACGCTATGACCAGGGCAGCTCTTGAAAAGGCAGACGTGTAATTGGGGCTGGCTTACAGTTCAGAGGTTTAGTCCATTATCATCATGGCGGGAAGCATGGCAGCGTGCAGGCAGACACGGTGCTGGAGGAGGAGCCGAGAGCTCTACATCTGGATCTGAAGGCAGCAGAAGGAAACACTAATTCCACACTGGGCGGAGCCTGAGACTCAGCGGCCTCAAAGCCCACCCCCCCAGTGACACACCTCCACACCTCCAATGGGCCAAGCATTCAAACATACGAGCCTATGGGGGCCAAACCTACTCAAACCACCACAGTACTGAAGTAAAAAAGATGGTTTTTGAGACGTGATGTTACTCTCCCAGGTAACTGTTCTTTGTGAGGACAAGTGGCCTTAAACCAAAGAGTTACAATTTTTTTTTTTTAGCACAAAGTAGAGCACACTACAATGATTTTATTTATTATTTTATTTATAAATAACAATCCCCCCTTCCCCGGCATCTTCTGTATACCCAGGAGCCATGGTTGGCTTTGTTCTTTCCTTACTCAGAAGCCAGTCTGTGCTACCTCCCATGGCAGGGCCCGGATGCCCCTGCTGGCTCTGAACCTGTGTGTGTCCCTGCGAGGGGTGCTTGTTGCTTTGGTCTGATTCAGTCACGTGTTTGGATTCCTCTATGCAGGGTTTGGTTTAGGTCTAGAAGTGGCCAGTACACCTCAGCGAGACAGGCAAGGCTTTCCTCCTTGAGCAGTCTCTTGGGTGGGGGCGGGGGGCAGGGAAGATGTGCATTCCTTCTTCCTTGCTGGCTGCCACAGGACATGTTGCTGCTCTACCGCCTTGCCCTATGCTCAAGGGAGATGCATTGAAGACTGAAAAGCAAAAAAAATAAACCAAAAAAAACAAAAAAAAAAAAAACAAAAACAGAATGTTTTTAGGTCGCGGGAACATTAAGGGAAAACAGCTTGCCAAGCCAGGTGTGATTACACATGCCGGTTATCCCTGTACTTAAGAGCCTAAGGCAGGAGGATCGTGAGTTCGAGGCCAGCCTCAGCTACGTAGTTATCTGCTGTCCTAAAACAAAACCAAATCTGCTCAACAGCCGTTGAACTCTTCCTGTTCTCTGGAGACAGCACGTGTGTGTGTGTGTGTGTGTGTGTGTGTGTGTGTATATATATATATATCAGTCACGTATATAATTTGGCGAGTCTTTCAGTCTTCTGTTATTTAGAGCCGAGTGCACCCTAATAAAGGTCATGCCAAATGCTTAGACCATCTCACTTGGTTCTTAGAGCTTCATACTGAGAAAATGGGAACTTAGAGAGTCTGAGTAACTTCTCCCAAGTCACCCAAGCAGCAGCTGGGCCTGTGCACTCAGACGCCTGCCTTTACAGTGCCCAACGCTCGGCTGCTGTGGTGAGAGCACCTGCCTCTTCTCCCTTAGATGAGTCGCTTACCTTTGCTGGGCCTCAGTTTCTCATACAGTGGCTTGTAAAAACTGGCTTGTTAATACTGCTTGGGTATTACGATGGGGTAATCTACTGCTGGATAATAGGAGTAGAAAAAAAAGGAATTATTGGGACATTCTAGAGGGACCTCGGTCAAAATCATGCCCTAGGAGTGTCCTGATGGGAAGTCAGTGCCGTTTCATGTTGTGCATTAGCTCCTGCCACTGGTGCCTCAGCTGCCACCTCCCTGGTCACAGCAGGGACCTTGCTGGTGGCCGTAGTTTGCATTCTAAACTTTCCCCGAATTCTCCACGAGCTTGGATGCTAACATTTAAGTCAGACGGACTCAAGGTGTGGGCCCCAGTTGCCAGGAGATCAAGCGTCTCAGGTTGGGTCCCCGCTGAAGTAACCTTGGAATGATGTGTTCAGTGTAGTTTATCTGGAGACAACCCAAGAGGACACTGGGGATGTGGTGAGGCACTGGGGGGAAGAGAATGAAGCCATGAAGGGCTGTTAGCGACCAAGTTACCTGTGAGCGACGGCAGTGTGATTCTGCTGGGATTCTGGAAGAAAATGCAGGCTGCTCACCTCAGAGTTGTTGCACGGAGGGGCAAAGGGGCAAGGCTCATGGCAATGGGCTGAGGGTTGCTGCGCAGGGAGGGCAGCGTGACGTTCCCAGGATCTCCTTGCTTGTCCTGTGAGTTGTATAAGCACCATGGGCCATGAAAATCTGAAGGCTGAGTCATAGAAGCTGCCTTTCAGAGGTCTGACGTTGCGTGAACACTTGTACGGCTGCATTAACAACAAAACCAAACCACCACCACCACCACCACCACCACCACCACCACCAACAACAACAACAACAACACCCCTCCTATTTAGAAGAAACAGAAAGAGACTTGAGAAGCTAGGCAGCCCCAAATGACCAACAGCCATGATAGAGCCTTGGAGAGCCATGCCCACAGGAGCATGCACTGTATCTAGTGTAAACCCACAAACGAGCCCTTGGGGTGCATAAGCAATGTAGCCTTTGCCATGCTTGCTGGAGGTGCAGGCTTGCTAACCAACAGAGCCTGGTAACCAGCTTTATGCCACCTCAGAGAAGGGGCCAATTAGCTTCTGGAGGACAGAAACATCCTTAATAGTTTTGACTGCTTTCCTTTTACTAGATGCACTTTTAAAATTCCAGACATACATCTGTTGGTAAACTTCTGAAAATGTTTTTAAAATCTTCACACCTTGTTGGAAAACTAGAAATGCTGTGGTGTTGAAGTTGTTGTTGCTGCTTCTTTTTTTATTTTTTATTTTTGAGGCAGGGTCACACTGTGTAGCCCGGGCTGACCTGAAACACACCATCTCAAAAGCCTCACACCAAGTACAAAGATGCCCAACCATTTGATTTTACCAAAGAAGACTCAGGAGCCAGATGCTGTGCTGAAGCCTGCTAGCTCAAAGAGGCAGAGAAAGCACCAGATGACCTTTCTACTCAGCCTACATCCCAGAAAGAAAATCTCTTCTTAGTTCACATCACAGAAGGAAAAGGCCAGAAAGCCAAACAAGCTCCTCCTCCTCCTGCACCCTGTCTTAAACACCCTTCTTATGTCCTGCCTTCCTGTTTGTCCTGTCAGCTTACTGCTTGCTACGCCTCTTGACCCAGGCTTGATTCTATTTAATTCAGTTTACAGAAAGCTCTTGGATTGAAGGTGTGTGCTAGGGCCGAGCCACACTAAGCAAGAAACAGGTTTTTAGAGTTCACGCTCTCCCAGGTTCACAATGGGATCAGATATCTTGCACCTCCCAGAGCCCTGCTCACCACTCCTTCCGTTGCTCTCAAAGTTTATAGTGTGTTTCTGCTGCTGTGAGCTATAGTCCCCGAAGGCTCAGATTTTCACCAGAGCTCTCTTATCTTCAACCTCTTCCCCACACTTTCCGTTATGGTGTGTTGTGTTATGTGCGGTTATGGGGTAATGGGGGCGGGCACCCACAAGTAAGATTCTTTCTTTCTTTCTTTCTTTCTTTCTTTCTTTCTTTCTTTCTTTCTTTCTTTCTTAACTTGCTGCAAGAAATATATTGCTGTGCTTAAGGACTTGCTTATTCATTCAATAAATATTTATTAAGTGCTCACTGGGTGTCAGGCAGTGTGCCAGGGCATTCTTCCACTGAGTCTGTTAAACAAACATGGTTTATTGTCCCCGGGAGCTGTAGAGTGAGGCCTTCGGTCAGCTGCTGTATGCCATATTGTACTGTGGGGGTTCCTGGAACCAGACACATTCGTCTCAGTCACCACAGAACCCCACTGTTTCTAGTCCCCTGCTGTATCTTGATCTAAGATAGTCCATACTGGAGGCCTTTGACTTGAAGTTTATACAGAGATGGCTTGCACAGTCTCCGTGTGTCTGTTTCTTTGCAGCAGCACAAACAACAGTCCCTCTCTGCACAGGGTTGTCCAAAGGAGGGTCACTCCTGGTCCAGCTCTCATCTCCACAGTGTTAAGAAGTCCTTCCTGAAGAGATAGCTTAGAAGAGCACTGGCTGCTTTTCTGAAGGTCCTGAGTTCAATTCCCAGCAATCACCTGGTAGCTCACAACCATCTATAATGAGATCTGGTGCCCTCTTCCGGCATACAGGTGTTACGTGCAGGCAGAACAGTGTATACATAATAAATAAATAAATTAAAAAAAAAAAAAAAAGAGGTCCTTCCTGGTTTGCAGGAGCTAGGAAAAAGGAAAGGAAGGTACCTGCTCTGGCCTATAGGAGGCCACTCTGGTCTTATGTCAAACTCAAGTTCTCTGACTGTCACCCAGCAACTTCTGCTTGTCAGTCACTGCTCTAGGAACAAAACAGGTGAAGATCTCTACCCTTCTGGTTGCGCAGAGGGACAGGATAGCACTTTCCTGCTGTTAACTCTGAAAGATCAGGTACAGGGCAGGTCCCCACGCCTAGCAGAATAGAGCAAGGAAGAGACATTGAGGCCTTGGCATGTGTGGTGTCTGCCTCTTTTAAAATGAAGAATGCCAGCGCCCTGATTTTGTGTTCTTATTTTCCATACAGTTGCCAGCAGGTGCAAGAAATGGTAGGGCTTTTTTTTTTTTTTTTTTTTTTTAACTGACTGGGCCCATGTGTTCAACTTACTTCTGTCACCAAGGTAAAGGGAGGCTAGAAGGAAACTCGTAGAGCATTCTAGAACTCAAGAGTTACCATGCCTATGTCAGAGTGTTCTTTAAAGATTTGTTTGTTTTTATCTTATACATCTGGGTGTTTTGCCTTCGTGCGAACCACACGCATACAGTGCCCTGGGAGGCCAGAGGAAGGCATTGGATCCCTTGGAACTGGAGTTGCAGGTGGTGGTGAGCTGCCATATGGATGGTGGGAATCGAACTCAGGTCTTCTGCAGGAGCAGCCAGCGCTCTTTACCACTGAGCCCTCATCTCTCCAGTTCCTAAAGCCAGTGTTTTCAAAGCATAGTTTCACTGACTGGCAGCTTCACTCAAGCCAATAGTAGTTCTACGTCGCTAATTAGAAATCCTCTTTAAAACTCCTGACTTAGAGCAGCAAATATGTCTTAGCTCATAAAAATCTGGATGTGGCTCATCTGGAAACCTCAGGCTCAAGATGTCTCATGAGGTTGTAGGCAAGCCGTCTGCAGGGTTATGGTCCCGTGTGATGGCTTGGTGTGGGGGTGCAGTGCCAAGCCAGGATCCACTTCCAAGTCCACCCATGTGAGCTGAGTCTCAGGCCATTGTCACGCAAGCCTCTCCATAGGGAGTTAGTTATTTTATAACGTGGCGGCAGATGCTCCCCTGGGAAATGGTGAGAGTCTGGAGGGGAGGAAATACCACAGCGCTCTGTGCTTTGTGTCACCTAAATCTGGACTTGACAGCCACCACTTCTGTCAAAACTAGGTGTTAGAAGCAGACGATAGTCCGGCCTTCACTCACGGGAGTGCTCCTGTACATGGGTAGTGACTAGGAGGAAGCGTTGATTGCTGGTCATCTTAGGGGGTGCCTAGCGTTCCTGGGGACTAGTTAGATGGGCCAGCTGTAGGGCTCCATCAATGAGAAACTCTTGAATTAGGCTGTTGAATATGTGCTCCAACAAGCCTTCCAGGTGGTCCTGATCATGCTGTAGGCTGATTACCACTGCTTTAGAGTAGGGCTTGACAAACCTCATTTTAGGCCCACCTATCTCTGTCACAGCTACTCAACTCTGCCACAGCTTGGAAACTTAAGACATATAAATGAAGTGGCGTGGCTGTGTGCCAATAAAGCCTTATTTAAAATGGCAGATTCAGAGGTTGGGGAAACCCTCTGATCCCATGCCAGGCTATGGTTTTTTGTTTTGTTTTGTTGGCTTGTTTTTGTTTTTTGTTTTTTGTTTTAAATTCTTTCCATCCCTTAGCAAGGAAATTTGATGTACTCAGAACTGCATAGGGTTTCCACCACATGTCTATTTTTTACTTTTTGAGACAGATTTCTCTATGTAGCCCTGGCTGTCCTGAACCTCACTATGTAGACCAGGCTGGCCTCGAACTCAGAGATCCGCCTCCTCTGCCTCCCGATTGGGATTAAAGGTGTGCGCACCACTGCCTGGATCACATCTTTTTTTAATCCGGCAAAATTGCTTTCTCTCTTTCTTTCCGGTTTCGTTTTCGTTGGAGGTAAAACCACTCCTCAGCTCATGTGGTTGGTTTTTCTGATGCTGGATTCTTTTTAGTTTGCTTGTTATGCTGGACTCCAGTAAACCTCAGACTCTCTGGGACAGGGTGAGAAGATGGTCTGTGAGTCAGGCAGAATGCGTTTGGAATCTAGTTTTATCAGTTTTGTAAATGTGCTAAGTTACGTTGCTGTGCCATGCTTCAGTGTCTCCGACTGTTAAAAAGGATAATAAAAGCATGCATATCAGGAGGGGCTGGGTTTCTCAAAATTCTTACTGTGTGTGTGTGTGTGTGTGTGTGTGCGCGCACGCGTGCGCACCCTGCACACCATGATTATCTGGAGGCCAGAGGATGACTTTTGGGAGTCAGCTCACTTTCCACTGTGTGACCAGGGATCGGCTCATGCAGTTTGTGGATCGAGCTCTTGTACCCACTGAGTCATCCCACTGACCCAAGGACTCATTCTAGTCAATCACTTACTGTCGCGTGACAGATCACCCCAAATATAGGAGCTTAAATCGGCAACAGCTGGGCAGGCCCTTCTGCTCCGGCCTTGTCATCTCTCTCACATGGTTGCCAGTTGGTGCTGGCTGTCTGAGGGAAGCTCCTCTGGGCCTGTCATTGAGCGCCTTGGCCCTCGTCCTCCTGGCTTCTCCGTATTTCTTGATGTTTCACAGCATAGCATGGTGGCTGGTTTCCAAGAGAGAGCGGCGCAAGCTTGGGGTGCTGCAGAGTGCTATTTCTGCTACAAGTCGCAGAACCGGCTCGGATTCCAGAGGATCGGTGGCTAGAAATCTGCACCCATCTTTCGGCCACCCTAGGAAGAGAGGAACTTAATCTTAGGAAATGCTTGTCCGGAGCATGGGCTGTGACACACAGTGTTCAGTGCGTGCATAGGAGGAAGCAGGGACTCACTGGTGCACACGAGCCTCACGGCGTGTTGGATCTGCTTGGATGGTTCCAAGGACACTTTTCCTCTCTAGTGACCTAACCATTTGTTCCGTTTCTTACATGGGCTCTGGTAACTTTCTTAGCTTCTCAGGAGCTCTATAGGCCTCAAACCCTTCAATGAGCCACAGGAGAAAAGAGGAGAGGAGGCCTTTGAGGCGACCGACCCAAGGCCTTGTCCTCTCACTGCTGAGCCACAGATTCTTGGCTAGAACAGAAAGAGGCTCAGAGAGCGTGTCACAGAAGAAAACGCTTTCCAAAATCTGTCTGTTTCTTAGAGGTCAGTGGAGAAAGCATGGGGCTTTATAGATTGTTCCTTTTCTTGGGAAAGAAAATAAAGGAAAAATTAAGATTCCATTTGGCAAGCTGATGATGTCAGCCAGCTCTGAGGGCATGTCCCAAGCTACAGTAAAGAAACAACTGCAAAGGCACCAGTCAGTAGGTGGTACCGTGAGCTAAGCAGCAGGGTATGGGCCCTGGTGAGAACTTGAGAAAAATAGAGCGTGAAGTCTCTATTTTGGGAGGAGGTGAGTGAGGTCTATCTTCTCTGGGCCACAGGGACGGTCGTCCATTCATCATCATTGTCTCTCAAAAAGCACCTGCAACCTAAATGCATTGAAAGTCCCTGCTTGCAAAGCATCAGCAACAACTATTTTAAAAATTAAAGTGCAGGTGTGGCCCATTAAACACACAAACACTTATGCATCAGCTGGCAAACTGTCCCCGGAAGTTGACCCACAAAATGACTAACCAGACATGGGTGGGCAGGAGATGACCACGCTTCCTGGATGGCAGTTCTCCTCACATCAGCCAGGGGTCCTCACAGAGCAAGTAGGAGAAAGGCAAGGAGACAGAAAGAATCCCAAAATAACACACCCCTTTGTCCTTCCTGGGTCACCTTGCCAGTGCCTGTGCCAGTGCCACGGTACCAGGATGGGTACCAGGATGGGGCAAAACGTCCTTGATGAACTAGGAAAGCACAGAGGTTCCTCCCTGTCTTCTCCAAGGACTGTCCAAGGGTCCCTGGTGCTCATTCTATGGGAAAGAGAAGATGCTCTGAGGTACCTTGGGTAGCTCCTTTAGAAGAGAGGTGAGCTAGGCAGGGAGGAGCTGGCAAGAAGGAGCCGGGGAGATCTAGGTAGGCTTAAGGGAGATTTTGAGCTCAAAAGGATTAAAGGGCAAGTCCAAAGCTTTCTTTGGTTATGTTTTCGGAATGTAAAAGGTAGAGTTTCTAAAAGGAAAAAAAATCACAGCATCTTCTAGTTTCCTCTGCATGACACCCTGCTCAGAGGGGTGGGCCTGGGAAAGACCCTGGTCAGAGGGGATGGGGCA
>OU015746.1:123752254-123763896 GCA_907169655.1 Acomys percivali
GAGGGGTGGGCCTGGGAAAGACCCTGGTCAGAGGGGTGGGCCTGGGAGACACCCCCTGAATCCCTCTCTATCCCGTGACTCCTGCCCTGGCCCAGCAAACAAAGGTCCCCCAATTTACTAACTCACGGGATGATTTACCAGCTGCCTCTTCTCCGAGGAGGCAAACACGCAATAAAATAAATGAAATTCCTCTTCTTTATTACTTGACTTCCATAAATCATCACTCACCCCAGCTGAACATTTATCTCTCCAGCATCCCAAAATATTTAAAATGCTATTTCCTTCATTTTTCAATGAAACAGAAGAAATGAGAAGTCGATGATGATGTGTTTTAGGGGTGGTTCTGCAGCCCAGTGGCCGTTAGATTGCAGAAAATGGGGAGGGAAGTAAGATTTTAGGGTCTTGTTTCTCTTCTGTTCCCATCTGTGTCTGGGATTAGATTCATACCTAGAACTTTTGTTCTTTACAGGGCCGGATAAGATCAGGTCGGATAGTATTGATTAGGTCGGATAGTATTGATTAGGTCAGATAGTATTGGCCGCACTTGGTTACTTGTAAAGCCTATTTTGAACTAAAAGCTTATTGTGCCCAGATAGGGGATGTCTGTGTGGTGCCAAGGAACAGGGGAGTGCTGCTGTGTCACCATGACAACAAGCTCCTCAGGCCACGGTACAGTCACATGGTCTGCAGGGACCCCTTTGAAGCCCTTGTAGTCTTTCCCTAAGCCCGACTGTTAACATCTTCTGAACGTAATCATTAACCATGTTCTGGAAGAGATAATTACCCACTGGAGTTAGCATTTGCCATCCCTGAGTGCTCTGTGAAATTCAGAGAGCGAGAACTACACTATGTGTTCCTTTAACTAACCAAGTAAAATTAAAGCGATTTGCTTCTCCTTGAAATCTGGGAAAGTTTGCCTTCTACTCAAAAGCGTTGTGTTCCTGCCAGCGTCCCAGGTGTCTGTGCTCTAGGGCCTTGGGCTGTCTTTGCTCCTCTTTTTGCTCTGCGGTGCTGAGGGCCCCCTGTGCTGTCTGTAGCGCCTGTTGTCCCAGGAGACTGGACTAGTGCTAGCTCATGCTTTGGGCTTGTTGTGGTCACTTCTCAGGACACACAGGCATTCCTGGACGTCTCTCTACCATCTGGTCTATGTTGGTCTCGGGCAGTCTGTACGTCCAGAAATGAGCTCAAGCCGGACTATGAAAGAATTTCTCATAGTCAGATAAAAAAGCCAGCATTCCTCAGGAATTTGTGGAACAGGGAGAAGGACAGATAAACCTGTTTTTTAGGATCCCACGTGCGGGATCAGAACGGTTTTGTGAGAGAACAGGTGAGGTTAATCCATTAGAAGATCAACCACCTCGTGTGGAAGCTTGACTGTTGCCAGCTGAAAAGATCCCGTGAACAGACTCTGGGAGGAGATATATAAAGGAGCCAAAAATTGAAGGCGGGGCTTTTGGAGACTTTGGATAGTTTTGGCTGTTTATCGCTCCACTGTGAGACCCTCCTAGAGAGAACCACTCGAGGGAAGGCTTTGGTGCTCTGGGCTCCTGGTTCTGGTTGCTCCAGGTTCCAGCAGAAGAAATCCTGCTGATTACGCCAGGAGAATCATTCCTCGGAACTGATATCCTTACGGTTTTGTTATTGTGTTCCTTAATCCTCATTTCCTGTGGTTTTGGTTAGTTGGGTTATAAGTGACGTATGCTCGGTTAATATGTTATAATAAAATATATTGGTTAAGAAAACTGAATCTACAACAGGGTCCCACCTGCCAAAAGGAGCCATTTCCCTTACCTCTGGTAGAAATGGCACATGGCTACCTGCGGTTGATATCAAACCCCATGCTGGCCTCCAGGCTCCCTCAGTCCCTACTCCTAAAGTTCTTGTTATGCATTTCAAAGTTCACAATTGCCCTGGCCATGCCAACCTACTTCTTTCTGTTTGTTTGTTTGTTTGTTTTTTAAATATAGATGCTTTTCTTTTTATTTAGTGTTTTTCTTATTTGAACATAATTCTGTAATACAAAAAAAATATTCTTTTTTAATTAATTAATTTATTTATTTTAAATTAATTTATTCTTGTTACATCTCTATGGTTATCCCATCCCTTGTATCCTCCCATTCTCCCCTCCCTCCCATTTTCCCCTTATTCCCCTCCCCTATGACTGTTCCTCAGAGGGATTACCTCCCCCTGTATATGCTCATAGGGTATCAAGTCTCTTCTCAGTGACCTGCTGTCCTTCCTCTGAGTGCCACTAGGTCTCCCCCGCCAGGGGACATAGTCAAATGTGAGGCACCAGAGTACATGAGAAAGTCAAATCCCTCTCTCCACTCAAGTGTGGAGACTGTCCTGACCATTGGCTAGATCAGGGTAGGGGTTTAAATTTTACCGCCTGTATTGTCCTTGGCTAGGGCCTTAGTTTGAGCGGGACCCCATGACCCAAATCTGCCTATCATAATGTTCTACTTGTAGGTTTCTAGGACCCACTGGATCCTTCTACATTGCTATTCTCCCATTGTTCTCTCATCTAGAGTCCCAATAGGATGTCCTCCCCTCGGTCCCAGTTTCCTGGTAAGGGAAGGCTTTCATGAGATATGCCCATTGGGCTAGTATGCAGATATAAGTGAGTATATACCATTTGAGTCTTTCTGCTTCTGTTTGGTCTGGACTCTTCCAGATACCTTGGGATACTTTCTTACTCACAATAAAAACCTTCCTCCCCAAATACAATGATCACGTTGGCTGTTTCTTTCCTGTGCCTCTGATGCAGGGGATTCAGGTTTCTCTCTTGGCCCTAATTTGCCAAGGAAACCTCTCTTGCCCAGGGTAGCTTCCCCTCTCCCAAGTTTCCACACACACTTACCACTGAGAGATGTATATGAGAGATCATGGCGCTGGAAGGAACGGGTATGTAAAAGAGTACACGAGAGAAAAGAAAACAAGAAGAGACCCCAGCCCCTAACTGTGACCGAGACCTGCCTTCCAAACCACCTTCCAGGGACCCTGAGGCCTTGCCCTCTGCTTCCCTCATGAAAGTGGGACTCGGGGCCATCAAGATGACAGGTGGGTATATACTCACTTATAATTGAACACCAGCCCAAAAGGGATGTCCCATGAAAGTCTTCACTTACCAGGAGATTGGGATAGATGTGGGGACCTCCTATTGGGACTCTAGGTGAGAGAAGTATGGGAGAATGAGGAAATAGAAGGATCCAGATGATCCTAGAAACCTACAAGAAGAACATCATGATGGGCAGATCTGGACCCAGGGGGCTCTGCTCAAACTACTGCACCAACCAAGGACAATACATGCAGTAAACATGCAATGGACAGGGAATTCTCCACAGTTGAGTGGAGAGCAGGGTCCGACTCTGACATGAACTCTGGTGCCCCATATTTGACCACCTTCCCCTTGATGGGGAGGCCTGGTGGCACTCAGAAAAAGAACAGGCAGGCTACCAAGATGAGACTTGATAGGCTGTGACCACATGGTGGGGGAGGAGGTCCCCTTCTGTCACAGACCTAGGGGAGGGGAATAGGGTGAAAGAGGGAGGGAGGGAGGAACGGGAGGATACAAGTGAGGGGATAACAATTGAGATGTAATCTGAATAAATTACTACTACTAATAATAAAGATGACGGTGTGCTTATGTGTTTTGAACGTTATGTGCTGGAGGATGTAAGGCCCTTGACTGCGAAACGGGGCTGCCTCTTGAAGGATTGGAGTGGGGACATGAAACATCCCCATTTGTGGCCTTGCCCTCCTCATCTTCCCTTGCCAATAACACTGAGCCAAAATAAGCTTCCTGAGTCACACGCCACCATCATTTCTCAACTTCGAGATGCGTGGCAAAACCATCTCACGTGTGATGGTGATGGGACTAGTGTTTGAAAACTTGAGATGAAAGTGAATGGTCAAGGCTCTGTTCTGAAGGGGACAGGAAAGGACAGGAAAGGTAAGGTGAGTCCGCTGAATAAGGGCATGGTGAGGTGAGGGCCTGCATGGCGCTGAATATGTGTATGTGTGTCTATATTATAGATGAATTTACTATAATATATGTATGTGTATGTTTAAAATATGTGCACATGAGTATGTGCATGTCTGCTATGTGCATATATGAGTGGACACACACATACACACACACACACACACACATACACACACACACACTGGTCTTTCAAATAGCAGCTGGCGGGACTACCTCCATCTCTTCAGTTTTCTTTCAGGTCCAGTTGCTTCTCACCACAGCATTATATCTTTCCTCACCCTCCCTCCAGGACCATAGGAAACGGGGTCAGTCCCTACGTGTGTGCAATGCTTCTTTCATAACGAGGTCCCCGGTGGCACAGAAACCCAGAAACTTCCACCACGAGGTACCCAACAATGAAACAAATTATTCATGTCTCTTTCTCAGCTGAGCACTGTTTTATTTAGCATGCTCACACTTTACTAGCAGTAGGTCTGAATTTGTGACATGTATGGGAAAAAAAAAAAACATATTAAGCTTTGGTAGTTTGTGCAAGTGTGTGTGGTAAGCTCTCTTAACATGTCTCCACCAGTGACCTCATCTGATCAAATTTCAGAAGGCCTGAGGCGGGACGAGTTCTTAACATACAGAATATAATTTCTCCAGATGGAAGGTGGCCAGAGTGTTAGAGTTGAGACTGCCTGCCCTTACACACAGTGGGCGTTTCAGCAAGCTCCCTTGTCATAACTGATGGGTCACACTTTTCAGGGATGAACAGCGATATGCTGGGTCAGGCAGACAGCAGCTGCTGTGTTTGGCTTATCCTCCAGTGCTCTGCATCAATTCGGTTTTTTCCTTTGACAAAGTTCTGGTAGGGACGGGCTCATTTTAGCCCCTGCTTGCCGCGTGTCAGGTCAGGTCAGGAATATCCCCAAGCAATGTGGTGTTTGCTGTGTGGTGTGTGCTCTAAGCCAACTGACTGGATCTGATCAACACAGATAAACTTTATCTACCCTTTATCTACTGGCAAAATTAATCAGCAGTCTCTGTGATTTGAGCCTTCGAGAAGGCTGCTTGTTTATGACAATGGTGTAGGGCCTGTGGGGATGGACTGCTCTGGCCCTTGTTTGCCTTAGACAGACAATTGTCCTACTGTGCACACCAGTGTGCTGTGGTCCTCTGAGATGCTGTCACAGCTCTGCCGTAATATCCATCGGATAAGCTGATTAAATCTGCATTAATCACGGGGCCCAGTGCAGGGGCTATCAGTGCTCTTGAAAGCTGCCAGGATGATCAATTGCTTTCGTGTGGAAAAATAAATGCATTCTATTGCCGATGGAAGCCATTACCTGGTGACAATGGCCTAGCTCAGTGCCATTATGTTTTTATTAACGAACACTGGGGAGCACATTCTGACCACACCCACACATACATCTCTAAAGAGAGCCAGAGAAACTGAGCACCTACTTCCTTTTCTGTGTCCTACTGACTGCATTGCTTAATCTTCCTCTTTCGTCTCCCTTTAGGGGCCATACCACCCTGACGCTGGCTTCCCTGGCCGGGGACACCTCTGATAGCATCTGCCAGGAATGTGGTGTTCCCCCAGATAGCTGCATGTTCAGAAACCTTGTTGAGTGGCTGAAGTTCCCTGGTTTCTGTGCTGTGTTTGGACAAGTCAGTGGACACAGGGTTCAGAGGGAAGAACGCGTTACCCTAGGGCTTCCAGCCTGTTGGTCTGACTCTGCTTTGAAATTATAAGTTGGTCCTTGAAAACCATCAATCTGGGGGGAGGGGCGAAACGGGCCCAATTCAGGTCCCCTCAGCTCCGAGACAATGTTCCCAGATACTTGTTTTCGTTTGAGAGTGGAGCCTACTGGGAAACGGGGCATTTCATTTTATTTGTTTGTTTGTTTGCTGTTGCTGTTCTGGTTTTTGTTTGGTTGGTTTTTTTGTTTTTTTGTTTCCTGTTTGATAGGCTTTTAACCTTGGAAGTGACAGGGGTAAGCTACAGTTTGTCTAGACCAGGTGCCAGGGATTCTCCTCCGAAGGTCCCTGTAATGCTTTGTGTACTTTGCTGGTAGCCAGCCCCAACAGTTCTCTCTGCTGACCTGCGACCCCATGAGTATTCATAGGCCAGGGCAGTTAGATTATCAGTAAACAAAGACACTAACACTCTCCATGTGGTAGTTTCTGCTTGCGTTTCAAAGGTCCAGCTCCGGCTCACATCGAATGACAAGAGCTTGGCCGAAGCTCCTGAGACAAGAGGCTCAATATGACAGGAAAATAAAAGATCCCCAGGCATCTCCCTGCTGGGGCCAGAGCGTGCTTCCATCCCACACTGATGAAATCTTGCACCTCAGTCTTTGCCAACATCTTCAGGTTCAGCAATCCTCAGAAACCATATCACTGCCAGCTCTGGAAGTTGCCGCACCTTCATGTTCTGCAAGCCCAGGCCATCTGAAAGGCAGCCCACAGGCTTGGCAGAGAGTTCCTGTGAACACAAGGCTATTACCACCAAGGACTGGCCCAGGATGTTGTCTTGGGACACATAAAAGTCGAGGCTGCTAATCAGAGTCCAGGACAGCCCAACCAAGCCATGTACGTTCTTCAGTGAAAGTAAGATGTGGCTTTCAGTAGTTTTGTACCAACAGTTTTGTTACAGGAGCTGCCCTACTTCTGTCTGTGTGTATTTCTTGCGTTGTGACCCTTCAACCTGTGGCCATACTGTGCTTGCCCAGCGAGATCCCCTCTCTATCATACTGTTCTGCAAGTGAAAATGGTAACTTTTGAGAGCCTTCACTCTCTGTCCTTTCTTTCCTCTTTCTTATATTTTTGGTTGTGAGCCTGGCCTTTAATGGCTTTCTCATCTCTCCTGCCCTTTCTTCTTTCTACAGAAAATTTTTAGTTTCTTAATGAACTTGGAAACAAGATGCTCCCACTTCAAAAACAAGGCGAGATTCCTGCTCACACAGATGTTTCCAGTTGTTACAACACTCGTCCTCAAACAGCATGATTGCAGGTTCAGTTGTAAGACGCTAATTGAATTTCTGAGACA
This sequence comes from Acomys percivali, assembly GCA_907169655.1. Taxonomy (NCBI): domain Eukaryota; kingdom Metazoa; phylum Chordata; class Mammalia; order Rodentia; family Muridae; genus Acomys; species Acomys percivali. The sequence goes on from OU015746.1 coordinate 123,759,274, forward strand.
AATAGACTTTTTGAAAAAAAAAAGCTGACTTTATTATTTACTTATTTATTGTATGAGAGTGCATGGGGGTTGATGTGCTGTGATACTCAAGTGGAGGAGGTCGGAGGACAACTTTAGGACTTAGCTCTGTCCTTCTGCATTATTTTAAGGCACTCTTGAATTTTTAAAATTGTTTTGTGTGTATGGGTGTTGCCTGGATGTATTTCTGTGTACCACGTTCATGCCTGGTGTCCACAGGGGGCCCCTATCCTCTGCAACTGGAGTTAAGGACAGTTACAAGACATCAAGTGAGTGCTGAGGATAAAAACCTAAGTCCTCTGGAAGAGCAGCTAGTGCTTGTAAGTGCTGAGCATCTCTCCAGCCCTTGAAGCTGCAGCATCTTTCCTGTCATTTCTGGTGCTCTGCATCCTCAAGGATGGCTGGTCCAGGAGATTTTCAGGTCCTGTGCCTTCTATCTCAAAGTAGGAGCCCTGAAATTAGAGGTGTGTGATACCATCTCCAGCTATTTTTTAAGTTACTTTTTTTTTTTGCTTTGTACGTGTGCATGTGGGCCCTCAGGTGCAACAGTGTACATGTAAGGCGTGAGATCAGGCTAAGCTGGAAACAGGAAGCATGAGAGTGCCCATTCCAGTGGTGTCCTGACAAGGTCCCCGAGGCTGGATAGACGAGGTCCCCTGAGCCTGGGTGCTGGGCTGCCGTGGGGATCCTGGGGCCACTCATCACTTTTGGGGAGCTGACAGAGCTCTTCATGAGCCACCCAGGCCACTCTGTAGGACTGTGTACCAGGGTTTATGTTTAAGGGTGGAAACCCTACTTTCCTCTGCCTTTTTCCTTTAAATCAAGAAAGTATTTTAAACCAAGAGTTACTGACCTTTCCTAAATGGAAAGCAAAGTGCTCAAAGCCCACAAATTTCGTCTAAACCAATTCTTTGTTTTTTAACTATGAGGAACAAACACAAATGCTTTCCTGGGAAGCAGGGTGCCAGGGAGCAGCCAGAAGGGCTCTCAGAGCATGTGCACCGGTCACTGGGTGGCCTCTGATAGCGATGAGCTGTACCTGCCCTCCAGGCCTCTGAGCAGTGTGTGGAGTTCTGCTCACCCGGCTTGTGCTGTTGGGGGTCCCGCGCTGGGTGCCCAGTGCAGGTCCATGTTGACGGGAGGTATGCAACCCTGCCTGCCTAGGCACCAAGCAAATCTGAAAAGCAATGAAAAGACCTTAAGAGTTGGCAATATTGTTCATTCCTTTGCTGTTTTCTGCAAGCAGGAGGGGTTGTTAAGGCTGGCTGTACCTAAACTCATGTTTCCAGTTAGATACTCTGTTTCTGGATGATTTAGCGTTTCCCACCTGTGGAGGCCACCTCACAAGATTCACTTGAGCCTGCCAAATGCTTGCTCTCGGCCAGAGTGTGTTAGCCAGAGCCGACCCCTGGGCCCTTTACAAGAAGGCTAACTGCCCTTACCATATACATCAGAAGAAAAACCAGAAATACCCAGATACAAAAGACAAGGTGGTCACAGAACTTCTCCTGGTTCCTTTTTTCCTCCTCCAATTTCTCAAATGACTATTTAAAAGTCTTTTTCTCCTAGTCACACCCCCTTGATGTTTCCTTGTCTTAATGCCTTTGCAGGAAAGGAAGAGACTGGATCCTTTGTAGCAGAAGTATCTTTGAATGAAGTTGAGAACAGTCCCCTCCCCATTACCCGGAACTCTGCAGTGTTCAAACCTACTCCGCGATGGATGGCCGCACTTCTGCCTTCTCTTGCTTAAGTTGTGTTAGTAGAAGGGCTTTTCACTGATGCTCTGGCGACCATGGAAATTCAGAAAACCCCAGAAATTCAGGATATTCTGTCTTCCTGTTCACTCGGCCTAGGGCATGAATATCATATACAGTCTGTGGTTGTGGAATAAATGAATGCTTGGCCAGCGGAGCCTTCAGCTTATCAGTTGAGCTTCCTTGCTTGAGGTTTATCAATTTGGAGTTAGCGGTCATCCCAGGCTCCAGCCTCCTACGCAGTTATTTAGTAGATCTGAGGAATGGCCCATTAACCTATGAGAAACATGGTGTCCAGCCACGTTGTCTGCCAGCTCTGGTCCATTTACCCAAGTGGCTTAGCTCCAAAGGGAAGTTTGGTCTGAGCAAGACTGCTGTGGTGGGCAGCGTTAGGGAGGCACTCTGGGTTGGCGGCTCTTTCATTCTTTAGTCCTTTTTGTCAGGATTCGCAGGACCATCAGCCCTCCTCCACATGGTTCCAGATAGAAGGGACGGGTAGGCATGAAGCACCTGTCTCTTTCTTGTTGGTCTCTCTCTTTTTGACAGTGCTGGGGGCTTGAACTCAGAGCCTTGTAACGAGCTAGGCCCAGCCCCCTTGAAGTTTGAATGTGTCCATAATCTTGTTCTTACTGCTTACTGTGGGCCACAAGATTCCCTCTGTCAGGTCAGTTCTGTTCTTCCTGAAACTGTTGTCACTTCTCAGGGACATTACTTCACATATTCTCTCTGTCTCTCTGTCTCTGTCTCTGTCTCTCCCTTCCTCCCTTTCTCCCTGCCTCCATCCCTTCCATCCCAGCTCCTTCCTCATTAACTCTTTCCTTTTCCCTCTTCCATCCTTTCTCTTTGGCCTTTCTTCCTTCTCACCCTGAGCCTTCCTCTCTCCCCTTTTCTTTTCCTTCTTACAAGCATTCTCCCACCTCCTTTGGCCTAGAATCAAATTCCATGCCCACCTCCAAACGAGTTATCAGCCAATGCCCGTACCAAGACTCATTTGGGTTAAACAGACTCAGTTCTTGGGTCCTAGAGTGACACACCATGGCCCTAGCAAGCTATGACTGAGGACAGGAGAGGAGTGCCCACCAAGCAGAAGTTGTATGAGCTTTCTAGGACTGACATGGCAAAGTAACACAGGTTAAATGTCTCCTAACGTCACGTGCGCTTCTTTTGAGAGCTCACGAAAGCATCTGTTCCGTGGTCCCCTCTGCCTTGTTCTCTTTATCTTTGGTTTGCCGGCTTGTAGGACCATCAGCACACCTCATCTTTCCAGAGTGTTCTCCCCATATGCAGCCCTGTAACCAAATATCTCCCTTGTGTAAGAATGCCAGTCACTGCAGATGAGCCACACACCCTATTTCAGTCAAGTTTCCTTGTCTGCAGTAACCAGAAATGCTCCCGTTTTCAGGTGCTGAGGGCAGGGACTTCAGCTGGGTTTGGGGGGCTCTGACGGTTAGCAAGGGCCACAGTAGTTGCTTCATAGAACAAACTGGCTGGGCTAACTGTCCTGTGACATGCTCTCTTATCATGTTTAACACATCTTATGTTAAATGTCAGAGAGTAATAATAATAAAGCAGCAACTGGAAAAGGGTAAGAACTAAAAACTTCAGAGAACATAAAAATGAACACATCAGGGCTGGACAGATGGCTCAGTGGTTAAGAGCTCTGGCTCCTCTTCCAAAGGTCCTGAGTTCAATTCCCACCAACCACATGGTGGCTCCCAACCATCTATAATGAGGTCTGGTGCCCTCTTCTGGTGTGTAGGCATACATGCAGACAGAACACTGTATACATAATAAACAAATAAATTTTTTTTTCTTAAAAAGGGGGGTGGGTGGGGAGGAAACATCATTGAAATCACTACCATCATCACACCATCCATTTGTGTGCCTGTCTGCTTCTTCACTGTAACAGCAGTTGAAAACCACAGCCACTCAACTGTCCAACAGCACCAAAGCCTTCACAGGGAAACATAAGACAGAGCGCTGTGTGGCTGCTTAGCTCCACGCTCATGAGAAACGTCAGGTAGCCCTAGTCACTGGTGAAACTCAGTCTAGTGGAATCATCCACACAATTTCCCAAACATTTATATTCATTGTTTGAACACTTGTGTCTAGGATTGGCCGTGGAAAACACATATAGAAGTGAGTTTAGTCGTTTTGTAAAAATTGGGGCTGTGCATACGTCAAAATGTATAGATATTTAACTAAAAGATCTTTCAGAGTGAAGAAGTTACCGTGTACCCTTCTCTTGCAGCAGCTGGGTCTCTCTGCTCTAACCCTGTGGTTTGTTCTGCTCCAACATTGCAAGGCTCACTTTCAAGAAGATAAGAACAGGCTTTACTGCTCCCAGCCCCTCGCCCCAAATCTAAACCTTCTGAAAATTCACTAAGAGGAAGAGAATAAAGATCAGAGGTAGAGTTATAGGATATAATTATACTAGATCATGCTATTGTGATTTTTGTTGTTGTACTAGGTGCTGCTCTTTGGGGGCTTCCTGGTGCTCCTGGAAGGCGGGGCAGCTGTCATCCTGTGCAGGCAGTTTGCAAAGAGAAGGAGGCATCTGATCTAGCTGGGATGTGTATCTGACCTGGTAAGCAAAGGTGTGTGGTGAGCCTGGAGGAGGTAGGTTGCAGTGCTGCGCGGTGTATGTGCTATGACTGGGTTTCACTTAGGTGTGCGGCCATTATGCAAATAACCTTCCAAAATGGGATGTCTTGTCCATCAAAGCGGCAGCGGGGCGGGCCCCTCATCTCTGAATTCTTGGTGAGTTCAGGTGTTGCTAGTTGCTTTCTTTGTTCCTGTTTTCACTCACGCCTCCAGAACATAAGCTTAGGAGCATCCATTTGACTGACAC
>OU015746.1:123768543-123784919 GCA_907169655.1 Acomys percivali
GCACACGAAACTGTAAGGGACAAACCACATCTCACCTGCACACAGCATCTTCTCAGGACACTACAGGGGGTAGCATATGACTGGAAATTTACATTTTTTAGACAATCACTTTATACCTTTTTGGAAAATTAACAAAACATTTAAATCAAGAACTGGAAGAATGAGCCCTCCCCCCGACCCTGGCAGCCCCCCTGCACTCTGCGGTCTGCTGTGCTCTCTTCCGCGTGGGCTCTCAAGGGTGCATTTTCAAATGCTCCACATCACCTGTAGTGGGCTTGTCCACCCATCTTGGGTAGGGGGAGCTTTTGGACTTCTAGGGTGGCGCAGTCTTTTGAGAAAGATTTGGATAACTGCTCATGAAAATAGATCAAACGAGTAATAAAAAATCTGGCTACCACCTATTGTCAAGCACACCTTTCCTTCTTTCTTTCTTTCTTTCTTTCTTTCTTTCTTTCTTTCTTTTTTTCTTTCTTTCTTTCTTTTTTCTGGGAAGAAAGCTGGTTATAACAAAAAAGAACTAAGTGTGCTTGAGGAGACAAAGACCCACATGCTTTGGCACGTATGAGATTTGCCAGCGAGGGAAACATTAAACAAACTGCAGAAAGCACAGCTGCTGGAACAGAACTAGCTCATGGTTCAGAGGGCCCGGAGAGAAATGCTTCACAGTAGATGGAGGGAGGACTGGGGACGAAGGGAGAGCAAGGGCGGGGAGGCCTCGGCCTGCACTGCGAGAGGTGGTGGATTCAGGATGAGCAGTGCCAAGTGATACAGTCCAGAGCGTGCCTGTCTTACAGGAGGAGCCCATCTGCCTGGCTCGGGCCGTCGTGGAAAATAAACCAGGAGGTTCGCATAGGGCGGTATTCGTGGCATCTAAGATAAACATGCTTTTTCCACTTGGCGCTGGCCACTGAGGTAGAGGAAAGAGCCAGGGAACAGGAGGCCTTTGTTCTTAGACCTCGGTGCCAGTGATCTCGTTCTTAAGCAAAACCATATTTACTTGACTCATATGAGAGAAACAAAAGAGAAAAGGCGGGGGGTGGGGGGGAGTAAGGGCTGGAGAGATGGCCCGAAGGTTAAGAACGTTTGTTACTCTTGCAGTGGACCAAGTTTCAGTTCCTAATACCTGCACAGCTGGTCACAACTGTCTCTGACTCCAGGCGGTCAATGCTGTCTTCTGGTCTCTTCTGGCACACATGCGGGGCACCCCTGGGCACCTGTCTCAACTTTCTCTAATTGTTGTTCTCTTGGGTGTTTGTAGAGCTGTGCAAATGTGACTAAAGTCCCCTGCCACCACCGTCTCCCCTCAGTGCCTCGCACATGCTCGGCTTTCTTCAAAGCAAAGGTTCCTCCCTGTCTCCTGGCCGCTCATCCACGGTGCTCACTGTATTCCCAGTGTGTTTTCCACCATGGCTCCTTCCCCCCTTTTCAGACTGGCTAATTCCTTCCCTTCGGGGGTTTCTCTCAGACTCGCTACATACCTTTTATACCATCAGCTTCCACACTGACCCTCAACTAGTTCTCCTAGGGCCGCCATAGCAAAGTGCCACCACCTGGGTCAGTTGAAACAGACATGTATATAGTTGTGGAGGCTGAACATCCAACACCAAGGCCTGGCAGGCCCATCTTGTCCCTTCCGGGCATTGTGGGCTGTAGAGACGTCACTCTGCTCTACCTCAGTTTCACATATCCATCATCACTCTTGGGTACCTCATTGTCATATGCTGCTCTATCCTCCGTGTGCTCAAATTCCCCTCCTAATGTCAGGCCAGGTAGTAGATTAGTCTTTCATTTGACTAATCACATTTGTAATAACCACCTTCCTTTTTTCTTCCTTTTGAGACAGGGTTTCTCTGTGTAGCCTTGGCTGTCCTAGAACCGACTCTGTAGACCAGACTGGCATTGAACTCACAGAGATGTGCCTGCCTCTGCCTCCCTGAGTGCTGGGATTAAAGGTTTGTGTCACCACTGCCCAGCAAAAATCAACTTTTAATTAAGTAAACCTTGTGAGGATTTGGGTGCACAAGAATTTGGGAGAGGGACACATTTCAGCCCAGAACATTATTTCAAATTTATTCTATCACTTTTCTTTTAGACATTTCTTTGTGGGTGAGCCATAGGCGACTTCAACTCAGTGTGTCAAACAATGAGGTTAGTGAACAGAGCCTGTGCACTCTGAGATTACTTCCAGAACCTTCCTTCTAGTTACTCGGGTTGGAAGCCTTGGCATCATCTTCCTTTTCTTACCAACAACTAGTCTTCTGGCCCTTTAACTCCTGCATCTGCCCTGTTCCCATCTAGCCATTGTCCGAGCCATAGTTCATTGTCTAAATGGACTTCTTTGACTTGGGAGCCTGGAGGGTCAGGAAGATAATGCCAATAGTTCAAGTGGAGACCATGGCCCAGTAGGAGTGGGGAAGGACTCTGGGGGGCTGGGGAGCTGGTATCATCTCTAAATCCTAATATTCACTCCTATCACTTCTTCCCACACTCTGTAGGGACTCACGGTCTTCCTGCAATCAGGACTCAAACTTTCTTTGCATCTGGCCTGAACTAAGTCAATAGTTGATATATTATGTGTGATAGCCTGGTCCCATCCATGACAGCAAGAACATCCTAAAATACTCCTGGGAATTTGCCTTTTGCCCAAAGGACTTTCCATTATCTGAAGTGGCAGCTGGCCTCCAAGATAGTAGTTTCCCGACACTCAGCCATGTGTAAGACCTGTTATGAGGAAAATTCTGGAAGTGTGTATATTTGCAAGTTATCTAAACAATGTTATAGAGAAGATTCATTTTAGGGAGATGGCTGTTTGAGAGAGATCTTGCTAGATGACCAGGCTGCTTTAAAACTCATGATCCTCCAGCCTCAGGCTCCCAGGTTCTGTGATTACAGGCCTATGACACTATGACAAGTTGGAAAATACACTTAAAAAATTAAAATTTAAATATGATTACTGTACATTGTGCTTTGAAGATGTGTTTCTGCCAGCACGACACCATCTCAATCACTAGGATGCTGAAATAGCCTTTACATATTCTTACATTATCCTTTATTAGCTATGTAACTTCATGCATTAATATGGTAGTCCACATACATAATTTTTAAGTAAGAGAACTTTTAAGTAAATGAATATACCTATGTTAAATATATCCTCAGATCAGAAAGACCCGTGTGTGTGTGTGTGTGTGTGTGTGTGTGTGTGTGTGTGTGTGTGTATAGTATGTGATCAAAATTTTTGAGAATAGTTGCCTGAGTCATCTTTCTGTTCTGTAGTGCTGCAGATAAGACCCTAGATATGCATCCTAAACTTATTTTCAACCCTCCCACCATTGATTTCTCTACTGGCCAAACCTGTGTCTCATGTGTCCTATTGAGGGTTGAATGTGTTGCGCCCTTAAAGCATGTATTGGGAGGATGGAGAAATGGCTCCATTGTTAAGTGACGTACTTATGGAGGGCCTGGATTTGGTTCCAAGCACTCACGTGGTGGCTCATAATCACCTGTAATTATAGTCCCAGGGGAGCTGGCACCCTCTACTGGCAGCCACCAGGCACGCACATGGTGCACATACATTACATACATTCAGGCAAAACACACTAACACGTAAAAATAAAACTTTTATTTAAAATAAAAGCACGTTGACTTGATGTGTTGGGGGCATGGTGGTACGGGGTGGGGGAGGGGGAGTAGGGGAAGAGGGTGGGATGGGGAGGAGAAGAGGAGGGAGGGGGGCTGCGATGGGGGTAAAAGGTGAATTTTTTTCAAGCATGTGTTGGAATGTGGGGCTATAAGGATGGAGTTAGTGGGTTCATGCTGGTGTCACAGGAGTGAGCCTGTTACTGTGAGAGTGGGCTTGCTGTGAAAGGGAGAATAAGGCCTTGCCTACTGTGCATCACCCTCTTGTGACGCAGCGAGACTTTCCCCAGATGCTGGACTCTTGAACTTGGACTTCTTAGGCCCCAGAATCATGACAATAAGTGCGTGTTCGTAATAAGAAGCCCGGTTTGTGAATTCTGTTGTAGTAACTAAAGCCTGTCTTCATACTCACCTTTTAAGCTCCAGCATTTACTTTACCTCCACAGCACACTTTTACTGCCAACTGCCAGAGTGAGAATGCTGAATGTCATGTAAAAAGATCTGTGTGCTGCAGCTTTGCGTCCAGGCCAGTGTTCCTAGGAGCAGGGAGTTTTGGGAGGTGGAGCCTATTGGGAATCCCTTAGGTCACCAGTGGGGGGGGGAGGGGGGGGGGGGAGTGTGTGCTCTTGAAGGGAACTGTGGGACTTGGACCTTTTTTTCTGCTTTCCAATTGTGGGGGTTTGAATGACAAAAGCCTCCCTTGGGCTCACATATTTGAGCACTTGATTCCTTGGTGGCACTGTCTGGGGAGATTAGGAAACATTTAGCAGGTGGAGACTTGCTGAGGGACATATCACTGTACGTGTGTTGGGGGGGGAGTGGGAGGGTTGAGGGTTTATATCTTCATTCCACCATCCCCCCCCCCCACCAAACCCCCTTTTCCTGAAACTGTTTTCCTGCTCCTGGTAGCATGCCATGCTTTGTCTGCAGTTATGGACTACAGCTGCTGGGACCGTTAGCCAAAACAAACTATTTTAAATTTGCTTTTGGTCATGGGATTTTCATCACAGAAATGGAAAAGGGACTAAGATACCAGCCATGACACAGACAGTTTACTCCACTGTGGCCTTTTGCTGCCATCCTACACACTCACCGGAGGCCCAAAGAGACGATTCTACTAAGTATTAACTGGAACCTCCCAAACTGTGGGCCAAAGCGAACCTCTCTCTCAGTTACCTGGGATACTTTGTTATGCAGATATGGAAAGAGTGGCACATCCATTCTCTTCAATCTTTCTCTTATTTTCAAGGTGGGTGTCAAAAGTTGTTTTAATTCTGCCTTGGCCCTCAGTCAGCCTGGTGGTTACCTTGTGCGTGTCCACAATGTTTCCATTCAGATTCTCCACTTAGGTAGAAACTGCGTGTGTATGTGTGTGTGTGTGTGTGTGTGTGTGTGTGTGTGTGAGTGCATGTGCGTGCATGCGTGAGTGCATGAGTGAGTGTGTGTGTGTGAGTGCGCGTGTGTGTGTGCATGCATGCATGAGCAGTGCACGAGCGTGAGCATGTCTGTGTGTGTGTGTGTGCGTGAGCGTGAGTATGCATGAAATAGATAGTGAGCGCCTTTGCAGACTGGGGTCTCTAAGTGGATGGAGAATCTAGAGTCCTAGGCTGGCCTGGAACTGTCCACGTATCTGGGCTCAGGATCCTCCACTCTCAGTTTCCCAAGGCTGTTTCTTAGCTGGAACCTCGCTCTCTCCTTTCCTTCTCTGGAATTGCTTATTAGGGACGTTTTTACAGTAACTGAACATGGAAAAGAGCAGAGGACACAGTCTCAGATGAGACAACGAGATAAAAATAGAAGATTCTCTGTTTTGGCTTCTTGTTATAAAAGCCTGATTTTAAAAACAGTCTTTTCTACTGATCAGTGACAGTCCTCACTTCCTGTAGCTGGAAACACATTTTCCTCAGTCCTTAAAAACTTAGGTTTTATCCATTTTCAGAATTTTTTTTTTTTTTTGCCAAAGAAACACTTTTTTAAAACCTGAGAATGAATACATTTTAAATGTAAGAGAAATTGGACGTACAGTCAGTAGAGCCTACATTTGGACTTGGCTCAGTGATGGCCACTGAGGGAATGGTGTGCGGCAATAATTTGTATTATATGGCTTTCTTATTTGCTTGCTTCGTTTATTGCAAACACTGCCTAGAATGACCTTCATTGTTTGTGTAGAACCAGGCATAAAAGCAATTTTCAATCACGTCTCATAGTATTTTCAAGTTTCATGTAAAAACAGTAAGAGATACATTTTGGCAAATGGGGTGGCAAAGGCTGATTCTCAGTTCCTGTTGGCAGGAATTTGAATGGGCTGAACTGTTCTAAAAATGATTAAATATTCATAAGATGTGCATATTCTTTGATCTAGTAATTTCTTCTTTTCTTTTTCTTTTTCCGTTGTATTCTGAAAGTGTCAGTTCTGGAGATTTAGCTAGAAGGGTAATCACTGCGGCGTTGGTTATAAGAGTGATAAACATTCAGAGGCAAATCACATGATCCTTAAGAGATAATTGATAAAATGAATGACTTTCCCACATAATGGAATTGTTGGCAGCCAGTAAACATCCAATCATAGGAGAATATCTGACGGTGCGACACGTTGCTAAGGGAATCAGACAGGCTCTACACAGCGTGCTCAGTCTGACTGCAGTGGGTTATGAAAAAAAAAAAGGGTGGGCAAATTTGATTTCCCAGCTTCCTCTAGGGCAAGAAGCTACACTTGTTTTTAATACCTACATCCTGTGACTCGAGCCTTCATCTGGTGTGATTACACAACCATCCTTCCTCCAACGTTGCCCTCCCCCGACTCTCATTGCCTTAGCTTGCTGTTTCATCCCCTCACATGTCTTCTCTTGTTCTGAGAAGCCAACTTCTCCAGGCAAATCTCTCTCCTCACCAAGATTTTGCAGAAACATAAACAACCAATTTTGTAATTCCCCACACCCAGGACGGTTGGGCTACAGTGATGTCTACCTCAGTTATCCAGAGTGCTTAGATGGAACAGTGTAGGAACTGCAAACACAAAATTGTGAAACCTCAAGTTGCATGCTGAGTATATTTTCCTCCAGAAAACTTTTGCTTGGGTCAGGCATACCCATCCTCCTACGACTGTTTGTTTCCCTCACTTCAGGCTTATCACCATTTTGCAAGAACAAATATTCTATTCTTTCAGCTCTTGGCCCCCCCCTCCAGGAACCCCTCCCACCGACTTTTTTGAAATCCTAAAGAGGGGAGGACAGCGTTCCTAAGGGAAACATGATTTGCAGAAACGAACTCCGCCCACACCAAGGATGCTAACACCTTGTCATGTGGAGTCTCTGGATCTCATATTTGAAGCTCTCCATTTCAGAATATGCTCTTAGGTTTGAGTAACTAAAAGGCCCTGAAAGACATTCCTACCACTCCACTCCACAAATCCACCAGAGGGACAATTTGACCCCTAAAGAAATTCCAGTTATTATTCCCAACTGCAGAACCTGTGTGGCAACAAAGGGAATATTTTGCCCAATGCCTTTGGACTTATACTGATAATTTCAACAACAGCCACAGAGAAGGAATTCAGGGTTATTTTCTCTTTCTCCCTGTACAGGTTGTAGATAACCCCTGACAAAATAACTCTAAAGTCTTGGCAGTCTGAGGCCCTCTAGGTAGAAGGTCTGTCAAGGTCATACTACCGTGGACTAGACTCCACGGCAGCTTAAAGCACCATATTTACTAGCTCCCGGTTTCTGTGAGTCCAGGCTCTAGGGTGGCTTCCTTAGGGTCCTCTGGCTCATGGTCTCTCTCAAGGCTGCTATCTGAATGACAACTGGAACTTATTGAACCCCAGACTCAATTCTGGTCAAGTGGCTCAGTAGGGTCTCAGGGCTGGGGCAGTATCATGCTCTGGTGACTTCCAGACACAACTGCTTTGGAAGGAATGGGTTTCCTCACAGCATGACGCCCTCTGAGGGACTTCTCTCTCCTGAGAATTAAGTACCCAATTATGATCTCTAAAGTAAGCTGGGAGCCTGCACACGGTTTTATTAGAAAGTGGGAAAGAGGAGGTTAGGCGTCCCAATCCTCTTTGGGAGATGCGTTTCCTTTCTGACAGTGTGTGAATTTGTATTAGAGACAACACATTCAAGCTGTTCACAAAATATCAGACACTGTTACTTATATAGCCTGAAGGAGTCATGAAAATGTTTGACAGGGCCAAGATCATGGGGTGTGTGCTAAGGGGAAGATAAAGGTGTTCGGAGAAGCTGGGCAAACCCGGACTACCTGAAGCACTCAATCCCACAGTAAGGGCCAGCTCTCTTTGAGCGGCAGTTTGTAGATGGAATCCATTCCTGGAAGCAAAGGCCCACATAGATAAGAAGACATTTGTGGAAATAACTTGAGCACTGGGCCATTCAGAGATGGTAGGGCAGGATTTAGGGGTGGAAGGAGCTGTCGTTCGCCATGAAAACAGAGACTGGGTGCAGCCTGTTTAGCTCTTCTGGTCAGGGGTGTGGGTTAGCTGGAGCAGCCTAGCTGCTATTCTCAATGACTCTAGTGACTTCATACAAACAGTGTACTTCTTCCTTGCAGAATGTCCCAGTGTAGGGGTATGTTCCAGTTGGCTGAAAAAAGGAAAGTTCTACCTTGTGTGGGTATTTGAGAATACAGGCTGAATGATTTCGTCACCTTCAACATGTGGCTTCTAATATTTCTCTGCCATCAAAACTCAGCCAACAAACTAGGAAAGATGTGTGGAGGAGGTGAGTCTGATTTTAAACCACGTCTCTTTATTCACATTCCTGTATAGGCCTGTATTTGCAAGAGGAACAATTTTTCCTTTTGTGTATGTGTATGCACACTGTGTGTGGGCGTGCACCAGAAGTGTGTGTGGAAATGAGAGGTCAACATTGTGGATTTCTTCTTCAACCTTTACGAGGGTTCTGAAGATAGAACTTAGGTGGCCAGGCTTGCGTGGTTAGCTCCTTTGCTCACTGAGCCATCTCACTGGCCCCCAAAGAGAAGCAATTATTAAATTGTTTGTTTGTTTGTTTGGTTTCTTGAGACGGGGTTTCTCTTGTAGTCCTGGCTGTCCTAGACTCACTTTGTAGACCAGGCTGGCCTCGAATTCGGAGAGCTCCACCCGCCTCTGCCTCCCGAGTGCTGGGATTAAAGGCGTGCGCCACCACGCCCGGCACAAGCATTAATTTGTGACCTCCTGCATTTATCACAAGCCTGCGATTCTCCTTCACAGCACCTGTATGGGCCTCACTCTTTCTCAAGCAAGTTTACTTGGTTAGAGGAACAAAATCTTCAGTGGGCAAGAAGTTCTATGTGCCATATACAGACATAATTTGTGGTCAGAAATTTAATTTATTAAAGGTATCTTTACTCAAGTTGGGCAATTTAGCATTTTAAAAGTTATATGTTTCAGGGAAATTTTTATATTAGTCAAGTAAGTATGAAACTATGATAAATATGAGACATATACACATATAATATATGTTTCCTATATTAGCCAAGTAAGTATGAAACTGATAAAATAAAAATAAAAAAGCAGCATTCTAAGTTATGCTGGGTCTCCACCCAGCAGAGCACCTCCCTTCCTTTTCTTTTAGCCCCCCATCCCACCCCCTACTCCTTTTGAGACAAGTTCTCAGCACATAGGTTAGGCTAGTCTCAAACATTTAATAAAAATCTTATGACTTGAGAAGCAGAGGAAGGTGGATCGCTGTGAGCTTGAGGCCAGCCTGGTCTACAAAGCGAGTCCAAGACAGCCAAGGCTACACAGAGAAACCCTGTCTTGAAAACAAAACAAAACAAAACAAAACAAAACAAAATCTTACGGATAAACAAAAATATCTTGCACCAAAATTAACCAGACCCAAAGCATGAAGTTCAGTGACATTCCTTCCAGTCAGGACAGGATTCAGAAGAGACCTTCTGGATCTTCCCATTGAAGTTTACAAATTCTTGATCCTCTTGCCCTGGCTTCCTGGATGCTGAGGATTGCACACCCAACATTAACGCTCTCCTTTTACCTGATTTTTGTCTTCAGTGGGGTGCTGGGGATGGAAGATGGAAGGAAGCCAGTGAGACAAACCTTGAGGCCGTGTCTTCTCAGCACCGGTAGGAATGTTCTCTGATAGCTCATTACAACTTCTTGGATCTTAGTCCCCATGGTCTTGTTAAATCCACTAACTTATTTATTCATTGCTGTGGGGATTCTAACCAATGCCAGCATGGTCAGCAATTAATATTCTTGCAATTATTAGGTCAAATAAAATATATCCTTCTACCCCTATCTAAACCTATTTTCAAAAAAGTCAAACTTTTTTTTTTTTTTTTTTTTTTTTTTGATCACGATCGGAGCTTTCGAGAAGATTTATTCCCTGAGAGTCAAAGATTTGCATCTGGAAGACAGTGAATAGTAGAAGAATATGTTGAAAACTGACTTTCTGTTCTGTATATAAGAGATGGCCAAACCTGCTCCATTTTGAATCAGGCCACCATGTTGAGCCTTATCAGTTTCCCAGAAAGGCTCATTAGACTTCCCTAAAAGAGCCACAGAAAAGGACAACCATTCAGCAACTGCCTTGACCTCTGGCCTGGGGCTAAACTAGATATAAGGTGACCGGTCCTACCCCAAGGTTGGAACCAATGAGGAACATGCATGTATTCCTTACCATGAGCCCAACCAATCATAACAGAGGTTGGATGACCACAGCTGGAAATCCCCTAACTGGCTTTAAAAGGAGCCTGCGAGCTCCTCTCGGGGTCTCGGTCCCTTACAATATGTGGTCGGATGGTGACCTGCTTTACTTGTTCTTATTACTAAAGATGAAGCAGGTCGTTGACCATATGGCAACCCTCAGAGACTTCAGGCATGTTATCGGCAAGGTCATGCTGATGATGAAGAAGGGCAGAAACACACCAAAAAGCGTGAGCTGCCAGGCATCCCTGAGACTGTCAGAGTTTTGTGTTCAAACACAGAAGCGGGAAAGTTCACTCAGATGGTTCCTTAGATGATGCTCCAAAAGCGATTTGGCGCACTTTAGCCTTTGTGCTTCAAGACAAAGTCCTTTGGGTTTACGAAGAAGGACCATGGTTTAGCGCGCAGACAACTGTCTCTGGGCACCTCCACCAGTGTGGACTGAGACACTGACTGCTTGTGTGTTAGAGCTGCCTTGTCCTGTCTCACTATCTTTGCCTTTTCTGATCATTCTTCATGTTTTACTGAGGTGAACTTGGCAGAAGAGCACAATCTACGGATACATCAGGTTTTAGATACTCTACCCTTCTAGAATTAGGCTGCTTAGAGGTGTTTTATTGCTAGGATAGGGAAATAAGTGCCTTGGAGTTGATTTTCTTCTATATGTTTGGGTAAGAAACAGTGTGGCTTCCATGGGGTTCAAGAAGTGTGAATTTTCCTGCTGGAGCCCCAGATAGCCAAAGCTTCTGAAGTTTCCACCAATTAAATATATTTCCTGCCTCAGATAAGACAATGAAACTTGAGATTTTTATTTTATTTTATTTTTTTTATAGATAAGTGAGATCAAAGTGTCCATTGTTCAGCTGGAGAGATGGCTCAGAGGTTAAGAGCACTGGTTGCTGCTCTTCCAGAGTTCTTGAGTTCAGTTCCCAGCAACCACATGGTGGCTCACAACCAGAAATAATGAGAGAGATCTGGTGCCCTCTTCTGGCATGCAGACGTATGTGCAGCCAGAGCACTGTATACATAATAAACAAACAAACAAACAAACAAATCTTTAAAAAATTCCTATTGTCAATATTTACTGACTCTTGATAAATATTAATCTACCCTCTGGTGTTTATTTGCTAGGATAATGGAATGTGGAAAACTCCTAGTGATTACTTAGAGATGACAAATAGCATTTCACTTGGAAACTCTAATGGGCAGGCTCAGTATTGTGCTGAGAAGAGTTCTGAACATCTCCTTCTTCCCCAGTATGTGCTCTGGGTGAGGGAGTCAGAAGCAGTGATGTGTTTGCCATAGTCATTTCTCCATCCATCCATCCATCCATCCATCCATCCGCCAAATCCTGGCTGTCTACCATATGCAAGGCATTTTTCCAGGGGCTAAGACACAGTTTTGGTTGTCAACACTATATTCTCGCTATACAGTAATATTCTTAGAGGTGACTCTGTTTGTGATCTTGGATGAATTTATCATTTTACAGATCCACAGAAAGCAAGTGTATCCTGAATTAGCTATTCAAAGACTCCAGCAGAGCACAGCCCCGCTGTCTACCGGTAGCCTTTCCACTGTCACCAAGTGGAATTGTTGGCAATTTTCATTCTACAGCTATGGTTGCAGAAAAATCTGTGATCTGCTCCCCAGTCTGTTTAAAAACTGACCTTCCCCTAACCCCAACACAGGCTGTGGCCCAGAAATAAGGAGTCTTTTCCTCCTCCTTGGAGCCTTCCATGCAGCACTGCTTGTGGGAAATTCCTGTTTGCTGACAAAGATCATTTTATGAAGCATAGGATGCCTGAGAGGGAAAGGAACTCTGATGTGTGAGCGGGGTGGGAGCCATGACGTGTGAACAGGGTGGGAGCCGTGACATGTGAACAGGGTGGGAGCCGTGACGTGTGAACAGGGTGGGAGCCATGATGTGTGAGAGGGTGGGAGCCGTGATGTGTGAGAGGGTGGGAGCCCTGATGTGTGAGAGGGTGGGAGCCGTGATGTGTGAGAGGGTGGGAGCCCTGATGTGTGAGAGGGTGGGAGCCCTGATGTGTGAGAGGGGTGGGAGCCCTGATGTGTGAGAGGGTGGGAGCCCTGATGTGTGAGAGGGTGGGAGCCCTGATGTGTGAGAGGGGTGGGGACCTGGTAGGTCAAGGTATCAAATGGTAGTTAGGTGAATTTTCCCATGGCTGAATTCCAGGAAAACTTCCCCTGATATGATTCTGTTGTTCAAAATCAGTTCATTCTGCCCAAGGCTTTGAAAGCAGACACGTCTGAATAGGTGGAGAGGCCTCTGGGAAGAGCGGTTGGTTTCTCTCATCAGGATCCAGTTTACTCCAGCAATTCCTGAGCTCACTTCTTCTGTGTTCTTGGGGCAGGGGTGTGTGTCTTCCTACTGTGCTTTTAAACTGAACTTCAAAGCGCTGTGAAGCAGGCCACCCTATCTCTTTTCTTGCATGGCCGTCATGGCTAATTAGCATGTACAGACCTGCCTGCAAAGTCCAAAAGGTCTCCTCAGAGCTCTGTGAATCCTGGGTTAAGATTTGGAGGTAGGGAAACTTGTGCCACTAGCGGGGGAAGGCTTTGTTTCATGCCCAGAAACTTTCCTTTCAAAGGAGCTGCAGAGCGCTGGTTAGTGTGGCTGCATAAGGAGTCTTGGAAGGGTTGGCAGGAAATTAAGGAAAAAACAAACCTGCAGTGGACACTCTAAGCCACATCTACCCACAGGTCATGGCTTTAAGAAGCTCATAACCTGCCGTTACGCATAGCAGGAGCTTGAGGGGCCCAACTCAGGTCCCTCTTAATACACCCCGAATATCACCCACAGACAACCTCATCTGGCTCTTTGTCTGGGGTTGGTCTCTGCTGGCACTTCCTAGGGCCCAATTTGAAGGCTGGGGAGGTAACCCCAGGGATTGTGCTCAGAAAAGGAGGGGCAGGAGTTGATGGGTAAATCTCTCAGCTTCTTTTCTTCATAGTTACCTCAGGGGTGTACTTCCTGATCTCCCAGGCTGCTTCCCAGCTTTCTGCAACGTTCTTCTCAGCATGTCTTTGTTGGCTTATCTCTTCATTCGTCAGTGGCCTTTAGCTGTAATAAAATACCTGAGGTAATCGGCATATGAAGAGAAAGGTTTACAGTCTTAGAGGATTCAGTCTGTGGTCCGGTGGCCTTGGGAGCTTTGGTGGGGCCACACGCCATGCTAGGTGTGTGTTTGTTGGAGCAAAACTATTCACCTCAGAGAGCAGAAAAGGAAGCGAGAAACATGTTGTGCCTGGGGCCTCAGATTCCTCTGAGGGCTCGTCCCTAATGACTTAAAGAGAGCACCATCCTAGAGGCCAAGCTTTGATGCACTGACTTAGGCAGATAATTGAGATCCAAATTATAGTCCCTATTTGTAGCTCAGTCATTGAGATGCCTGGTCTTGACTACCACCTTGATTGGATTGAGAAGCATCTAGGATATTAGTGCGGCACAGTTCTCGGTGTGCCCGTGAGGCATTCTCAGAGGGGATTAGCTAAGGGGAAGGAGGCTCACTTGGGCTGCGTCCCATCCAATAGGCTGGGACCTAGATGGGTTAAAAGAAGAAAGAAGGAGGAAACTTGCTGGCGTGTGTGTGCTTTCTTCTCTCTGCCTCTGGCTGGCGTGTGGCGACCGGCCTTCTCTGTCATGATCCCCTGCCACTGTGGTATTTTACCTCAGGCCCAACGTGAGAAGGCTAAGGAATCACAGACAAAGACCACAGAAGCTGAGAAACAAAGGCCACCAAACAAATCTTTCCTTTCTTTTTGTTGTCCCTCGGGTATCTGTCCCAGTGAGATAAAACCAAGCATAGTCATTGATGATTCTGGTCACTTTCAAATAAATGCTTGGCTTTCTAAAGCCTTATCTCAGGCTTGATTTTTGGGTAACCAAACAAGGCCTGACATGCTTCTGTGTAAAAGCTTTTTTAAAAAATTTCTTCAGATGAGGGGATGAGATGAGAGCTGTTCCTACTCTGTTCTAGCTCTTTCTGGACTCTCACTGGCTGGCTCAACTCAGCTGTTCTGGCCCAAACTCCTCTCCAAGCTGACTGACTCAATCTGGCTTCTCTTGGCTCTGACTGAATTACTCTGCAGGCCTCAAACTAATTCTGGCAATAGCTTTCAATCTTCTGGATCCTTCTCATTCTCTGGCTTGTTCTGTCTGTACCTGTGTCTAGCTTGTTCTTTCTGCAATTTGTTTCTATAAAGCTGTTCCAGTTTTAAAAAAACCTCTAGGTTAAAAAATAAACAAACAAACCTCTTCTCTCTTTCTGTGCTGCTCTTAAGTAGGCTCTCTTTTTCGTCCTCTTCTTGAGAGAGTTTGGCTTATCCTATCTCTGACTCATTCTGCCAAATCTTTCTCTGATTTGTTACTTTGTCTGCCCCTCAATGAGATGTCACTTTCAAACATGACTGCTTCCTTCTATAAGCTAACCTTACTTTCGCTGTTTGGAATTAAAGGTATGTACTAGGGGCGTGTCTGTATCCACCAGATCATCCTGTAATCCACAGTGTGTCTGATTCCAGCTGGATCA
This sequence comes from Acomys percivali, assembly GCA_907169655.1. Classification (NCBI taxonomy): domain Eukaryota; kingdom Metazoa; phylum Chordata; class Mammalia; order Rodentia; family Muridae; genus Acomys; species Acomys percivali. The sequence continues at coordinate 123,783,415 of OU015746.1, forward strand.
CAGAGACCTTGAAGGTCTTTGGATGTGATCCTTTGCTAGAGCAGCCATGTTGCCCCACCTCTCTGTCTTCACCACAAAACCAGAGTGTCCGGAAGGTGAAAGGGAAGCTTCAGAGCGTCGGTTCTCAACCTCCTTAATGCTGCGACCCTTTAATACAGTTCCTTATGGTGTGGGGGAACCCACAGACATACAATTATTTCCATTGATACTTCATAACTGCAATTTTGCTACTGTCATGAATCATAGTGTAAATACTTGCGTTTTCCAATGGTCTCAGGAGACCCCTGTGAAAGGGTCGTTTGATTCCCCCAAAGGAGTCTCAACCCCCAGGGTTGAGAACCACTACTTTAGAGCGACCCTAAAGATCTTACCATGCCATGGCTGAGCGGAGATGCTCAGAGCTTCATGGGTACCACAGCCTCCTCTCCTCTGGCCGTGGGTGGATCAGTGTCTGCACAGCTAGGGTTTATCTTCTCAGAGTTGGGAGGCACCACAGGGTGAGCAAAGGCATGATCAGAACTGGATGGGAGAAATTCCAGTGTGACTAAGCACAACACTTGCCTTGTGGGGGGACCCTCCCTGGGTGGAGCCCCATCTCAACCCTGAAACACTGGGGGTGTCTGTGGGACAGAGTTCTAGGGCATTTGATCACTTCAATGGAAGTGAAGGGCACAGCTCACGGCTTCGAATCTCTGGCCTGAAGGAGCACCTGTCCCCTTTCTTGTGAAGTCAGTGTCCTCACTGCATAGCCACGTACACCGTCTTCTAGAAGATGCCAGGTCCCAGGGCATGGTGGTTTTGTTTACCAGGGATAGCTGTGTGAACGGTATCTTAGGGTTAGGCTGTGGTGGACTGGGGTCACAACCAGAGCAGGCTGACTTCCCCCTCCTCTCTCTGTAGCGGGCTGGAAAACACCGTTCCCAGCTGTGTTTGTTTTTCATGTTCGTGGGATGACACAGATGGCAGCAACTGTATCCAGCCCAGCTTGGAGCAGTGAGCCACTGTAGAACACCACTCCGACTTTGGCTCCCTGTGGCAGGTCAGGCTTAGGTCTGTGCTATTTGCAGGACAGGAGGAGGAAGGAAAGGGGGAAATGAAAAAAATAATTCTTTTAAAAGATGTTTTATTAGCTCTTTGAAAATTTTGTACAATCAATTTTGATCATATTCATCTAGTCCTCTAACTCATTCTAAATCCACTCTTTTCTTCTCAACCCACCCCCATATGTTGTTCTTGCTCCCCCCCCCCAATCTGTCAAGGCTATTTGTGCTGCTGTACGTTCTTGAATGTGTTGCCTTACATTGGACTGTGGTCAACTTAGCAGGGGCCACTTTTTTTTTTTTTTTTGAGACAGGGTTTCTCTGTGTAGCCTTGGCTGTCCTGGACTCACTTTGTAGACCAGCCTGGCCTCGAACTCATAGAGATCCACCTGCCTCTGCTTCTCTGAGTGTTAGGATTAAAGGCGTGTGCCACTATATCCTGCTGGGCTACACACTTAAAGAAAA
>OU015746.1:123784929-123796590 GCA_907169655.1 Acomys percivali
ACAGGGTGACAGTGAGGATAGGTATTTTTGTTGAATGTCCACGATGTGCCAGACATTTGCTGAGTACTGTATGAGGATGGTCTTAGCTAAGATCAAAACATCACAGGAATGAAATATTATAATTATTTCCTTTTTTTAAAAAGAAATGAAATGATGGCACAAAAACGTTCAGGAAAGTTCCCAAGATTACAGAGATAGGAAGGACTGGGGCCAGGCTACCTTCAGCAAACACTTACTCAGCACCTGTTATGTAGTAGACACTGGTAAGTGACCAGGACAGGCTTCCTTCACGGGCAGTCGGGTAAAAACCCAAGCTGCATGTCAAAAGCAAGCTCTCCTCCAGCAATCTGAGGAAACTAAGAGAGGCCCATGCGATGAGAGCCCCCGTGGCCATTTTACCTTGTGGGGCAGTCAGAAATGGAAGGCTTCTGGGAAGGTGTGACCTTCAAATTGCAATATTATATTTTATTTTACTGCTTTTCAACAGTCCTTTTAAAGTTAAATTTTAGATTTTTTTTTCTATGATGGTTTCATACATACACATTACAGTACTTTGCTTCAGCCTCTGAATGTGAGGGAGAAGAGAATTTCAGCAAACGGCGCAGACAAAAGCGTGAAAGGAAAGTCCAGGAAAGGCGGGAGGCAGAGGAGAAGCAGAGGTGGGTCAGTCTGATGAAGGTGTTTCCCCAGCTGAGGTGCCTTCTTCCTAGATGACCCTAGTTCATGACACATTGACAAGAAACTAACCTGCACGCGATGCCGACCTAATAGATGGAACTGGAGGGCAGGTCACAGCACAGCAGCTCCAGGGCTGTGAGATAGCGCACCCAGCATGCTCCCTGCTTCTGGCCTCTACCCTCGGCCCTATTTGCCGGGCGGTGGTGGCGCACGCCTTTAATCCCAGCACTCAGGAGGCAGAGGCAGGTGGATCGCTGTGAGTTCGAGGCCAGCCTGGTCTACAAAGTGAGTCCAGGACAGTCAAGGCTACCCAGAGAAACCCTGTCTCAAAAAACCAAAATGAAGAAAACAAAAAAAAAAGAAGTCATGCAGTGGGTAGGGCGGTGGAGTGGGAGCCTTGAGAGGTGGGAGGGGCGGGAGGACTTTGAATCTTGCCCGAGTCACCTACGCACCTGGCGAGACGAGGCTCGAGCTTGCAGTTCCCACTTCTTATTGAAAAGGCTCGCAATGTTTTGCCGGGGAAACAAGGGAGCTAACGCGATGTGGGCAGAGATTAAAGCTCACAGCATTTCAGGCTGGGGCTTGTTCCAGAAGCATGGTTCTAACAACTCCCTGAGAGGGTTTCAAGAAAACCCCGGGGTGTGACGCTGCCCAGCCAGATGGTCTAGTAAAAGGAAAAAAAAAAAAACCTCTCGGAATAAATAATAACAATAACAGGAGGGCCAATTAATCCTGGAGGGAGGAGAGATACAGAGGCCGCGGGGAGGAAGGGGGGGAGGGGGGGAGGAAGAGAAGGAGGGGGCTGCATCCGGCAGGCTGCTGGCATCTGGGGTTCTGGAATTCCACATGCCACGCGTCTTGTTTTCCACCCCGACTCTTTCTCACTGTGATTTATGGGCCAACTCCACAGCTTTGCCAGGGTAGGGGTCTTGAAGAAGAAGCATACAGGTGTGGGAAGGCGACCGGCAGATACTCACAAGCAACCCCACTTCGTCCCCAGGGAAGCTTCTGCTCCTGGGCTGTGTGCACCACGCAGCCAGGGCGGAGCTCTCTGTGCTGTGAACTGTAGTTCCCAGGGCCGGCTGCACGTCCCTAAGACAAACCCATCCTAGTGTGTCCGCGTGGAACGGCTGTCCGCAGAGGCCGAGGGGAGAGTGAGTTGCTTTAAAGAACAAAGGCCCAAGTTAAAGGAAATATACACATATGGCCAAAGCACTGTTAATCCCACTGATTGAGATTAAGACCCCTATCGCAGTGTAAAGCCAAATTTGAAGCAAGCTTCAACTAAATACTGGCCAGGCTGATGGACTGCTTGGCCAGGTCTGTCTCTGAGTTTCCAGAAAACTAACCCCCAGCCACGTTTTTGCAGGGGTCTAAAAAGGGAAAACCTGTAATTTACTGCATTTTCCATAAGGTCCAATCAGCGGCCAGCATGCATCCTGACCTATGTCCAGCCTGCATGCCTCCTGCCTACATCCATCCAATCAGGGCCAAGTGTATATCCTGATGGGTTTCCTGCCCACGCATCTCCTGCCCACATGTGACCAAGCACATCTGATGCAGATGGGTCAAACGAACACAAGACAAACCAGAACCTATTCTTAACTGCAGGTAGAACTCTTAGCCTGCAGGGTATATTTTTCCTGTTTGGCCTCACAGCATTATGGAGAGCCTCCTCTGCGGTGTCTGCTTTATAAACAGGTCCAGAGATTGTTGTGTTCACACCAGAGGCCCTGGAAACCTGGGTTTCCTTTACGCTTAAATCTTACCTGTTCTAAAAATCTTGGTATAATTTGGGCTGGAGTTAAAATTTCAGCGGGATGGGTGGACAGTCTTGGTGTCCATGCATTTAGTGATTTAAGGACAGGAAAGGTGTCACAGGTTTTGTGGGGCCACACAGGGCTGCCATGCAGTGTGGGGCCACTTGGATTGCTGCCTGTGGAAGGCGACAAGGAGGTGGAAGTTGTGGCCGAAACTCACCCAGTACCACTGGCAGCTGTTTGTTCAAGGCAGGGCTGTCGCGTCTAGGACGAGATGCATTATAACAAAGGGAGGGCCTTTTTCTAATTATTTTTATGTCTTTATTCTAATTATCTTTATTTCTAATTATTCTATGTGTAAAGGTGTACCGGGTACTGAAGGAGACCAGAACAGGGTGTCAGATCCTCTGGAACTGGAGTTAGAGATGGTTTTTGAGCTGCCGTGTGGGTGGCTGGAATCCACTGGTGGCCTTTAAAAGAGCAGCCGGTGCTCTTAACCACTGAGAAATCCAGGAAGATGGGGTTGGGTGAGACTTGTGATCAAAGAAAATGTTTTCCATTCTTCTTTCCTGTATTCCTTTACTGTCTACTGTCTACCTCCCCGCCACCACCCCACCTCCCGCACCCCTCCCCGCACCCCCATCCCCCATCCCCCTACAGTCTCCCCAAGTGTCTCTGGAATGTGAGCAGGTGACTCTCCTCATAGGAGCTCCATGGTAGAATACATCTGAGAAATGCTGGGTCCACCACGTAGAAACTCACTTAAACATGCGTGGGTTTCTTAGAACATGGACCATGGGACCTGATTCGTGAACCTTCCAGAGTTAGTTTACATGGCTGCTATGGTCTTCTCTCCAGAATCTAGGTGGGAATGTAATTCCCAATACACGAAGATTAAGAAACGTGGTCTTTCTGTGCTTCAGCCTTGGCTCTCAGGGCTGGGATGAGCTCTTTATAAAGGGCTTAAAGGTGAGGACTGTCTGTCATCTGAGGACGTAGCTGAGAGGGTTCCACCTTAAAAACATAGAGGTGGGCCCTCAACAGCCCTGAACTTGCCAGTTCCACATCAGCCTTCGGAACCATGAAGAATCGATCTCTGTTATTTATAAATTACCCAGTCTGAAGTAATTTTTCTACAATAGCACAAACAGGCAGATGCAATGCCACGGAGGCATCTTAGAAAACTAATGTATCGTGAATTTCCATCTGATCTTATGTCATTGACACTTTGTTCATTGGATTCACATTTAGAACAAAATTGCCTGGGAAGTTTATCACTATTATTTTATTAAGTGGGAGTGATTCAACTCAAATTCCAACGAATAATCTTGATTTCCTAATCATGGGCTCCCTGGCAGAAGAGACAGCACACTTACAGACAATCACTAGTGGAATGTCTGAAGGTCATTAATGCTTTAGTGTATAGGACAGCATCTCCTTCACAGATGGGATCTTGTAAAAGTATCAACAGCAGGAGTGGTTGCTTGGAAATAAAGAGATTTGAAAAAAAAGCCTTTACAATCTTTAAAAATCTTATGTGCCGGAGTGCTTTCCGTGCGTGTATGGCTGTGTACCACATATGCGCCCAGCACCTATGGAGGGCAGAAGAATGCGATAGATCTCCTGAGCGTTGGACTTATAGGCAGCTGTGAACCATCAGTGCCTGGGTGTTGAACCCTGGTCCTCTGCAAGAGCAGCAAGTGCACTAACCCTTTGCTCTGCCCCCAGTCACCTCAGAATGATAGCAGAAGACAGCAAAATAAAGACTCCAAAAGATAGGACGCATGTCTTAAGCTTGCTGCCAACAAGGAATTAAGCAGACCATAACAGACTTCTTTCTCATGAATCTTCCAGATGTGGAGAAACATCTGCCATCTCCCCCAAGCCTCAAACTATTTAAGAAAAGGAGCCAAGGATACCCTTGGCTCCTCTGTGCACATACCTTGTGCCTTTTCATTCACCTTGTAGGAGCCACTAGAAGACTGAGAGACATTTATGGAGGCTAAGGGCTTTGTAACTGAACTCATTCAGTGTGGCTCTCCTTGGGTCCTGGGGATACCGAGGCTGGAAGGGACCTGGAGGCCAGGTGGGCAGGGATTGGCTTCAGAAACACAAGCTTTGTGCTCCATGGAGCATGGGTAGTTAGAAGGATGGTCTGGGATCCATCAGAAAAAACAAAATGGAGAAATGTGTTGTCACACTTGGAAAGCTGGTAAGTTTCATGGCTCTGAGAGCTTGAGATGTTCAGACAAGCCTTCGACCCACCTACATGTGAAGGTGGCTTATTATTTCTAAATCTGCATGGAATAGCACGTATGTATGTATGTATGTATGTATGTATGTATGTATGTTACTCATTCAACTCTTTGATTCATGAAAACTAAAAAAAAAAAAATCACCAAAAACATAACAGCTTCCCGCTGTTTGCTACAATATTCATGTTGGCTTGTTCTCTTATAGATTTGGAATTAACAAAACAAAACAACAAAACAACCAGCCAACCAACCAACTGACAAACAGAAAAACCCCACCAAAACACTTAAGGGGCAGAGTGATAACAGCATGACATAGAGAGGTGTTTCTGTTTCTGTGTGGGAGGAGGAGTTCTGGCTCCGAACCCAAGTGCAAATCCCTTTGCTAAGTGCAGGGTTAGAGAAGAGGTGCGTTATCGCAATGTGACCATCCAGCTCACCTTGCCTATTGCAAGTCAGGTAATGAAGAACTTGAGGACTTGCAAATGTTTTCTTTTGGTACTTCAGGCTGGCTCAGTGGAAGATGTTCCACAAATTTATGAGAGTGACTATTATTTTTGTTTGTTGGATGGCGTTAGCTAAGGCTTACTAATTGTTGATTATTCATAACTTCCCATTTTTGCTCTCACAAATGTCCCACTTGAGTGATAAGTTGTGAGTAGGATCTTCCTGCTCATAAGATAGAGAAACAGGAGCCAGAGAGATGGCTTAGCAGTTCGGAGCACTTGCTGCTCTTGCAGAGGACCTAGGGTTTGGCTCCCAGTGCCACGTGGTGATGCACAACCATTTGTAACTCCAGTTCCAGGGAATCTACCCGATGTCCCATTTTGGCCCCTGTAGGCAGGAGGAGGCGTGCACATGGTGTACATATATACACACATGCAGGCAGAACGCTCATACCCACAAAATACAGAAATCGAAAGGACAATCTGAAAAGAGGGACAAGCCAGGTAGGTGGGAGAGACGGCACAAATCTCAACCAGTTAAAGCTTTTCAAAGGAACTACAGGCCACCAGCTGTATAGTCATCAGGGTAGGGGTGAAATTAAGGATGTAATAAAGGCCCCTCTGCCAACACCTGAAATGGAGAGGTGTCAGTTTCCGGACACGAGAAAGGAAACACCTTCTGGCTGACGTGAGCAGGCTGTCGAGAACTGGAAAGGCTGGCCGCGATGGCCGCGCAGCTACGGCTGCATTATAGCAAATCTCAAGAGTAAGTTTCTTTCAATTCCTGTGTTCTGCTGCCTATTGGATTGTATGTGTACATGTGGTGATAGTGACAGAAGCCCCCCAAACTGGGAAACACTTGGCTGTGCAAGTCCTAGGAAGTCTGTTCTTTGATGTTCATGATCTGAACTTTAAAGTTTCCCAGATTCGCTCATTAGCAGGTGCTTTTGTTAATAGCTAGGGCTATTTGCAGGGGTCTGTACCCGCGCATTGCAATCTGACGTCCTCTGCCATGAAGGTCAGTCACTACGCTAGTCTCATCTGACTGTTTCGCAGCCATAGCTCTTGGTTCTCCTTTCAATATCTTTTCTGGAAGCATCGATGCAATTCCTTTACTACTCAGTCCTCCTTTACACTGAGCACTGCTGAGCTCCCTTATTAGAAGGTGCTGGATGGACACTGCATCCAGGCTCTGTTGCAGCATATGTGGTGATGATGAGGTGTCTAGGTTAAGCTCTCTATCGCTGCAACAATGCACCCCGGTCAAAAAGCAAGTTGAGGAGGAATGAGTTTATTTGGCTTACGCTTCCATATCACTGTTCATCATTGGAGGGAGTCAGGACAGGGACTCAGGCAGGGCTGGGACCTGGAGGCAGGAGCTGATGCAGACACAGGTCATGGCGGGGTGCTGCTAACCAACTTGCTTCACATGGCTTGCTCAGCCTGCTTTGTTCTAGAACCCTGGACCAACCACCAGCCCAGGGGTGGCACTACCCATAATGGGTTTAGGCCTCCTCCACAATCACTAATTAGGAAAATGCTCTAGAGGCTGGCCCACAGCCTGGTCTCATGGAGGCATTTTCTCAACTGAGGCTCTCCTCTCTCAGGTGATTACAGTTTGTAGCCAGCACAGGGCGTATTGCTGAGACAGCTGAACTCTGGACCTTTGTCTCTTCCAAGGTTGCCCTCCCCTGGTGCTCTCCCCCAGCCCTAGGGCATCCTTCAGAATTCTTGTTATACCTTGTACAAATTCTGTTGTTATAGAAGAATGTGAATTCAGAACATGGCTGTCCTGTTAAAAGATCACATCCAAAGACCTTCTAGATCTGTGTGATCCAGCTGGCAAGAGATCACATCCACAGATTTCCTAGGCCTGTGTGAACCAGCTGGAATACAAGCACGCCTTTAATCCAGGAGGCAGAGGCAAACAGATCTGAGTTCAAGGCCAGCCTGGTAATAGAGCACGAATCAGGTAAAGAAAAGCTTAGGTCCAGGCGTGGTGGTACACACCTTGAATCCCAAAGGAAGGTAAAGTTAGTTTGTAGAAGGAAGCACCCATGTTTGAAAGTGATGTCTGATTGAGTGGCAGAAAAGGTGACAAGTCAGAGAAGATTTGACAGAATAGGATAGCCCACCTCTCATAAGAAGAGAGAGGAAAGGGAAGCTACTTAGGAGGCAGTTTTGCAGAGAGAGCAGGGAGTTTTACCAGGACAGTAACAGAGAGATGAGTTGCAGAGAGAGAGAACTCAGGTGTAGACGGAACAAGCTAGAAAATAAGAAGAGGCCAGAAAATTAGAGCAGATTGCTAAGTTAGTTTCAGGCCAAGCAGAGCAGTTCTGGGCCAGATCAAATCAGTCAGCTGGGAGAAGAATTTGAGCCAGAACAGCTGAGTTGAACCAGCCAGCCCAGAGCTCAGAAAGAACAAGTCAGGGCAAGCTTATTAAACAGGAAGTCTCAGAGGCTGAAAACATTCTGGGCCTAGGTTAGATCGTACAGAGGCTAGACGCTTCCAGGACGAGGCCTAGGTTAGCACAGAGACAGTTGTGCAAGGAGATAAAAGTTGCTTTAACATATTATGGCTCAATACTTGTTCATAGTAAGGATTCCACGTGTTTGAATCATGTTAGCAATGTATTATTAGAAACAAAAAAATTAAAAAATGTAAATTACATATTCATGTTGAAAAATGCAAACACTGTAGAAGGTACAAATGAACAAGTCTCCTACAACCAAATATGGACGTATTTATTAGTTCTCTACATAGCAAATAAACAATTAAGAAAACCTCAACTTTCTTCAGTTCCTGCTACCCTTGCTCCAGCTGAGCCTTTACAGTACTTTCACACTTTAAGGGGACAACATTTGTTCTGAGTGTGGTCTGCTGCATAACTGCAGCCCTGCTCTTTGCTTTGCCGGTTGGTAGAGTCTAATACCTTAATTATGTAGCCATCATTCCTGGTAGAATTATCTATTAAGGATGAAGCTTTAGAGAGGGAAATGTCACGGTACGCCACAAACAAGGAGAACGTCTCAAGTCAAATGGATATCTTCCCTGACATTGTGATAATTGTTCATTTTAGTCACATTTTAATTTGCATCACATTCTATTTGAAGTGGTTTTCTTTCTGTCTTTCCTTCTTTCTTTCTTTCTTTCTTTCTTTCTTTCTTTCTTTCTTTCTTTCTTTTTAAAACACATTATTCTCACCCCTGGGGTTCCTAATTAGCTTTCTTTTATTCCCTGTGTCTTAAGAAACATATCCTTAGAACTTCCAGGTTCTAATAGTTGGAGCCACTTAGATATTGGAGACCTTCACAATCTCATTCTAATTTGGATCAGATGCTTTTTAAGGCGACTGTAAAATTTGCACTCACTTTTTTACTGTGTCTTCTTCTCTCCCCAGGAAACATTTGTTATTATTCTTTCTAAGTTCTTCAGTCATTGTTGTTAAAGGTTATTGTCACATATAATAATTACTAGAAATAATACACAGTAGAATTATCAGCATTGCTAGATATCTTTTTTTTAAAGATTTCTTTTTTTATTTTTAATTATGCCTGTCTGTCTCTGTGGGGGTGTATGCACATTAGTGTAGGCTTGGAGTCCAGAGGCATAGCATCCTCTAGAGCTGGAAATTACAGGCAGCTGTGAACTCCTTCATGTAGGTGCTGAGAACCAGACTCAGATCCTCTGCAACGGGAGGTAAAAAGCTGTGACTAGGGATGTAGGTTCTAGGGCACAATTTATGATTGCTATTAAGCTACATAGATATGGAGCCAAACTGTCTTTTAAATCTATTATCTATCTATCTGTCTATCTATCTATCTATCTATCTATCTATCTATCTATCTATCTATCTATCTATCATCTATCTATCTATTATCTCTGTATCTATCTATATCTATCAACTATCATCTATCTACTATCTCTCTATCCATCTATCATCTCTCTATCCATCTATCATCTATCTATCTATCTATCTACTATCCATCCATCTATCTACCCTTAAACTAGCATTACTCTCTGCCTTGGCCAGTGCCGCTTCTTTCCAATGGGTGATGATTGATACAGAAACTCATAACTGGAAAAATGCTGTGACTAAATGCTTGTTGAGTGCTCTGCTCCGAGCAGGATATCCATATCACTCCCTCTACGAAGCAGAGAACGTGGCAGAAAAGGAGGTAGAAAGGTTCTGAGAGTCAGAAGGTGGGCAGGAGTGCTGCCTTCCAGATAATACATGACTAATATATAATTTAGAACACACGGCAACCACGATTTCCCTGCACAAGATCAACACCAAAGCCGACACGTGGACCTTAGGAGGGGCCTAGCTGGACAGAACGAAGTCTGTAGGAAAGGTATATGTGGGTGACGTTGTCAAAGATTACAGAAAAATAATGTAAATAATCTCACTTCTGTGTGGTTTTAGAACTTTCTGCATACCTTTAAGTCCTGAAGTGTCACCTGCTTTAGACTCTGTGGGCCCATCCAGTCTAAATGTCTGCGTCTTTGGAAAATTAGGTTTGTTTGTACTGTTATTTCTGGATGCCAACTTCTGTCATCTATTTTGAACTCCACTAGTCAGGTGTTGGACTCCTTGGGTTGATCTCTGCCTCTTTAACTTCCTTCTAACGGCTCTCTTTGTGTGCCTTGGTTTGGAGCCTGGGAGGTTTTATAGGTGCTTTTATTTATATTGCTTTGCGAGATAGTCTTGTAAGTATTGGAGGCTGGCCTTGGACTAGAAGTCCCCCTACCAGAGTACCAGGATTATGGACATGTGCCCCTACATCTGACAATCATATTTTAAATATCTATGTATTCATTCTTCTTTTATATTTTTCATAATAGCATTTAAATTTTATGGAAACATTATATTTCAAAACTAAATATGCCCTCTGATGCATATTTCAAGCACTTTTCACAATCTTATGAGAGTGGGACCATAGTTACCTCTTGGGTCCCTAGGCCTCACAGAGGCTTGCTGGGGTCATTGCATCATTGCGGATACACCGAAGCCCGTTTACTTACACAATGTAAATGAGGTGGTGGTGAATTTATGACTTGTGAATCAGGTCTCAATAGAGCTGTTAATTTTTGTCCTAATTTGAGTTGGAAGTGATTAAAATTATGAACAAAGTTAACAATATTTTCTTGTATTTAAGTTAACACTTTTCCTGTTTGTTTTCATATCTTTTACTCAGTCAAAAACTGGGGTCTTGGGAGGTGGGTGAGCAGGTAAGATGCATGCAGCACAAGCATGACAGCCCATGACTGGATCTCCAGAACACACATGGGAACATGTGTGCACCTGTAACCTCAGCACCTGGGGCAGAACACAGAGACAGGATGGTTCCTGAGGTCGGTGCCTGGGCCAGATTACGCAAAACAGCCAAATTTAGTGAGAGACCTTTCCTTAAAAAAATGTGAGATGGAGAGTGATACAAAAAGACTCCTGATGTTGACCTGCGGTCTCCATACCCAAGCACCTGTAAACACACACACACACACACACACACACACACACACACACACACACACATACACACACACATACACGTACACACACACCCTGGTTTACACCTAGTCTATCAAATTTTGGTTGTTGGCTTTATACTTACTGATCAAAGTTAGCTCATCATATAAGTTACAAATAATTTTCAATGTTGTTACTTGATTTTTAAAAATACTTCATTCATGGTCTTTGTACCTAAGAGAAAATGCTAATTTTTATTTATGGACATTAATCAAAGGCTGCCTTATGGGGTCAGGTTTATTTCCTGCCTATGGATCCCCCTGAGTCTCACTGTCAACAGAAGTGTCATTAAGGAGAAAACATCCATGATTCCTTCTGGTGCATTTATGATTTCTTTTAAAAGATATTTAATGTTTCGTTCATCTGGGGTGAGAGGAAAGTGTAAAACCAGTTTTTCTTCCAGGCGGTTGATCAGCTGTTCCAGCATCATTTAATAATTATTATGTCTTGGCTTCATCCACTAGAAACGCCGCCTCCGTCCTGTATAGACTCACACATGTGTTTGGCTTTATCTTTGTCACCTTTTATTCTGGTTCACTGGAGTTTTCACCAGCTCACTCACCAGCTTTTCACTGCTATAGCTTTATAATCAGCTTAAAACATGCTGTTATTGTTCTTCCATTTCAGATTTGTTATGACTGTATTTATGTTTCTTTTGTCCTAATGTAACATTTCTGTTTGCTCTTGGAGAAGTTTGTACATGTGTACAATGTGTTTTGATTACATTTACACACCACTTCCTGGCTTCTCAGAAACCCCAAATCCCTCCTGCAAATTCTTGTCTTTTGTTGTTGTTGGTTTTGTTTTGTTCTGGTTTGGTTTTGGGTTTTTGGTTTTTGCAGTCAGGGATTCTCTGTGTAGCCTTGGTTGACCTGGACTTGCTTTGTAGACCAGGCTGGCCTTGAACTCACAGAGATCCACCTGCCTCTGCCTCCCTGAGTGCTGGGATTACAGGTGTGCACCAATGTGCCTGGTTGTCATGTCTTGTTTTTAA
>OU015746.1:123806857-123823219 GCA_907169655.1 Acomys percivali
CACACACACACACACACACACGCTCCTCAGTGTCTCATGTAGCACAGGCTGGTCTCGAATCTTCTATATAGCTGAAGGTGACCCTGAGCTTCTCATCACCCTGTGTTTACCCCCAAAGTGATGGGATTTCAGTCTTGTGCCATCACCTCTGGTTTATGTGGGTGCTGGGAATTGAACCCATGGCCTTATACATGTTAGCCAAGCATTCTACCAATTGAGCTCGCCCCCCCTTCCCAACACCCCAGGTTCCTGATTAACATGTTTTTATAAAGCCTCTTCATTGTCAGATTGGCTACTTGTCCATTGACTGAAGATGCCACATGCCCTGGCACAGAGTCAAAGTGGGCAGGAGTGACAAAGTTACCGAAGGAAACACACTGAGATGGATGGCATGGCGGTTTGAGTGAGAGTGGCTGGCGTCCATAGGCGCACACATTTGAATGCTTGTTCTGCGGTTGGCAGAACTGTTTGGGAAGGATGAGGAGGCGTGTCCTTGTTGGAGGAGGTGCGCCACTAGGGGAGATCGCTGAGGTTTAAAAAGCCCATGCCATTCCCAGCCAGCTCTCTCTGCCGTGTGCTTATAAACCTATCAGATGTGAGCTTCCAGCTGCTTCTCCAGTGCCATGGCTGCCTGTCTGCTGACATGTTACCTACCGTGATGGACTCACCCTCCGAGACGGTGAGCAAGCCTCAGCTAAACGCTTCCTTTCGTAAGTTGTCTTGGTCACCCTGCTTTGCCCCAGCAGTAGAAAAGTAACTAAGATAGATAGCAAGGGCATTAACGGAGGTTGTCCTCGAACTCTGTCTGCCCCTGGTCTCATGCGCATATCCCACGCTGTGACCGAAGCCTGAACCATCAGGGATCACAAGCTCTGAAGCCAGCTTATCATGGAAAGCAGTGTAAGCCCAACTGCTGGACACTCAGGAAACTGGTAGGCGACACTGCTGCTATTTCAGCCAGCTGGGAGAAGTGGGGCGGGGCCGGGAATGCGGGCTGGGTGTATTTCTGTCATCCAGGTTTGTGACACTGGCTACCCTGAATTAATAGCGCTTTCCTGTTGAGCCATGCACTGGCTCTGCTCTTACAGACAGGCGATAAAGACCTGGCTTTCCTCCTCTTAGGGCTTGAGTTAGGAAGGTAAGGGTGCCTTAGTTTTTATGCTCTAGGGAGATGCCGTCAGTTTTGGAAGCTGATAATGTCAGAATTCAAGAGCCACTAAAATGATGTGATATAAACACTTAAAAAAAATTAAAGGACACAGAAAACAATTTATATGTTTCTGAACCTACTCTCTAACTACAGGAGAAAAATGATAAATATTATTAAAATATCACACAGTTCCAAAGGGAGCTGAGAACCTCTTAGACACTGCATTTATATTAGGCTAGAAAGCATCTCTTTAATTTGGCATGTGACTTTTAAAAAATAGATTTCAGGGTTTACAAAAAAAAAAAAAAAGTCTAGTGTAATGTGAGCTCCTTACGTCATCTGAACCGGGACCTGCCACACAGTGAGGCGGGTCACGTTTACTGCACCCCACTCGCACACCAGGGGCAACTATGATGTTGCCTAACAAGGACGTATAATAGCTAATTGCATTTTGGGCCATTGGTTTGTTACTGTGACGGTGCCAAGTAACAGTCTCAAAAGTGAAGCCATGAGGCCAATTCTGGCGCAATCATGAGCCTGCGAGCCACAAATCAGCCCATTTCTCTGGAATAGGATGTTCCCAAGGACTCGGCCTCACACCACACTAGATCCTGTCCAGGGCTAGACTCATTTAAAGTCTGTGTCTGGGATTTATTATGAATTTTTATGTCAGCCATCCAATGCTGTAATCCTCAGGTAATACTCAGTCTTTCATACATTGAGTTTTCGCAGCCTAAAAACATAGAGCCTGCCTGAGAGGAAGGCAGTGTTCAACCACCCCAATTAATGGCGTCAGACGGACTCTTAGCTGCTGTTTGACAGCGTTCTACTGGGAAGGCAGCCAGCTGTGCGGTCATGCTTTCTGCAAACATTTGGGAAAGAGCCACTTTTGCACAAGTAAGAACTACTCCCATCTGGAGAGTGTCCTCACCACCTACTGCTTTCCCTAGGTACACCTTCCGTGGCTTGTGTCCAGATTGCCTACTCAGGTAAAAACTTTCCTTGTTGCTAAGATAATGCTTCATGCGTCCTGATATTAAATCCAACTGTGATATTTCGTGTGTATACGTGCGCGCATACGGAGGCCAGGTGTTAACTTCATTTGGTAGCTAAACATCTTGCTTTTTGAGACGGAGGTCTTTCATTGGCACCTGTGACAAGTCAATTAGGCTAGGCTGGGTGGCACGCGAGCCCCAGCGACACTCCTGTCCCTGCCTCCCCAGTGTTAGAATTATTAAAAGTGTAATTACAAGTGTCACAATGTCTGGCTCTTCTCATGAGTGTGCTGGGGCTCCAACCCGGGTCCTCATGCCTGGGCAGAGAACACTGTTGGGTGGAGCCATCTCTCTGGCCCCTTAAGTCCATCACTTCCTGTCCTGTCAACCCATTTCTTCCCCATGGGTATGCTGACAGGAGGATTCACGCCTTGGGAATCACAGAGGAGAAGACGGGAAGTGACTAGTTGACTTCCAAGTTCTGGAATTCAGAGATGAGATCCCCCCCCCCCCAGCCCCTCCCCCCCACCCCCCCAGCCCCTCATCGGAACAGTTGGGAGTCCTCAGACTTGAGTGACCTTGGAACCGTTGGAACGTGTCAGGTCTCCCATGGAGATACTAGTGAGGACACTGCTGGAACTCAGTTCACAAGGACACTTCTGTTCTTGGCAGCCGAGTTTTGCTCTCTACTCCATCCGCACAGGTGCTGAAGTGGTCACTTTCACAGAGCTCTCTCTTATGACCATAATTTCTTAGCATCCTTTAAAGATCTTAGTTTAAGTGCTATGGGTGATTTTTTTTTTTCTTGTTAATTACAATTTAGTTGAAAAAAAAAAAAAAGTCCAGAAAATCATTATTTCTCTCTTGCAATCAGAGATTTGATCTCTCAGACACCTCTGCCTATCTCTCTTACCCTTATTTTCCTACATTTTCTCCTGCCTCCACCTCGTTCCTCACCTGGCCTAAAAATCCAGAAGAGAGTTATACAAGGGCACTAGCATCTCAGCACTGGGGAAGGAACAAGGCCTTATGACAACTATTTCTCAGGACCATGGTCCACATCACAACATACAACACCCACTCCTCGCTCCACTTCCTGCGGTGAAGATGGCTCCTGATTTAATGATGGCTCCAATTACTATTTTTTTTTGACTGAGTGATGGTTTGAGAATGCTAGGCCTTCAACAGAAGCCAGATTTTAGTTTTTTGATCTGTATTTTGGGGCTGGATATAGTCTCCGACTGCATCTCCCAGGCTCCACTGCTACACCGTGTCATTGCAGCTTTCCTAGCATCCAACACACAGGTTTTGTCCAATGCTTCAAACGTTCTATAGGCTCAGTGTGCCTTGGCTGTGTGTTAATGGTGACACACAACAGGCAACATGTCGTTTGCTCTTCATTCAGTGCAGGGTGATGAATTACATGAGATTTTCAACGCGCAGTCTTGTATTAGATGACTTTAATCCACTAGAGCAGCATGGATCCATGTCTCCAGCGAGTCTGAGGCAGAGTCAGCTAGGCTGTGATGATGATGAGGAGCTGTGGTAAATGCACTTCTGACTTACAGTATCTTTTATTTACAGTGGGCTCATGGGGATGGACCATCACTGTAAATCAATGAGGAGCTGAGCATTGGATCTCTAGTTGTTTGTTGTTGTTGTTGTTTTTCGAGACAGGGTTTCTCTGTGTAGCCTTGGATGTCCTGGACTCACTGCATAGACCAGGCTGGCCTCGACCTCACAGAGATCCGCCTGCCTCTGCCTCCTGAGTGCTGGGATTAAAGGCGTGCACCACCACGCCTGGCTCTGATATCTATCTTTATCTTCTTCTTTCCCTGCCTTTGCAGAGCAAACAGCATGTGTGTGGCTGAAGCTTCTTAAATGTTTATCTTTTGTCCTTCTCCCTGCCCTTCCCACCACACTGTCCTTTATCTGCATCAAAAGTTCAAGGAAAGATGGACGTGTGTCACCCTCGCACACTGAAAGGACCTGTGATATTGACAAAAAATATATTTGAGGGCACACATTTAAGGGCATGATAAGTTTATCCAGGGTGAAATGACTCCTCTGGATCCCTCAGCAGGTTTTCAGTCTGTGTAAGCCTAAAGGACCTTTAGGGAGGGCTACACGGACAGACTGCTGGTGAGGTTTGGGAAAAAAGCTTTGGGAGGCATCATGTTCAAGTACTATTTATCAAGGAAGGATGACAACCCAACCACAAATGAAATAGGAAAGCTGGTCCTAAGGAGAATTGAACAATCCACTTGAGAAGAATATGTGAGAGCCGCAGCAAGTACGATAAGCCAAGAGTTGTTCGTGGCCCCGCTCAGGAATGGCTCTTGACAGGCTGAAGTCCCTAAGAACACGTGGACTTCCTTCAGCCAGAGCCTCTGTCCAGTGTTAGGATTGCCCTGCTGTGGGACGGTGCCTCCTGAGATGCTCGTTCTGCAAAGAGGTTCATGGTGTGTGCGTGTCATCACGGGTGTGCCTCTGGGTGCACTCTCTGTGGTTAGGGGAATTTCTTGGTGATGCTTTCTAAGTGATATGATATGGTTTATAGGTGAAAGGAGTTGATTGCAGGCATGCTTCCTACTTCGCTTCTATACCTTGAAATGGAATTGCCTATTCCCAAAGCAGTGTTGGGGGGTGGGGGAGAGAAGGAAAGAGGGGGGGGGGATGGAGAGAGTTGGGGAGACAGCTAAGTTGGTAAAGTGGTTGCCTTATAATCATTAGGACCTGAGTTTGATCTCCAGCACCTGTTAAAGAATACAACAACTATAACAACAACAGCAGCAGCAGCAGCAACAAAAACAACACGTGTGTGTACTTGGAAACATGTACTTGTAATAGCAGAAACAGGAGATCCCCAAGGCTTCCTGCCAATCATCCCGACCTAAAGGGCATGCTCTAGGCCAATGAGACCTTGTCTCAAACCCAAGATGTACTGATGGAGTGGTACATGCGGTTGTCCTCTGACCCTCACATGCAGATACTTGTACATCCATGTGTACCTGTACATACAGGAACAGTTCTCCCCATTTAATAGAAACTTATAAAAGAATACCTATTTTCAATTTGGTAGAAAAGTCCCCTTATTTTCCAATGAAATCCTGTATTTCTCCAGTGAAAACATATCCTCCCTCCCTCCCTCTGTCTCTCTCTCTGTGTTTATATGTGTGTGTAAGTCAGAAATTAACCTTGGATATTGTTTCCCAGGAGACATACACCTTGTGTTTTGAGAGAGAGAGAGTCTCTCATTGAGGCCTAGGGCCTGCCAATTAGGCTAGACTGGCTTATCTCAAAACCTAGGGTGTCTCCTGTTTTTAATCCCCTAGAACTGGGATTACAAGCATGTGCCCCCACACTTGCCTCCCTCTCTCTTTTTACATGGGTGCTAGGGATAGAACTCAAGTTCTTATGCTTGGGTGGCAAGTACTTAACCAACTGACCCCCCCTCCCCCCCCCCCCCCCCCCCCCACCCCCCCCCCCCCCCCCACCCCTACCTCCACCCTGACCCCCACATCCACCCCTACTCCCACCTCCACCCCCACCCCCACCCCCACCTCCACCCTCACCCCCATGTTCTTGTCAGAGCTGGAGAGCTCTGGAGAGCGTGTCTGAAGAACGAGGGATATCAGAAGTCTCTGGACTAAGCCGACTTGTCTAGGAAGCTTACGCCCATCCCCGCCTTCACGGTGCTGCGGCCTGTAGCTCTGAGTCCTTGTCCTTAGGCCAGCTCCTGTCCCCCACCCCCGACTCCACCCCCACCCCGACTCCACCCCCACCCCCGACTCCACCCCCACCCCCTGTAGTTAAGCAGAGTCCACTTAAAGCCAGCTTTGTATTCTGCCAGTGTGAATGCCCACCTGGGGGTGACAGTCACGTTTAATCACTACCTGAGGAGGGGTTGGTCCTTCAGGTATCTAAAGAGTGCTGCACATCCAGGCAGCAACGGCCTTTCCTGCCTCTCTGTCATGATGTGGATCTTGTCTGGAAAAGGAAACTTTTGTCCTTTGGGTGGGGGTGGGGGAGGGGTTTCCACCACAGGATTCTCAGGCAAGCCAACCCACAGCATACACCAACATGTCTGGAACCATCTGTTCTTACCCCTAGTGCATTGCTGTTGGCTTCGTACATTGGGCGTGCTGCAGGTTACAGTATGTATGATCTCTCAGTGAACAGTGTTAGGTTGAGAGTACACAGTCCTGACTGCGCCATGCTTCTGATAACACAAGATGACCTTCTTCATTCTTGAATGACACAGTGCACAGTGGGACAGCTGGAATCGCAGACTTTCTTGAATGTGACTCAGCTTCTCGCCCAGTTCCCATTGGAGCCATTGCTCGCTGCACCAGCTGCCCTTTCAACAGCACCAAGACAGGAAGTGTCAAGCATGAAAGAGCCAGCCCTGTCTAGCTGGGCTTCACAGGGGCCTCCTGTGTGGAGACTCATACTGCAGTCAGCACCACCTAGTTGTCACCTTACAGGGGTTAACGCGCTCGCACGGGCATCTTCTCTAGCTTCCTCTGCTATCAAAGAGCCCTTGTCTCATCCTCCATCTGCCCCTATCTTGTGTCTACTGTGTCTGATGGCACTACTTCCTCCTCCTCAACGTTGCCTGGGTTGTGTTGGATTGAGAAATGCCTATGAATTGGTAAAGCATACCTTTAATTGTGCCTATGATGGCGTTTCCATAGAAGAGTTCCTGAGCGGGGAAGGCTTGCCCTGAATGAGAGAGCGACCACCCCAGAGGCGGGGGACCAGCAGCAGGAGGAGGAAGCCCACTAAAGCACACCTCCTCACCTGGGCTTCTTGCCTAACGTGAGGTGCGCCACTCTGCAACATACTTTCGCCATAATGATATTCTCTGACACTTCAGGTCCATAGAGGAAGTCCAGTTGACTGTGAACTCACTGAAGCTCCAGAAAGAGCGAGCCAAATATAAATCTTTCCCTCTTTAAGCGGATCCCTCCAGTGTTTGTCACCGTGACAAACAGGTCTGACTAACATAGCATATAAATATGCTCTACCACATGCTATAATGAAATGTTCCCAGCACCCACTTCAGGTGCCTCGCAACTGCCTGGAAAGCTAGCTCCAGGGTTTCTGACACACTCTTCTGGTGTCAGATACCTTAAAAGCATTTGCACTCATGTGTACACACCCCCACACAAACACATACACCTAATTAAAAATAAAGATATGTCTCTTTTCTGGTTTAATGATTTGAGCTCAATCTTGACCGATGCAGTTATGCCTGGTTTGGCTCCTGTAGTCCTTGGACACCGTTACACACTGTTTCCTTCCCACTCACCCTTTTCTTCCTACTGAACTCTCTCCTGTCTTTAGACACAATTTCTGAATCCCATTTCTTCATTTCTTCACAGCTTTCTTACATTCACCTTTCAGGTCTCAGCTCAAATGTTACCTTAGTGGAGGCCCTTTACTGACCTCACCCGGTTCTTCCTTCCACAGGCCTCTCATGATCTGTCAAAGCATTATTTACTTGGCTATTTACTTAGCGATGCCTTGTTTTCCCCTTTCCCTGTGTTAGGTTGCCAGATCCATGAGAGGAAATCTTGCCTGTCACATAGTCAGCGTTGAAATGTTTGTTGGATACTAAATTGCTGAGTAAATGTTTTGGAATTGATACTATCTAGAACATTTTCAGCAATAATTTTCTTTTATTGCTCAAAGGATTTTCTGCCATATCTGCTATTGAATCTTACAGGAAGAGAAAACAAAGAGCCAAATGACCAATAGTATAGTCTGTATAAAATTAGAAAACTCTATATTTATAAAAATTGTCAAGCCCTAGCTCTCAAGTTCAATTACGTCCTGGAATAGTAAATATTCTAATGGAGACAGTCAGTTCTAGCTGAGAGTCTCTGCCCATTGTGTCATGGACGTCTATAAATAGCAGGCAGCTCTTGGAGACAAGATGTAGCAAGAGCAGTCTAGTAAATTGAAGGAGACCGATTCTTTTAGTAACTTGACTCAGACTCTTTATTACAAAGAGTATTGATCATAAGACTCAATTTGATGTGACTGGGAACAGCTTTGTAAATGTCTCCAGATAGCCAACCTTATGATAAAATAGGCTTATGCTAAGATTTATTGATCGTGAACAAATAGTAAAGTTTGTCACCTGCTTTCTAACCCTAGACCTGTAAATATGACTGTTAAGGTCATGTGAAAGTTATCATGTTATATCTAATTCTGCATTTTGACTCAGAACATTTACAAAAATATTTTTATTACTTTTTTTACATTAGTATATAAAGTGATGGGTTTTTGTGTGACATTTTCATGCATATGTGTCATTGTACATCATTTACTCAAAATGATACAACCAGTTTAATGATCCTCTGGTTAAAACAAATTAAGGCACTATGTAGTAAACGACTCATATATATATATATATATATATATATATATATATATATATATATGTTTGTTAACAATTTTAACATGTAAATTTTGTGTAATTTGTTTTTGTTGCAGGGCAAAGAAAAACCAAGTTGAAACTGACCTGGAACTTTCCTTTCTGCTGGCTAGCTTTCACAGTGATTCAAGGTGCTTTCACCCTATTCCCGTCCCCTAGGTCTCAGACCGAGGGGGACCTCCTCCCCCACTATCGTGACTTTTGTCTTTAGAGATGATGGTGTTGGTGACTCTTATTTGAAACCTTGCCGAAGAGGTGGTGCTTCAATTATACTTGGAAATGTTTGTGTGTATGTTTGTTTATTGTGCATTGCTGTTGCTGTAGGCATATCTTGGCATGTGTGTGGAAGTTGGAGCACACCTTACAAGAGTCGGTTCTCTCCTTCCAATGTGAGGGGCCTGTCTGGGACCTGGGGAATTGAACTCATGTTATCAGGCTTGGTGGCAAGTGGCCTTACCAGTTTCATTCTTTTAATGTGGTGATAGCGATGATGATGATGATGATGGTGGTGGTGGTGGTCATGGTGGCGGCAGCAGTAGCAGCTATGGCCCAGTGATCACTGATATGTGCCTTTTCCACGTGGAATCTATAATACTGATAACAGCGCTGCCAGTTAAGAATTCTGTTAGGTGGGGCATGGCGGCACAGCCTTTAATCTGATCACTTGTGAGGCAGGAGCCAGTGGATCTCTGCTGAATTTGAGGCCAGCTTGGTCTGGACAGCCAGTTCTAGGTCAGCCTAGAACTGCCCTTTTTAAGCATATTTATTTTTATTTCATAGCTGTGCAAAACCCAAACCTAGAATACTTAAATATTTTGCTCAAAGTCACTTTCGTGAACACGAGGAGACTCAGGGGACCAAATCCCCATCGTGCCCGAAAGCCTGTGTTTTTTCCATGACAAGCTTGGTACATATAGTTTCAAGACACAGAGTCTTACTAACTGTCATTGCTCAGTCTAATATGTGGCTATTAGAGTTGTCAAAATAAAACACTTTTATTTCCTTACTTATGATGTGGGAGAGATACATGGAGGTCAGAGGACAGCTTAGTGGGAGTTTGTTTTCTCCTCCCACCACGTGGGTTCCAGGGACTCAATTCAGGTTGTCAGACTTGGTGGCTAGAGGCAGCCTCACTCTTTGAAATGTTACAGTTGCCGGCTGACCTGTCCTCAGCTTTAGGTGCTTCTGTGAAAGCATTCAAGCCTCCTACAGACAGTGGTTATTTTTTGTTCGATTATTCTTCTTGCTTCAGATGATGCACTGGTGTGGCCCTTGAGCCTCACTGTTAACCAGGGTTGCGTACTGCTGCAACGGTCCACTGTCTCGGTTTTTATTGCATGGTAAAACTCCAGAAAGAGCATATGGTATGTATTTGATTATGATGCTGTGAGGGCGAGGCGAACCGCCGGTGCTGTTTTATAGCGTCTGCTGTATTTATCAAGTAAACAGTGTTACCAAGAGCCACCCACTTGCTGTTTCTATTCCAGATTCACCGCCTGAGAGGGACCACTGCAGTGCTACTGTCGCATGTCCTGCGAATTCCTCATCTCCTAGGGATGGCCCACTAAGCTGCTTAGATAGCACACACCACTTTTACCTCGTTGGTGGTGATTAGAAGACGGCCCATTCGCATGTGATCATCTGAGTGTGTTCTGCCCAATTTAAAGGAATACTCTAAGTGCTAACACAGAGAAGGCAAGCTAGTGTTTGTGGACAGTGTACTGGAAAGCATTGTATTAGTGAGCTATCTTCAGCAGTGGCTCTGAATGGAACCCTTAGCACACTGCTTAATGGGTGCTGGCTTCAGGTTCAAAGTATGGGGCTCCAAATGCATTGTGACCTCCGGCAGGATATCTGCTATTTTTGCCCCGTGCAGCTTGCTAACAGCCATCTCTGTAGCAACTTTCACTTTCCAATTCCATCTGCGTCCAACTCACACCTTGGCTTTACTCCATAATAGTAATAACCTATAG
Source organism: Acomys percivali (assembly GCA_907169655.1). Taxonomy (NCBI): domain Eukaryota; kingdom Metazoa; phylum Chordata; class Mammalia; order Rodentia; family Muridae; genus Acomys; species Acomys percivali. Next base: position 123,817,421 of record OU015746.1, read on the forward strand.
GGCAAAACAGTACAACGGTTTGGCGCTTTACTGCTTTGTAATACTTCATGTTACAGTACACAGTGACTGCATGCCCTGGTAAATACCTGACTTGTGCCCGGTTGCTAGCGCACAGGTATGTTTTGCATGACCTGGGCTCTCCTACGTTTTCACAGATAATTCAGGCTTGTGGTGGGCAGCCCCACTTCATCGGCGCGGCCCCACCCTGCCCACTTGCCTGGAGCCCTGCTGGCACACATTAGCTTTGCTTTCTCCCACCTGTGCATCTCCCCCCCCCCCCATGTTACTTCTAACTCTCCTTCCCAAGTTTGTCTGCAGCCGGTGCAGGCTCACTTCTCTTCAACATCTCCCTCCACGAAGGGGCTTGAGCTTTCTCTGCACACAGTGGGAGCATTCGTCAATATAGGAGGCTGTAATAGATATTGAGATCTTGTCAGGTCGTCTCATTCCAAGTAGCCTGCAACTCCATAAGACCCGGGTACATTAATCTTCACGCCATGTGAAGGCTAGGCAGGGTGTCTGGTCTTAATTTATGTCATATCAACATTTATTAAATTAATGATAGAATAAACAGTGAACTTCTTGGCAATTTCAGGAAGATTTAGCAGTAACACAAAGCCCTGATGTGTCTCAGTGGTCCGGCTTGCTGGAAAGTTGGCCTGTAATCCCCACAATGCCCCTCAGCTGCTGACTTCTCAGTTGTGGCATGACATCTTATTATAGTCACGCGTCACCATTGATGAACCCTCTTCTGTGACTTGCCCCAGTGGGAAATATTTATAACGGTGTCAGAAGAAACTGACCAGGCTTTCCTGTGGCCGGCTGGACAAGACAGCCTCATTCTGTTTCCCAGGCATGAAAACAGAGTGGTTTGCGTTTCCAGTCCATTCCACACGGCAAAAATGAAGCTAATTCTTAACACTGACAGGTAGAGCTTTAACAAATCCTACCAAGTAAAAGTAACAGAATTTACAACTATGTTTTCAGTAAATTAAATGACACAATGTCATCCCCAACGCATAGCAAGTTACCAGTGAAGGACACTATTATGGTTGGACACTGCCACCAGCTATTGTTGGTGAGAAAACCAAATGCTGGCAGGGAGAATACTTTCAAAAGTTGGGAGGGAATAAGTTCACGTGAACAATTTCAGTTAGGGGGAAGGAAAATAAAGCTGGTAAAGGATGAGCAGCGTGGAGCCAGGAACCTGACAGAGCACTACGTACACTGTGTACATTTTAGGCATGTGAAGGAAATCATGAATTACACGCCTGTGAACTCACTCTGGAAAATCTCATGCCTTTAATCAAATGACATCGTCTCAAACTGCAGTTCCCCAAACTTTGACTCCAACAATGTCACAAGTAGAAAATTGCGATTACGTGCTTCCGTGGATAACCCAGGGGTTTTCAGGTAAGTGCGGAAACTGCCCCTGAAATTAATGCCATGAGATACGTGCTACACAACTCGAAGATTCTGTCTTTGGCTGTGAAATGCAGCCTGTGGCGTTGAGACGCACTAGCTCCTGTGTGAGGAAATTGTCATTAACCCTAAGATGGGGATCCTTGTGTCAACTTCCCGAGATGCCACCGTTTTGCTTAAATGTCACTGGATATGAAAGTGTTTGCCTTCGCCAGCCTTAACCTGAGCTGCCATGTTTGGTTTCAGAAGTGTCTTCTCAAGTTGCTGCCTTGTTGCTGTTAGTTTTGGGGTGCTTGTCTTCCAGAATAAGAACTTATAAACTCGAAAATGGAATTTTAGGGCACGACTCCTCTTAGTGATTGCGTTTTATTCCTGGTGGCTAGAATGCTGACTTTTCACACAGCTGCTGACCAGGGTTGTCTTGTGGGAGGCACAATGCAGCCTGACCTTCACCAGCCAGCCACGACTGATTTTTATGAGCACGAGATTGAAGGGTGGCTCAAGCGATAGAGCTGGTTAACACAGTGCTGCGTTTCTGAGAGGGCTTGCTTTAAAAGTGGTGACCAAGAGAGAGAGAAGATGCCTGTTGACCATATCAGGCCGTAGCAGCAGAGACGAAGGTGGCCTGTGGGGGATAAATGAACTTGGAGCTGATTTTACTCTAGGTCAGAGATAACATCTGGGCCAGATAGCTTTTACTCACCTCCATCCAGTTCTATGCTAGCATTAAAAAAAAAAAAAAAAAAAAAAAAAGCTTGAAATAAACAGCATTTTAAGAAGGAGACTACTGAGTGAGAATAAGGCACTTTTCAATAAACACATCCTGAGCAGAGATGGCTATAACAAAGCACAATAATTAACAAGTGCTCATAGGTAATACACCCATAAGAAAGAGAAAATCCTAATATCTTCCCTCCCCTAAAGTTTGTCTGCTGGCCAGCACCAATATTTACATTTTTAACTTGCAGGAAAATGCCAGTAATTATTTTTTTAATCAGAGAAATTGATAATGGCAGTAAACAAACAAACAAACAAACAAACAACCCAGAAATGCTTTAAAAGCCATTAGCTTTAATAAAAGCATTGCTTTAAATGAAAATAACATATATTTGCAGCTTATCTTGGCGGGTTGGAATTTACCTTTTAGATGCTTACCCTGTCGCAGCCACATACTCCCGAACATACATGGCTTGCTTCATATTCAGAAGCAGTATGTAAAAGGAACTGCTAATTGGCTCTGTGAAAAACAATTTATGGTACACTTGATTTCTCATTACTATAAAAGTGGCTTAAAGTAATGAGGCTCGTGAAGGGCTGTGACCTCCATCATAAATTGTGCTTATTATTAGTGTTGTTTGATCAGGCACAAAGGGGAGAGTCTCACCTCTTAATAAGTGTAAGTGTTAAGTGTGACGCCACAGTGTGACACCAGCGGGATGCCCAGAATCCCTGTCCTCTCCTGCTCTTTGGCATCCAACATGGTGTCCAGGCAGAAGGAAATTGTGTGTCTGAATAGGATGAAGATCTTGTCCAAGTTCTGACAGAGACTGAAGATGGACGCGACATCCTTGGAAGAGCGAGCTGTCAAGCTCCAGGCTGGAAATACACATGTCAGGGGACCCTCAGTGATACACGTATGCCTTCATTTGTTGTCTGGTTTGGCCATTACTCAAACATGCCTGAACATCTGCTCAGTGGTGAGCAGGGCAGATATGGTTTCCAGCCTCTGGGAGCTCATGAGGAGGAGTAGGGCATATGGCAGAGCGGAAGACTATAGTTATAGAGCATTCTGGAGTCTGTACTGTATGAGAAGGCAGAGAGAGAGATTTGAACTCTTGGGTCCCCCTATGCAAAATCCAGGCAAGCACGGTATCCTCCGGCAATCCTAGCACTCAGGAAACAGTTGCAGAGGCGCCTCAGAGCAAGCTGGCTGGTTAGGCTATCTGGAGTCAGGAGCTCTCTGTTCACCAATTGTAGGCTTCGCCTCTTCCAAACCTATTTTATTTGGGGTTCTTTAAATGCTTATACCTCCCTTCCAACCCACCTGCCCTAGATAGGAGAGAAAGGAGATGTAGGGGAACAGGGGATAAGACCTTGTTGAACTCAGTTCCTGGGAGCGATTCCCCTGGTGTAGTCAGAAGGATTTCAGCAGACCAGCAACTCCACCAAAGTTGCTGCTGGAACCTGGAACAGCAGCCGGAGCCCGGAGCCTCAAAGTGTTCTCTCGAGCGGTTCTCCCTTGGAGTGTTCCGAAGTGGAGCAATGAACAGCCAAATACTACCAAGACCCAAAAAGCCCCCACCTCTTGTTTTAGGCGCACGCGCGCACACACACACACACACACACACACACACACACACATACATATATCTTCTCTCAGAGGCTGTACTAGAATTTTTTTTCAGAAACCAGGCCCTGACACGAGGTGGTTCGACCTCCAAGTGAATAAACATCACCTGCTCTCTCACAAGTCTGTTCCTCATCCCACACTTGAAATCAAAACAAAAACATGTTTCCATCCAATACCTATGCCACACTTGGGATCAAAACAAGAACATGTTTATGTCCATGACACCAATAGACCCTTCCTCAAAAAACAAAGTGGAGAATGGTTGAAGGAGATGCTTGACCCTTCGCTGTAGCCTCTGCATATGTGTGTACCTACACGCTCATATGCATACAACACACAGAGACACATACTTGCACGCATGATACACATGCACACACAGAGAGATGCACACGCATTTTAACATCAACTTTGAGCCTCCACATTTCACACAGCACGATGTGCATAGATATACACATCACATAGGCATTTTGTATGTGTGCATTGGGGCATACAAAGATTTTATTTTTTTGTAAAAAGATCACCCAAATTTTAGTATGTGATGCCTTTTTGTGGTGATAGCAGGAGATTTTTTTCTTATTTTCCCCTTCATGTCTTTCTGGGTGGATATTTCTATCATGAAAGTGTTTTGTTTATTTATGTATTGTATTGTTTAACTTATTTTTACTTTGTATCTATGTGTGTATGTGAATATGTGTGTCCACGTGTGTGTGTGACTGTGTGCCACTTGTGTGCAGATTTTCTTAAAAGCCAGGCAGATCCTTTGAAGATGGAGTTCCAGGCAGTTGTGGTCTCACCAACATAAGTACTGGGAATTGAACCCAGGTCCTCTGGAAGAGTAGGAAGTGCTCTTAACCACTGAGCCAGCCATCTCTGCAGCTCAGAATGCTTCCTTCAATACAAGCTATTTTAATTTTAAAACAAAATGGAAACTTCTTAGCAACTCTGGGGAGTGGGGCCATTACTAGCTAAATTTATTCTTTTACACAGAGAGAAAGCCCAGATACTTTGGAGAAATGGATGGCTTCACCGAGCAATTTCTCTATAAGCAGCTATAATCTCCTGCTGAGAGGTCACCCGATAGCTTCCAACAACCGAGCACACCACGTGACCTGTGATTTCCCACACGAACAGCTATCTTTCTTTGATGTTTTTTATGCCACATTCTTCAGAGTCCTAAGGCTCTGGCTTTCCCCAGATTGTAGCTACTGAATCACTTAGCAGGGGATCCAAATGGGAAAAATAACTCACGGAAATTGAGATGAGCGTTTTCATTTTTATAAAGTTTGGGATAAGGGCTTTGTCACCGAAAGAAGAGGTAGGGACTTTGAAGAGAGTGGCTGTTTGGGGGAAGACAGGTCCTGGGTTGGGTTTGCTATTCTCCCAAGCCCATCGTGTTTATCATCGGGAGTTTGGAGGTCGGTGTCAGCATGTAACCTCACAGACAATATGTAATGCCAAGCTATCAGCGGCAGGTGCCTCTGAGAGCCTTCCGGGAGGTGGTGATGCCTCAGGACGGCTTCATCAAAGGCAGAGTGGAATTAAGTCTGTGGACACCGTGTCCTTCTCCTTCTTGGCTTGGGGGAATGAAAAACACATTTATTCAGTAACAGGAAAACATTATGTTCTGAACCCAGCTTACTATGGACATCCTGATCTGAAATTACAGGATATTAGAAGGAAATTGCCTTTCAATGTAAAATGTGTTCAGTGCTCCTAAGCTTGCTTTTGCATTCTGTGATTGAATTTTTTTGGAAGGACCAGGTAGATTCTGGGTCCCCACCCCACGTGGGGCACACTGAATGCTATCTCAGGGCGACGTAGCTTCTCATGGTTGAGACTGGTTTGAGCTCTCTCCAGCTCTTGACATTTCACTCTGTCTCTGCTGGCGTGGCTCAGTTGCTCCTCACTGAAGCCACATCAGCCTCCTTGCCAGTCCCCAACACATATTCTCTGACTACAAGATACTTGCTTCCTGCATCCATCTGCTGGGACCTTCTCAGCCAACACACCACCCTTTCCTAAAAAGA
>OU015746.1:123828219-123867889 GCA_907169655.1 Acomys percivali
TCCCCCTGTATATGCTCATAGGGTATCAAGTCTCTTCTTGGTAGCCTGCTGTCCTTCCTCTGAGTGCCACAAGGTCTCCCCATCCAGGGGACGTGGTCAAATATGAGGCACCAGAGTACGTGTGAAAATCAGACCCCACTCTCCACTCAACTGTGGAGAATGTCCTGTCATTGGCTAGATCTGTGTCAGGGTTCAAAGTTTACTGCACGTATTGTCCTTGTCTGATGCCATAGTTTGAGCAGGACCCCTGGGCCCAGATCCATGCATCATAATGTTCTTCTAGTAGGTTTCTAGGACCCTCTGGATCCTTCTACATTGCTATTCTCCCATGCTTCTCTCACCTAGAGTCCCAATAGGATGTCCTCCCCTCTGTCCCACTTTCCTGGTAAGTGAAGACTTTCATGGGACATGGCCCTTGGGCTAGTGTCCAGATATAAGTGCGTATATACCATTTGACTCTTTCTGCTTCTGGGTTAACTCACTCATTATGATCATTTCTAGCTCAATCCATTTGTCCACACTCGCACACTTTCTCTCTCTCTCCACCTTCTCTGCTCTCTCTTCACTCTGTCCTCCCTCCTTCCCCTCCCTCCCTCTCTTTCTCTCTCTTCTGCCCCTTTCCACTTTCTCCAGTCTTTCAGCAGTTTTCCCTCCCTCACCCTCCCCTCCCCTCTTCTCTTTTGCTCTCTCACTCTCTCCCTCCCTCCCTCCCTCCCTCTCCTTGTAGCTTTCCCTCCAACCCTGCTCCCACCCTCCACTTCTGCCAAGCAACTCCCAAGAAACCCTGTTGGGGAATTCTCTCCTTTAAGACCCGCTCCCTCCGCTCCTCATAAAGGAAGATATAGGATGGCAGGACTGATGTTTACCCAGGGAGCAGATTTTCCATTGTGCAAGCTATTTCTCAGTTTAGTTGTGCTGCAGGAGGCTCAGATGTCACATAGAGCACGGAAACAGCAGGCAAGGAGCAGGATGTGGCGCCGTCCTCTCCGTTAGGGCCCTGAAATGTATGATAAGCCAAGATGCTTGTGGTAGACGGAAGAATAATTAAGTAGTTTAAAGGTGTGACTTCCTAAAAAGCATAAGACGTTGATTTTGATAGACAGTGTAGGCTGCCCGAAATAAGGTGTTCCTTCCTTAATGGGACAGTGTGACGTGAGGACTGAGCCTCTCACTAGTAAGGACGACTTTTGTTTCAGTTCTTCTGCCTAACAAGTATGGTCATGGTGATCAGCTGCCGCCCCCAACCCTGTGGAGAGCTAAGGACACAACTGCTGATGCCCTGTTCTCCCCCCCCCCCCCCCCCCCGCCCCAAACCCCCCCCCCCCCCCACACACACACACGTGATACAGCTCCCAGAGTGCCTGCTTTGGAGAAGAATCTTTATGATCTCTTTGTACCACTGGGCGTCAAACACGCACTTAACAAACTACTGCAGTGTGCAGATGACTAACATGGGACAGGACTCTGGGTGACGGCTGGACACGGGCTGGATGCTTCCAGGTTACCCATGAGAGTGGCTCACACGGTGCAGGCCTGCGAGCAAAGTGGACGCCGGTGTTCAAACTCCTGGCCTTCCAGCCGTGCTTCCTTTGTGCTCTGTGGGCTCCTTTTACGATGTGGGACCTTTAAGTGGTAGTGTTCTCACATGATTCATCCTTGGCCCCTATCCCTCCCCCCTGAGTTATTTCTTTCATATCGATGGTTTTATTTATAAACCTGCAGGCTCCTAGAGCCACACAGCCAGCCCAGGTCTGTCCACTGAGTCCCGTGTCCTTGTGGCCACCCAGCACTGGACCATCTCACTTTGGTGGTTCCTCAGGCATGTGAAAATCAATATGTGAAAATCTGAAGCTCTCTTCTCCCTTGGCTGTCTCCCACCACCTCAGTGCTGGCCCTACCAGCTTGTTCTCCCGTTGGATCTCTGCACTGTAGTCATTGGGCCACTGTCTTGCTGGTACCCAGGTGGTGCCCCAGCAGTCATTTTAGCTTCCTCTTCCTCTCTTAGCACAGTGTGTGTGCGTGCATGCGCGCGCACTTTGGGCTCCCTATGTAGCCCAGGCTAGCCTTAAGTTTGAGCTATTGCTGTCTCAGCCTTGAGGATGCTGGGATTACAGGTGTGTGCCAACATGGCAGGCCTGCTCTCTGCTCTGTATAGCACTCTGTTTACATATTAGGTCCTTGCTGACTCTCATCTAGTGCCACAGTTCTAGTGTCGCAGTGTCCCCGGGTGGTCCCTGCATCTCAGCCTTGGTCCCTTCCAGTCTTCCTTCCATGTCACTCGAGGATGTCTTACTTTCCACCTCTAAAGTTGGGGTGTGTGAACTCTCTTCCTGCCTGCAGAGTGAAGACTTTGCCCACTATCCGAAGCCTTCCATAGCCCAGCGTCTGCCTCGATGATGATGTCTATTCAGTTTATCCTTGGCAGACGTCATTCCCACGCTTTCCCGGTCACGTGTCCTGTGACAGTCCCTGGGCTGGAGCTGGGGGGTTGAAAGCCTTTCTTCCTCTCCTTCCTTCCTCCCCAGACTGTTTTCAGATTTATCCTGAGCCTCCCTTCTCCTGGAGCCCGTCCCCGAGTCCCCATGTTAATGTGACATTCTTTGTGTGTTCTTCCCTCCCACCCTGGTCAGGTGCTTTGTGCCCAACACTGTTCATCTGTCGGCCTCCTGTAGGCGACATGTCCCTCGAGGACAGGGACTCTGTTGTTTCCTACTGTGCACTCAACACCTGATGCTCTGTTAACCACGCGAACATTTAGCTGAATGAATGAAACCAGTTTTCCTCCCCAAGAAAGATCTGTGGGGGGGAAATCTATGAGCTGTGGATTCATATATTTTTGCTTTGACAAAGCACTTATTAACATTCCTCAAGCCAATTAAATGAAAACACACACACACACACACACACACACACACACACACACAAAACCTTGACTGACTCTGGGTCTCCACTGAAAGGAAGACTATGAAGCTCTCTCGCTCTCATTAACCAGTGCCTCCTTCATCTTGGTATAGCATCCTATTAGACAAATAATTTACATTTAAAGAGAGAGTGTAAACAGCATCCGGATTCATGAATATTAAGCAGCATCTGCATGTCATTTAAATAAGGGAATTACTATCCTGGGAAAATTAGGACTAGAAAAGGCAACACCAAAAAACAATAAAAGGAAAGAGTGAGGGAGAGCTCAAAGTTTTTTTTTTTTTTTTTTTTTTTTGTCTTATCTGCCACTAACATATAGCCAATCCTTGGGAGGCAGGGGTGCTGTCCGGTTTAATGGGCATTCCCAATGACAACAGTACAACTTGGCCCTCAGGATTTGATGAAGGAGGGAGGGAAAGCAGATGGGAATGAGAGAGACAGAGGCAGGGGTGCGGGGACATGGGTGCTTTTTATAAACACAGGTGCAACTTGCTTTTACACAAGATAGTCATAGGACTATCCGTGGGTGAATGGGCTAGACATTGTGCGCTCATGCGGTTCAGCACTCTGTGTCTGTGCCCAGCTCTCTTCCGTTGGGACAGGGAGTCTGCAAACGACGCGGCTAGTTCATTAGATCCTGCGGTACCATCAGCAGAGGCCGTGAGCGGCAGCCTGGAGAGCTCAGTGTCCATCAGCCCTGAGGCTCCACTCCCCACTTTGGTTTTCTAGACTCATTCAGCGGCTCCTTATCTTCAAGAGGTTTTTCATTTTGTCTTTTTGTTCACTGGAATCCTTGCAGTGGCCTTTGACCTCTTCATTGTGCTAAGTCCCCTCTGCACTACACAGAAGAGCCACTGTTTTCCTGGTTAGGCACTGACTGCCGCCCACACTGACCGCCACACCTTGAGGCACAGCATGTCCATGTTTGGTTAAGGGTATGGCAGCCCTCTTTCGATTACAAGATCCACTGGAAAGCATATGATTCTTAAGTAGAGTCAGTGACTAGGAGAGAGGTATGCTGAGTGTGACGTCCATTCACTAGTAACAGATGGCTTCAAAACCACAGTGCAAACGGCAGTGCAACAGCAGAAGGCTTCCGGGCCAGGCCGTGCCAGCCCGCTCTCTGCCTGTGGGGTCCGTATTGACTCCGTTGCTTCACTTAAGGATGTGTTGGGTTAGTGCCCAGTGTGAGCCTCGGCTAGCAGTGTAAGAATATACGCTCTCGAGGAAAGTCTTCTTTAGACAGTGGTGGAAGGAAATTCTCTATGTGAGAGGTGATTCCAGGATTGGCCGGAGCTTGCCGTTTAGCCTGAACCTCATATCTGCCTGTGCTTGCTTCGCAGTTAGTGCACTCCCAAATGCACCCGTTTCCAGAAGCTTGTCTTCTTTGTGCAGACAGGAACTGTTTCAGAGGCTGAGGGTGTCAAGTCCTGGCCAAGGCAGGGGCCTTTTATGACCTCTCCTGTTATATTCTCACATGCGATAAAGCCAGCTCGCAGGAGGTATGGGTGATGAAACCAAGAGCCCATTACAAACGGAAGGACCGTGCCAGGAACCTGCAACGTAGTTGGTACAAGCAATCCCTCCAGGCACTGCAAGCTCTCCTTCTCCTGCTAAGTCTGATCTGATGCATTATCTTTTATGTGTTCCCCAATCACTGTATACATGTTATTAATATGAGGGTATCTATGCATCTTGAAATTGTGCAATTAATCCCTTGCCTTCTCAATGAGTTGTGTAAGTTGGTGGATTTATATGATATATTGTTTTTAATTATCTGTATGGTCTAATAATTGTTTATTATTATCTTTATTATCAGTATGCCTGGTAGCAATCCATTAAGACACTGACACTTGTTATATTTTAAAATAGCTTTAGTTAACCTGGGGCAAGGAAGACATTAATGCTCTAAACTACTTCCCATAGTGGGGCAGGCATGGGATACCTGCCTCAATCCCATGCCATCTGCTCCTAATAACTTCTATCAAGTTACCTTCCGCCCATAATCCCAAATTCTTGCTAGTGTTCTTCATCTGAGCCAAATCTCCATCCATGCCTGCCACGTGTTTTTCTTCCATCTAACCCACAGCGGTCTTCCTCTCTCTCCTCTCTCTCCTCTCCTTTTCTTCTTCCCAGAATTCCTCTCTCTCTCTCAGCCCAGGAGCCACACCTATTTCCTCTGCCCTGCCCAGGTGGGATGGCTTTTTATTAATTAGCATCAAAATACATCAGACCATCTCCCAACAATGATAAATATAATAAAGAAAACACAACAACAGAGCACAAAATACTAAGTTAATTTACTGTGCCCATAGCAAAGAGGTTAAGCCAGGATTTCCTCCCTGAAATTAACTAATATTTTTTATTGGTTTTCCTAATTAAAACTTATCCCTTTCTTACATACTAAGGATGCCATTTTTATTCCTGAAACTATTTAGAAAGTGACTCTGTATCGAGCTGCCATGTTGGCGGTTTCAGGGAAATACTAAATAGTAAGCGTGCTCCCACCTCTGAGTGCTTTTAAGGCTAAAACAGGATCTCTCAACTTCAGCATTTTTGGCCTTTTTGGCATCTGTGCTGTGGACATAATCCTATAAATTTATGGTGGTTGAACAATCCCCTGACCTCTATCTACAAGATGCCAGTAACACCTCTCTCCAGCCGAGATCGCTGAAAATGACTCCAGGCACTGCCACATGCCCATGGCAGGACAGAAAATGGTCATTAATACCTCATGTTGAGAACCATCGGCTGGAAGAAGCTGTCGGCAGACTCTGCGATTGAGGTTGCAGCCCGCCATGTCTGGATAGCTCTCCAGGCTTGGCAAAAAATGGAGGACTCCCTTTCTCAGCAGGACTTCCACTTCTCTGCCTGACTTTATCTGGAGAGCGTCTCTAGGCACAGATGCCTGGCCTTGCTTGGAGAATGATCCTGCACAGAGCTATGTGACTCAACACACTGGCCCTGCTCCTTTACCCGTATGATAATTAGGTACTACATTTTGACCAATCAGCCCTTCCTGCCCATATGACAATTAGGTACTGTTTTGACCAATCAGCCCTTCCCACCCATAACCCTTTATATACCTCACTCTTAAAGCAATAAAATGAGCTGCCTCTCTGAAGCTGATCCTGGAAGTCTTATCTGTCGTACCCATGGCTGTGTGAACCCCATTTGTCAATTCTGCTACCTTTGTCTTCATGGACTAATGGCCAACAACCCCCTCGGGGGAGGGGAGGATGGAGGACCACAGGAAGTAACAGTTCTCTACCTAGTTAGCATGTTAAGGACCATCAGCAGACTGTTCTGGTTACCTCTACTGACTCAGCACTTAGCTTGGTGTATGGTCCATACTGTTGAGTGAATACATAACACAGGCAATGACCACACCACATAGGCCAATAGAGGACGGCTAATATACCACATGGATTTAAAGAAGAACTGGGGTTGGACCAATAAGAAGAAGCCTTGGGGGAGGCATCATGGGTAAAAGGGTTGAGGAGCCATCGTTAGGATAGACTAGGAATAAGCTGAGATATTGTCAGGTTGCCTTGATGTGGGGCTGGTAGAAGGTAAGGAAGGTAGGGAAGAAAGGACTCAGATCCCAGCCATGGAGGACGTAGGATGCCAGACTGGAGTTAAAGCACATTCATAAGAGGGAAATTACAGCAGTAGTGGGGCAGGGTTGGGCCTGTGCTCACCATCAAGAATATGACCTGGTGGTGGCATGTAGCGTGGAGAGGGGACAGAGATGGACAGCCCAGTTAGCGTACTTTTCTAGCAGTTAAAAAGAAGTCATGAACTAGGCTAGTAACAGGCACACAATTCCAAGGGAGATGGAGTTGAACAGGGAAGGGCTTAGAGCACTGTGCTGGGCACTGGCTTTCAGCCAGGACAAGGTCAAGCTCCTTAGTAGGACGTTTATGGCCCTCCCTAAGTCTCCTTCCTCCCCTTCTCTCTCTGTCAGTCACTCCCACCCTCCTACCCTTTTCACTGTTTCACTGCATGCTGCCCCCATGACACTGTCTTTTCAAAGATAGCTGCCCTTTGGAGTCTTTCTGGGACACTGTTTCTACTTCCATCTACTTGACAAATTCTTATTCATCCTTAAAGACCCAGGTCAGGTACCATCTGCTTCATAGCACACGCCATGGTGAGGGCAAATGTTCTTCGTGTTTGTGTGCTGTGCAGAACACATTGTAGCGTGGCTGATTCTTTTTACCCCTTATGATTTAAAAAATATATTTAGGTAGGATTATGTATATGATGAATATTATGATTCATCATGATAGAGTGCTATATATATGTTAAAATATTATGCAGCTGTAACAGAAAATGGAGAGGTTCAGTTGTGTTGTGTGTATTAAATTTAGGGATAAAAGTCAGGACCTTGCATATGGGCGACAGTTTCTGTACTACCGAGTTACACCTCCAGTTATTGTTTATTATTTTAATAATATTTATTTTCGTTCATCTGTATGACTTTATGTCTGTATGTATATGTTTGTGAATATGCTTGTGTGCACCCAAGGAGGCCAGCAAATGGTATTGGGTGTCCTGGAGCTGTTACAGGTTGTTGTGAGTTGCTTCATGTGGGTGCAAGGCACGAAACTTGGGTCAAGCACTCTTAACTGACGAGCCATCTCTCTAGTCCCTCGATTATGTTTTTAAAAAAACCACCTCTTTCCCTTGCATGCATCTTGAGATGAAGTTTAATAATTATATAATAGTTTGTATAGGAGAAGGTTGAAACTTCCATAAAGATCCACTCTCACGCAACTGGTTATGCACACGATGGAACTTAGGATAATTTGCAGCTGTGATAGGGAATGAAGAGGCTCAGTGGGTGTTGTAGGTGCTGTGTAATTTGCTAAGAACTACAACTCCCAGCATTCCAGGAAGTTACCTGGTCCGTAGGCAGGTGGGGCTTACAGGTTAAACTATCTCTGGGGATCAGGCCATACAGCTTGGCGGCAAGCACCTTTACCAGAGGAGTCATCTCCTAGCCTCCAAGACACAGGTCTATGGAAATTTCCTTCTCCTCCCACCTTTCTTCCTCTTTCCCTTCTTCTCTTTCTGGTGGGGAATGTGACACTACTTCTCCGCGATCCCCAGATCTTAATTTGGTGCCAGGAAGCAGGTCTGCATTTTACTCACATGGCTGTCACTCAGATCAAACAAGAACACAAGCCTAGGTGTTTTTAATATGTGTCTAATGGCCTTGGCATTTAAAATTAATAAATACCGGAACTTGCTTTTGGTTTTTTGAGATGTTTCTCTGTATAGCCTTGGTTGTCCTAGAACTAGCTCTGTAGACCAGGTGGGCCTTGAACTCACAGAGATCTACCTGCCTCTGCCTCCTAAATGCTGGGACTAAAGGTATGCGCCACCACTGCCTAGCACCTGAACTTGTTTTAATGATGGGCATTTAAAAGAGTGAATGATTTTTAAATTTTACTCATTGGTGTGTGTGTGTGTGTGTGTGTGTTTGTGTGTGTGTGACAGGTGTGACGGTCAAAAGACAGCTTCGCTCCTTTCATCTTTATGTAGGTTCCAAGTCATGTGGTTAGTGACTTTACCCACTAAGTCGTCTTAGTGGCCTAGAAGAGTGGATTCTTGTCCAGGCTGATGCCACAGTGGAAGTGGAGTCACGGCACGCAGAGTGGAAACACTTTCACCGGCAGCAGCAAGGAGTTGGAGGGCGAGGCCAGCATGAACTTGTAAGCCTTTGGGAGCTGAGGGATTTTGAAGAGAGGGTTTGGGTTTTGGTAAGAGGGTGTGAATCCATCCTCGCTCAGTCTGAAGTGGCTCTGAAACCCCACTCAGTCTGAATCACAAAACCAAACAGATCCCCAAGCCGACAGGACTCTACTGATCCCCGATGGACGGGCAAGTTGTTTCCACCTGCCTTGACTAAAACAGCACAGCACATGGAGTGGGCAGAGAACAAAGGGTCTGCTACAGAAACAAAGGTCCTTGCAGTGCCTCACCGTCTTAGCGCCGATTTTCTTAATATGATTCACTGTGATGAGACACAATTCTTCCTCTTTTAAACCGGTGTTATCCACAACATGGAGGAATGACTGCGGAGGCTTTGTAGCTTGCAGGAATAAGCACTGCTCTCCGGTGAGCCCACCTAGACTTATCTGGCACTTTGGAGGGTCTAATTGAGAAGATGGCATTCTGATTACTCTCAAGGTTATGGCTGAAGGCCAAAGGTCATCGGGATTTGATGCAGTTATTCAAAATGCTGTCTCAGGAGGAGGTGCCTCGAGGGAATTACATACCACCACCACCACCACCACCAGCTGTTGTGGGGATTTAAATTGAAATTGGGTTAGAAGAAAATGGTTTTAGCACTGCCTCCTGTCTCACTTGTCTGGGTACTGTGAGCAGAGCCCCCAAATCATGTAACTCAACGGGGCTCCACCTTAGAAGCGGGGCTAACCAATTACTCAAATTATTTTTGTAAGACTATGATGGCATGTCAGGGCATCCAAGACGTGGAACGAAGGCTCGAAGCCTGTGTTAAAGGGCCGGCTCTGCCATTTAGCTGCCACATTTACGTTCTACGGGTCTCAGCACAGAGAAATGGCCTTTAAAACAGTTTATGCTGTACCGTCTTATTACCCACCCCAGCCCCCTCCTCGGTGGCTAGGAATCAAACCTGGGGCTTTATACATGCTGGGCAAGTGTTCTCTCACAGGTACAACCCAGGCGCTAGATTGTTATGATCTTTTCAAGTACCCCTGTGGTATGCCTTGCCTTGCCTTAATTATCTGTCTGTCTGTCTGTCTGTCTGTCTGTCTGTCTGTCTGTCTGTCTTTCTGTCTATCCACCTACCCATCAATAATCTGTGTGTGTATTTATCATCTACCTTTTATACACTCTGTATCTGTCCGTTTGCTCTTTCTTACTTTCTCTAATAGCAGTCTCTGGGTAAGCAGAGCGAGTAGAAGTACCCGAGGCAAACAATATCCTGGAGTATTTCTGCCTTTCCCTGGCCCATTGCTGGCCCCGGTTGGTTCCTATGTCCTGGCTTGGTCCACTGGCTTGAATCTCTGCCAACCTGGCGTTTCTTGGCGGCAGGAGAGCACGGGGGAGGGGTCAGCAGCAGCAGCAGCATCGGTTGCTTGCTCTGGGCAAGTGCGTGTCCGTTTCATCTCGTGGCAACTCCATCCTGGGTGATACCCAGCTCACTCTGGACTTAATGCATGCGGTTTGTGTTCCAGCCGTTTGTCAAAGTGAAGTCAAGATGGGCCGTGAAGGGGGATGAGGCTGGGAAATCAGAGACATGGAAGCCTCCCTGCAAAGAAGACCTCCAAAAGACTGCTTAGGAGGGGTGACTGATCTCTGCCTGCTCTCACATTTGGGTGAGCTTTGTGATGGGGTGGCCTGTGTGACCGAGCCACACATCTGTACAACCCACAGGATTGTGTTCTCTGTGATAATCAGGCACACCAAGACGGGGTGCGGAGGGGTGCCTGAGACCTCGCTGACCCCCACACTGAACTGCCGTGGTTTTTCACTCCTTTGATGATCTGAACGCTCTGCAGCCTTCCAGGGATACCCTGACACTTACTCTGGGTGAGCAAGCTCTCAGGGGATCCTCTGAGGCTGACCTTTAGTTGGCCAAGGGTGATACTTCCTGCTCCTGGTAGAGCAGCAGGGCCTAAAGAATCGTGTCTCCCCACCCCCTGCTGAAAGGACCATGTGAAGTATGGCGGGGACAGGCTCTGATGATGGAGCCTGGGAGTCTGCACTGTGTTGGGGATGGGTACCCAGAGAGACACATTCAAGGATAGAGAATTGGTCTCAGACCGGGGTGTGATAGAGGCCAAGTCATGGGTGCGGTGAGGACCACTACATGGGTCTGAAAGTGTGTGTGCACAACCCAAGACAAGGAGGGATAGGGCTGACAACCAGTGTGAGTGGGGCTAGACCTTTCCTCTGCTCCTTTACCCAGAATATCACTTATTAAAAGTGTGATTAATTTGAATGAAATTCCATAGAGAATCCTGTACGTCCACTACCTTTGGATTATGCCATCTTACCCTGAGCCAAGAACAATAAACCTCTTCCAGCTGAGACATGAAGGATGGGCTGCACAGTGGCCCACCCTCTTCCACCAGACAGGTGATGAACTTCACAATCATGATCCCACTGGGGCCTTCAGAGATACCACAGGAGCAGACACAGCGTCCACTAGCAACCTCAGAGAACCTACTTCCGAAAGTTCACACAACTGGGCAGTTATGGAAGCTATGTGTATGGGAAGCCAGGTTTGTCTAACTTTTGAAGCCCAAATCTTCCTTTTGGTTCAATCTGAGAGCCTTGGGGACAGAGCTCACCTCTGCCAGCCATGTGCTTGTGACAGTGGATCCAACTCAGGAAACAGTCAGTGTGTTTGAAGATTGAATCACTGAATGAAAAATGGATGATGGGTGGAGCTTCATCTTCATTTTAAATTGCTTTTGTAATTAAAGAATTAGTTTTGTTATTTTTTATGAGTATGTATCTGTTTGGCTGTATGTGCACATACGTGTAATTGCCCTTGGGGTCTAGAAAAAGGCATTGGCTCCCCTGGAGCTGTTGTTACAGCCAGCTGTGAACTGTCAGACAAAGGTGTCAAGGACCCAACTCAGGTCCCCTGGACAAGAAGCAAATGCTCTTAGCTACTGAGCCATCCCTCCACTCACGGTGAATGGTTTTAAAGAGTCCTTGGCTTTGATGCTCACTGGGATATGGGTGGAGTGTTGGTTTCTTCTTTTCCTGTAACCAAATACCTGAACAACAACAACAACAACGTGACTTAAAGGAGAAAGGGCTTATTTTGGCTTACAGTTCTAGGGAACACAGTCCCTCATGCCAGGAAAGCCAAGGTGGCAGGACCATGAGGGCACTAGGCATATCACACTCACAGTCAGGACACAGAGTGGGTGGATGCTGGTGCTCTGCTCATTTCTCCTTTTCCTTCAGCCCAGGACCTCAGCCCGTGAAATGGTGCTGTCTGCGTTTAGCTTGGGTCTTCTTAGCTCCGTATGCCCATTCTAGACACATCATTGCTGATACGCTCAGAAATTCATCCCTTGGGAGACTCGAAGAGACTGCCAAGTTGACAATCAATATTAGCCATTAAAGATGGAGCCCCGGTTTTTGTGGTCTTATCAATAAAAAGCAAAGGCCACACTCTCTATTTCTTTAGTGTTCTGTACACAGCAGGTCCTGTGTTAATTTTCCTTGATGCTTCTGTACCCAAAGTCTTCCTGTCACTCAAAACAGTGCTGATCCCCAAAAGATAACATCACAGTGGGTCAGAAATACTGGGGTTATTTAATATTTCCCGGGCTACTTGAGGAATACCGAGACCTTGTCTGCCTTTCTCTTAGCCTCACAGAATCTTTTCTCTCAGGCTTACCACCAAGGCTCTCATCTCGACAGCAATTTAAAAGGCAAACACACATCTTCTACAAACAGAAGTTTATTTGCTGTATATATATATATTAAAAAAAGCCACCTGAGGACTAATTTGGCAGCTTTGTTGGTTATCTCTTGTAATGAGCCATGTTACATAATTGAAAGATTTTTTTTTCTTAACTGCATTTCATTACTAATTAACTTTTTATACATTCTACAGTGGACTTTTTAGGCTGAATCATAGACATAATTATGTCATTTCTATGCAAAGAGTAGCTTAGGAATTATTAATTGATATTGAGTCTGTTGATTAAAGGCTAATTCATATGTAAACATATTACAGCTCACTGCAGACTGCTCTCTAGAAGTGTGCCTCTGTAACTTCTGTGGTCCCCTGTCCCTTGCTAAACAGCCAGGATAGAGACCAGCCACACAGATCCCAAACAACAAGAGCAATCCATTTCAAACTCTGTCTAGAGTTTTAACTACAATTAAGCTTCTGTATTTAAGTTGCTTTGAAGTTTCATAGCACATCAAGGGTGAAAAGAGCTATGGAAAGCTAGTCGGCTTTATGCCCTTTCTCTTCCCTCCTCTTTCATTTCGTTCCCTTCTTCTTACTTCTTCTTCCCTCTGCTCCCCCCCCCCCCCAGCCCCGTCTCTCCTTTTCTTTGTTTCATTTTGATCTAACTCAGAACCCTGTGCACGCGAGGAACAGGCACTGTCGCTGAGCTACGTCCCAGTCCTTTTATATTTTCTTAAACTCCACCCTGGAGAATTGTTCCCTTGTAGTGAACAAGCAGCTCTGAACAAGGAGAAGAGAGGCACATAGGGGAACTACAGATCATGTACCTGAGACATGATTCTAGGGCAGAGTGACACCAATTCTTGGTCTCAAGCCAACTGCAAAAGAGCAATTTCCAAAGACTCTATGAATGTCTTTCTTGTCAGTCAAAAGGGATGAAATTAGTCTGAATGTAAGAAAATGCCTTGGTGTACTAGCTACCCACACATTCTTATATCTGTTGATTGATTCAATGAATTCTTTAGAATGTCAATTGAATGAAAAAACCAAACAAAAAGTCCTAAAGTATGGAGCAGGTTGATTACAGATGTGTGGGAGAACGTAAGAGGAAGAGTCCAGACTGGATCTTGTCAGCAGACTGAGCTGGTGGGCCAGGGGAGGGGAGGGGAGGGGAGAGTCGGAAGACCAAGAGGCCAGGAGACCAAGAGAGTAGGAAGCCAAGAGAGTGGCATAGCCAAATAGCCAGGTTATACCGGGACCAGAGGGGCTGGTGGGAGGAAAGGCCAGTAGCAGGGCTGTAGAGTTCAGGGTAAGGGCTCAGGCTGCTCCAGGTACCGGTGGTGCTGAGAGATCTGTGAGCCTTTTGTCCTGGGTTTGAGACATTAATAACAAAACCAAGCAAGCAGTGTATTGCAGCCAGATGGAAAGCAAGTTTGGTTTGAGTGCGGGGTCCATGTTTGGGGTGTCAGAGGAATCCAATGGAATAGGAAGAAGAGGTAACAGGTCCCTACTGGAGAAATCAGATTTTTTATGTTAGGCAAGAGGAAAGTTCTGTCTGATTGAACTATCAACAGTAAATAGAAGAAGAATAAGGAAATGACGGGAGCATGTAGACCAGATGGACAGCAGCTCCCAAAACAGGTTAGTGACAAAGTGAGGAGATCTGGATTGGGAGGACTATGGAAATTAGAAGAAAGACATCAAGATCAAAGAACAGGAGCAGATGAGCAGGGCACGGTAACTGAGCTGGCGGGAAAAGTGAGGAGGATGAGATTGGGAGGTTGGAGTCCCCAGTACCACTGGCAAATGAAGACAGTGTGGATGACACAAGACATGCCTCCTGATGGTGAGAAATTAGTGCTAGGAGTGAAAGGCATGGGGGATTATGAGTGATAGACATAACACTGTCCTGAATGGGATAGATACCTCTGGGTATGTACCCTAAGTAACACAAAACAGCTTGTTCTAGTGACAGTGTCACATCTAGGCTTATGGCTGTGCTGTTCATGGATGGATGAGTGTGTAAGGACAATGTATACATACATGCATATGCACACACACACACACAATGGAGTTTTATTCAACCATAAGAAAGAATAAAATTTCGTCATTTGCAGGAGAATAGATGGAACTAAAGAGTCCGGTGTTAAGTGAATAATCTCACAGACAGGTGTCACCTGTTCTCTCATGTGTGGCACCCAGTAGGAGGGCATGGGAAAAAAGGACATGGAAAGGTAATGTGGCTAAATAGGATGAAGACATGCATGCGTGAAAATGCCATAATGAGACCCCTTACATTTGTACAATTTACAAACAAAGGACGGGTGCAGCGACAGCAAAGAGTAGCAGTCTTTGATGATGAAGACGCAATGGCTGCTTCTGTGGTGATGTTACAAGGCTGTTGCCCAGGGGTAGCCAGAGAAGTAGTCACACATCCCTCGTCACTGTCTCTGTCCCACGTGGACACAAACGTTGTCTTTTAAGCTGACCCTCGTGATTTGTCTGGATTCCATTGAGAACAGTTCAAGGGGGATAGGCACGGGGAAGCGAGGTGGTTTGCGCTTAGTCCTCAAGTTAACGGCTGGAAGAGGAACGAGACTCGAGCTGGTTGCCATTGGGACAGAACTCCCTGAGCATCGAGGCTCTTTGGTTTCACTAAGAAGCGTGAAGCTTCTGGACAAAGGGTGTTGCTGAGCTTCTTGGCATCCCAACAGTTATTTTCACGTCAGTTAAAAAAAAAAACACTGTTGTTTGGTCAGCTTCTACTGCATCCCCGTACCCTGACGGCTAGCCCCGAGGAATCCTCCATACACCTGGATTTGGTTACTCTGGTCTCCTTTCAACTCTGCATTCATTTCATCTCCGAAATCTAATGACCTAATCCAATAAAATTATAAATGATTCTAACTGGATCAGCACCTAATCAGCTTAGTCCAAGAGAATTAAGTCAAAGCCCCAGGTGTGTGCACTTCCTCAGGAGACATTCTTATTATTTGGGCAGCTGGAAAGCTGGGAAGGGATTGCATAAATTTATAAAGATACATGAAGAGCCTGGCAGGACAGTGGCAGCTTCCTGGCTTTGCTGGTGTAGCTTTGTGTGACGTGCAGGACAGTGGGCAAGAGGGCGGGGTGGGGGTGGGGGGGTGGGGGGATGGGGGAGAAGTGAGAGCACACTGAGACTGAATTTGTCACGTGACTTTGGGAATCACCGTGTCTCACCATTTGCAGAACTGAACAAGATAACAGAGCTAAGAGCATGGAATTGTAGTGATTGGTGGAGATTATACACGCCTGCATTCGTATATTCCAGCAGTGTGTGCATATATGTGTACTTGAGAAATGCCTGTTGCAAAAGTACATGTTGTTATTTTATTATGCCAGTAATGATTAGTATTTAATATTATATGCATTTATTATAATTGGTATGTTATTGGTAGTTATTTGTGTTTTTAAAATGATGTATATAGATTTACTCCATATTCAGGATACATAGTCATAGACCCAAAGAATGGGAGAAAGGCTACAGAGCCCTGAGTAGACCTGTGCGTTCTGTCTGCATCCTGACAGAAGGACTTCAGGAGGTGAGAAAGAAAAGTGCAGGGTCGGTAGATGCCTTGCTTGATGAGACTCACTGTAAATAACAGAGCTGTAGAGATGGTTCTGAACCCAGCGGATGTGGTAAGTACGTATGAGAACACCCCAAGCCATGCCTTATTCCAAGTGTGGACTGCCTTGTGTCTCAGAAGGTCTTTAATCACCAGGCTCAGGATGGGAGAGTTACTCTAATTCCTTCTGGGTAAAAGCACACTTCTCTACTGAAGTCAGGATCCATTAATAATCAAAGATGCCTCCTCAGAAGGTTGTAAATCCATGTATCCACCCACCCATCCATCCATATCCATCCATTCACTCACCCACCCACCCACCCTCCCACCCACTGAGTTGAATATTCTAATACCTATTCTCTGCCTTGGCCTAGGTACCCAAAATGCAGCTAATCCAACATCACCTCTCTGCAGCGAAGGGGGGGTGGGGTGGTGGCAGAGGGAGCCTCAGGGGCTACAGGTGTCAGGAGCCACTAGTCGAGGGTGGAGCCTGAGCTGCAAAGGCTGTCCATAGTGGCAGCCCACCCAACCAGACTGGTGACGGGCACGCCATTTTTTTTTTTTCCTGGAAGCATTCTTTTGAGATCATTTTACCTTAACATTTCTTTCATGGCTCAGGGCCGCGTTGTAGTGATTGGCCCAGGAGCTATTTTAAAGTTGTGACTAAGCACGGTCAAAGTAACTGGCATTGTGTGGGCATTTGAAAAAAGCACTGTGTCCTTCCCAAAGGGAGAGCTTATTGGCATAGAAAAAAATGTGTGGCAGTGTCCTGAGTACTGTTCTTGGTGCACCTGTAAATCTCTGATGACAGCGTACAGTTTCTACATTGGAACTCCTCAGTGCCTGTGCTGTCCTAGTCTGGAACTAGCAATGTCTCTGGGGCTCAGGGGGCAGGTTCCTTTAAGGCAGCACTTCTCAACCTTTGGGTCATAACCCCTTTGGGGGTTGCATATCAGATACCTTGCATATCAGATATTTACATTACAATTCATAACAGTAGCAAAATTGTAGTTATGAAGTAGCAATGAAGTAATTTTACGGTTGGAGCACGAGACGACGCGGTGGGGGGGAGGGGATGTGGGGGGTGGGGGGGGGGGGGGGGGGGGGGGTCACCACCACATGAGGAACTGTATTAAAGGGAAGGTTGAGATCCGCTGCTTTGAGGCCTATGTGAGAGACAGCATGAGTGAGCAACAAGCCTTAGGTGAGAACTTTAAATCACAACAGACACACTTCTTTTTCCTACCCCTGCTGTCGGTCAGGTTAGATACAAATACCATCGGGATGAGAAAGTGTTTGGAACTTACTAATCTTTTTTTGTCCTATGATCTCTGTCTAATGAGCTGGGCTGCTTAGATTTTCACTTGTCCTTGGGTAAATGTATCTTTTCTGAGCTTCATCTGCAACAGTGATGCAGGAGAAACTTCAAGTAGCAAAGTTGATGGTATGAAGGTTTTATTTCATAGTAAGCTTGCTCAGGAAATAGTAAGCTACTACGCAGAGCAGAGTTTAGTGAAAGGAGCTCTGCCTTCAACATGACTGGAGATAAGTGTTACACCAACCGGACTTGATCACACTAGGAGTGAAACATTGGGTGGCACAACTGAAGCTTAGGATTGCTGAGGAAGTTTCTGCTGATGTTTCTGTGCCAGGACGGAGCTCCAGTTAGGCTCCCTTTCCATATCAGGAGACAGCCGTGACTTACAGCTGGCCATAGGGCCATCCCCATATCACAGGACATGCCTCTAAGGGACAGCTCTGAGGGGCAGCACACCGTCACAGCCCCCTTAAGTTTGGGTCTGCCATTAAGTCCCCTGCACTGTCATCAAGAAAAGCATAATTCTACCAGGTGGTCAGGATAACCCTGAGCAACAACTATTCTAAAACCACAACACTAGTGTGCTTAGAAATAATTCTAGCAATACCTTTGCTATGTAAACCTCCCATCTGCCCAAGCAGCCAGACTTTCAGTCTCTGGTTTGTGTTTAAATTGTTCAGAGTGTAACTTGGGGCTTGGGCCTACAAGAGATTTAATGACAGTGTGTGGAATGCACAAGCACAGAGTGTAGGCAAGTTAGTGAGATTTTCTACTCACAGGCAGCTCCTCTGAGCAGTAGCTGGAGTGGCTAAGGTAACACCATCTTGTTCTGACTCTATTTTGTGTTTACTTAGTTCTCAGACCTCTAAACCACCCCTCCCCCCCAACAGCCATGGCTGCCTTGGTCATAACTCTGACGCATAGTTCAGATGCACTAATCAAAATTATTAATGCTTGTATGAACTAAACATAAATTAAAATAACCAAAGAAGGTGTAAGTAAAAAATAGTTGTCATATTATGTTCTGTCAAAAACAAATGTTTCAAGGTTACTCTGAGACTCACCTAGTCTTAATGTAATTTTTTTTTTTTTTTTTTTTTTTTTTCCGTTTCAAAATGCTGTATCCTGAGCTTTGGCACCAAGAAACTTTGACGCCTGAGCCTGCTCTTGGTCACAGACCAAAATGAAAGGATTCATACTTTTAGTTGGCTTAGTTACTATGGTTGTCTGTGTCTTTCTTGTGTGGATTTATTACATTAGCCAGAGATGGACCAATGCTATATTAAAGAGATTTTTCCCTTTATTAATTTCTAGTGTGTGAGTGATTTCTCTCTCTTGGGAAGGGATATTATTTCCCTAACAATAGGATAGTATCGACTGGCACTTATTTAGCACTCACTGCCTGCCAGGCAGGGGCTGTTCTACTCACAGCGTGTGCATATTCTCTAATTTAATAAAAAACGCAGTAAAATGGGTTTTTTTTTTGTTGTTTGGTTTGTTTTTGTTTTTCGAGACAGGGTTTCTCTGTGTAGCCTTGGCTGTCCTGGACCTCGAACTCACAGCGATCCACCTGCCTCTGCCTCCCGAGTGCTGGGATTATAGGCGTGCGCCACCACGCCCGGCCAGTAAAATGGTATTGTCACTACTTTGTCATCAAAACTGGGGATCAAGGAGTCAAGGCCACTCAGCTAAATTAATTTTCTTTTTTAAAGAGTTATTTATTTTTATGTGCATGAGTGTTTTGCCCACATATGTGTGTTCTTGGAGACCAGAAGTAGTCCCTGGGTCCCCTAGAACTGGACTTAGGGATAGCAGGGGCCACCATGTGGATGCTGGGACCTGGCCTGGTGGCGGGCATGACATTGTTCCCTGCAGACATTCTCTTGATGGCTTTTCTCCAGCCCCTTGCTACTTCTCAAGGGCAAGTGCTTGTCCATGTCCACTTGGCTCACACATGAGCTTTACTATACCATAAGATGACCACCTGGACCGAGGGGCTGCAGTCCCTGTTCAAAACCCACTTCTCTACACTAGCAGATAGTTACCGGCTTTTAATATATTTAGGATGGCCACCGTTGATACTCAGATTTGCCTTGAGTGGTCTGCTTTAGTGGGCAAGTAGCAGCAGCAGCTCCTCCTGTATTGTAACTCTGGAGAATTAGATTGTTACAAGAAAAATTTCAATTGCTTTAAACATACTTTATGTTGATGGTAATATGTTCCTCCATCCTTCAAATAAGACTTGAATCTACAGAATACCCCACCCCCAACACACACACATGCACACACACGCTTGCCCTTCCACAGGCCCTCACACGCATACCCATGCACAGAAGTCAACAGGAATTACATGAATTTAAAATAAGAGTCTTCTGCCTGGCCTATTTCTTGATGCTAGCAACGGGAGTCAATGAATGTCCAATGGCTTCCTTATCCAAGAGGCTGGTGAATGCATTCCTTATCCAAGAGGCTGGAACACCACTAGAAGCAATTAGGGATTAAAAATAAATGACATTAAAATAGTCTGATCAGTTGTCTGGGTTAATTTTCTGTGAAGAAAAGTATAACAGTAGAGTCTCTTCCTCCCCACACAGACATACAAAGAGCCCCATGTAGGCTAGTGGGTGTGTCAAGGCTGAACTCAGTACAAACGCCCAGACACAAAGTCCTTCCCAGACCTGTGTTCAGGGTGGTGTTTGTTCAAGATTAGTTACTTTTTATTCAAAGTAATATATATATATATATTTTTTTTTTGGTTTTTTGAGACAGGGTTTCTCTGTGTAGCCTTGGCTGTCCTGGACCCGCTTTGTAGACCAGGCTGGCCTCGAACTCACAGCGATCCGCCTGCCTCTGCCTCCCGAGTACTGGGATTAAAGGCGCGCGCCACCACGCCCGGACAAAGTAATATTTTATTACCTAATTATATATTTTTTCATATAATATTACCAGGTTGATTTTTACTGAATCATATATTTAAAGAAAGTCAACTTCCACATGGAAGTTTAGCACTGTGTTTTCACTGAATCCCTTCACTTTTTCACGTTAGGTATGTGTGTGTGTGTGTGTGTGTGTGTGTGTGTGTGTGTGTGTGTGTGTGTGTTGAGGTGGGGATATTCTGTAGATTCAAATCTTCACTTGATCTTAGCTAAAAGGCCAAGAAGCAATTAGATTCAAATCTTATTTGAAGGATGGAGGGGGCCTTCTCCTGCACACATGTGGGATACTGGGGACCTAACTTCTGTGCTGGGTTGTAGTCACAACAAACTCCTGCAAACTTAGTCACTCGCAATGGAGCACATATTTTCTCCTGTTGTTTTTTTTGAGCCAGACAGTGTAAGTCTTGCAGAACTCAATTCTCGGGACTGGCAGAACATTCCTTTTGGAAGCTTACAAGAAGAATAAAATTCCTCCCTCACTCAAGGTGTTAAGCTCAATCTAGATTTTCTAGTGGTTGAAGCCGCAGGTTTCCTCTAGCATTGGGCTGAGATCTGTTCCCAGCTTGTAGGGCTTCCAGCTTTTCTCTGCTGTGGTCCCAAGGCCTTCCTCCATGTCAGATGTTCCTGGTAAGATTGGACCCGCCCGGACAATCAGTGCTATGGGCCTCACTTTAAAATCAACACGCATAAACTTGCCTGTAAAGTCCCCTTCTCCATGGAAGGTAACCCAGTCTTGGGTTCTAGCGTTAGTAAACAGGCACCCATGGAGGAAAATGCCATTCTGGCTGCTGATATGATCTCGCGTGCATCCATCAGTGGAAGTGGCTGTGGACCCCAAAATCTTTGTTTCAGCATGCCCCTCTCCTCATTCTAGAATAGGCGCTGATGGTTCACACTTAGACTGATGACTACGAGGGGCAGGAAGATGGCTCAGTCAGTAGGGAGCTCACCATGATAGGTGAGTTTGGGTGTCCGGCGTGGCACGTAAACAGCCAGGCATAGCGGGGAGTACCTGGAATCCCAACTTTGGGGAGGTGGAGATCGCCTGCTCCCTGGAGCTCAGCTGCTCCCTGGAGCTCACTGTAAGCTAGCCTAGTTGACTCCCTGGGCTGCAAGTGGGAGCAAGTGCAAGTCTCCCGTGGGAGGCCTTGTCTCTGGAAACAGAGTAAGGAGCGATTCAGGATCAACATTAAACTATGATCTACAAACACACACATACACACACACACACACACACACACACACATGCATACATGCACATGCATGAACACACAGGGAAACATCCATACCACACACACTACCTACTTACACATGGAGGACAGTCATGACCCAGCACCCTCCTAGGATATGCGTTTTAGTGAAGGCACAGCAGGCATGTTATTGACTTTCCTTTCTACGTCTTTGTAATTGTGTGTTTGGAGCACTCTTGATTATTTCTCAACACTTCCCTCTAAACCTAAACCTTCGCATTTATGAGCCACGCTGTGCTTTGCTGTATAGCATTTTGGTTCTGTAACCGTGTACAGAGGGACCCGTGTGCCTCTGTCCTTCAAAGTGGCTACAGCATTATTGATCATCTGCCTGTCTCGGACGCTGGCTGCTCGCCTCTCCTGCAGCCAGTTTGACCATTGGTTGCATCTCCATGGCTGGAAGCCGAACTTGCCCCAGGGATGGCAGAGGACACATTTTGCAGAGTTCATAATTTACTGAAACCTCCTGGGTTCAGCGTTTCTGCCTGAACTGGAAACTTTGGATGTGAAAGTCAATTTACTCTTAAAATAAAAATGTCTCTTGCAAAGAAAAAGAGCAAGAAAAGTCTTACAAACAGCCCCCAGAGGAGGCAGGCCTTGCATACAGCCCCCAGAGGAGGCAGGCCTTGCACACAGCCCTTAGAGGAGGCAGAGGCATCCTGGGCACAACATGCAAAGACTGAAGTAGAAAAGAATAATAACAGCAACATCTGTAATTTGCTCAGCTCTAAAGCTGGAAGAAATATTTTTAAAAGGAATGTACATTCCTTATACTGTGACTTTTGAAAAATAATGCCTGCTAGCAGGAAGACAGTCTGACTTTGCTGACGTGTTCAGAAGCTGCAGTGCCACACTATTATCTAAATATATATTATATATATAATAAATAAATATAAATAAATAATTTACACATCTTTAAGGAAAGATCTTAGAATTTGCATCTCAAAAATTGATTCTTTTTTCAACTTTATTTTTTGTCCAAGAAAAATCTGGTTATGTTGGAACCTTTGTAAAAAAAGTGCTCCAGTATTTTTGTTTTGCTTTGTTTTGAGTCAAGATCTTTATAATCTTATAAGAAAATACCTTGTGTGTTTTCTTCATTTTGCTACAGACTGAGACTTTAATTTCTAGGATTGACAGCACGAAGCGAGAGATAACCCATACCGCTCACATGTTATAAAGCAGTGGATGTGTTTACAAGGACAGTCAGTGGCCAGATATTGTGAGGTTAGTTAGTGGCTAGCATGAGAAAGACTTTACGTGGGAAGCGAAGAGGGACAGACATTGTAGATGTCACTGGCCCGCAGACATTGGGAAGAGGCTTCTGGGGACTGGTGGTCTATTGATTAAGAAGCTGTGTTTTCTTCCCTGGAAAGAGATTATCTTAGAGCTACACCTGCCTGAAGCGAGGGGTTCTGAGCGTGGAGATTTGCATGTGTGCATTGTGATGGGAAAAACAGGAGAGGTCCTTTATGCACTGTCTTTAAAACAGGGCTGGAAGACAGGCGTGGTGGCGCACACCTTTAATACCAGTGCCAGCACTAGGGAGGCAGAAGCAGGTGGATCTCTGTGAGTTCAAGGACAACCTGGTCTACAAAGCGAGTCCAGGACAGCCAGGACTACAAGAGAAATCCTGTCTCAAAAAAAACAAAACCAACCAACCAAACAAACAAGCCCAAAACAACAACAAGAAAGAAAAAAAAAAAAAACAGGGCTGGAATCTAATGCTAAGCATTGTCACCTTGCTCTGCCCTCTAGACATTAAACAGAAGGGTAGAATTTCTAGAAACTGGCAGCAGACAGGGACAGAAAAAAATGCTAGAGAGAGCCAAGGGAAACAGAACAAAAACCTCATCAAAAACACAGTCACAACCATCCCAAGTTGGAAGGGACGTGGAGCTCAGAACTACTGCAAGGAAGAAGGGGCACTGCCCCCGCACTCGGGAAAACACTCGCTGGGTTCTTAGAGTTAACTGCACGCGGGTCACGTGACCCAGCAACACCATTCCTGGGCGTTTGTGAGAGAAATGAAAAATGTGCTCAAAGATTTGTATGTGAGCGTTATTAGCAACCTGATTCAGAATGGTCGAAAACTGGAAACAACCTAGTTCATCAATAGGTAAATGGATGATCTCTAATTTTTTAAAAAATATTAGAATAATAGAATGCTGCTCAGCAATAAAAAGGAAATGGGCTATTGATGTATGTGACACAGTGGATAAATCTCAAAACATTCTGCTGCGCAAAACAGGCAGACATAAAAGATTTTATATGGTCTGTTTTCATTTAAATGGAACTCTGGGAAAAGATGAATGTAATCTATAATAGATGGACTGACAGTGACTATCTGGGGCTGTAAGTATTGATTAGGAAGAGCCCAAGGGAGCCTCTTTGGATGGTGGACATTTTAGACATCTTGATTTAGGTGGTAGTTGCCTGAGTGTAGACGTTTGTCAAAACTTGGCAAACTATACCAGAAACATGTCTTTCTCATTGTATGCAAATCATACCTCCAACAAGACTTGAGTTTTAAAATGAAGTCACAGGAATTGCCGAAATGATGATTTCATGGTTCACACCCACTTCGCTAAATTTAGAGAAATTATGACAAGTGAGAAAAAAAAAAAAAAAACCCTGAGGATTTTAAGAAGTTCTAATACCAGCTAATTGCTTTGTCGTCAGCAGCTGAGCTGTTAGATGTTTAAAATATCTGCAAGGTTCCTCCTTCCATTTTTTTTTTTTTTCAGGTGAAACACACATACACTCTCTGAGATGTTCAAGGCAGACAGTGAAAATGAGAAACAGGCTGTTTTTATTCCTAGACTTACAGGGAATGGTTTTATTGAGTCGTCACTAACTGACTCTGCCACGTTGCGTTCTGGATGAAGATGCGGCGTCTAGAACAGTGTAGTAAAGACGGTTGTCATCGCAACAGCGGCTGTGCTATTGCTTGCCAGCATCCCATGCTGAGGCAGGCGGGAGCCTCGAGCCTCGGTGACTCACGGACCTTCTCATTTAATCCCCGCAGTCCTGCAGCTTTAGGTGCTTAGCCGCCTATTTCACAGAAAGCACAACTGAGCCGCGAGGTGTTTCACTGCCCAAGATCACACTACTATGGATCAGCATTGCAGGTTGGTCCATACTTGTGAGCCAGAGCCCAACAATAAAATGTGAAACGATGACAGGGAAATGCCGACCTGAGGCCTCAAGAAAACATGTTCGTTTGTGCAGCCTGTCCAGAGACCCCTCCGTTTCCAAGCCAGCCAGAGAGGCAGCACTGGTTCTTTCTTGGCAGCAGGGCCGTCATTGTCGTCGTCGTCGACCTTGCTGTTGAGTCTGCCGCTCGCCCACCCCACCCCGCGCCTTCCCTGCCCCCCCATGCCCCTCCCCTGCTCCCCCATGCCCCTCCCCTGCCCCCCATGCCCCTCCCCTGCCCCCCCCATGCCCCTCCCCTGCCCCCCCATGCCACTCAGTTCTCCCTCAGTCCTAGGTCCCTGCAAGTCCTGTGGCTGACATCTGCCACCCAGGGGGACCGCTGATCTGAATAATGCTCTTGGATCTGTGTCTCTCATCTTGTCACTGAATAGTCCTAACTCTTCCTGGCAAGGCTCCTGCCGGGCTATTTCAGGAAACAAAAATTCATTACACACATCCTTATTGATTTTCTCTCTCCTTTGCTTGTTGCTAAAACGCTTTCCCTCCCCCCTCTTGAAGAAACAGTGCTGCAATTACTGGGAGCTTTGCTCCCCCCAGAAGAAGCCTTCCAAGGACCAGCGGGCTTTGAAGCTCCTGGGAGTACCGGCTGCCTGCATCTCTGTGCTCATGTTACTGGGAGGGAGTGGGGCAGCTGATTGCCTCCTCCTGAAACAGTTCTATAGGGGCCTTGACTTGAGAGCAGAGCATTAGATAAATGCCAGGCCTGCACCTAGTGGACAGCTGTGTTTACTGCCCTCCTCCATCTCTGTTCCTAGGACTTTTGAAGTGACAGTCCTGTCGCGAACATCCAAGGACCAGAATCTCACTTACCTGTGAGGTCAAAAAAAGAAAAGAAATTATCTTCTCTGGAACAAATTAAAATCCAGTGGCAATGCTGTTATTAATCACCTCTGCTGTGTTAGGTCTGGAAACATATGTGAACAACAAACTATGGTCTGTTCCCATGGATTGATAGTCCTGCAATGGACGCGAACAGCAGTAGCAACAACAGCGGAGAAAAACTATACAACAAATATAAAATAACTGCAAATTGCAAAGTGCAGCGTCAACAGCAGGTTCTGAAATGGAAAATGATCAGGTATTGCACAATACCGTTGGTCACGTGCAACACTACCTATCATAAGCACACCATTAACCCGCTCTACCCTAACCCTGACCGCCAGATCACGAAAGCATTCTTTCTGAGTTTAGGGACATTAAGTAGCTAGCGGGTTCCAGATGACCTGGTTAAAGCTGGGTGCAAGTCAGATTTGTCTGGCTCTGTTATCAGAGCTCTTTCCACTCTGCTGAGGCTCCAGGCACAGACAGTCCCCTCCAGGACCCACGGGGTGTGGTGGAGTTTGCAGCAATGGCCAGCCCTTGGTGTTGCCTACGCCTATCTACAGGCTCACGTCTGCATCTAGAGACGGGAGAGACCCAAGCCTTTACCGAATCCGTGGCAAACTGAGCAAAATCTGTCCCTGTGGAAGGTCTCACACTCTTTGATCAAGATCTCCATCTTGAGCCGGGCGTGGTGGCACACACCTTTAATCCCAGCACTCAGGAGGCAGGGGCAGGTGGGTTGCTGTGAGTTCAAGGCCAGTCTGGTCTACACAGAGAGTGCCAGGACCGCCAGGGCTATTACATAGAGAAACCTTGTCTCAAAAAACAAACAAACAAAAGATCTCCATCTTGGTTTCAGGTTGGTGAGGTGGGTGTGGCTTGCCTCGGAGCCCTGGGCACTACTGCTCTTCTGGACCTCACTGTGTGCTCTCTAGGTTTTAGCACAGCCTAAAAACTGGTTATTCATAGTTACTCCCATTTCTTCTGCTCAGCATCTCCTTCACAGCACAGCCCCTAGCACCTTGTCTCTCACAGCAGTACAGTGGGAGAAGAAGCCACCTCTGCTTTCGAGAGATTGGCTGAGGTCAAATGTGGACACACAATGGGTCTTCTCATGGTCACTTAGATGTGGGGCTCAAGAGGGCAATGCCGCTAGGTTCTGGGCTCTCAGAGCCATATCATGGAGGTGGAAAGAGAAGTTTGGAGTCTGGGAACCATTCTCTTAGGCAGGTGCAGCCCCGCTGTATTGACATCTACACATTCCTAAAGGGTTCTGGGAAATCTGCCTTGCTGGAATGAAGAAAACACAGGCAGAAGGGTCTGCACGGAAACACCAGGATGTGGGCTTGGGAAATATCACTGTTAGTCCTTCAAACGTAGTGATGTGCTGTCTGCCTCCCCATCTGTATCCCATAATGACAAACAGATGACTCAGAGCACACAGAGTGAGCCACGCAGAAACACTGCATGAGTGACGATACAGGCACTGAAAGCACAGCTAGGGCCTCGGTTTCTTGTGGGACAAACGATTCCCGTGTCAAACCCAGGGAAGAGAACTGGTTGTTTCCACATGGGTTTGTCATGGCAGCACTTTTCAAACATTACCCATGTTGATTCCCAATGTGCCTCACTCTTCTCCCAGGCCACCTGAAATGCCTTGGCCTCCCAGCATGTGCAGGCCTGGTAGGTAAAGTGCAGCAGCAAGGTGTCCATTCTACTGAAATTTGACTTCTCCTTTATCTGAGTTAGATGGTTGTCCTTGTACTGTGTACTTTCCTTTCACAATTCTTACAAAATATGCACACATATATCGGCCATTCTGCACGCAAGGACAGGGCAACCTCTTCCTACCTCTCCATCCTCTGCCACCAGTAATCCCAATAAAGAATCATTTTGTTTGCTTCTGAATTGTCAGTGTCTTGACAAAGGGTTGGTACACAGAACACACATGCATGCACACACACACACCCCACATTGGGTGAATAAAACTAAAGCCGCACCAGTACGTCTACGTGACTTGTTCGTGATCCTGGCAATCAGTGGAAGAATAGCATGTAAGCACAAGCCTCAAGTGGCGCATAATACATCTCTTTCCAATGTGTGATGCTGAGCCAGGCTGCCTTTGACAGGCTGTTAAAAATCTGGGTAAACTCTCTTCAGGTTTTAAGGAGTTGTTTTTAATTAAGAGATAGCAGAATATTAGATTGTGGTATGAAAAAAGAGGTGCCAATAAAAAGTGACTTTACCTTGGACTGCTTAGAATTGTGCCCTGAAGATACCCTTGGCACAGAAGGGCACGCCTTGCTCAAGTCAGGAGATTCCCCAAATCATGAGGGGACAGGGAAACCTCTCTCTGTTGACTTGGTGGGGAGATTGTGTCCCCTTTGTATCGCCAGACAAGGGCTGGGAGTGGAGGGGGCGGGGCTGACTTCCGGAGAGCCTGATCTAAGTGGGGCTGTCTGGTACCCTGCTCCACTCAAACAGTGGAGGCTCTTCTGCCCTCAGGTGTCTGTTATCTAGACGTCATGGAGGTTCTTGTGTTGGGGATGGTGGAGATGGGTGCAGACAGAACAAAGCTTGATGTCTTAGCTAAATGACACTTCTTCTTCCATGTGCCAAGCTTGATCCTGACTGTGAATAGATTCACCTCTGGGAAGGTAAGCTGGCCTGTGCTTGTTATTGCAAAGGCAGCTTGCTTAGTGAAGGCACTGGTCATAATGCATAGACTCTGACTCAGCCCAGGCCATGCATGGACCCTGACAGTCTAGGTGCTAAGTTTCCTCTTGAAAAGAAACAATTAAGCAAGGGCAAGAATAACCAGGACTTTGGGACTTTACCAAACCATAGTTGGCCTTCAATTCAATGTCCATTTCCTTTGTCTTGCTGATGTCACTGTCTCACATGCAACTTGGTCATTGTACTACTGAGGGGGGGGGAAGGCTAGTGTTCAGCCATGGCAGTCACCAAATAGCTGCAGTTGCCACTGTAATACCTACTGTTGTAATTAGCTGACTCCTGATTATTTTATACTAATAGTTAATAGCCAATATATCAGTTAGTGCTGTAGTTTAGGGTTTTAAATGTTTAAATTTAACACACACATGCACACGCACACATACACTGTGTATGTGTGACTCTCTGTGTCTGTATGATGATGTCAGCTTTGTGGGTTCCATGGGACACTTAATGATCAGAGGACAGTGTTTGGGAGTTGTCTCCTTCCACTGTTATGTGGGTTCCTGGCGCCGAGATTAGGTTTGCAGGTTTGTTCCTCAAGTACATTCAGCCGCTGAGTCACCACACAAGCCCCACAGTACGAGTTTTAATATCTCCCAAAGACGTGTATGTCTGCTAGTAGCATCCCCGGTTTGGTGTGAGTAGGATGTGGAAACAGTCAAAAGGTAGGACCTACCTGGAAGTCTTTCCATCTTACGGAGTTTGTCATAGAAGAGGGTGGGGGGACCCTGGTCCCTCTTCTAGCTTCTTGGCCACCATGAGGTGAGCGGTCTCCTCTGCTACATTTCCTGCCGTGATATACTGCCTTGCACAGAACAAAGCAAAGAGGCAACTGACCGTGGGCTAAAGCCTCCAAAACCATTGGCCAGACAGACCCCTTCTCCTTTAGGTTGGCTCAGTTACTTGTTGCAGTGATGAAATGCACAAAGAACACAGTAAGCATCTGATCCTGTTGTCACCCTGTCCCTGAGCTGGAACACACCGGCTTAAATTCCTTCACATAAAGAAACAGGGAGGAAGCAGTTTCTAGGGGTTATATGGCAGCAGCATCCAGTTATCCAAACCCAGTGTATTCAGCACAGGCTTTTTCAGCCCATGGACCTATGAGAAGCACACTACTGAAGCTCTAATCATGTTTACATGCACGGCATGGAGAAAGAGGACAGACAGAAGCCTCCTCTCTCTCTCTCTCTCTCTCTCTCTCTCTCTCTCTCTCTCTCTCTCTCTCTCTCTCTCTCTCTCCCTCTCTCCCTCTCTCTCTCTCACACACACATTGTTGGGTAGAATATGAGAGGGAACTGAGCTTCTGGAGCATATCCTGGGGAGTATTGCTGTTCTAGCCTACTGATTTTGGATTTTTTTTTTTTAACAAAGAGAAAAGAAAACAGAACAAAATGAAAAGTAATACAACAGCATTTGGATATTTTCCTATCAGATCTGACCTCAAACACATGGCTGGAAAAGAGATTTGAATCTCTGTCGGTCTTCACGAGAGCATAGAGTTTTCCTTAGTTTCTGGGATGTATTCTTTCCTTACTCACAGGTTAGAGGGCTGAGACATCCATTTGGCTGTGGGCATCCAGGGGAGAGTTCAGTGGAAGGCTAGACATGAGTCTACAGCCATAGGGAGTGCTCAGGCCTGAATACACAAATCTCGAGGCTCCATGTCAGAAGTGAGAGGACCGTAAGAAGCAGGGACGGGGTCCTCAAAGGGTCCCCAGGGAAGCCCAAGACACTTTCCTCTCTACTGTTTACCTTTCATTTGTATCATGTCTCAGGCTATGCCAACAATGTGCTTTGAACTTCCCAGAAATCAGGCATTTAACCAGCACAAGGGGTTGATATGAACTTGTGGCAACACTTCAAGAGGCTCACAGAGTGCACATACTATTTATTTTCCTCGAAGCAGGAAATTCTTCCGTAAGAATTTCCATCTCTAATCCTCAAGCTTCACACATCCACAGATTTACTCGACAGTGAGGAGGACCTTCTTGACTTCCAAGTAAGAAGAACTAATTAGAACAAGTGGTTTTATTTTGGTACAAACCAAGATGCCAACACGCTAATAGCGATGGATCATAAAAGCTTTTCTCAGCCCCACCCCCCAATTCTACCCAGTGTGCTATGATCTTTCACATGCAAAGGCCATTAATGCTGAGTAGCTTTTTAGGGGGGCTGCAGAGTCTCCTCAACTCCCCAGAAGCACGCTCTGGGCATCTGCTCTTATGTTCCATTCTCTGCTGTGCCAAAGTGCTATCCTGTCATCTATTTCAACATCTGTTTCTCCCATTGGCCTACAGATTCTTGGAAAAGAAGAAACATCCTCCTTTAAATTTTATGTCTTCAACATTCAAGGCAGTGACTGGCATTTGCTAGGTTTCTAATTAGGCATTTGTTGGGTGGATGGAGAAATAAAAATGAGAAAAACCCTCCAAATAAGATAAGATAGTTGCTGTGGAAACTGAAAGCTCTCCTTGTGAGGTGCTGAGACTGGCGGGGCAAGTCCATATTCCACTGTGGTTGACGTGGCACATTGTTTTATCGATTTGACTTCTGACATATTTGCATTTGCTTACAGTATGCCAAATGCAGATTATGAAACGTGTCCCTCCCATGGACAGAGCCAGAGAGACAGGGACAGGAGCTGAGGAGGGGGAGCTCAGAGCTTTCCAAATCCCGTGCATGTGGAAACACGGCACCGAACTTCGTCTTTTGACTTTCGTAGGTCCCAACCATTAGCAAAACAGAAAAACAGAAAGAAGTAAAACATGGTTGAGACAAAGACGACAAAAAAGTCTTTTTCATAGGGAAAATTAGAGCCTGCTTGCCATTGGTAAGCTGAAGATGCTGTTAGGTGGTCCGCGGAGCTTCGCTCATGACATGGTGTCGGGCAAGTCTATGTGCCCACCCCTCAGCTCCTCACTGGAAAACTCCCCCTTTACGTCTTTGGTACAGGATCTTCCCTAGTTCCACCAGCCTGGCCACGTGCTCTCTCTTGAATGCCACTCAAGGCCACCTCCCAGGATTCTTTCATAATTCTTTGGTGGCCTCTTTCTTCATGCCCTTATTGGAGGAATTTGCTTTGGACTCCAATAGAGTCTGACTTCCCTCCTGACTAACTCCTTAATAAAAATAAAATGCCCTTTAAGGACTGGGATGTGTGCTGGGTGTGGTGGCGCACGCCTTTAATCCCAGCACATGGGAGGCAGAGGCAGGTGGATCGCTGTGAGTTCGAGGCCAGCCTGGTCTACAGAGTGAGTCCAGCACAGTCAAGGCTACACAGAGAAACCCTGTCTTAAACAACAACAACAACAACAACAAAAGACTGGGATGTGCAATGTGTGTAAGGACTTCATAGCTGGCTCTGGGACTAGAGGATCTTCTCACAGTGGCGAGCCTGCTGGCGGGAGAGGCTTCTCTACTTGGAATGTAGAGCCCTGACCTTTGCCCCCGTGTTGACGTGGCCACTTGGTCACAGGAGAGCCCTTAGCTCTGCCTCAAATACAGATTTTTACGAGAAGTGGCCTGTACCTGGGGTTGCTCAGTTCCGACACCCTGAGATATTTGCCATAATGCAATTTGGGATGCAGCAAGCAGCAAATCCCCAGGAATAATCATTGCCATGTAAATTCCTGATGTGGACCCTTGACTTAATCAGGACATGTGAGGGCACCTGTAGAATTTCTACAGAAGAGCAGCTAAGGAGCAGCCAGCTGCTTGGGAAAGAGGCTAGAAGTTTTCTCCAAAAACAGGCTTTAAAAAATTACTCTTTTCTCTCAGACCATGTGTAATTGGAAAAAAGGAAAAAAGGAAAAAAAAAAAAAAAAAAAGCCCAAAGCCCATAAATTAAGTGGATGAGTGGATAAATTATTTTCCCTCCATATTCACAGGGGATTGGTTCTCAGGCTCTTCTTGGATACCAAAATCTGCGGATGCTCAAATTCTGTCATAGAACGATGTAGTGTTTGCATAAAACCTACGCACAGCCTCCCTCCCATGTACTTTAAATTATCACTTGATTACTTATTATGCCTGATACAAAGTGGGCACAGTGTAAATGCATGTTAGACTGCATCATTCAGGGAATTGGCAGGAAAAACAAGTCAGGGTGTGATCAGTGCAGAAGCAAGGTTTGCAGGGCTGATGTGCCAGCAACAGTGTAATATTTTCTGAGAATATTTTCCATCTGCCCTTGGTTGAACCTGTAGGTGAGAAAGCCATGGATAGGAAGGCCTGTGGGACAGCCTTACAATGGATAGCTACTTGTCAGTAAAAGGGTTACACTAGTGAGAGGTCGTAGATGCAATAACACGCGTGCACCGCAAACACTGTGTTGTGCAGGACAAAGCCACACTATATGATGTTTGATTGTGTTTGTAATCAGTGTAAGCCCCTCAAGGCTGGCGTGGCCAGGCCCCACCCCCTGACTACACTAATGTCCACAACAGCTGTTTACAGCTGCTGGAGACATAGGTGGGCAAGCTCCGCTCTACAGAAGGGGAAAAAAAAAGCTCAAGATAAGGCCACAGAATCTCACCAATTCCTAACTTTGTCCCAAGGTCAGGCCACAAAATCCCGCCAATCCCAGGCCACCCTGGCAGCTCTGCCCACACTACTCCCCGAAATGCTATATAAGGCCTTTCTCCTGCTCAGTTTTTTGCTGCTGCCCTCCAGTAAGCTTCCTGTGTGTGGTTTGTTGTGTGGCATGACTCTGTGGTGGTCCTTGGATCTGGACTGCCAGGATACCTGTCTACTCAGAGCAGCAACACTTCCAAACAACCTCATCTGTCGGAGATGAAAAGACGCTAGTGGCTGCCTGTATTCCGAGTCTGGGGTATAAGGGAGAGTTTGGGAGAAATGTTTGGCAATTATTTTGCTTGTGGTTGCACAGGTGTGTAACCCAGTAAAAACTTGCATTTTGATTATTTAAATGCATGCATTTTATTGTGCATATGTTATATGTCAGTGATGCTGATTTTAGAAACAGAGGTCGCTTTCAGTGATTTAAGGAATAATGCTGAAATCTCAGTTGTCCACATCCTATCATTGCTTTTATAAAATTCAAGGTGGAGATTTAAATCCCCCATAGGAAGGGATTTAAGGTACACCCCTCCCTACTTTCAAACAAAATGTTTATTATTCCAGCACTTAGGGAGGCAGAGGCAGGCAGATCGTTGTGAGTTCAAGGCCAGCCTGGTCTACAAACTGAGATCAGGACAACCAAGGCTACACAGAGAAACCCTGTCTCAAAAACCCAACAAACCTAACAGTATTTTCAATGCTCCTTGGAGCTAAAGCCCAAGGCCCCAGACTTGCACATGCCCCAGATGATTCTGCAGTTTGAGCCCCTTTGCTAAACTGACTCAGGCTGAGGACTTTTTGAATTGTTAATGAGCATTTTCTGTTTTTTTTGTTTTTGTTTTTGTTTTTTTGTTTTGTTTTGTTTTGTTTTATTAATTTATTCTTGTTACATCTCTATGGTTATCCCATCCCTTGTATCCTCCCATTCTCCCCTCCCTCCAACTTTCCCCTTATTCCCCTCCCCTATGACTGTTCCTCAGAGGGATTACCTCCCTCTGTATAATTGAGCATTTTCTGAATTAACAATCCCACCCAGGATCAAGAAGACTGAGAGCAGAAAACAAAAAACCAAAACCAAAACCTTTCATTATTTAAATAAATCTGTAACCATTCTAAGTTGCAAAGCCCTCTTTAAAGCCAGCAGCACTATATTTTTGGCTAATTTGTGTACCAACATCGTCTCTTGTTTATAATGGGGTGTTATTCATTCTTTTGTTTGTGTAGCCTATAGGCCCCTTAATACTTTAACAGCCAAATGTCATCCCAGCCAACCAGTCCCGTGAGGATATGTGTATGTAAATAGCTTGACACTTTTCCCCCAGTGTTGTTCTAGAGTTGTCTGTTGGGAGGACAAAGTTGGTGGAATCCTACTGTGGTGCTGGATTTCCATTACTGTAACAAGATAATCCATTTTCAAAGATTTTCATTTTGTTTTACAGTTTGAGAAGTTTTTGTTCAGCTCATGGAATGGTCAGGTGACCACATGGCTTTTGTGCCTGCAGTGAGGCAGACCATCACGGTGGGAGTGTGTGGAAGAAGCAGCAAGAGAGAGAAAGAGAGCAGGAACCACAGCTCCCTTTGAGATCACACCCCTAGTGACTACAGACCTCCTGCTAGGCCCTCTTCCAATAGTGACACTGGCTAGTGTCAAGCCCGCAGCTCTTAGGCTTTTCGGAAAAATTCCAGATCCAAATGATTGCATATAGTGATTTGAGCTAACATTCATGTTAGGATTCAGACCCACGACAAGCAGCTGGGGTGCCCATTTAACCAAAGTGGACCTGGTCCCCAGGTTCCCCCAGCATCCCTCGGTCCCTGCCTGTTACAGGATATGGCTAGCATACCTCGCCCTCTGCTCTGAACTTTCCAGCTCAGGGGCTTAGGTTCCCTCTCCCAGAAGCTCACAATTCAGACATTTTACACACACACACACTCTCTCTCTCTCCCCCCTCCCGCCCCCCACTTTTCTATCTCCCTTGGCATGGTGACTTCCCTGGCCCCGTTCCTTGGAACTGGTGAGGCCACCAGAGAGCTCCCGCCCCAATAAGCCTGCATTTGTATACTCTAATTTGGCTTGACTTGGCTTATCTTGCTGGTGAAGAATGCCTACCAATTACTGAACACCTACTGTGAACACTGGGTAGCCCTTATCTCTTTAGATCCTCCTGATATCTCAATGCGTAACCAACAAAGAGGAATTTAAAGTTCACTGAGATTAAGGAATTGTCAGAATGCTCACAGCCACATGAACACCAGTGCTAAACCTGAGTCCAGGTCCAACTCAAAAGGGTGGCAGGAAAGCTCCAATGGAGTCCCACGGCTCTTAAATGAGGAAGTTATAAGTTACTTGACCCTTCACAGTGTACACACACAGCAAGCCTGGTACAGACTCATCCCTAGTGTGGAAGTTCACACAGGGATGTTTTTTAGGTCTTTAGCAACGAGGAATACAGGCTGACCCATACAAAGGCATCAACACCGTGCTGGGGTCATTCCAATCAGAGCACCAGCTGCTGGGGTGACTGGTGTGGCCGTGCAAGAGCAGAAGGCGTGTATCTCCGCTCGCCCTGAGCCCAGGTGGCCAGTTGAGAAGAGGCCAAATTATCCACCTCCTCCAGGCTTTCATTGCTGCAACTCCACATGGAAACAAGCAAATGCTCGCTTCCCACGGTGCCATGATTTATGTTGACAGTTGCTTGGTAAAGCAGGTGGGCAGAAGAGGTTCTCCCAGCAGGAGAAGGCTATCTCTGCTGCTTCATGGCCAGCGCTTCTGCATTAATGAGTTTCGCCCAGTGCTGCTGCTCCTCCTGAAACAGCGACACCAGAGAAAGTTAGTTCATCCATGGGGAGGGTGATGGGTTGCGGGGGACAGGAGGCAGGGGGCAGGGGGCGGTCAGTGTCCCAAGTAGGTGAGTGTGCACATCCTTGGCAGGTGATTATTAAAAGATGATTGCATGC
The DNA here is from genome assembly GCA_907169655.1 of Acomys percivali. Lineage (NCBI taxonomy): Eukaryota > Metazoa > Chordata > Mammalia > Rodentia > Muridae > Acomys > Acomys percivali. The sequence continues at coordinate 123,864,003 of OU015746.1, forward strand.
ACCAGCTTTATGCTTCTGTGACAGAATAATGGAGATCATTAAACTCATAAAGAGAAGACGTGAACTTAGCTCTTAGGCGTATGGTTCCAGTCCAAGATTGGGTGGACCTGCTACTGCTTTGGGCCTTAGGTGGGGGATATTGGACGGTAAGGAAGAGCATGTGTAGTGCCTGCCATACTGGATACCGATGCTATGTACAAACAGGTGATATCACCACTGCTTACTAATACTCCACTGGAAAATAAACCCCATTTTTTTTAGAGCACAGGGCCCTGGCATCTACCTACAATGTTTACAAGAAAGGTTTCAGGCATCTCACTTCATATATGTTAGATTCCAAAGGAACAACAACTAACAGGGTAGAGTTGTGTGGAAAGATATTCGTTGGCTCTCTGTGAGTTGGGGAGCTAATGTATTAAGTTCCAGGAACAAGAACTGGGGTTCCCACTTCTGGAAGCAGAAGGTGGAAGCTCCTGCTCAAACGAATGGCAGGTCTATCCTCGCTCCGATCCTTTGGTGTATTCAGGGGAAACATCTAAGGCCCCTTCTTCCCTTCTGACACACCCCGTGTTTTCCTGGGCATCACCTAGCCTGTGGGACTCTGCTGGATAAAGTGGAAATCTGACTTCTCCCGATAGCTGTTTCCCACTCGGTCTACGAAGAACGGACATCCTTCCTTAGCAGCATCCTCACTCCACCTGATCCGGTAACCCCCCAGGTCCTGTAAGGGCTGCCACACAGTCCTAAAAGAAAAATACAGGCCCGACCCTTTCCTGATAAGGAGCTTAAACAAGCACAGGGAATCCCAGAGTTACTCCACGCCTCCGCGCTGTGCTGAGATCCTAGCCTCCAGCAAATGGCCTTCAGTTGTAGGTAGGAGTCATCCCTTCACACATAGGCTAATTAAGTACTGCTTTTTTTTTCCCCTCCTTGTGAGAGGCACCATGGTAGTTACTGTACAGGGTGCCCTGAGTGTAGATGAGGTACCCTGGCACCCTAGCAAATCAGACACCTTCACCCTCACGACCCCCTACTGCCCAGGGCTTAGAAATCCCTGGTTCACAAGTAAAGTTTGCCTTGTTTTCTCACTCCACCACCACTGTCTCAGCCTCATCATTCTGGGAAAAGAAGGGTTCCCGAGGGACGTGGGGGGCTTCCAGGACTTCCTGTCGCTTGCCGGTGTGTAGAATTATCGCTTCATTATGGCAAGATGGCTGCTGACCACTGGGTCTTCCAGTGGGTTTCAGACATTTGCCGCATCCCCTGCCTTCTCCATTGCCTTTTCAGACCTGCAGTTTCATTCTGAAAGAGCTAACTGTACACCTGGTGTGGGAACTCATTTCTCACCTCCCCCCTGGAGAGGTTGAGAACCTGGCTTTGTGCCCAAGCCTCAAGCCTCACCCCTAAAGCGCTCCAGCAGCCTCCGAGCGAGAGACAGGACTTCAGGTCTCGAGGTCCATTTGCTCCCATCCAGAAGCAAGAAGCGCTTGGACTGACCCACTGGACGTGGGGCCCAGGCCTGCCACCACCAGATGTGGAAAGACAGTAGCCCAGTGAAATGGACATATAAAATTCCTATTTCTTTTTTGAACTTTAAACTTCTTGAATCGTTGAAACACATTTTTCCTATCTTTACATTCTAATGTGTACCACAGGGCTAGACACATGGTAGGTGCTCAACAAAAAAAAAAATTTTTTTTTTAGACAAGTAAATGTTTTGATAAGACTTCTGATAGTTCTAAAATTGTATTTTCCGTGACATAGAAATACAATAAAATAACAAAATCATTATTCTGAGAGATCATTAAATAGCTTGTTCTAAAGGGTATTATCTGAGAACAACAACAAAAAGAGAAAAGAAAAAAGAAAAGAAAAGCCCTAGATCATGTTATGAATTCTGAAGAGTTAGTTTGTGATATTTGGCTTTATTCAAACAACTCTAGCAATTTCTTGGAAACCTTCATGCACAAGCACAGGACAGAAACAAAGGCCCGTGGTTGTATCAGTTACTTCTGTGCTGCTCTGACAAAGTGCCTGACAGGGCCAATGGGAGGCGGAAGGCTTGTTTGGGCTCATGGTTTCAGAGGGATTTTAGGCCCTTTTGGCAGAGAAGACAGTTGGAGCAGCTGTGACGGCAGAGCGTGAGGCAGCGGCTTGTTCATGTGGTGGCAAACAGGAAGCAGAAAGAGCAGTTTAGACTCATGGTGGGTACCACCTTCAAATGCTTGATACATCTTCAAAAGAACAGTGTGAGCTATGGACTGAGCATTTGAAACACCAGGCTGCGAGGGCATGCCTGATTTAAGCCATAGCTGTGATCATCAAGTACTTTTAATTTTGGACCCATGAAGGCTTTGCTGGGTGAAAGTGATAAATGGCCAAAGATCGATTCCAGGCGATGAGCTCCGTAGTTAAAAGGTAAAGGAGTAAATGAAGTGAGTCAACAAACAGCCGTGTTTCTGTCCTTTCCATCTTTCTCTAGCTTTTCTCTTCTTGTTTCCTTTCAATCTGGCTTTTAAAATAATGTGGTTATATATGACTATTTCTGTGCATGGGGAAAGCTGTTGGTCTGGAGGAGCTAACAGGAGGAGCTGCTCATGATGGAGAACAATAGACGCTTACACTCCATCCCCTAGTGTGCAGCTCTAGAAAACTCACTGAGGAATATAAAATGCCGAATCTTCATTCTCACTAGTCACTCTTGCAAAGAATAAATACGGTCTTTAGAAAAATAGCCAAAAAATAATATGATCTCTGTGGACTTGAATTCTCCTGGTAACCTAGTGGGCTTTGCCAGCCAATCTACAGATCTGGTGGCTGTGTCAGACACCCTCCACTTGGTGGCTGGAGATAAGACTTCTTCTCTTGCCTCACGGGTCAAGAAGTGTGGTTCCATGCCTCTCTGTGATGTTCTGATTTCGCTTTGGGGATGCTGTGCTTTCACTCATTCTGGGATCGGGCACTGAACCGGAGCTGCACATGCCTCAGCTGGAAGCTCTGATTGTTGTTGGTCTCCAGACAGGAATAGACGAAGCGCAGAATCCAGGGTTCACTGGGGCGGCTTCCCTCAGGAATGCGCAGTCCATTCAACAGGACTTTCAGTCTCACTGGGGATGTGGGGGGAGTTTTTCCATGGAGTGTTATAGTTAGCTCTTTTAATGAGATTGCCAGTACCAGACAGCAGTGGAAATTCGGAGTTCCGAAGCTGAGGCGGGCGGTGATACTTCAGGAGCCCAGTTTGGTTCAGGTGGACAGGAGAACAGCTGGCCACTCACTCCTGCGGTGGGCAGAGCAACACCAAAGGCGGCGTAGTGATTCACACCGACACACCAGTGAGCTCTAGCAATGCATTCTTCTGGGAGAAGGGGAGCTCTTCTCCCCCCCCCTCCAATGTTAGAGCTCAGGATAAACAGCCAGTCTAGATAGATGATGCTCACTGCTTTATTTCATGTGAAACAGGGATTTATAAGCCTTGGGCAGTGGGGAGGGACTTTGAGGATGAATGGATTTGATTGGCTAAATCTAGGATGCTGGTGATACTGTATTTGTATGGGGGAAAGGTAACGACAGGTGACAGCTGACGTGACTGACCACCTATAGCCACCTTGCGGATGTGTGATATGTTCCTGAGGCAGGCACAGAAACAAGGAGAGAGATTTGCTCTACATTTTCCATTCTCAGGATGAGATTTTAAATCTCAAGTTTTGAGATTTCCAGGGTTTGAACATGCTGCATCTCCACCCCAGGCCAATTGCCCTGGAGGCATGGTCCACGAGGCCTACAAAGTAGAGGCAATCCAGGGCTGGCTCAGGGTTCCTCTGTGCCAGTGACCTAGGCTTCTCTGCTCTTGCCGTTCTGCCATTCCTGGACGTCCCTTTTCCATGTCA
>OU015746.1:123882560-123906976 GCA_907169655.1 Acomys percivali
CACACACACACACACACACACACACGCGCACATGCACACACATCCCCAACAAAACCGGTGTGAAGTATCATGAGTGATCTGGGGGCTTAAACAGTAGTGAAGATTAGAAGGAACGCTGTGACGGCCAACAGCCATCTCTCAAAGGAAATGAGGACTTCATGGCAAGTTGCAGCCAAGGAAACCAGGGCAGCTTGTGAATTTACTGTCAAGCTGTATATTCTAACGTTGCATCAAAGCACAAACTGTCCCTCTATGTTCCTGGCATAGAATATTCATGACTTCCTCAGCTAGGTGAATTGTAGCCTCAGAAACCCACAGCTCAGCAGGAAGAGGGCAATCAAAGAAGGCCCCTAACCTGAATCGGACACAGGGTGACCTCAGGGGGTCCCGTACCATTGCCCCTCCTCTACCTGACCACAGCTAGGAGACACTTAAAGGCAGCACAATCAGCTGGGTCTTTCAGCTTGTCTGAGAACCCATCCCAGGCTTTGCTCTGGGACCTGCTTAACACACGCACATGATTAGCTTTATAACAGAAGCATTAATCTTTGATTAATGAACATCAGGGTCGTAGATGGCCCAGGACTCCACATGGCAAGCCTCATCAGGTATTCTATGAGCAGGTCATCTCTCTAAGGGGATACAACAACGAAGGAAGTTTTGGTGGCAGCGTTGCAGGCACGGTTGGATGCTGGGAGGAACTGTAGTCTGGTCAGCAGCCAGACAGGTCACTTACAGACCGCAGTGTGGGTTTTGCTTGCGGCACAGCACAAGGCTGGCAGACAACAGACTCACCCCAAACTGGCAGCGAGTCCAGAGGATGTCATTACCTCGCGGTTTCACATCCACTGTATTGTTTCCCTACTGAAGATGTTTCAATAAGGAAAGGTAAGAACATTAAATTGAAAGTGAAGGCCAAGTTCTTACACATGTTTCCAAAGAGAGCACTTAAAGTGGAATATTTGCTGGTCTCTTTTTGTGCATATGGCTTGGGCTTTTCACACACAAATGGAATTATGCACTACCTATCTGAGCTTTTTGTTTACTACATTAATAAGTCCTGCCCATACAAGTAGCTTTTCCTCTCTTGAAAGCTGCCTTGTTTCCTGCCGGAGCTTATAACATAGTTGACAGGCTGTCTCCTAATAGTTCTGTTGCTAACTCCATTTTTTTTTTTTTTTTTTTTTTTTGCTATTAAAAATCATGCTGCAAAAAGCCTTATTTATCTACGTATGTGCACACTTGTTGAATATTTCCGTGAGGCACATTCCTCCTGGCAATGCTGGGTTGGCGATCATGAATAATTAAAATTATGATTATGTCACTGAACTGTTCTGAAAAGAAAGTTGGGCCAATGTGTGTTACTACCAGAACGAATGGGCAGCCTTTCCCTGTACCTTTGCTTCCGTCTTTGTAGTGGTTATTCACGTCGTATGATGCATGCTTAGCTCAGCCTTGGGCTTCTTTGTTAGAAGCGAGGGTTCAATATAAATGCCCTGTGGTTTGCTAGGAGTGCTTTCTGCTACACTAACAAACTGCAGCACAGCTTCAGATCTGCAATAGCCAAGAACATTCTGTCTCAATGGTAATTTTTATGTGCAGTCAAAGCCCAAGGCCACACTTGTTCACATGATAGCTGCCATTGCATAATCCTACTCTGTAGTTTTGTGCCAGGAAAAAAAAAAAAAAGTGAGCAATACAGTTTTCTTTCTTATCTACCTTCAAGTCTGATAACTATCATGGAATTTTTTTTCCTTCCTGGTCTGGCTCCAGGTGTGGCTAATAGTGCCAAAATCCTTTATGAGACTCAATATTCATAATTGACTTTTTTTTTTTTTTTCTTGGCCAAGATTGAGTACAAATGATTAGAGGTTACGGTTTGCTAATGCAGATTTCTCTGAGTCACCTTTGGGTATGAGGACAGGACAGAAAGAAAGGCAACATGCGTCTCCCCACCCCACCCTTTCCCTGGTGGATACAGACGCTGCACTGACTTCTCCTTGCTTGAGGAGGTGGGCCTGACAATCCTACCCCCATCTCCTCTGGGGCTAGAACAGTGGTCCTTTATTTGTTAAGCGCTAGGTTTGCAAAGGAGGTTTAAGTTTTGCTTTACACGTCTCTAAAACATTTGGTGGAAACCAGCCTTGGATCTCACACAGTTCTAGGTCTAGCCTAGGGTAGCCCCTAGAAATAGTCTTTTAGTGCTCTGCAGGAACTGGCCATCCTCTTGCCCTTTGGTGTTGCTGTCAGATTCTTTCCTAAGAGCCCAGCTGAGCTGCTTGCTGGTGTCTGGAGGGCCTCCTTCTCTGACCAGCACCCTGTCTCCAATGCTCACCCTTCACACCTAGCACACCATTGTGCAGAACATTTACATCTCATCTTGCCAGCCAGCGTCGTCGTCGCTAACTCTTCTCTTTGCGTGGCCTCATCTGTAACTTCCTTGGGTCTACATGGCTCTCTGAACATTCCTGGAACACTTACGCATTTTCAGTCAGGCTAAGCTTGTCAGTATATTTACTAGTTTATACAAATTTAAGGCTAGAGGGATGTTTCCAAGCTGCACTGGACATTTCAACACCCCTTTGTGGTCAGCACATCATTAGGGAACTGCGATTTTTGTACCGCTTAGATGGCGGCGGTTCTGCAGCCAGCATTTCATGGGCCCACGTTCTGGTCTTAAGTAGTTTACTCCTAATCTCTATCGGCTTTCATCATCTGATTTAGGTACATGTCTGCACTGACTACACTAACTCGGTTGGCCTCTTGACCGGCTTCTGCATTTCTTTGTACTGAATTTTCCTTGCATTCCTTTGGTCTGACTCTCTGGCCACAGTAGGCAAATGACACTCAGCAAGCTGTTGTAGAAGATATTTAAAAAAAAAAAAATCTAATAATGTTTATTATAACACTTAGCCTATAATTAGTATGGCGGTATTATCTAACCCACTATTATAATCAATAAAGACACAGACACCTGCTTGTATTTTAGACTAGCCTCATATTACCTGGGACTGGGCAGATATTAACCCTCTAAACTATCCTAATTACTTCCCAGCCCCCATTCCAGGCCGTCTGCTTTAATCATTCCTATCTGGACTACTTCCCATTCATTCCCCAACAGAAAGAAGACAGGACTCATGCTAAGCTCTCCAGGGCAGCAGGACAGTGGAGACACATAACTTGGAGACAGAGAAAGGATGGCAATTTGCATGACATTTACTTATGGGGACCCGTGCGGGGTCTTTATACCAACCAGCTTCCTTGATAGGACAGATGCAGGAGGCAGATACAGATGAAGAACCGCGTTTCACCAGCAGTGAAGGAAGTAAGGATCCAAAGCAAACTCTGTCTGAATGTGCTATTTCCGTCATACCAAATACATCAATCTTGGAATTCACTTGTTCCTTCAACAAACATTTAATATCTGTTCTATGTTAGGCCAGTACTACATGCTGACAAGTATTAAGATGAATTATTCACTTGCCTTCTCAGGATCTCATTTTCCTTAGAAAAGAAAGAAGTTGAAATAATCAATAACTATATCATTACTCATATATTTAAAAATATTGTCAGGTATGGTGGTTTCTGTCTATAATCTTAGTACTTGAAAAGTGGAGTCAAGCTGCCACAGTGGCACATATCTGTAGTCCCTGGCAGAGGCAGGCAGATCTCTGTGAGTTCGAGGCCAGCCTGGTCTACAAAGTGAGTCCAGGACAGCCAGGGCTACACAGAGAAACCATGTCTTGAAAACAAAAAACAAAAAACAAAACAAAAAAAAAACAAAACCAAAATAAGTAAAGAAAAAAAGAAAGAAAAGTGGAGTCAGTTGAAATGCCATGAGTTTGATGCCTGCATGTGCCACACAGGGCCAATGAGCCCTGGGCCACAGACTGAGACCCTAAATCAGATAAGTGAAAGCAAAGCCCGGCACTTGGTATATGTTGGGCCCTGGGGATACAAAGGGAAGTTAAATGGGCATGCTATTGCCCTCGTGGAGTTCATAGCCTAGTGGAGAGGGCTTTCCGGGACTAACTGCAGAGCCACGATAGTGGGAAAGTGAAGACGCAGGAATCATCTGCCCTCGTCACCTCTGTGAGGGAAATGAGTATGGACCTAAGACAGCCAGGTGTGGGACCGATGCAAGAGGATTTTAAAAAGCACAAAGGTTAATAGCAAGAAGCAATATAGCGAGTTCTGGAAATAGGGACAAGGATGGCGTGCTTAGAGGCAGGAAGCACGACAAGGCTAGACCAATGAGTAGTGGCTATACCGCGAAGTCCCTTGTGTTGTTTTCCTAAAACTGACATGCCCAGATTTGAAATTTGAAACTATTGTGCTGATAGACAAGTGGACAGGAAGGAGTAAGACAAGAAAGGGTGCAGGGAGAGTGGCGAAGAAGCTGTGTGTGATCACGGCAAGACTAGAGATCAGTCCGGATAGAGCCGGCCGCGTAGGAGGAGACGTATCATCTCTCTATTGACTAGAAATGGGAAGATCCTGGAGCTGCTTAAAGCGGAGCTCCCAGCAGAACAAGGGATATGGCCACGGTGACTCCATTTTCTGGTGTACGTATCTGATGAGTGCTGGCAGCTCTTCTTGAGTGAAGGACTCCAGAGAAAGGACCAGCATTAAGGACAAACAATTTTTTAGTTCACTTCTGGACCTGTAGAGTTTGAAGTTGCTTTGAAATACTCCCATTAACATATCAAGTAGGCAATGCAACGAAAGAGCCGTGGGAAGAAGGATGGAGAGGCAGTAAAGATGTACATAGCACCGCTATCCCGCAATTAGCCACAAGGGAGCCTGTTGGCTCAAAATTACTGAGATACTCAAATTCCATATAGAAAATGGTAAAGAATTTCTTTTAATCCACAACATCCATCCAGAGACTGTAAATGAGATCTAGATTACATATAATACCTAGTAAAGTATAAATACCAACAAGTATATATTCAGAACACACACACACACAAACACATACACACACACACACACACACACACACACACACACACACACATACACGACACTCTCCAGTTTTCAATCTGCAATTGGTTGAGTCCACAAATGTAGAAGCTGTGGACATAGAAGGCCAACTGCTCAGTAAGATAGCTGGATAGAGCTGTGTGGGAGGGAGTCTGAGCCATCAGTTCTGGGTGGCGCAGAGGAATGGGAGTTTCATCTTTTGTAACAGCATCACCTTACTGTGACCTAATGCTCCAGCACTTTATCAAGCACCCTCCCCTCTCTTATGCAATTCGAGCCTCATGACATTTCACAGAATTTGCTGCTGAGAAGACAGATGTTCGAGTGTGAGAGAACAGACTAGAGACACTCGGCTCTCCTCATCATCAATTCTTTTTCTAATTTTTCTGTCGTATCCAGATGAGTGCTGTGATTAAAATTATCTGAATACATATATTTCAGCACCGTCTATTGTGATTTAAGTTGGAAAGACGTGCGTGCACGCGCGCGCGCACACACACTGCCTGTGTGCTGGCTAATTTTATGTCAGCGTGACACAAATTTGAGATATCTTAAAGGGGGAAACCTTAAATGAGAAAATGCACACACCCCCAGTAAGATCCGGCTGTAGACCCTTTTCTTAACAATTTCTTAATTGATGAGGACGGCCCAGTCTATTGTAGGTGGTGCCACCCCTGGGCTGGTTGGCCTGAGTTCTGTAAGAAAGCAAGGTGAGCAATCCACGATGAGCAAGCTAGCAAACAGCACCCCTGCCTCCAGGTTCCTGCCCTGTCTGAGCTCCTATCCTGACTTCCTTTGATGATGAATGGTAACATGGAAGTATAAGACAAATAAACCCTTTCTTCCCCAACTTGCTTTTGTTACGGTGTTTCATTACAGCAATAGTAACTGTAACTACGACAGCCTGTGTCCTAAACATGAGTCTATGGAACCTTTATCAGATAAGATCCAGATGGTGAAGGTGGGTCACTAGAGGAGGGCCTTGGAAGCTCATCGCTACCCACGTTCTGGTCCCGCCTTTCGGCTTTCTGGTCCTCTAGCACGTGAATAGCCTCTACCACATGCTCTTGTCACCGTGAACTTAGCTGCTCCACCAAGCCTTCTCTGATGTGGTGATAAATTATACCTTTCTTCCCTTCCCTTTAGTTGATTCTGTCTGGTGCTTTGGTTATGAAGACCTTAAAGTAACCAATATGTCATTTACCAGCTTCCTATATGAAGAATGCCCAAGTTTAAGAGTCTGTCTTTCCATGTGAAAGTGGCAGGTTTTTTTCCAGCGTTGGGTAATTCTGTATAATGAGGTTGCTTCCTTAGGGTTCACATACCACATGGCGATAGCACAGGGCACGCATGCCTCAGGCCTCTTTCTCTTCAGTTTTCTAGCAGTTCGAATCAGGTGCTCAATAGTTTGACTTCCCAAAGTTTGAAATTGTCACCTCCACCCTGCATTGTATTTTCTAGTCCAGTCAAAAAAAAAAATCTCTGCCAGTCTCCAAGAAGCTGATAATGCCTAAGTAATACAACTCCCAAAAGTTTTAGCTAACGCAGAGTTTCTATTTCTGTTGTTTCTCGAGGAGGGATCAGTGAGAAACCAGTCCTGTCTCCTTATGTGCACGTAAGAGATCCAGGACCACAGCCGAGTGTGTCGGCGTCTCACCTGTGTCTCCTGTGTGAGATTTTACAACTCATGTTAGAACAGGGTTTTACAACTGACAAGTAATGTAGCATTGGAGTTAATAGTCTATGTGCTCAAACTTGGAGTGAATCGGCCTCTGTCCTGGGTCAATGTGAGTGGTTGGCGTGATGGTAAAGAAGAGACTGCAGGGATTCATGACAGTAAAAGGAGTGACCGTAGGCATCCGTGATGGTAAAAGAAGAGAAGAGACCATAGGGATGGCTAAGTATGGAACCCACTGTGAGACCCAGCAGCATGTGGCATGCACGTAAATTTTATATATTATTATCTATGAGTCCTGTGGTTTCCAATGGTTGACTCACACAGTCATTATTTTGGAGTGGGGTGATATTGGTTGCATAGAACATATATATTTATATCTTAATCTATATAGTGAACTCTGTGTGTGTGTGTGTGTGTGTGTGTGTGTGTGTGTGTGTGTGTGTGTCCCATGAATGGACTTCCAGTGTGAAGCTTCACAATACTGCTCTCTTGGGACCTTTTGCAAGGCTCTTTTTTTCTTTTTCAGGTTCACCAAGTGGTGACCAACATGTGTGACTGAGGAATCCAGGGTGGCTCCCAGCGTCTTGTGCTTTTGTCAAAGTCCGTGTGCTCGTGTCAGAACATGGAGCATCAGTGATGCTACCAACATTCTCATGGTATTTGATCAAAGAGGGACCAGAGTCTCCAAACTGTACCAGGCACCCAAATTACACCCACTCTGCTCAGACAAGCACAGGTAAGCCCCACTTGCCTTTGGAAATGTGTGTTATCTACTAAAATGGACGCTGGTTCCAGACTTGCTTCAGGAACCTACCTCCACACATGGAACCACCGAACTAGAGTTAAAGCCAAAGCAAAACAATGAGGAACAACAGCAGGAGGCCTTAGGTTCTACAGTGACAGTGCTACGAGGTAGTCTCTGTGATTTGTCCCCTCTAAAACCCACGTTAAAATCTGATTCCCAGTGCTGAGAGGTAGGTAGGTGTTAGAAAGGCTCAGGTCACAGAGTGAGTGGGAGCCTTTCTCACAAGATTGCTTTAGTTTCCAGGGGAATCAGTGAATGCCAGCTCCCTGGGGACTGAATTAGTTAACTAGAGAAAGTTTCTTGATTTATGAAGAATTAAGAAAATGTGAGCCATTTGCCAGGTAAAGGACAATCTATATGTGCCAATGACAGCTCCAAGGTAATGTAGATATTGGACTTGTCAGAAAAGAATATTACAGTAACTCTTACAGCTGTGTTCAACCAGTTCATGTTAGTTACATTCACGTCACTGTGGCCAACACCTGACAGAGAACACTGAGGGGACAGGGCGGCTCATTTGGACTGGGAAGCAGAGCACGCAGGCTAGAGCCATGGGCGGCTCTGACCTTCAAAGGCCCTCCCTTAGTGACCTACTGTCGCCTTCTAGACTCCACCTCTCTAAGGTTCTCGAAGGTTCTATAGCCTTCAATGTGTCACCACCAACTGGGGAAGAAAGTCCTAAAACTGAGCCTGTGGGAGAGATTTCAGGGTCAAACCATAACACGGTTCAGGGAGCGCTTATTTGTTCATACTCACTGTGTGCACTGTAGCATAGCACACTATCCACCGATAAAGAAAGGGGAATGCTATGGGTTTGTAAGTCCTAAAATAAAAAAGTATAATCGGCAAACAAATGTATCCATCTGTCTCACTATTCTTCAAGAAAATTTAAGCTGAAGTTGTGGTATCACTTCTTGCTAATTATTTGTGAAAGGTCGATAATTAATAGCCTAGAGTTCCCTGTTTCAGCTAGACTAGGGCTGGCCAGAGAGCCACTGGGGTCTGCATGTCTTCGTCTCCCAGGACAAAGATGTCAATCACAGCCAGCTCTGTTAAGTGTGTGCTGGGGATCTGAACCCGGGTCCTCGTGTTGCACGCCACAGCTCCCTGCGCGGTGTCCTTGGCCCCTCTGGTGGGCTCTTGCGGTTTTCTGAATTTGTTCTTGTTTCCTTGTGCCCCTTTTCTGTTCTTCCTCCTAGCCAGATGTGGTCGCTTCAATCTCTAGTCTTCTTTAGGAAGCTTATTCCATTCCAGGAAATCTGCAGCTCGTTTCTACAGGAATAAATGTCAGTCCTTGTCTCTCTGGTCGCTCCCGGTTCTGCTGTTCACTGAACTGAGGAGTCCCGTGAGTCTTGCAGAGTGAGCATCCCTAAGATGTAATACTTATCCTTTCTCTGTACTTACTGAGAATGCGTTCAGCTCTTCCCAACCACCCAAGACTAAAGTCTTTCTCTCCCACATCCCTCACAAAGGCCAGGTACTATTATATATGGAAAATAATATACATGTAAAATAATGCATAATATAGGATAATTATATAACAATTATATTATTATACATTTCATATGTTATATAGTCAATATATTATTATATTATATACTATGTATATTTACCCTTTTCTATTTTTTTAGTGTTGTTCTTGTTCACGGACATATTTCAGTGGCTGTACAATTTTGTACCCTATAAGTGTGCCCTAATTTACTCAATAACTCTAGATTAGCTGTTTTTCTCAGCATTAATTTAAGATGATTTTTACTATTGTATAACTTGCAACAAATGAAAAGCTTAATTTATGTAAATTTCCTAAATTGGTATTACTATGTTTAATGATATGAATATTTTATAGCTCCTGGTACATAATTCCAAGTACTTTCCAAATCAGTTGGACTGTTTCAGTTTATTTTCAAATAAGCCAGTTTTTGTATGTGACATATGAATGATTCCTCATTTTTCCTGTCTTCTCAGTTAGAATTGACTATTAATTATCAACCTTTTATGAGTAAGCAAGAAGTGAGAAATGGGTCACATTTTCTTGCTTCTTTGTAAATCAAGATACCCTATTTAAAAAAAAAAAGGCAGAGAAGTGATTAAAAAACACCCCAATGTAGGTCAACCTCTTACCTCTCTCTACATGTGACCATAAGGCCTAGTGCATCACTCCCATGCATGGTCATACTCCCGTCCCCACGCCACGCCGCCTCGCTGAATTCCGGCTTCCCTTCTCAGACAAGGGCAGCAGCTGCTCACACTGGCCACACCCTGGGGAACATGTTTCCCATCCCTTGAACCTGATATGGGCCTGTGAGTCGCACTAGGCAACAGAATGTGTTGGCAATGGTGGGTTAAGCCCTAAGCAGGCATTTGCTCTTTAGGGAGTTCTCAGACACCACGTAAGGAGTTCTATACCCTAAACATACAGAGGGAGAGGTCTGGAGAGTGAAGGGAGAGAGACCCCGATACCCCTCCAGCACAGCTGAGACCAACCTTTTAGCGTGTCCCCGGTCAGGTGTTAGATGTGCATGTGGGCCATCAAAGACATTCTGGCCCCAGCCACCATCTGACGCAGCTTCGTGACAAATCCCAAGTGATCCCTGCAAGACGACTGTCCAGCTGAGCCCCAGCCCACTCATGCGATCATCTGAAATAATCAAATGGGTCCCCGTTTCACGATAAGTGTGCCGTGTTTTTTTATGCAGCACTAGGTAACTAAAGCCTCACGTTAGTCTAAGAGCCCGCCTTACATTCAGCTTCCTCCTCTGGAAAACTAAGTAATAATTAGGCCTCCCTCCTAGACTTGCAGTGATGGCCAAATAACATACTCAGCGCTTCAGAAACTTCCCCATCAAGATGTTTCTGCCAACCAAAGACAGTGAGAGACCCACATCCAGGATTTGGAGGGTGTAGCCCACAGCATTCCCTACAAATGTAGTTTTTCTTGGAAGGCTTGTGTTTTCATCTCCCAGTCAATCTTGTTTTCTACACAAAGCATCCCTGCAGTTACTTTCTAATGATTTTTTTTCCCCAGTTACACACACCCTGGTTGTCCTTCATCTCCATCCTTCTACAGTGTCCTGGTGAAGCCCCTGGAGGATGGGTGCCCCACTTGAAAGAAGTCTGAGCAAGTAATCTGTCACAGGGAATTGCTTGTAAGAGGAGGAAGACACGGCGTGGTCAAGAGAGTCAGGGACGATCTAGGAAACAAGAGTAGATTGGTTGGTAGTCGATTGTTACAAAAAGGCCTTTTTTAGTGTACTTTCTACTGCTGCATTAAATACCATGGCCAAAGGAAACTTGAAGAGGAAAGGGTTTACTTCATCTTACAGCTCATAGTCACGAAGGTAAGTCAGGGCAGGAACTTTAGGTAGGAAACTGGAGACTGAAATCGAAACAGAGGCCACGGAGGAAGGCTGCCTAGGACTTGCTCTCCATGGCTTGCTCAGCCTGCTTTCTTATACCTACCTAGGGGTGGCGCCACCCCAGTGGGCTGGACTCTATCAATGATTAATGAAGAAAGAGTCCTGTGGACTTGCCTCCAGGCAAGCTGACTGAGGCATTTTCTCAACTGAGGCCCCTCTTCCTATTTGACCGTAGCTTGTGATCAAGCTGACAAAAGCCTAACCAGGCAGAGCAACCAGCGACTGGGTTCATGATACTCAAGGCAATGATGTCTTTCCAGGGAGAATGAAGGAGCCAGGGCCGGGATGCAAGTGGATACACTGGTCTCCAAGGATATCGGATAGCAGAACAGAGAGAGCTTCAGCAGGGACAGGAACACGGAGAAGGAGTCTGTCCTTTTGAACTTTTTAGAGCAGAGAATGCTGCCTGTGTTTTTAAAGATGGAAAGAAATGTAAGAAGGAAGAAAGAACCTGAAGGACATAGAAAGAGCTGACAGGATGAGGACGAGGGTCCCGGAGGAGAGAGGAGGAGATTTGAGATTGTTAATGAAAGTGGCGTCAGCTTCAGGGGGTAGGATGGAGGGAACAGTTCTGCAGGTGGAAGGGGAGCAAAGCGGGGAGGGAAGACACCAGGGCCTTTAGAAAGAGGAGGAAATGAAGAGAAAGCTCACATACTGTGGTCTCGGTCCACATCACACCAGGGAACCTCAGAGAAATGAAGGCTGGAGGCCTGAGGCATGAAAAGATCAGCAGAAAAGTGGAAAGATGCAGGAGTCATTCTGTAAAATAGAAGAAAAACTTCCTACCATCCACACATCTTGAAAACCTCGTATCAGTGCAATAAATGCTAAAATGTACGTTTGAAACCTAAAGTTTTTTTTTTTTTTAATATATAAAACATTTGCTTTCTAATTTGACCATCAAGTTAAAGTATGAAAATCACAGATAAAGTTTTCAGTTTTTGTTTTTCCCCCTAAGTCACCGAGAGCTGTTCTGTGGACTTCCCAGTGTTAAGAACTGAAGACATACTGCAGGGAAAATGTTGGTCTCTTGTTAAGTAGAGTGGGGCTGGGGCGGGGGGAGGAGCTGGATTCCGCATACAACTCAGGTACAAGAAGCAAAACTTCTGCTCCCCCTCTCTTGCACTCCTTGACCTCTTCTGAGGTAGAGAAATGAACCAGAAATAGGTTTGTTTGTTTGTTTGTTGTTTGTTCAGTGAGTGTTTCCTGAGTGGCTCCCTTGAGCAGGCCGCCCAACAGGTAGAATAATGGAAGCTCGCAGAGAAGCTAGAAGTTCCCACCAACCACCCTGATTCCATCTTTTCCTTTAGAGCTGTTAAAAAGCTTTTGAACTTTTCATCCAAAACTTTGAGACACCTTTTGGAAAGCAGAAATGCAAAGCCCGTTGGCAGTTTGCGGGAGCACTGGGTCAGGAAGACGCAAACAAATGGGAGCCGATCACCTGTGCTGGCTCCTTGCTCTGGAGCCGCATAGCATCATGGGACATCCTGTTACACCTGACCTCTGACTAATGCTGGTGTTCAGATTTACCCAAGTCCCCTGCAGGGTGGTATTATAACAGCCACTGTACATGACAGCTAAGGGAGCCATAGACCAACCAGGCTTGGCATGGAGTCCTGAAGTCTGCAAATCCCTAGAAGCCAACCAGAAAGAGCATCTGCTAAACATTCACAGAGTTGCTCTTCTAGACACGCTAACCATTAGGCTGCACAATAGCAAGGCTTTAGTAAACATTACTGAAACAGAAGGAGAGGATTCTACCTCACCTAGCTACCAACCACCTAATGGCCATGGCATCATGGAGAGTCAGGGTCCTGGGGGTGAGGCGAGGCCCTAGCTCTGGGAATGCAGAGAGCCCAGAGGGAGGGAGCTTGTCTGAGAGTCCACAACAGATCCTCCTGGTGCTTCGGGAGGTGCTGCTGCTGTGGGAGCCCCAAGTCTAAGCACTGGCGGCATGAGGAAAGTCGGGTCTGGTGAGGATCCGCCTAGGGACGGACTCCTCTGTCGTGGGACACTGGGAGTTCCCATCACGGATCAGAAGCCTCTTGTCCATCACAATTACTCATTTTTTTTCCTCAAATGTTTTCTTTTCCTGACTGCCCTACTTATTTCCACATGTAGTTCTCTGGGATGCCAGAGTGTTCTCACATGCCTCCCGTGTCAGCTTGTCATTTTGACTGAAAAAAAATTGAATGGCAGTCACTGCCACTTTCATCTCTACTGGGTTCATTCCAGGTACCTTAAATTTCCCTTCAGGTTCTATCTTTTGCCTTCCAAGTGAGGGCGTGGTGGCCTTGCTGCCAACCTATGGACATCAGGGAATTGGGCTGAGAGGCAGGCAGGGGCTGCGGATGGCTCCGTCTGCTTTTGAACAGCTGCTGAACAAATGAATCACCACTTTCTTTGGAAGTTCTCAAAACCCTGTGTGTGTAGGAATGGGACCCTTCCCTGCTCTGTTAAATCTTAGCCCTCTTTATTTTTAAAAGGGAGGGAAAGAGAATGTGCCTCCTGGGAATCTCCCGTCCTCTCCCCCCTCCCTTTCCCCTCTACCCCCCTCCCCCTCCCACCCACCCCCCTATTATGGAAAAGGACCTGGCCAACTTGCGAATAAGCGGAAATGTGCTCTCCATTTCAGCTTTCAATTAACTTTCAGGATTTATTATTCCTGGATTTGCATCCTTAGATAGAAGTGACATGACAGATCAATAAAACTTGGAATTATCTAACAAGAGGGCAGTTTCTTGCTTATTATACCTCAGCAACAAAACCCACTGGGTAGCACTTGTGTCTACGATAGCCAGCAAATCAATAATGGATGCTCTTATGGCCAAGGTAATATGATACCTTGGAATTGAGTGGTGAGCGATGCTAACGCTTAAGTAGGTGAGGAGAGAAAGGAGCAGGCAGGAGGCAGCATCAATATGCCTAGAAAGGTCTCATGCCTTTCAGGTTAACACTGATGGGAAACATCGCATCCTCTCCCTGCTCCAGTACATTCCTCTTCTGTGCATAAGAAATCATTCGAAGACGGCAAAAGCTTCCTGCATGACCTTTGCAGCTGCTCGTTTGCAGTGAGTTTTGGCTGCTCACAGAAGGGGGGCGGGGGGAGGGACGGAAAGCTGCGGAGATGAATCGCCAGGACGCTGCTGCTCTTCCCTTTAGCGTTAGAACGTTCTGTACTTCATGTACGTGAGTGTGTGGTGCTGATGAAACGCTATGCGGATGTTGCATAGTAACTCACATTCTCAAGGCTACTGCTGGACAGCCATTATGTCCAGGCGCCAGCTTCTCTGGCGCTGAGAGGTTTCCCGGCATGCATTGCCCTGAGACTTTCCCTCCACAGGAAAGTGTAAAATACAAATACATTAGAAACCTTCCTGAAGAAAACCGCCCGCTGCCCTTGCTTCTCGTGGACTTGAGAGCTGTATAAATCAGTAGGCTGTTGGTATAACAAAACACCATAGACAATCAACTTAGGAAGAGGAAAGGTTTATTCGTTCTCACCGCTGCAGTGCTTTTGGTACAGTGGGCTCTGCTGCTTTGGGTCTGGGCTGAGGCTGCATGGTCCTGGTGGGAGCGCATGTCGAAGGCAGCTCACCTTCAGGAAGCAAAAAACAAACAAACAAACAAACAAACAAACAAAAAGAGAAAGGAAGTGTAGAACCCATAGAGCCTAGGGTACCAAGATCCCTCTCCAGCGCTTGCCATCAGTGATCTAGCTTTTCTCCACCACACCACACCTCCAGAAGTTTCCAATTTGTGGTAGTGCTGTAGTCTGGGGGGATGAAGTCTTCAACATAATGTGCCTTTGATAGAGTCTCTCTCTCTCTTTCTCTCTCTCTGTCTCTCTCTGTCTCTCTCTCTGTGTCTGTCTGTCTGTCTGTCTCTCTCTCTCTCCTCTCTGTCTCTCTCTGTGTGTCTCTGTCTCTCTCTCTGTGTCTGTCTGTCTGTCTGTCTGTCTGTCTGTCTGTCTCTCTCTCTCTCTCTCTCTCTCTCTCTCTCTCTCTCTCCTGCCCTGAAACTCTGCTCTGTAGACCAGACTGACCTCAAACTCACAAAGATCCGCCTGCCTCTGCCTCCCAAGTGCTGAGATAAAAGGTGTGCGCCATCACCACACCTGGACCCCTTTGAGATACTCTTAGAAAAAGTCCAGCAGGGGCTCTTCTGTATTCTGTCTTCTCATCTGTCCAGGATCTGGCGTCCATTGGTCTTGGAGGAACGGGGCAGTGTGGAAGGGCGCTAAAGCACAGAATGGGGCTTGGATATTATTGTAGGTGCTGGGTAGTACCTTGTGGTTGGGACAGTTACAGCAACCTGAAGCTACTGAATCCCAAATTGCTTCTTGAAGCCTTTCTCATGGAGAGGCTCAAAGTCCATAGAACATACTGTTGCTCACTGCTAATGAAAATTTCTATGACCTTTCAACTCCTACTTAGAAATAGCTTGTACCTGATAGGTCTTAATGGTAGGGTTTTTTTTTTTTTCTTAAAACTGTCCCAACACTGACTTTGGTTTGCAGACAAACAAGAACCTTCATCCTAGATCTTTTCTGTGCGGGGGGAAACTTAACAGCCTCCATGACGCTCATTCATGAGAAAATGTTAAAGTTGAGCAAATAAACAGTGCTGTCTTTAGCATTATTTATGAAAGAAAATGGTGCCATCAGGGAGCATGTTGGCTAATCTGCTTTGGCCAAGTTCCCCTTAGAGATGTGGTTAATGGATGGGATGTGCAGGAAATTAGCATACACAGTGCTATTCAGAAAAGGGGGTAAGATGTTAAGGGGGCACCCCCCACACGGCTGTTTCTCTTTAAGTTAATTAATGGCCAAGCACCAGGAGGAAGGACTACACCTGAGTGCATCCCCCTGCTAAGCGCTATTTTGACAATTTCTGGGGCTTAATCTCAAAGAACTGACCTCCACTTCCAGAGCTGCCTCTTCAGCAGTCGTGTTGTGGGCTCTCTCCCCAGAGCAGAAGATGGCCACCGTCCTGCAGCTAATTAGCATGGCGGCCCAGCCTCTGCGGTTAGCAAGGTAATTAGTTTCCTAGATAAGTGGAGATCCTGGAGGTTTGAGACAAGGCATGTTTATTGAGTGATGTCCCCTGGACAACAGAGCCACTGTGTACTTGTTAAAGAAACTTGAATTATTATCTGCCCAAATTCCAGGTCCCTAGGAAGAAGCAGTGTGCTAATTGGGGCCTTCATGGAAGCAAGGGCTAAAAGCGAATTTGTGATTCAGGCAAAAACCTTTAGAGTGAAGCCAAGGGATGCATCTGGAGAACATTGCTCTCATGCAGGGAGGAGAACACGCTGGGGCATTAGTGGGAAATCCTGACCTTTGGGGAGAAGAAAGAGCTCAGGTTGAGTTAAAATAAGTTGGAATTGTCACAGAGGAAAGCCATTGGGCTGACCTCCATGAGGCATGCCTTTTCCAGCAAGGGTTGGGTAGATGCCCACACCCAGTCTACAGGCTTCCTCATCTGCAGACTGAGCACAGGATAGCACCTAGGATTCAAAGTTAATCAAGAATAAATCTTATATTATGAAATACACAGTAAATTCCACATATGTGTTGGACGTTGTTGGTACTGCTGTTGCTTATTGCAAGGGTTTCCAGAGGCTTTAGGCAGGAGATTCGACTAAACCTCAAAAATCTCAACTCTTGGGCCTATGACTTAGTGGTAGAAATACTTTGCACCCCAGGGATCCTTGTGAGAAACACAATTTATGGCTCACCTGTTCTTTTGAGTCCAGTAGATATCTTTAAAACAGTGATTATCTCCTACAAGATGGCCTTGGCCTACTTAGGTCAACAAACATTTGCTCTTTGCTTATGTATACACCTCTTTGTTCCTGAAAGATTTTAGCCAACATGCTCTTTTTAAAGTTTCTTTCTTATTATTTATTCATATTTATTTATTTTGTTTTTTTTTTGTTTTGTTGTTTGTTTGTTTGTTTGTATGTTTGTTTTGAGACAGGGTCTTTCTACATAGCCATGGCTATCCTGGTACTCACTATGTAGACCAGGCTGCCCTCAAACTCACTGAGATCCACCTGCTTTTGTCTCCTGAGGGACTAAAAGACGTGTGCCATCATACCCAGCCACGTTCATTTATTTTATTTTGTGTGTGGAGGCCAGGGAACAACTTGACCGTGAGTTCACCCCTTCAACTGTATGGTCCCTGGAGACTGAACTGAGGCCATCAGGGTTGGTGATCAGCACCTTTAGCATCTCCCAGTCCTAGGTAACATATTTAAAGTAACCGGGTGTATTTTGCAACACGTACTTAATTAAATGCTCATCTCTTTTAGAAAGGGATTTTTCAAGCCATCGTTGACTATATGGCAGATTGTGGTGACTAGATCAAATATTTCTAAAAGTCACTTGTAGAGCTGAGAACCAACCTATCTAGAGAAGGCAGCCCTCCCTCTACTGGATTGCTAGCTTAGTGTCTTTGCGGGACTCCTAACACTGAAAGTGGGGCTGTCGCTGACTCTTTTGCTTGCTATCTGGACTCTTTTCCTCCTACTGGGTAGCCTTGTCCGGCCTTGATAGGAGGCTTTGTGCCTGGTCTTATTGTAATTTGTTATGCTGAGTTCAGTTGATGTCCCTGGGAGGCCTGCTCTATTCTGAAGGGAAATGGAGGAGCAGTGGACCTGGAGGAGGGAGGAGGTTGCGGGGATGGAGGCATGGAGGGAGGGGAAGCTGTGGCTGAGATATATTATTTAAGAGAAGAATAAATAATAAAAAAAAATAGTCTAGGAAACACACAAATAAGTATGTAATCAGTTGTATTTTATACCCTTTGGGGGGAAAAAATCTGAAAACAAAATTGAAAAAAAAAAAATTCCACTCAAAATAGTATCAAAAGAGAAAGAATAACTTTACCAAAAAATTCAAAGCCTCTACAATGCAACATACACATTGTCCAAAAATAATGGAAATTATCCCACATATAAAATACAATGCAGTCTTAAGAAAAAAGGTAGAACCAATAAAAACCGAGTGAGGGGACTTCCATGTTGGGGTTCTCAGACAAGGAGCTCTAGCAGGCAGTAGGTGATGCGTCCAACAGAGGCGATGGGAGAGCTCAACAAAGAAATAGACCGCATTTTTCTAAAGTCAGGCGAGACTTCTAGACTGGAGCACTGCTGCGTCTAAGACAAAGATGCTGTGTAGGTTTGAAGTGGAATGTGGCTGACAAGCTTGAAGACGGGAAGAGAAAGAGCTATCAAAGGGATGGGTAGAGGTTCGCCAACATGCGCACACACAATGAGTAAATATTGAAAATATTACATTAGCAAAACAGTGAGGGTACACCTGAAAATAAAGCAAGTTAACTAGAAGGAAACCCGGGTACCACGAGAAACGGACAAGTGGTTATAATGGTAGGATATAAGCAAATAAGAGGAACTGTTTAATTAAAACAGAATCCTGTCAGGTTACAGTGTATTGAGAGGGTGTTCTGTAACTATAGAGTGAAAGAAAGAGATTGGGGATGGCAAGAGAAAGAGAGCTACAGGTCTCCAAGCATCTCCCTTCTATGTACAGGGAAGAATTATAACGTTCCTGAGTCAGCAGCAGATATGTATAGTGTAATCTCTGCAGCGATTGTTAATACTAGTGCAGGAAGGCAGAGCTAAACATCAATAAATTAACGAAAACAGGATTCTAGGCGCTGGCAAGGTGGCTCAGTCAATAAAGTACCTGCCACGCAAGCGCGGAGACCTGAATCGGCATTCCAGAACCCAGGTAAAAAGCTGTGCACAGGCCAGGTGGCGGTGGTGCATGCCTTTAATCCCAGCACTTAGGAGGCAGAGGCCCATAAGTCTCTTCTGTGAGTTTGAGGCCAACCTGCTTTACAGAGTGAGTTCAGGACAGCCAGGGCTACAGAGAGAAGCCCTGCCTCAGAAAAAATAAAAACAAAACAAAACTCAGACACACAAAGGCTGAGCACAGTGGCACACACATTTTACCCAGCACCGGTGGAGAGGCAGAGGCAGGCAGATACCTGAAATCCACTGGCCAGCTAAGTAGCAAAATTCATGAGCTTCCGCCTCACCCAGAGACCCTGTCTTGAAAAAATAAAGGAAGAGAGTGATTGAAGCGTCACCTAGAGTCAACCATTGGCCTGATTACACACATGCATACATGTGCACCTGCACACCACCCATACTATCAAGTACATATAGTATGCACATAACAAATTAATAAGTCCATAAATTGCATACATGCATACATGCATGCACCTGCACACACACATGCCCCCATACACTCTAACAAGTTAGATAGTACACACATGCATTTGCACACCCCAATACATATATATAAATATATATAATATTATATTATATATAATATTATATACATATAATATTATATATAAATATATATTTAATATATTTTATATATTTCTCATATATAAATATATACACATACTCCTGGACCCACATATATTATTATGAACATGCACACACATGCACCTGAACATATGCAAACACACACACATACACACAATTTTAAATCAAAATAAACCAGAAAATATAGAATAAAAGAACAAAAAAATTCAAGGAGCTAACCAAGAACCTGAAAACAGTGACAAATGTAAACATTTGAGTGGAAATGTTAACTATTAATGAACTAGACACTTCATCTTAGAGACAGATTGTAATAGCTTATTTTAACCTATTCCAACCTCTTTACTTCTATCTACACGGTAAGCCATTTTCTAGCTGTTTATTTTTAAAGTGGAACTCTTGCAGACAGCATGCTGTTGGGCCTTGTTCTGCAGCACTCATAGTGACAAACTGTTCAGTTCATTAGGCAAATACAGTAATTATAAATGTGCATCTTACAAACAGCAAAGGTTGAATGCATGAATAGAATATGGTCAGAAGCAACTGGACAGGTGTCAGCCTCTCGGCATTGTAGTGTGGCCCCGTGACTTCAGTTCAGGCTGGCAAGAACTGTTTGATTAGCTTCATGGGCCATGTGAGATATGATGACAAGACCCACATCTTCAATGAGATTTAATCCCGCTGTGACACAAGGCTGCACAGATACTACAGTGAAGGAACAAAGATATTGTAGAGCATGAAGAAGATTTCCGTAGTGCTGTGCTGGACTAAGTAGCCACCCTGGGAGGGAGAGGTCAGGTCTAGGACCCACACCTGGACCAGTACAGAAGAGAAACACATCAGGTGCTGCTCAGGGCTCTTCTAGTTGCCTTGGTCATCTGCACACAATCGCACTGTCGTTGACACCACTGTCAGAGTAGGAGTGAAATCTGATTTCCCGTGAGGGAAATCAAATGGCCACAGCCACGGTGACTGTTGGGTAAGTAGAGTTCAGGGCAGAAGGGAGAGATGCTTTCTTTTTCCTGGTGAGGAATTGTGTAGACTCAGAGCTGTCAATAGCCTTTGCTGGAAGATGAAGCCTCACCAATACACGTAAGGTGCATTAAACCATCCCAGTACAGAGGACGTGCCTCAGCACGTGTGATGCTTTGCTATAGTTTGAGTGTGTACGCCCCCTACGTATCATGGAGCTTACCCGCCAAGACCAAGAGTGTTGGGAGATGCTTAGCCCCTATGGATGGCGTTGGTTCTTATAAAAGGGCTTACGGTGGGAGCTCTCCCCTCTACCCCTTTGCCCTTCAACTCCTTTTGCCAAGTAAGGACGTAGAATCAGCTCTTGCATGTCCAGGCAAAGACACAGCAGTCAGAGTGGACTGACAGTACAAGAAACACAGAGCCAGTCCACCAGACATAGAACCTGCCAGCGCCTTCATCTTGCTTGCTCCTGTGCTTTGATCTTGGTTTTCTTAAACCTCCAAAATTGGGAGAAATAAATTTCTTTAATTTATAAATCACTTTGTCTAAGGTATTAATCTAGGATATCTGTTCATTATGGTTTTTGTTGTTGTATATTTTTAAAATGTTTTCTTGGAAAGCAGAGCAGAGAGACCAAGACAAAGCAAAGACTGTCAAATTTTGAGGACATGATTGAGCCATGAAGATCCCTCCAACCTCTGAACTTAGCACTAAATTCCTTTTATGGTCTAGGCCAACTACTGTTAATGATATTTTTACATAACAGTTTTTGTTTCTCAATTTCTTCTGCCTCTCACTTTTGTTTCCTCCCCTCCTTCTTTTCTGTCCTCCTAACAAGCTGTTGCTGTGTTGCCCAGGCTGACCTGAAACTCACAAGCCTCCTTCCTCAGCTGTCCAAGTGCTGGGTTTGTAGAGCATGCCACCATGTCTGACTTAGAGTCAGTTTTCTTGGCTGTTTTTTAAACTGTAAGGATTCCTAACTGGCGCTCAGAGTTGGTGTGATTTAAGTACAAACCAAAAAAGAATAGTTTTAGAGTGATGGCCCTCCGCATCTGCATGATAATCGAATTTATGTCTCATATAATTATATATATGAAGCAAAGTTACGGATTCTGCAGGACAGGTGAATGTTCCCACCTTCCAACCTCTTTTACCTTTCGCTAATTGATATTGTATTGGGAATGTTGCCAAACTCCCTTGCTATGGGCCTGTCTAGTCTTCTAATTACATCCTCCACACAGCTGCCAGAGCTACTTTGAAGAGAGAAATCAGATCATTTTACGAATGCATCTCTCTCTCTCTCTCTCTCTCTCTCTCTCTCTCTCTCTCTCTCTCTCTCCCTCTCCCTCCTTCCCTCCCTCTCCCTCCCTCCCTCTCTCTCCCTCCCTCCCTCTCTCTCTCTCTCTCTTCATGCAGCACCTACCTAATACTTTCTGTGGATACTCACTGCTAACTGGGCTTCATTCAAACTTAGTGTGGTCTGCAAGGATCTCAAGTGCTCGCCTCAGTCCCCTTTAGTTTCATCTCACCGACACACTTGGGGTTCACTGTCTTCTCGTCACGTAAGCTCATACATGCCTTCCAGCCTTTTTAAGCTGCTACCCTCAAGTCCCTAAAGCCTTTCTTCTGCTTTCTGTACTGTGGAATTCTTGCTCTTCTCTGAAGACCCTCACCTCAAATCTCATTTGGCTAAGAGTTTCTGGGAGAGCCACTGGACACGCGTGTTTTATCCCATGCGTTGGTTAAGCATGCCATGGCTAAGTGTTATGTCTGTCTCCAGAGCAGGCAGCTGGAAATGGCAGACAAGAAGAGACGTCAGGTTTAGACTAGAACAGTGCCTGTGAAAATGAGTCACAACTGGCACTGTGTTCTAGACATCAAGCTTCAGTGAAGCTAAGGCAGTTTGCCATGGTACCTGAGATGTACCAGGGTCATAAAAGCTGAAGGAAGCTAGCAGGGGCTGAAGTCAGTGTGGACCTGCCTGCTGTATGTGTTCCCATCACCACCAGAGGAGCCAGCGGGTGAGCCAGCAGGCGAGCAGTCCTTATGTGATATTCCACAGCACCACGCCTTGCTCCAGATCTCCACTATAGTAGGAACATGGCTCTTTCATGTGTGCCTTTCACATTTTCTGTTGTGTGGTCAGTATTAACTTTGCACTTTTGGGGGAAGAGGGCTCTCAGGAGCATAGACACAGCTCAGCTGAGATGACACAGTACAAACCACTATGTCTTCCTTGGGTAAGAATGGTTATTTTTTTTTCCATGTTTCCACCATTAGGGAATATGTCTCATTTATATGTGTGTATTTGTATCTGAGGCATCCAAAGTGTAATAGGTACTTAACGTTCAGTGAAGCAGCTAATTAGGAAACAATCTCTTAAAATACCAAGTGGACACAGTTACTAATACTTACTTCATTTACACTATTTCTTTTATGTATTTTCTTTTTTAAAAGCACGTTACTTTTATTTTTACTTATCTGAATCTGTGTCTTTGTGTGCCACATGTGCGTGGTGCCCAAGGAGGTCAGTCGAGGGCATCGAATCTTCTGGTGCTGGAGTTATGGGCAACTGTGAGCTGCTTGACATGGGTGTTAGGAACCTAACTCTAGTCCTCTGGAAGAGCAGCAAGCACTCTTAGCCCCTAACCCGTCTCTGGGGCCGCTTTTCTACCAGGGGCTTTGAGCTAGCTAACGTTTGCAGCACTTTAAGCAGCGTGGGTGACAGTATTGCCACTATAAGCTCAGTGCTGGACATCGGCTTACCTGCCATACTTAATGTTCTGTCAGTTGCGCCGTTACACATTTCTCCTTCTGCCCCTTCCACAGTAACCACAATTCTACTTTCTACTTTACGGCTTTGAGTGCGTTCAATGCCTGGTGTGTGAGAGGACCCATGACACACCGTTATTTCTGTGTCTGGCTTCTTTCTTTTAGCACAGTATCTT
Organism: Acomys percivali; assembly: GCA_907169655.1. Lineage (NCBI taxonomy): Eukaryota > Metazoa > Chordata > Mammalia > Rodentia > Muridae > Acomys > Acomys percivali. Next base: position 123,905,730 of record OU015746.1, read on the forward strand.
CCAGTTTCGTCTGTATTTGTGGTGTGTGGTAGGATTTCCTTTTGTTTTGGGGTTGAATAATATTTTTATATGTTTATTTACTACATTTTTTTTTTTATTCACTCACCTGGTGGACATTTACGTTGATTCTGTACCGTAAAGATGTTGGAGAAATATTTCACAAAGCAATCTGATTGCGTTTTCAATTTTAAAAATAAATTTGTATTTCTTAAAAATAGAATAGTATAAGCCCGAGGACAAAGCACAAAGAAGAAGAGGAGCAAAGGAGACGAGCGGGACAGGGGAGGAAGTGGACATGACAAGGTGACAGAGAGGGCGGAGAACGGGCTTGGCACCTGTGCTTTGTAAGAACACACCCACAGTCAACTCTTTTGGCTTTCTCGGGGAGCCCAGCCAAGAGAATAGACTCGCTGGTCTTCTTCTCCATCACACGGACAGCTATGGATGTTAATTGAAAAGACCTCTAGGGCTCCATTAGCACCTTGTAAACCTTGGTCCTGATGCTGGCAAGAGAGGGAGGAAGAAAGTGAAAAACTACAGACTACACAGTTGGACAATAAGGAGAATTATTGTTAATCTTAATGGTGAAAACATGGTCACACTCATACGGGAGGACGTTCCTGTCCTGTGCTGTAACTATGAACATTTACTTTATTTTTAATTTTTGCTTTCATGCTAATGTCCTAACCTTCAGATTGTTAACATCAAAATGACAATACTTAGAAGACATAACATGAGGAAAATGACTATTTTCTGTACTGTGGGAGGTAGCATAAATATTTGAGGTAGTAGATATTAATGGCGATGCAATGGTCTGATACATTAAATTAAATTATATGCAGTTAACTATTAAAAAAAGGGGGAAAAGCTAGTTAGAACAGCATTACAGGAAAGAGAAATTTCTTAACATTTATGCAGGGATTGAATTCCAGAGGGGAACAACCCTGTTTTATTGGTGGATTTAGTAGGTGCCATCTCTGGTGATTACAGAGCACAGCATTCCCTTTAGAATGCATTTCAAAGTTGCTCTGAGAGCTGGCAAAGATTAATTATTTTAAGCATTTGGAATCGGCAACAAGTGGGGTGCAGCACGCACCCTGAGCGTGTGCACAGATCCCCGCCTGTTACGGCCACACCCTGAGCGTGTGCACAGATCCCCGCCTGTTACGGCCGCACCCTGAGCGTGTGCACAGATCCCCTGCCTGTTACGGCCGCACCCTGAGCGTGTGCACAGATCCCCGCCTGTT
>OU015746.1:123917023-123940409 GCA_907169655.1 Acomys percivali
ATGCACACCAACACACATTAGTACACACACAAACATACCCTCAAACATACAAAACATGCACTCATGCATACACACAAACACAACACACACTTACACACACAATGTTTTAATAAAATTATTCCTTCTCTCAAAGGGATTGGACTTTTTTTTTCCAAATACAACAACAACAAAACATGGTCTTTAATCTATCCTTCATTTCACCTACTTACCGAAACCTCTCACTCAGAATGAATACGAGTGCCCTCTTGTACCCCATAATAGCTAGCCTTATCTGTGACCAGCAGCACTTTCTCCTCTGATCTGGTCCAGTCTCAGCTCAGACCTGGGAGAACTACTAGCCAAACAGCTTGAGTTTTACTTTTAATTTGATACACCACGCTGCGTGCAAGACGCCTGGGCATTTGAGGGGCTCTCTCGGTCATGGGAGTAGCTGCCATCCCAGTGTTCATCTCATATTCCTGTGCATTTCTGCTCTTTCCCGGTGGGTGTCTGAGAGACGCATCAGGAGAATTCGGGGAATCTGAGGCACTGAGGCCTTATGAAGCAGTCCTTTCATCAGACCTCACAGGCATCTTTACGCCCTAGGCGTCGGGCGCCTGCATTCCCTGAGGGAGGCTGGGATTTGGTCTGTGGGTGAAATGCCAAGACAGTCTTGCTTGCTTGGTGGCTGTTGGGTCATTACAGAAGCCCAGGAACAGCATTCAAGAGACCCCTGCCTGGAGCCTCCAGAGGGGATAGCACAGGCGTTCTGAGGGAGGGTCCACTCTTGCCTTCCCCTGGCCACTTCCAGTAGACATGGAATGTGTAATCTTGGAAAGCTTGCTCTTTTACTCCCAGGACGTTTCCTCTAGATAATTAAGGCTCAAAATTAAAATGGTGGTGCTTAAGACATGAAACACAGTCTGAGAGAATATTAAGAACGACATAACTCACTGGGCAGCAAACATGGCAGATCTGTTCTGCCGCGTTCTATCCTGGTACAACCTGGGCAAAAGGAAAAGGCTGGGGTCCGAGGGGTTCCCAGGCTAATGGATGGGAAGCGAGTAGATTTGGTCTTTGAGAACTAACCTGGGCCCCAATAAGTGAAGAAGACAAAGAAGGCGGTTAGGGACACAAATAGGCAAAGACACAGACTTGGGGGGCAATGTGTGTACACATACTTATGAATGAATGTGTGTGCTGGGGGAGGGGAGCAAGCGAGGAAGTTTCAGGAACCAGAGGCAGCTAAAGGTCCCGGGAGGCTTCCGTGTGCCAGTGCATTTGCTTTCTATCAGGTAGGAAGCGGAAAGCAATGAAAGAGCCAAGATGACTTGAGCACATCTGCACGCCTGCATTCTCCTCCGCTGGCTCCTGTGTTAGAGAGCAGTGTGAGCAGGCCGTAGCCAGAGGAGAGCAGTCCAGAATGTGATATCTGACCAAGCACTATAATTACCCTGGAAAGGACTAGAAAAAGGTCACTGGGTTTGGCAATTGGAAGGTCGGTGGGGACCAGGCCCAGAATAGCGCTCTGAGTACAGCTGAGGTCCCGAGTATGAGGAGTAATTGTCAGAGAAGAAAAGCAGAGCCTCTAATTGTCCAAGGCCCAGCAGTGTTTGCGGTTGTCACTCAGCCCGGGGAGTCTTGACTCTCTGAGGAAGAAACAGGGGTATAACAGTTTCGCTAGGCTGACAGTGAGCATGGGCCCCACCCCCCTGAGAGCTGTGCCGTGTGGCTGTGTTGGCAAGAGGTTTGTCCTATAGTTGTGAGGGTCCAAGCTGGTCCCCCATCATCCTTCAGTTAGCTCAGGGTTCTTTTCCGAACTGAGCTGCCAGGTTTTTTGAGTCTGCAAGGCATAGCTGTCCCTTGCTGTCCCAGGAAGAGAGAGATGGGGTCTGAGACTCCCACTTCTCATGAGTACCAAAACACAAAGATGCTCCTGGTCCCAGGTATAAAGTGGTGTCCTATACCCTATGTGTATCTTCTATGTAGGTCACTCATCTCTGGATGACTTACAATGCCCGATGCGATGTAAATGCTCTATAAGCAGGTGCCATCCTATATTGTTTAAGGACTAGTAACTAGAGGAAAAGCCCACACCATGCTCAGTTCACACACATACATGTTCCCATCACCAGTGTTTTTAGTATAAAGTTGGTAGAGGTGCCTGAGTGTAGAACTGAGGGATACCACAGGCTGGTTGCACCCTGATTTTAGAGGGTTTGGCATGCAGTTTACAAAGAGGACCAGTTACAGCCCTCAGCCTTTGGAGATGAGCCTTGGAGCACCCTCCCACCCCCACCCCCACCCCCCACCCCCTGCCCAGGGTTCTAAGGGGGTAGGGAAGAGCTCTGAATTACTGTTAGCAATCCCCAACACCAGACTGCCAGATCTATGAAGGTGGAGTTATATGCCTGGGATGGCAGAGATTTCAAAATCTGTTTCCCCACCCAGTGACAGAGCCACACTGTGGGTTTTTGTTTTTTCCTGGTCCTGTGACCCACCCAGCCACTGTATAATCAATGTTTCCATTCTTTTCCAAGATAAACACGTTGATAAGTATTTGCAATCAGGGAAATGAAAGTTTTCCATCTCTCTGTGGAGGCACCACTTAGTTTTGAAAACAAAGAGTTTACCAAAGGAATGTAATCTCTGGTTACTTTGTAATACATCTGTGGCTCTAGACCCTAAGAGAGAAGTTCTTTTTCTTTTTTTCTTTCTTCTTTTTTTTTTTTTAATCTTCTTTTACATTCAGTTAAATTCTTTTCTTCCTCGCCCCCACTCCTTTCTGCTTTGTTCAGAATTATCAAACAGAATGGCTAGAGAATAGGAGCTTCACTGTATTCCATTTCAGGATTAAGCAGTGAGGAAACCGGAGCCAAGCCTGGAAATGAAAACGTCCTTGCAAACGATCAAGCTAAGATAGGACTTAAAGCACACAGCTGTCACTGTGCCAGGGAATTGCCTGCCCTCTTTGAGCGAACTGGGGAGGGCTGCTCTGCATTTCTGTCAGGTTTTAAAGATAATAAATGCCATTCTTCCTGCTCTGATGAAATGTAATTTCACAACTGCTTTGAAGATAGCCCTTCTTTCTTCATGTCTGTGGAAATGAGCCACCTTTTGCCCCCCCACACATCCCCAGCATCATACCTGTTTAGTATCAACAGGCTTTGTTTGGTCTGGGTGATTAGTGATTTTATTTCAGAAAGGAATGACTGATTAAGAGTGGTTCAGATGTCAGAGGATGAAAGCTTGCTCTTTGTACAATATGCTGGGACGTCAGAGGCAAGCCAAGCTGTTTATGTATCCACTGGGCTAAATTAGTGTCATTATCACTTCAGTAAAGCTGACATATTGCTGTGTTCTCTCCTAAAGAACCCAATTACACTATCTGCTGGACGATGTATTCAACGACACCATTTAATTAAAGCCTAATCTCTCCTCTCTCTCTCTCTCTCTGGATGAACAATATTTGAAATTATTAAACATTCTTTCATTCAATTACTGCAAATCTCTGACCATTTTTGAGATCAAGAAAGAAGCTCATCTGGCACTCGGATGTCCCAGGAGAATAGCTGCCATTTTGTGTTGTGTTTAGGGCTTGACACCCAGTCACAGTCACCCAGGACAGAGCTTATAGTTTGAAAATACTTCAGATTTGCTCCTCAGATTTTTTCCGACAGCAGAGGGCCTTGCCTGTGACACTCGCCGGTTTTCTCAGAGGACTGCGGCATAACGGAGCTCTCTAAAAGGAACATGTTCAAAGTGATAAAGCCATTAAAGAAATACAATTCCTCTGCCAGGGGCTGAGCCCTGTGACTGACATGATAGCAATTCATTTTGAATGAATATCTCATCCAGGAATGCAAGAATTAAAATGAACTCGACAGCGAACTCTAGAGATAACCTGTAATAGAAGGAAATTTTCATTTCTTAGAGGGAGGAATGAGTTAAAAGAAAGGTAACTATCGGGTGGGATATAAAAGGACCCTCATTCTCTGCAGTCATCTAATTTTGCCATGGAAAACCCAGGCGCACATATTTAGGTAACTGCCAACGGTGGCCACTAGCCAAATACCAGTGGCACACAGCTCCCGAGGCGCCATGATGTCAAAAGCACACGGTATGTGGGGTGAAGGTGTTTGTCAGTCTTTTAGGCCAGCCATAAGATCTCAGGAAGAGAAGAGCAGGGCTGCAGCCTGTATATTATAGGAGAAGTGGGGAGGCAAGGGGCAACCCTAGGACTGAGAACCAGGCTTTGCTTATAATCAGTGTCTTACCAATGTACCAAGTTGCTGGTTCAAATCCACGGTGCTCTATTTCTTCTGGCCAGTTCTTGGTAGGGGTGGCCAGAGTGCAGGCAGGAGGTCCTGCATGGGAGGACCCCCTTGGTTAATGTACACAACCTTGTGGCATTTGTTTCTCTGGTGTTACATTTGCTTGAAGATAACTTGATTTCATTTCCATGGGCCGACAGCTAGGGAATATACGCCATGTCTGAAATGTATTGCCATGGCTACCATGAATGACACTGAGGTGAACGGCATATGTTTGAGAGTCTTTCATTTATTCACTCTGTTAGCAAATACTCTTACATTTCTGATGAGACTTTTCCCAGATAGTCTCAAATTCAGCTTCCCAGGCCATCTTTGTTAAGTGTATGGCATTGTGCATATTACATATCTGTCTCACTGTAATGTAAGATTAACAACACATATCTCATGGGATTATGGTAAAAATTAAGAGTCATTTCAGTGTCTTCTATATGATTTTTATGTAGATATGATAAATATGTTATGACTATTGACTATTATCTTCCTTGAACTATACTCTGGCATAGAGCCTGGATATATGAAATTAAGATTTATTAAAAGGTAATACTCAAACAAATTAGCTAAAGTTAATGCTGGTTTATGTAGGGGACAACACAGTTTACTGTCTACATACACATTTATGCATATACATAATCACACATATGCCTTCTAACTTCAAGTATACTTCTAACTTCAAGTATACGTACACTCTAGGATGCTTTCTAATTGTCAACTGTGGTAAGATTCCTCTCTGTGCTGGCAGAATTTCTGGTATCAGGTGAAATGGCTGGATGCAATCATCAGTTTGAGTTACTTACACAAAGCCAGTCACTTGCCATCTGCCAACTAGAGGCGTGCCCTCAGGCCCTGCTTGGATGGCAGCCCACTGCTTTGCAGCAGGGGGAAATATTTTGTCCAGACAACTTTACCTCTCACTTTCTGACTCTGATGCGAGAAGGGGTTGCAGCTAGGTGGCCTCTTAATGATAAAGGGACAGTGGGTATTTAGTGTCCTGCTTCTTGGCAGAAATGGTGGCCGTGCATTGTGAGGATGTTACAGACAGAGAGCTGAAGAATAAAACACTCAGAAAACTTGAGCCAAATTCAAAGATGAACCTGGCAGAAAATGTGTCTGAGTGGAAGAAAGGAGTCTCGTTTATTGACCCCAGACTGGGGCAGAAAAGGCAGTGGAAAGTGCGTAGAGATTGAAAATCATCAGGCAACCTTAAGATGAAGAATAGGTTGTATTATGCACAAGTCATGTTTACTATAGTATGATGGAAATAAAAATGGTGGTACCTGTAGGGGTGTCTGGGCACGCCCCCCCGGAGAGACTAAGGTGTGCTTAGAGTCAGGTAGCTGATAACACAAAAAGCACTTCCGGGTAGTTGTGAAGCCGAGCGACTAACACACCTATTATTCTCTGTCCTGTTGGCCTTCTCCAACACTGGACCACCTGCTGTTTGAAGAGAACACGTCGTACATAAAAACGGTTTATTTCTTCATGTGCTTCCCATCCCCTCCCTCCGTCTGGCTGACCTCTCAATCAGCAAACCTTCCTCTAGCCTTTCACTTTTAATCTGTTGGTTTCCTGAGAAAGTCTTGATAGACACCCTAGCCTGGCTTCAAACTCTAGATCTTCCTGCCTCAGCCTCCTGAGTGCTGGGATGATTGGCATGTGGCACCATGCCTGGCTCCCGTTTTACTTTTGATATAATTCCTCAGTCTTGCAGCCTCGCCCCTTCCAAAGCATGATTGACAACCTCCTCTTTCCAAGTCTCTTCTGATCTGTCTCCTCCAACACTTCCACTTCTGATTCTAATCTTTTCATTTTCATTAATATCTCAGATCTAGAACCTGTCATTCCATGCATGAGCTAGTGCAAGGGATCCCCCCAAGTGTCCTGGTTATTTATTTATTTATTTATTTACTTACTTACTTACTTTGTGAACTTGACACAGTCTAGATTCATTTGGTAAGAGGGAACTTCAATTGAAAAAAAAAAAAGCCTCTACCAAATTGGCCTATGAGCAAGACTGTGAGGGCAGGTTTTTCTTTTTTCTTTTTTAATTTAACAATTGATGTGGGAGGGTCCAGCCCATTGTAGACTGGGCCTCCCCTGGGCAGTTGGCCTGGGTTGTAAAACAAAACAGGCTGAGCAAGCTATAGGGAGCAGGGCAGTGAGCAGCACTCTTCCATGACCTCTGTCTGCATCAGTTCCTGCCCTGACTTCCCTTGATGATGGACTGTGACGTGAAACCAAAAATAGCCCCTCTCCTCCCAGAGCTGACTTTGACCATGGTGTTTATCACAGCAACAGAGGCCCAACAAAGACCCCAGCTGGCACCCAACCTCTTCGTCCTTCCTTGCTCTGGCTCAACTGTCTATACTGCTGAATAACTCTTCCTATAGATGCTTTAAAGGTGTCATTCCCCGTGGATAGAAACCGTCAGTGGTTTCCCAGTGCCCACGGGCCTAAGTGTAGAATTCAAGGTAAATTTCACCTTGTTCACCTTGGCTATTATTTTAGTCCATGCAGAAGTGCTTATGTCATCAGCCTCACCATTTATGAACTTGCAGTATGCATGGAATCTGCGTAACCAATGTATTTTCTCTATCCAGCTAGGTAATAAGTCCTTTGAGAGTGGAGGTCTGGTCCCAGGGTTCTCTTCTTCTTCTACCAGCAGAATTCATTGCGCTGGGGGCTTAAGGAGTGCTTCATCTGCACACGCTTAGTTAAGAGATGTGGGTATGACCACTGGGGAGTGTAGGAAAGAGACGACACAGCCTCGAGGGCAAAGCTAGGAGATTTTCATAAACCTCATGAGGTGAGGAGGCATCTGCAGAGGTGAAGTGGCCGAATACTGGAGCGGAAGAGGGCTCATAGTAGGCTCATAAGTAGGCACATAGTAGGCATTAATGAGTTTTGTCACATGAAAGCCAGCCCTCTCTCCAGCTGCGTTGTCTTGTTGGTGATATCCCCTTATTATGAATTATTATTAAACTTATCTACTATTATTATTGTTGTTGGTTATTTACCCATGCAATGAACCAGCACATGCTATGTCCTGTATCAGTGACTGAATCAAACAGGAGTATGGGTCATCTTCACTTGGCTCAGTAGGAGCCAGGCCCAGGCCTAAACAGCTCCTAGAGGAAGCCTTCTGCCCTGTGCTTCTAAGACGGTAGGTGCAGTGGAGTTGCCGGCAGCCTTTCTGCTACCGTAAGGCCAGAGTCTGTGTTCCTGCATCTGGCATAGTGGGGCATGGAGTTGAGGGGCACAGTGCAGTGCCGCCCTTGGACAACTGCCGTGGAAGACAGTCTGGCTGGGAGGTTTTTGTTGTTTTCATTTTGTTTTGTTTTGTTTTGTTTTTCCTGTTTTACAAGTCAATGTGCCTCCCTCTTCTGCTTAATTTTAATCTTCATACGCCACACATGATTTCGGTGACTCCTAGAGGCTTTCAAGGGATAAATCCTGATCATCTGGATGATTTTAACAACTTGTTTAGTTTGGTTTCATCTAATGTCTGCTCTGCCGAAGAGTGATAGATAGCATTCACTTGCTTCTGAAATAAACACCTTGAGGTTAATTTGCTTACACGTGTGGAGTAGCTTTTAGAGAACACCGAGATGGTCTTATCTGCCTCTCTGGATATCGCAATGCAGCTGCGTCCAGAATCTGGAACCCAGAGAAAGACACTTTGTCTATTTCAATTGGCAACTGGGCAAAGGATGTTTGGAGGGCGGGGCATGGTGGGCGGGGCATGCTCCAGGTGAATCAAATTGTGGACACTCCTCTGCTAACACTAACTGTAAATATCACCAATCATGGTGTAGCTTGCCCAGTGGATTCCACTTAGAGGTAATTACTTAGTTTTACATAAACTACAGAAGAAAACAACATCATGGAAAGCGCACAACGAATGCTGAACACAATTAAAATGGCGGTGAGCGACATAAACAAGGCAGCCCCATCCCTTCCACCGGGACTTGCTGCTTGCATGTTTTCGTGCATGCATGTGTGACTAAGTTCTGAGTGGCTATTTGTGAAGCTGAGACCCTTCCATTCCTTAGCCCTTGTCTTCTAAGCCTCAGAGCCAAGGTAAGAAATGAAATGGTAGGGCATGATTTGAGAAGCACAAACTGAGAGCTCTTGACAGGCCATGCTTAAAAGGGGTGACCATATAGCAAAACCAAAAACACATGATGCCATGAGTTTGTTCAACAGGACAACCATTAGAAAGCTTCTAACAGGAAGCCGCACCTCACTGCCATTCCTGGAGGGGAAAAGAGCTCCTTATGTCTCTCAGCAGTAAAGGTTGACCCAGTCAGCTAGTAAGGCCTCTCAAACTTCCAGGGTGCACCACCCAGCTTTGGGGAATGTGAGGCTGTGTCTCCGTGTGAAGCGGAAGAGTATTCAGGGACACTAAGGCCCTACACGTATGATGTGAGAACTAGGCAGACCCCAGCGTCCATGTGGATTGCCATCATTCGGGGGCACAGGGCAGGAGTGCTGCAAAGACACCTGCAGTGGCACAGACTGTGGCGTCTTTGAAAATAAGCAAATGGCCCAGAGAGTTGAGAGACCACCACCTCAGTATACATAGATAGGCCTGGCACCATACGTTTTCCAAAACTGAACTCATGAAAAGTATAGAAACCTGGAGGCGTATGTTTTGGCTACTTTATTGGGTTCTTATATCTACCACCCTTCTCCACCCCAATATCTTCCAAACCCCCCCCCACTAGGTAGGTGAGAAAGAAGGTCAGAGGTGAAAGGGGGGAGAGGCCTCTTTAGACTACTTCCCGCTGATCAGGGGCGTAGAGTTTCTTGGGCTATGTCCAATCTTCATCAGCAGAATATCTCTAACCAGCAATCCAGCAATCCAGCAATCCAACAACAACAGAAGCAGCAGCAGGAGCCAGAAGCAGCAAGGCGACCAGCAGCAGCTACAGGCTCTCTCAGGGCTCTCACATTTGTACCCTCTCAAGAGTCCCCAGAATTCCAAACATAAACTATCTGCATCTGGCAAAAATCACGCCCCTCCTAGAGCATGAGACAAATCATAGTCAGCGGCTGTGGACAATCTGCAGCAGCCCCATCTCCCACACCTGGGATTAAAGCAAAAACTTATTCATATAACATAACTGGGTTTTTAAGAAAACCAAAATTCTCACTACAGAACCCCATGCCTAATATCACAATAAGAACATGAATTCTGGAATAGATGATCTGGGTTCCAATGACCTGTCCGTGAGCATTATCATTTCTGCCTATGTGTGAGTCTTCTTAAAATTATTTTAATTTATTTTTAGAAAGGGTCTCATGTATACCATTCTGTCCTCAAACTCCCTGTGCAGCCAAGGATGGCCTAAACTTCTGGTTTTCCTGCTTCCAACTCTCTAGTGCTTGGAACACAGGCGTGTGCAACAATGACACCTGCTGTATTCGAGTCCTTTAATGAGGCTCTGCATTTTTCAAAAATAAAAACTTTGCATATCCTCTATGTGATTTATTTTTATTTGCCATATTCTCTGTTGCTTTGACACCAAGTCTTAGAAGCAATTCTTCATTACCAATTATATACAATGATCCACGAGAAAACCTTTAGCTCTCTGCTGCTCTCTGGTTTGCTTCTTGTCACGGTTGAGCTTTATTAAACTTGGTTTCACTCTCTCTCAAAACCTTGGTTGGTAGAAATTTACCCAGTGGCTGTACATGATAGTATCAAGGGCCGTGTAAGAATATATCCACCCAGACTATCAAACAGCGAGATCTCATAATAAACCTTGAGCCTGGCCTGAAGCTTAATGACTTTGAAGGCGGCCATATTTGGCCAGCCAACCAAAGGCATCAACTTTATTAATAACATGGTGTGGCTCCCTATCTGTTTATGCATCAGTGGGCATCCTGGCAACATAGCTCATCTCTGTGCTGTCCTTAAATAGTTTTGGCTTCTGGTTTCCGCAATACTTTCTGAGTAGAAATAAATGTGTGCCTTCGACTAGAGGCGAGCTAAGATGCTCATTGCCCAGAGATGAAATGTCTTTATGAGAAAAATAACTTATTAAATACGTGTGAACTCAGAGGCTTATGTGTTTCCTTGGGAGAGACTGGGAGAGAAGTCACTTACAGATCTATGCCAATTCATCGAGGCTATAGGACAAATCCCAGGCCCCCAGATGTTAGCGTGGTCTGTACCCTTATGGAAGTAAAGCCTGACTATGAACAGAGGTGGGAAGGGTACAGGGGCCAGGGACGTCCAGGAGTAGGTTTCCCAGCCCTATACACACCCATGCCTGGTGTCTTGATAATTGATAAATTCTGGCTTTTTTTTTAATTTTTATTTTTTTATTAATTTATTCTTGTTACATCTCTATGGTTATCCCATCCCTTGTATCCTCCCATTCTCCCCTCCCTCCCACTTAAATTCTGGCTTTTAAATTGCTCAAACAAACAAAAAGACTCACCTTCCTGAACCAAGGAGTATAATTCTTTATTGAAGGAAGCAGCTTTCTCAGCAGACTGAGACAGCCGTGATTTCCTGAGAAGCATTTACAGACTGATTAAGAACACAGACTTAGACTCACACAGATGTGCTCCTGAATCCTGTTCTTACACCTAGCATTCATGACCCTTGGTAGGCTGCTGAGCCTTTCACTGTATTTCCCAGTGTGTTTGCTTCGAAAGTTGGGTTAACAAGGAAACATATGAGGAAGCTAGTAGCTATCCGTTATTAAGCATTTACGACACCCAAAGCCCAGGCTGTGTGTTCCCCTTACTTCTTTCACTAGCTCTACAATGCTTGGAGGTATCTGCTGTCCCCACAGACACTGAGCTCTCTGCCATGGCGGCTGTCACACCTGCTGCAAACAGCCACCATTGTCGCTGCAGAAAACAACCCTCTTCTTCCTGGCTTTTCTTCACGCTGGGGACAGTTTTGTTTTCTGGCTTTTGCAGTATTGCTGAGATATGACTGATGGTCGCACTTGCTTTCTTTCCTTAGGCATGAACCCTTTCTCTTTTCCATCGTAAGGATGGAGCTATCTGAGACAGACTATCGGAATGGATGCTTGGTCCCATCATTCACGTTCCTGACAGCGGTAGAGCACGTATCACTTTTCCTGGCATTATTGAAGGAAATTGATGCCCCCAACTCCAGGGTTATTGAATGAAAGGACCCAGACTAAGAACTGAGCTACAGAATCAGGGTGTTTTAAACAAGGTGGATTTTGAAAGACAAAAACGAAATGCCACTGTGTCTCAAGTAATCTGTGAAGTCTCTCTGACTAGCATGGGATTTTCCTTTGACATTGTTGGATGTTGTAGTGTGAGCTTTAAGCTTTTCCATGTCACCCAGGGTCACAGTGAGATCTGTTCCTTTGCTGCAGGGGCCAGAGGATCAGCGGGTCTGATCCGTGGCGCACAATGAGTCTCCCAAATGGAATGGCTGCTGCTGAAGACAGTGTAATGTTCATTTCTACCCTGGCCTCTGATTTGTGGGTAGTATTTGCAAAGTAATTTAACTTATAATGCATTGCCAAATGTCTAGCAAGCTATTCTACACAGTTTAATAGGCTTGAGCAGCCTTGGAGTGCTGGCTACAACGCTAACAAGCGGTGCCATACAATCAGCTCACACTCTCAAGTCCGGAGCCCAGCACAGGCAGGTCTGGGCAGCGTTCTCAAAGCAGCACATGTGTTTGAGCTAACGATGGTTTGCTGCTGTTTTGATTGAGCATGATAGTCTCTGAGCCTAAGCAGTGGTCCATTGCCTGGGTATAACAATCTGTTTATTCATTCACTTTTTGATGGCTATTTGTGTTGTTTGGAATTCTGCTAAGAGTAATGCCAGGGACTGGTACGATGCTTCAGCTGATAAAGTGATTGCTGCATAGCCCTGGGGACCTGGATTTAGATCCCAGCACCACAGAAGAGTTGAGTGTAGCAGGGCACATCTACCACCATAGCACACATACACCATACGCAGAAGAACACATGTATATGCACATGAGAGAACAAAGTTGCCACAATCATATAAGGTGTCTTTGTGTGGAACTGCTGTCTCCTGTAAATGTTCCTTTAAGAAACCAACAGATGTTCTCTATAATAATTGTTGGCTTCTTATCAGATTTTTCGATTCTTATCAGCACTCAGGTGTCCCATTTACTCTGCATCGTCACCCATACTTGGTACTGTAATCTTTTTAATTTTAACCACTCTAGTTGAATAACTGTTCAGTTGACCCCAGACTAACAACATAAAGCTGCTGTGAAAGCAGCATTCATTGAGTAAATTTGAATTTTGACCTTTTCCTGAGTTAGCATGCACACTATGATCATCTTGTGATGCAGGGAGTCGGGTAACAGAGAACCACAGTGCTCAGTCAGCCCGCATAGCAGTGTGCTGTGCCTCTGAGTACAGTGTTCAGTAGGCTGGACATGTTAAATGCATTTCCTACTTGGGGTACCGTCCATTTACAATTGGTTTATAGGGCACAATGCCACCAAAGTCAAAGAAGAGGCTGAGTGGTTGTCATAGGCTCATGCACATCCAGACCCCAGAGCCCAAGACTGTGAAATCACTTATGTCTCTGAACAAGAGCAGCTCAGGTCTTGAATTCCACCCCAGCTCTGGGCCTGCCTCTGTTTGTCCATCTATGCTCACTCTATGTCTGACAAGCAGGCTTCCACACCATCTCTGGCATCTGGGAAGCCCACCCCTTCACCTTCATGTCACGGCCGCCCACTGCCTCTACAAGATCAGTCTAGGAGCTCACATGGGGCAACTCCACAGCTAGACATCCTGAGTTGCAATGAATAACGGGACGTTGGGGAAGAAGATGTGGGTTCACATTCCAGACAGGGACACCAACAAGAACAAAGGCTCAGAGATACGGAATAGTCCTGCACAGGTGAGAAAAGGAAAGAAGTTAATTGTCTTGAAGAGTGTGGGACTGAAGAGACAACTTGAGAAGATGTGGCTGGGAAATCAGACCACGCAGGGCCTTTGGTTGTTTCCCTGGAGAGCTGAGATGTAGAACATGGCATGTTGGCTTCTGTTTCAGACACGCTGCCCTAGTGTCTGTGAGGAAATGGGTTCAAGGGGAGGAAAAAGGAGGAAGCACAATTAGAGACAATCATTGTCCTCCAGATGTGTCCCCAAGACCTAGTCCAATTCTTTTCATTGTTTTGTGTGTGTGTGTGTGTGTGTGTGTGTGTGTTGTGTGTGTGTGTGTGGTGTGTGTGGTGTGTGTGTGTGTGTGTGTGTGTGTGTGTGTGTGTGTTGGTTTTTCTAAGACAGGGTTTCTCTGTGTAGCCCTCTGTCCCAAAACTCACTCTGTAGACTAGGCTGGCCTCGAACTCAGAGATCTGCCTCCCAAGTGCTAGGATTAAAAGGATGTGCCACCACCACCCAGCCTTAGCCCAGTTCTTGTCCGTTGTGGTGCCTCATGATTACTTTTGAATAAAGGATTGAAAAAAACAACAACCACCACCACCAACCAAACAGGTATAGTAGTGCATATCCGCAATCTAGCACTCAGAGGGGGGAGGGGCAGGATCAGAAATTTAAGATCACCCTCAGCTACATAATGAATGTGAGGTCAATCTGGGATACACGAGACTAGCTCAAAACAAATACAAGAATGAAGGGGGTGGGGGGGACAAACAGGAAACAAAACCAGGTTTCTTTGCTTTCTGTGTCCTTCCTCTTCCTTGTTGCCCCATCAACACTGGCTGTACTCAGACGTGAAGAAGAGCATTGGCCATCTCTGAACTGTGACATTTCCCACCCGTGTGTGGCTCAGTCCTGTGCTCATCTCGGTCTCTGAAAGATGCCAGTCAGTCAGCCCTCTAGGAATAAAGCAGCATTCCTGGCCTCACAGGTGCCGTGGTCTCTCCTGTCTTTTTCCAAGTGCGGGCTCCAGGTCTGAAAATGTTCTACAAAGGAGCAGCTAGTCACTGAGATGGATCCTCTCGGCCACTTGGTTCTGGGCAGTTACACAGCTCTGCAAGTGACTCCAAAGTCGCTGTAGGCGACGTTCACCAGGCAGGCCTGGCTGGGATTTCATGAGATTGTACTTGAATATAGAAATTTACATTGCACGTGACTCTCATGTGTTGCGAATCTTATTCTCCTTTTGTCGTGTTCCAGTCTCTTCAGCATATAAAAACTGTTACCAGTTCTGGATCTGTATAAAATCAGGTAGGGACAGGATTTGGTTTGCGAATGGCTCCCTTTGCGCTTTCCTTTAAACATCTATTATGGTTCCCACCACCAGAAAACACTCTATTTGCACCCCTGGTCTGCCTCCCATCAGGCACTGACCCAAGTCCTGGATAGTTGCTACGACACTATTTTTTCTACTACAGTATAAATGCGACCCAGTCCCTCAGCCTTTGCTAAATATCCCCCTCTGGGTGTCCCAGGCTGTAGAGGGGGTCACAGCCCAGCATTCCACAGGCGCTGCCTCTACTGCTCCCTCCCCTCCGCTCCAAATCCCATATTTCAAGTGTCCTAACTTTGCTGTTTAGCTGTCACCTCTGTTCTATCTAGTCTCCTGCTTTGCTCTTAAGGCACAGCCTGTTTCTTCTGCCAGGCCATCTCCCTTGACCTTTCACCCTTGCTCCTTTGACCTCTCTGAACAGCTTGTTCTTTTCAAGTGCCCAGTTCAGTGCTGAGCACATGGCAGATGCTCTGTAGATAGTTTAATGACTCCTCAAGTATCAGGACCCTGTTTATTAATATATAAAACATAAATATATAAAATATTGTAATGCATTCCTTTATTATTTTCTCTTCCTAGTTTTGTGTGCTATTGCTTCTATTAATTTTTAACTTTTGTCTATAGATACAGGGTCTACATTTTGGTACTGTCTTCCCTTTCATTCCAAACACAGATAAATGTTTTGCAGCTCATGGGTTCTCCAGGATGCTTCTGGAAGGCTTCCATTGGGACAAATCTAACCATCTTGCCTAGGGGGAATCACGGTGTCACCAGGCCCCCACCAGTGTTGATTCTTCTGCTCACAGATGAGGAGACCACAGCCTCAGGAGGATGGGACAGCTTGCTCATGGATACTTGGCTGCTAATAGCAAACACAAGATAGGAGCTGCCTCCCAGCCCTTGGATTACGGGCATTCTAACTTTTGAGGCCATCTGCAAGAGAAAGGGCTGTGCTTTGCGTGTGGGCTTGCACAGTGATGAGCTCACAGTGAGGAGGGGGGTGTAGGTGGGGATTAGGACATGTCTGCAAGGCTAGAGGGATGGCGACCTTCTGTGCTTCCAGTTCTCTGAACAGGATTCCTTGTTGGCTGGCGCTCAAAAGCTTTTCTTGCTCCTTCAGCATAACAATCATCTCCTTAAAACAGTGACACTCATTATAGCCTGCAAGCAAATGGTCAAGAACTAGGCAGCTCCAATTATTTCACTCAGCGCATGAGATCATTTTATGAGAGCTCATAGGACTGAGCGACCGTATGGAAACGAGGTAGGCCCCTAGAATGAACTCGTCTCAGGGGAGAAAAGATCTTGTATTTATTGCAGCCAAGAGTGATACGCTGTGGTGTGGAAACCACGAAAGCATTAGAAAGGAGGAGCATGGAGCCCTGGACTTCCCTTGATCATTGGTTCTGAGTTCTTTGCCTTTTTCTGCTCAGCTATGGAGCAATTACCAAATTACCATGGAACCCATTTTCTCAACCAATTAGAGCTGTGGTCATCTCAAATCTTTGACAATCCCCTACAGTCCTGACACAGATCCTGCCTTCGTATCATCTTCTCCACGCTGTCTATCTGGGCGGTTGCAGTTTTTGAAATACCAAAAGGGGCCTCATGAAAAAAGTGCTCTCACAGGTTGAGCATTGTGGCTCAGTGGCACAGCGCCTACTTAGCTTGTGATGCGCCCTCAGTATCATCCCTAAGGTTTAAAAAAAAGGAAAAGCAGTCTCACCCGCGGGATGTATACTGCGGCGAGTATACTGCGGCGGCAGTTTGACTGTGCGCACACACGTTTTTAAATACTCAGAAGTCAAAGGCGCCCAATTTAAAGGTAGCTTTGTGCTTGCCCTCGGTTGCCTTTTTACTTGAACAGCACAGGCAGTGTTTCATTAGACACGCGCTTGTAGGCGATGGAGCATCACCTGGGAAACTGTGCTAGTTGGAAAATGGAGCCAGAAAGATGCTGCAGTTATCCCAACTGCCATCACTTCCAGCGGAGAAGACACCTTCCAGGGCCACAGGTGCAGGACCAGGAGGCTGCCGAAGTCAGGCAGCTTCCTCTCCAATCCACCCTGACTTGAAGCAAGCCTCTCAGGAGGCGTTGCTGGGATGTCCGAAGCTACTTGGAGAGCACTTATTCTTCTTGTTCTTAGGGACCCTTTGATTTTATTTTATGTTCATGGGTGTTTTCCCTGCATGTTTCTCTGTGTGAGGATGTCAGAGTCCCTGGAGCAGGAGTTACAGACAGGTTTGAGCTGCCATGTTGGTGCTGGGAATTGAACCTAACCCTAACATTGAGCCATCTCTCCAGCCTCTCTCTGTTTTTGTTTTGTTTGTTTGTTTGTTTTTTGAGATAGGGTCTTACTACATAGCTCTGGCTCTCCTGCAACTCAATATGAGGCTGGCCTCACACTCATACAAATTGGCCTGTTTCTGCCTCTGAGTCCTGGGATTTAAGGGGTGAGCCTTGACTTCGATGCCTGCTGAGCCGGAGCTGGAGAAGGGATGGTAGACTGGCCTGGGGAAGCGGTGGGCAGAGCTGTGTTAACCTCGGTCACGTGGTTAGGCCGACAGAAGAATCACAGGGCACGGTGTCATAGGATTTTCTTTCTTTCATTATTAAATCTCAAGTTCTTTTTCGTTTTTCTTCGTGAAACAAAACTGCATATGCAAAAGGCAGGTTTCAAGAGCTGCAAACCACGAGCGGTAGTTCCTGGTAGAGCCCATACCGAGCCACACCTTGAGTTTGGGCCTGACAAAGGCAATAACCAGCCTTTTAAAATATTCTGAGTAGGGCCTTGGGAAACAGAAAATGTAAAATTCTGGCCTCAGAAAGTGTGATTAATTCTAGGCGGATGCAGTGGTTCCAGCCACGTAGTAATTTTAGGCTTTCTAATTGGCACTTTAAAAATAGCACGGAGCCTCTGTTCTGCTAGTCCCTTTGTTCTGCCCCGGGTTGTACCGTGTGTTTAAGGAGCTTGCAAGGTTCCAGGAGGGCCTGGGAATGGTGCGTCCTAACGCAGGTCTCCTGAGTACCTACCTGACTCTGCCTTGAAACTCTCTCTGCGCTCTTTAGAGACCCCCCCCCCCCCCCCCCCCCCCCCCCCCCCCCCTCCAGCTCACCGGCCTATCCCCTTCCCCCCCCCCCCCCCTCCCGCTCACAGGCCTATCCCCTTCCTTCCCCCTCCCCCGCTCACAGGCCTATCCTCTTCTTCCCTAATAACTAGGTACTTAAGAGACGGCTTCTACCATGGCATTCCCTTCAAGCCGCTTTTGGGCCCCTTAAAGTTGCCAGCTGAATGGCATCATTTGCTTGCCGGGTAATAAATAGTTCAGGATGGCACCAGGCAAAGGAAACCTGAGTATTTACCAAATCCTTCCCCAGATCTGAGTGAGCCCCAAGCCTGGGCAGAGGTAAGTGTTAGCCCCTTCGCCACTGTTTCTAGTGGCAGCAAGGTAATGACTCAGCAGAGATGCCACAGCAGTGGCAGCTGCCTTTGTCCCTCTCACACTTGCCAGGGGATCTGAGAGTCCCCATCCCTCAGGTGTAAAGTCCCTCATCACATCCTTCTTTCTTGCAGTTTCAGGAAGGAGGGTAGGGAGGCCAGAAAGGACAGCCACGTGGAGTGACTCAAGAACTGGGGGCCTTCCAGTGCTGGGGCCTGCTGGGAGACTCTCAGTTGACTCCCACATTCCCTGCTTTGAGCATTATTTACATGAGGATCTTGCCCTTCCTAGCCAGTAAGGCTGCAATCATAAGACTGTTAAGCCGTGAGTTCCAGACTGGCCTAGCTACTGATGAAAGTGGCCTTTCTCTAACCTGCCAATCATGAATGCCCCATTGGAAGGCAGTGCTCTGCTCAGTGAGAGGCCAGCCTGGTCTGCCCCCAAGACTTCCCTGCAGGGCCTTCTAACAGGGGCTCCTGCACATCTGAGACCCTCTTAGCATGCAGTATAAAAACCAGGAAAATGGTCATATTGGCTTTTGCAGCAGAAGGTAGAGCCCACTGGTAGGATTTTGTTTTTCCTTCCAGATTTCTCAGAAACACATTAGACATGTTAAGAGAGGCAAATGCCCTCTCTTCTGCTCCTGTGGAGCCAGCAAGGAGAGAATTAGCTGCAGACAAACAGGCCAGGCCAGTCTCTTTCCCTGGGGGAATGCTGGTGAGGAGGGGGCCTCAGATCCAGGGAGTATGAAGGAGCAGCCTTGGCTCCCCTGCTGCAGGGCTAGGCCTTAAGCGTTTTTGGTTTGCCCAACATTAGTGGGACCAAATGCTCCTGAGCAGTGAGGGTGAAAATGAGCCAGAAAAGCCTGCTGAGAACACTCCAGTGACGCTCAGTGGGACAGGGCTGTGTGGGGCAGGGCTGTGTGAACAGTTATTAAGCCATCTTTGGTGATCATGATGGTTCATGTTCCTTCTATGATACACCCAGGGTAAGATCTTGGACACCAGACAGATGGTGGAAAGCATGTAGTGTGTGTTTCTCAGCCCAGTGGACCTAAACTCTGTCCCTGGGTTCCTTGGTTGCACAGCCTGAGCTATGCTCGCATGGCTGTTCTCACTCATCTCTCCTGCATGACCTGCCAACAAAGCCTCCTCAGGCACTGACGGTAGGTCATTCCCTCTTCACCTTATTCATACTTATTATTATATATAATATGTGTAATATTATATATATATGTATATTAAATATATATATATTTAATTACCAGAGGGAGAGAGCAGCAGACAGGGGAAAGATAGGGTGATAGACCATGATTTGATGTGTACTAATAGAAATTGAGAATTCAAAAAGGGCATGAACTGCGCGCCTGTGAGCAAAGACAGGAGCGACAAGCTACAGAGTCATCTCCCCCACCACAACCCCTCCCCCTTTCCAGATTTCCTTCCGGTTATAGCACCCAATTACTTATTAATACACGAAACCCAACACAGTAGAAGGCTGTGCGCAAACCCAGGGCTTTCACGTCTGTTATCTCATTTAATAGAAACCGTTGAGGAGATCGACTTGAAGGATGACTTATGTGCGTGTCAGCCGTGATGGAGGCCCGCAGTGCCCCCACCCACTCCTTCAGGTCTCAGGGACTTAGCCTGAGCTCAGAGTGGAACAGCTAAGGAGTGCAGCTCAGATGGTCTCCCCACTACACAGGATGGGGGGTGGGTGGGACTATTTCCTATGGCCTTTATAACGAATACTCCAAATGTGGGGGTTTAAGGCCACATAAGTGTATTATCGTTCTATATGCATATATTTTATGTTATTTATTATTGTTAAGTGGATAGTTCTGGAGTCAGATGTCTGAAAGGCATCTAGCTGAGCTAAAATCAAACTGTTTCCATGGCTAAGCCCCCTCTTGAAGCTCTTGAGGGAGAAACACTCTTTTTGACTCTCCCAGATTCTGGAAGTTACCAATCTCCTTGACTTGTGACCCTCTCCGTCATTTTCAAAGCCACCCATGGTCACTGAGACTTTCTCATGTATAAGATCTTTCTGAGGTAGGCTTTTCTTCTGCCCCCATCTTCTACTCATGAGGACCACTGTGGTTAAATTAAGCTTCTGTATATAGATCCGGACAATCTCATTTCAAGGCCAGCTGCGTAGAAATTTTCATTTCATTTGCCGCTTTAGACCCCCACTCCCTGCCAGGTTCTGGGATGTAGCACTTGGGCATCGTAACGGCTAACTATGGTTGTCAACTTGACACACTCGGGAGGAAGGAACGCCAACTGAAGAATTGTTTTTCCATCAGCTTGACCTGTTGGCATGTCTGTGGGGACAGTTTCCTGACTGCAAATTGGTTTGGGCTGGGCAAGCCCACTGTGGGTGTGCCAGGCCTGGGAAGGTGGGCCTGGGCTGTATAGGAAAGAGCTGAGTGTGAGCCTTGGAGCTAGCTGGAAAGCAACATACCTTCATGGGCCCTGCTTCAAGGTCCTGCCTTTAATTCTCACCTTGGCGTCCCTCGGTGATGGACTGCCACCCAGAAGTCAAAGGAGCCCTGTCCTCCCCGCGGTTGCTTTTAGCCATGGTGCCTATCACATCAACAGGAAGCGAGTTAAGCAGGCGTCTTCAGAAACCATTCCTCTGATAGTCCTGTGGGCTGCACCCCTTGAGGTCCTTTCCATATTACCAACCAAAAAGTTGTGCAAGAATTAGGCTCATCACTTCACCTGGAATTTGGTGGCTTTGCACTTCAGTCCCCATATCTCATACATCAGGCCAAAGTGTGTACATTTAAAAAAAAAAAATCATTATTTGAGGTAAAAACTCACTTTAGTTCATGACTCCAAAACAAGGAAGGAGTCAGTATAGTCTACCCAAGGACTTTCTTAAAGCCGCCAGTAAATCATTCGCTTCTCAGCATCTGGTGCTGAGGTCTTCTCACTTGGGTCTGTCTGACTAGGGTTAACCCCTGGTTCATCTCTCTGCTTACATCTCAGACTATGGAAAAAGTCAAGGTCACTGTGCAAGGCACAGTCTTTAAATTTCCACCTCCCAGACTAAGTGTGCACAGAGTGGCACGTGTGTGTCTCCAGCTAGACTTTGCTGTCACGGGAGAAGATGAATCAAAGGCAGGGACTGGTCTTTGAAACATCCAGAGAAATTTATGGCTCAATTTAAAACCGCTTGCAGTTTATCAAAGCGAGGGAAATGGAATGGCCGGCTCCAGGGCAGAAAGGAGGAGGAGCCTGTGCCATCCAGTGCTGCACCCCAGCAGACCCTTCCCACACCCCGGATGCTCAACTCTCACAGGCTCCCTAACAACGCACAGCTTACTTCGGGTTCCTGAGCCTCCAGACTGCCTTTTGAGCCTTGGCTGGAGAGCATCCATGGACGCTGGCCATGATCTGGCTTAACAACGGAATGGGAAAAATACGGAGTATGGGGAAACACAAAGTTCAAAACTTTTTCTCAAATTTGACTGCTTGACCTCTGCAACTTCTCCAAAGCAACCACTTTTCTTTATGGGGGTGAAGTTGTAACACAGAAGATTCATTACCAGGTGTCCTTCTGTGCTTTGAAAGTACATTGTTGTCCTGTTGGGGAGCCACGTGAACAAGTGCATTGGAGGAAATTGGTGGGTTTCCCCATGCTTGTCCCAGGCTCTGGGGAGATACAGGCACCCAGCAAGGCTTGCATAGTTTCAGTCCACTGGTACTTATGGCTTCAAGGAACAAGGACCTGATGACAGTGACTTGCGCACATGACAAATTTCTCTTGCATATTAGAAGTTTAAAGGAGAATACAGACTGGCCTTAGTTCAATAGCACGAAGGTGTCAGAGCAGAGGTCTCTCACTGTCTCCAGTTGGTTGCTGCCGCTCCAGCCATTACGCTCTGACCCCCAGGAATCAGGTGAGAGTCTCAGCCAGTGACAGGTGCTGGTTCTGTCACACATGCCCCACTTAAATGTAAAGGCTGCTGAACTGTTGGTTTTGTTGCCCCCCCCCCCCATTGGGTGCTTTGGTCCCTGGTAGCTCAGGAGAAGGAAAGGAAGGTGAGCAAAGGGTAGAGAAGAAGCTTCTTCAAAGACTCGCAGCTGACCTTCAGTGCTGGAAGCCTGTCCTGGGACTCATGGAACTGAACTTGTGTGGGTTTCACCAAGTTTCCTGCCTACTTGTATTACTAACTCCTCGCTTTCTCGTGGTGCTCTTTGCTTTAAAAGCTCTCTGGGGGCCTGGAGAGAGCTCCATGAGCAAAACACTTGCACTTACACACCCACACCAAAGCTAGGCAGACATGTGGCCTGTGTGCAATCCCAGGGCACACACAGGGGGTCCTTAAGATGGCTTGCTAGACTTGCCAAATCATCAAACTCACACACACCACACACACACACACACACCAGCAGACACACACACACACACACACACACACACACCAGCAGACACACACACACACACAACACCAGCAGACATACACACACACACACACAACACCAGCAGACATACACACATACACACACACACACATACACACACAACACCAGCAGACATACACACATACACACACACACACACCAGCAGACATACATGTGCAAAAAATAGAATGAAAGCGTTCTTTAAAATAAGCTATTTTTCTCAGCTTAGGGTCAGGAAAAAAAGATGCTTTCTGCATTTTCCTTTGCACTAAACAACATGTTTACCAATGGCTGTGGGTCCAGTTACCTAACAAGCTTTTAGAAATACTATTCAAGAAGTCTGTGTGTGGTGGTGGCGGTGGCGGTGGTGGTGGTGGTGAGCTTAGCAATTGCCAGGGGCAAAATCAATTCTCAAATACTCGGTGGTGGTGATGGCAACTGTAACTGTAAAGGTCACCACTGCTCATGGAGAGAAACACGGGCACGTAAGAGAATACAAGGAACAGCCCCAAACTACGCCTGTAAAGTAAGTAATTTAGAGAATACACACGTCCAAGCTTAGCGTCTTATATGTTGTATACATTAAAAAAAAAAAAAAAAAATCCATCGAGAGTTGATATCTCAGGCAATAAAATGCTTCTCATGGCCATACAAGTGCAGAGACCCACGTTCATCTTCGGTATCCAGTTTCTAAAAAGCAAGGTGTGACAGATGGCGCAGAGGTTAAGAGCACTAGATGTCCTTCAGAAGGTCCTGAGTTCAGTTCCCAGCAACCACATGGTGGGGCACAACCGTCTACAATGAGATCTGGTGCCCTCTTCTGGAGGGTGGGCACACATGCAGCCAGATATGTATAAATAATAAATAAATAAATTGTTTAAAAAAAAAAAAAAAAGCCAGGTGTGGTGGCATGATCTTGTAATCTCAGTGAGGTGGAAATAGATAGATCTCTGGGGCTACTGTCCAGCCAGGCTAGCCTACTTGGTAACCTCCAGGCCTGTCTCAAAAAGGAAAAAA
>OU015746.1:123940419-123983140 GCA_907169655.1 Acomys percivali
CTCACAATGGCTGCTTGGTCTGGAGCGATCCTGGACGTTTGAAAGTGGCATTGCTGTTTCCAACGAGCTAAGGCTGCTTCCAGCCAAAGGTAAAAATTTACATTTCAATGATCAGCAAGTTTTAGCACACTTAAGAAACTGGCTTGGGTGTTCAGCCCTATGCACAGGTTTTGTTAATGAATTTGGCAGGAGGAGTTGCATTCCTAGGTTAAGTCTGAGAACAAAAAGGACCTGTTTTTCCTGTGTAATGAATTGCTGAGAAATTATTCAAAATGTGACTTGGAAAGCCTCTAGCCAGTGAGCTCAATTCCCTAGGCTGTGAATTAGATAAAGGGTTTTTTTTCCCCCACAGAGGGAGACCTCTGAGGATTTATGTGGGTGAGGAGAGAATGTCTGTGCTGTGCCACCGCCTCCTCCCAAGGACCCATGCACAGTGCAGAGGCCCAGAGGCCTTACATGTCAATTGCCAAGGCCAAGTGGAGACACAGCAGGGAGGACTGGGTAGCGCACACTATTGTTTAACTGTAGCTCAGAGCTGCAGAGCACACTGGAGCTGAGCAGGGCGCTGAGTTTGCCCTGCGCTGGGAGCCAGAGTGGTTGAGAGAACAGGAAAGACTTTCTCCCAACTTACCACAATCCTAAAGACATGTCCCTGTCCCCTTTCTCCAACATCAGTCCAACTGAGAAGCCCTGAATCTCTTGCGCCACTAGGACTCCGGGATACATATAGAGGAATGTTTGACGATGCTTTCGTGAGGTCAGAATCCCTTGCCCAAACAGAACTCTAAAAGGAAGGAGGAGAGATGTCCAAGAAGGTAGCAGACTTCACAGTCCTTAAACCAAGCTGTCCTAAGGATAAGGCCTTTCATGTGAAACCTTGTGAAACTTCAATGCAGCCATCTTTCTCCTCCCGCTAAGTGTTCCGTGGTACAAGAGACACAGGGCATTTTATTATGAGCAAGCTGGCTGTCTTAACTCTGATTGCCTATGAGGCTACATGCCTGCTGAGATCCATGAGTGTCTCAGATTGACTTTGGCTCATGGTTACTGCCTACCTGGCCCTGTGTGCCCTTGGACTGTGCACTTGGAGCCCTGACCTGGCTCCCTCCAACTGCTTGGGCAGGAAGACAGCCTGGATGTGACATCTGTCAGTCCAATGTTGGCCAAGACAGTCTGGCAACATCTACCTTGTTCCCCAATCCCCAAATGCTCCCCCCCCCCCAAAGACTGTCTAGCACTCTAGTGGCCATGAAAAGCACAAAATAGAACTAGGCAACCTGATGGGAGAAGGAAAAAGAAGAGAGAAAAAAGTACAACGGGCAAGTGTGTTCTCTAGTATTGTATCAGACCACCCCAGTACAACAACTACAAAAGATCAGACTCCTCTCCCTAACTAGTACCTGTGTGGAGGGTGTCATTATAAAGACAGCAGACATCTCCATCTATTAAATCTAATATCTATCATGCCAAAGCACAAAGAAACACAGACTTCCTAAGGTCTAGAAAGGCAGATCAGTACCAACAGGAGTTCCGGTGGATGAAACCTGGGAGTGTGGCCAACATCTGGGAGGGTCAGCTACGTAGAATCCTGCAGGAAACTGATTGACATTTGGATTGCCCCTTGCTCCGCCAGCCTCTCTCTCCTTAGCTGTGGTGGTTAGTCTTATGTCTGGTCACCTGGTGGCATGTAAGTGCATGCCTATTCCATTCTTCCTCTAATTCAATACATCTGTATGAAGTACAGTGCCCAGCCTTGCAGAAGGAGCTTCCTGAGAGAAAAGGGTCAGCATAGCTTACAAACCACTTCAGGAATGCCTGACGTTTCTCTCTCTCTCCCTCTCTCTGAGGTTTGCTTCATTTTTAAATTCAGCATGCTACTTAACTTGATGTATAAATAAATATAACAACAACAACAACAACACACACACACATGCACGCACACCTTTCAGTACATTTCACCCTGTCTTCTTGGCCTCCGGCCTTCAGGGTTTTCTTTTAGGTGATGGTAAAGTAAGTCCTTTTCCTTGTGGGAAAGAAATCCATGGCTTGTTGCGGGATCATGAAGATGTAGGAGAGGAGGGTGGTGAAGCCATCACTGTTGTCATCCTTCATGTAGACCATGTCAAATGAGACGAGGTGGCACTCCTGGTTGAAAATGTCACCGAGGTACCCCAGATTGCCATCTCTGGTCACCTTGAGCAGGTTGATGGCATCAGTGATATTGCTGGTGTCCATCGAGATCAGCGCTGGGCTCTTGACCTTGAGTGGGTTGGGACAGTAGATAGTGTGGGTGTCATTCATTTATCTCAAGGTGCAGGATGCCTTTGGTACCCACAAAGACCTTCTTCACTTTGCACAGCTTCTACTTGGCCTTCCCAGCAAGATGCAGTGCATGGTGAGGTGTCCTTTGGTGTTGCAGATGATGCAGAAATTCTTGCCACTCTTGTTGCTGTTGATGACATTCATGGAGCCTGCTGGAGAGGCCATATCGGTTCTGATCCTGTCATCGGCCTTGAGGAGAGGCTGCTTGTAGATCTTCACCTTGTCTCCCATTAGTACATGCCTAAGTCTGTTCCTGAGGAAGGTGCCAGGCGGCAGGCAGTCCCACAGGTGACATCATGTGGTACACAGCTGCCACACGCTTCAGGTGCTTCATGGGACCCTTTGAGAGCCAATGGTGGCTCAACACGCATGCGTGTAAAAGCGGTGTGCATCTTTTTTGTTTTTTTTTTTCCTTTTCATTCTAAGGTTCTCCTTCTCCCCCACTTGATGCCTTTTACTAGAAAGCTCACCCCGCCCCCATGTTTCTCCCCCATGGCGCTCTCAGGCAGCAATGCGTTAGCAGCTACGCAACCTTCCCTGTAATCCATGACCAATTGCCTAGTCTTTATTTACTTGTAGGGTTAGTGCCCCTGTTTCTTTATATGTGCCCCCCGCCTCAACTGCCCATGGATGTGAAGGTTTTCTTTAAATGCTAAGTCATTTCTTTGAGGCCCAGAAGGTTCACTTGCCTTTTACCAGCTCTTGTTTCTTCAGGCATGAGAACTCTGGAGCCATCGCTGCAGAGCAGAGCCCCAGCCTACAAGTCACGTCTACTGCCTGTCACTACCTCCCGTGGCAGGAAAAGTTGCTGCTGGGTTTGTAGTGCTTACTGTGGGCTGACAGACCACCTGTCCCTTTGGCCTGCCTTCATCCATGCCGTGCCCTGGCCTCTTCTCTCTGCGTGGCTCACTTTGACACCTCGCCTAAATTAGAGCTGAAAGCTAGGAGACGCTAACTTTTGTGGCAGACATTGACTGCCACCCTTTTCTTCCGTGATCTTCCTTCTTCCTTCCCTGTGTAGGTAGCCCCAGGATTGTGACCTCCCAGGGTGACTTCCTGAGCTGGTTCTGCCTCTGTTCTTTTCCCTAATTTCCCAAACTTTCAAATCCAACCTAAAGCAAAGAAGTTAACACCCACCCTTTCTACATAGTTGCTCTCTTCCCAGCCTCTACCCTTCTGGTTTAAACATCAAGAAAGGTTTAGCAGGGCTGGAGAGTTGGCTCAGTGGTTAAGAGCACTGTCTGCTCTTCCAAAGGACCTGGGTTCAATTCCCAGCACCCACATGGCAACTCACCACTGTCTGTAACTCCAAGATCTGACACCCTCACACCAATGCACATAAATTAAAATTAAATAAAAATATTTAAAAAAAAGAAAGGTTTAGCAGAATAGGGAAAAAATGAAGTGTGTTGGTAC
The DNA here is from genome assembly GCA_907169655.1 of Acomys percivali. NCBI lineage: Eukaryota > Metazoa > Chordata > Mammalia > Rodentia > Muridae > Acomys > Acomys percivali. The sequence continues at coordinate 123,944,158 of OU015746.1, forward strand.
GGGGAGAGTTCTAGTTATTCTAGAGGTTAACTAGTTGTCAAAGGTAACTAGTTGTGTATAAGCTAAGAAGAGCTCAACCTAGGAAGCGTCACGTGATGTTGAAGGTAGCCATTACTTCTCCTTGCTCTTGACTGGCCCGTGGATGGCAGGTATCTCTCCTCTCTCCTTGCTAGAATGTTATTTTGTGAACAGGCTTCTTCTTTCTATATTACTTATTTATTTTTATTACATTTCTCGTGTGTGTGTGTGTGTGTGTGTGTGTGTGTGTGTGTGTGTGTGTGCGCGCATGTACCCACACGTTGGGGTAGGAATGGTATTTTAAAAGCAAGGAAGCCAGAAAGTTAAAGACACTTGGCTATTCTTCTGGCAGACTTGGGTTCAATTCCTAGTATGCAAAGCGGCAGCTCGCGCAGTTATCAGTAGCTCCAGTTCCAGGACCAGGCACATGTAGTGTACATGCAGGCAGTCACCTGTCCATAAAAAAATAAGAATAAATCCCTGGGTTTTGTGGGAAGCATGTAGAAACTGTGCCACCAAGCAGGAAAACAGAGAGCTTTAGAAGCAACAGAACAGATTTAGATGACATCATCTGAAACACTTCTAAACCATCACATCCCCTGGGCTATTCAGTCCAAGAATAAATACTGTATGTTCTTACTAAGTTAGCTTGAGTTAAAGCCGTCTCCTTTTAAATCAAACCATTCATAATAAGCATATGCATTATCATTTGGATAATAAAACTTATCCAGGGACACAAAGAAATTGTGGGGGAGACAAGTGGTGGGTGTTAGTACACTAAAAGGACACTTGTAGTGAGTGACACACAATACAGGCTCATGACAATCAACAGGGTTGGCTTTTCAAAGTATTTATTCACTCTGAGAGGGTGTGACATTTAAAAATAAAAGAGTTCTTTTACTATAGAGCCCAGATAGTTATGACATGAAAACAGCCGTTTTCAAGTCTGCTGACTAAAGCTGTTGGGAATTGCTGTGTGATGAAGCACCATGAAGGAAACCCAACTGTTTTTCAAGTGCCAGGAACCAAAGTGGAATAAATTTAGGGACAAATCTCTCTGCCTTCCCCCTTCATGGGTAACTAGAGAGGGATGAGCTAATTGCCCGTTGAGCGTATCACATCATGATGCGTGGTTTTTTTTAGGATGGGGCTCACTTGCAAGTACCACCCATCGGCAGCACCGAAAAGACAAAGTAAAAGCAAAGGTTTAAGTCTTCAAGGAGTGCTGGGGATCTCCCAACTCTCTGCCCTACCCTCCCTGGAGCTTTGGGTTGGTTTCTTGAACTCGGGCAATCATTGCTCCTCTCCAGGCAGCTAGGTGGCTGTACTAGCCAAGAGTCTAGCCTTCCCTGTGCAGAGCAGTCCCCCAAGTCACAGCGAACTCTATGACCTACACTTCATGTGGTCACCAAAGCTAACTTATGGGTTCAAAAAATACTCTTTCAAAGATGGCAGCCTACCCAGCTAAGGATCAGAAACTATATTACTAAGAAAAAGTGCAAGGTTCTGAAAGCCAACTAGCAGTTGGTGCATACCAGGGCCTAGGGCACCAGGCAGGAACAGGAATGAAGGATCCTGAAGTTTTCAAGACTGAAACTATCACTGCTTTTTCAAGTAGATACATCTTAGCAGAGCCTGTTGAGCTGCAGTTCATGATGACTACTTGACCTCTTGGAATCTCTGAAAATGGCCATGTTCCGGCTTTCCCCACTTTGTTTCCCATTTTAAAAAAAATCAAGTTCCCTAAATACGCTCTCTCTCGATCAGCGGTTCTCAACCTTCCTTATGCTGCGGCCCTTTAATGTAGTTCTTCATGTTGTGGTAACCCCCAGCCCATAAAACTATTTTGTTTCAACTTCATAACGTTCATGTTGCTACTGTTGTAAATCATGGTATAAATATCTGATATTCAACCCCAAAGGGGGGAGGCATGGCCCACAGGTTGAGAACCCTTACTCTAGACGTTTCTATTACCTATGGCTCTTTAATATTTTTATCAGCTGGGCTGTTCAAACAGTTCCTAGCAACAGCTGTAAGTCAAGAATTTAATGATAAAAGTGAAATATCAATATAGTGCTTTTCCTCCTGGTATGCAGCTTTCCAAGTGTGTTTTCTGAAAAAAAAAAAAAAGTAAACAAAACAATCATAGCTCTTCGACTAAGAATTGCATTTGAGTGACAGTCAGAGGACCTGCTCATTACAGAGGAGGCTGCCACACACAAAGCTGCTTCACATCCATCAGTGTTCCCCTCCGTTCCCACCACCTTGCTGTCTTCCAACATCTGAAAGGCACTTACCGGCAGCAGCGTGCTCTCAAACCCAGGGACTCACTAATGGGTTTTAGTACATCTCTCTGTGATAGCTGGTTGGTGAGTAGGCGAGCTTCTTTTGGAGATGAGAAGGCTTAGAATCCCTCCCTGAGGCTCAGGGACCATCAGCAGGACGGGGAGATCGTAAGAGCTGGAGGTCTGGGATGAAGACCAGAGGGCAGCAGTATCTCCTGGATGTGACAGGAAGGACCACTGCACTTAGCATGCAGCATCTTATGATGGCTGCCAGCACAAGAGCAAGCCGGGCCACATCCTAGGGCAGAATAGGACACATGAGCCTCTTCCCCTGAAGGAGAAGTGGTGGATGTTAGTAATGGCTTGTGGGGGGCAGGGTGGTCACTTTTCTTTAAGGGTGTGCCTCCTTGTAGGTTGAATATACTCCAGTGGTAGTCCCATACAAGGAGTATATGAACATCAGAAATTGGAGTAGATGGGTTATTTTTCTCTGAACAGCCAGTTTTGAGGAAAGTAGGGAGGTAGGAGTGTACCTTGAAGGAGTTGAGGGTGAACTCAAAATATATTGTATAAAACTGTCAAGAATTAATAAAAAATGTTTTAAAGGATTAGAGTTTATAGACACCTCCAGTCTAGATGTCAGTATGCTTTTATTCTTTGAGATACACATGTGCAAATCATATAGCAAAAATAGATTCATTAATATGAACCACATAAAATGCCCAGATGTTGACCATGTTGCCAACAAACTGGCGATTTCAAATAACTAAGTTTAAGGATGAAAAGAGAAAGAAAGCAAATAACATATCCAGGGTCAGAAATAAGATAAACCAATTTAAGGCTAGATCTGGGAAAGGATCATAAATTGACACAGAGCCCAGGTATTTTCTTCATTCAGACAGGGGCAGGCAGGAATTTGGCCCCTGTAGTTTGGAGAGGCACCCTGATCCCACAGATATAGTTAATGAAGCTTCCTTGTCCTAAAGGAGTCTGAGAACACCGATTACAGACTCTTTCCAGAGGCTAATGACAAACAATGGGATGCGAAGTCACAGAGTCAGTCTCCCAAGTGCAACCAAACCAACTGCTGCCTGGCCCAGCAAATCCACACATTATCAATATCACATCAGAACAAGAAAACTAGACTGCTTTTGTGGCCAAACATGGGAACAAAATAATTATATGCATAAAGCCATTACTCAAAGAGGAGTGGGGCTAGAAGGAGAAAAAAACAAAACAAAACAAAACAAAACAAAAAAAAACAGTCCAAGATGGATTGAAAACCTGAACTCTAAAGCAAAGAGGATCCCCTGTTATACTGGCCAACTTCTGAGTCTTCAACATGAACTGATTCTAGAGGAGATGAACTTTGAATAACATTGTGACAAAAACTTCAAACCTTGCCTTACAATGAAAGATAAATTAGAAAATGAAAAAAACTAATTAGAAATGTTCAGACATTAAAAGCAGTCATTGAGGTAAAAATCAGTAAACACAATTTAACCAAGATTGTAATGAAATAGGGACACTGCATCAATTGGTAATTCATCTGGAAAACAGCATAGACATAGAATGTGTTTAAAATCACTAATAAGTAGTTAGAATATACAGGACAAACAGAAACTGCATATCTGACAGGAGTGGTGGATGTAGTTAAGCATGTATGCACTGCTATAGTTTGCCAGGACTTTACTACATAAAGGAATTTAAAAGGGCAGAAACACAAACAAGTATAGATTAGACGCAAGAAAACAGATGGAACACTTCAGAAACCGGGAAGTAAATAACTTAGCAAATTTGGCAGATGGGAGCAGAAACTTAATTTTGAAAGAGAACTTCACAATAAGCAGCTTGATCTACACCTCGGGACACGGGTGTTCGGGAGGTGGAGGGTGGGTACTGGCCAAGTCTTCATAGATGCGCACCTATGTCTCCTCTCTCGCCAGGAACACCCACTGGGTCTCTCCTGCTTGCTTCCTGAAAGAGGACTCGAGCTGTGCTTTTGAAGACATGCTCTGAGGGTCTCTGGGATCAAAACAACAGACCTGCATGGACTAAATAAGACACTTATTTTTCTAAATAAAATGTGCTTGGAGCTTGAAAGGATCCATCAGAGACCCAGATTTTAAAAAAAGACCCATCTCAATATATGTTATTTTAGAGTTTCCAGTTTGTGAAGATTAAGAAGAAATCCAAACACATTTTGAATGCCATTTCTAAAAATTTAAGGACAACACACACAAACTAAGACGTTTAGGGAGCTGAGAGTAGAAAACTCACATAGCATTTAAGAAGTTTTGGATCCCATCCCTGCTACTTAAAAAAACTTCAACTGCTTGTAATTTTTTTCCGTTTCTCTGGCCAACACTGTGTCAAACACCATGTCCTTCATTGAGGGAAGTTAAGGCAGGAGCTGAGGCAGAACCACAGAGGGACACTGCTTACTGACTTTTTCTCTATAGCTTTCTCAGCTTGCTTTTTTATACAACCCAGGACCACCTGCCCAAGGATGGAACGGCCCAAAGTGGGCTGGGCCATTCCTCATCAATCATTAATTAGGCACAGATTTGCCTACGGGCCAGTCTGATGGAATTGTTTTCTCAGTTAAAGTTCCCTCTCGCTAATGCTGAATTGGTAAAAACCAGCACAACTGATCCTTGTCAATTGATAAACAAACACTTCACTATTAAACCACCAAGAGCTCATGTTAATGGCACAATATAAAACATAGTGTAATTTTAAAAGTCTTACAGTCTTTAAAATGTTGAACACTTTAAAAGTTCAGTGTCACTTTAAGCATCCAAAGTCTCTAGACTGTAGGCTCCTGAAGAATCCAAAATAAGTTGCTTATTTTATTTCAAAAGGGAAGAACAAGGGTACCATTGCAACCAGACCAAAGCAAAATGAAATGTCAAGAGCATAAAAAGCTTAGTGTGCAATTTCTGGGACTCACAATTTTCTGGTCTCCAAAGGTCTTAGGCAGCTCCACTTCCTCAACTTTGCCATCCTCAGGACATGCAGTCTTTCTAGGCTCAGCCTGGCTCACTGTACACCAGCCTCTGTCCTTGCCAGCCATCCCACAATCCTTTTCTCTGTGCTACAACTGAGCTTGCACCTTCATCAATGGCCTCCAGGCCTCTTTATTTATTTTTACTTTTTTATTATTTTATTTTTTACATATACATTTATATTATTACACATGTATACAATAGATTACCTATATCAAGAAGAACCGTGACACAATCAGGAATTATATAAATGTTACATTCTTAGTGTTTTGGCTATTTGTATTTGACAACTTTGAAGAAGACATCTTTCCTATGTTGGTATGTCTAAATTTCTGAATGTAAATCAATCTCCATCACATATTGTCATTATCAACTTAAAACACCTATCTAGACCTAAAAACATCTTAACCCCTAAACAACTAAGCTTCATTGTAAAACTAAGCAGTGTGGTCTTCAGCTCCATCAGAGACTTAAGAAGGAATAAACTTGATTACCTGAGTATGCGAGGCATTTTTTTTAGATACTTCATCCCTGCTACATGGTGGCAAGCCTCAGCTATTCTCCATGACACATTGAAGTCCTGGGATTTTGACTGCAACTCCACCACTGTCCTCTTAGAGGGCCAAGCCTCAGTTGGTTTCTGTAACCCCTTTAATACTGTAGCTTTCATGACACAGAAACTAGTATTATTCTTACGTATTGCCAAGTTCAGCTTCTGGCACAGGGTATCTTTTGGGCCATAGCCTCGGTGTTCTAACATCAAGGAAATATTGTTCAAAAGTTTTTGCCTCAATGGTGTTGGTCTCCTCCTCCTCCTCCTCTCCTCCTCCCTTCCTCTTTCTCCTCCTCCGTATCATCATCATCATCATCATCATCATCATCATCATCATCATCACAAATAAAATTTCTTTATAACTGGGCAAAGAACTATCAAGAGATGCTCTGGTGGGTGGCTGAGTGCCTTCTACATCCTCACTATCAATGCAATGTAGCAACAGCTTCTGGGTTTCTCCTGTTTATCAAGGTAGGTTTCCCCACAAAAGAGGTATATCCCTTTTTCCCCTCCAAAACTTTTAACATGAATGGAGTGTTGGATTTTGTCAAAGGCTTTTTCAGCATCTAATGAAGATGATCATATGGCCTTTTTCCTTTCACTTTTTTATATGGTAGATTACATTGATGAATTTTAGTATGTTGAACCACTTTTGTATCCCTGGGATGAAGCCTACTTGATCATGTTGAATAATGTTTTGATGTATTCTTGGATTCAATTTGCGAGTATTTTATTGTGTATTTTTGCATCGATGGTCATAAGGGACATTGGTCTGAAATTTTCTTTGTTGAGTCTTTGTGTGGTTTAAGTATCAGGGTGACTGTGCCTCATAAAATGAGTTTGGCAATGTTCTTTCTGTTTCTATTTTGTGGAAGAGTTTAAGGACTATTTGGTGTTAATTCTTCTTTGAAAGGGTCTGGTAGACTTCTGCACTGAAACTAGCTGGCCCTGGGCTCTTTCTTTCTTTCATTTTTGTTGTTATAAGACTTTTAGTGACTGCTTCTATTTCCTTAGGGGTTCTAGAACTATTTTAATTGTTTACCTGATCTTGATTTACCTTTGGTAAGTAGAATATATCAAGAAAACAGTTCATTTCATTTATATTTTCCAATTTTGTGGAGTACAGACTTTTGAAGTAAGACCTAATGACTCTTTGGAGTCTCAGTGTCTGTTGTAATGTCCTCTTTTTCATTCCTGATTTTGTTAATTTGGACATTATCTCTCTGCCTTTTAGTTAGTTTGGCTAAGGGTTTGTCTTTCTTGTTGAATTGAAGTTTTTTCTTCTAGTATCTTCTGTATGGCTGGATTTGTGCGTAGGCATTGTTTTAATTTGGTTTTGTCATGGAATACCTTGTTTTCTCTATAGTGATTGAAAGTTTTGCTGGATATAGTAGTGTAGGCTATTATCTGTGGTCTCTTAGAGTCTTCCAAACATCTGTCCAAGCCCTTCTGTATTTTAGAGTCCCTGTTGAAAAGTCAGGTGTAATTCTGATAAGTCTGCCTTCATATGGTACTTGTCCTTTTCCCCTTGAAGCTTTTAATCTTCTTTCTTTTGTTCTTTATATTTAGTGCTTTGATTATTATGTGACAGGAGGATTTTCTTTCCTGGTCCAATCTATTTGGTGCTCTGTAAGCTTCTTGTATGTTTAAAGGCATCTCTTTCTTTAGGTTGGGGAATTTTCTTCTTTGATTTTGTGAAAATATTTTCTGGTCCTTGGAGCCGGGAATCTTTTCTTTCTTCTATTCCTATTATTCCTAGGCTTTGGCTTTTCACAGTGTCCCTGATTTCTTGGATGTTTCATGTCAGGAACTTTTTAGACTTAACGTTTTCTTTGACTGATGTACTGATTTCTTCAAGGGTATCTTTTGCACCAGAGATCCTCTCCTCCATCTCTTGTGTTCTGTTGATGATGCTTATTTCTGTAGTTCCTGTCCTCTTCCGTAAGTTTTACAACTCTAGGGTTGGCTCCGTTTGTGTTTTCTTTAGCGTTTCTAGTCCCATTTTTAGGTCTTTAACCATTTTATTTATTTTCTTTACCTGTTTGACTGTATTTTGCCATATTTCTTTAAGAGTTTTATTCTTTTCCTCTTAAAAGGCCTCTATAGTCTTCATAAAAGTAGATTTAAGGTAATTTTCTTGTGTTTCAGCTGTGCTAGGATATCTAGGGCTTGCTGTAGTAGGATCACTGGGGTCTGGTGGCGCCATATTGCCCTGGCTTTTATGCTGGTCTTTAGCCATCCAGTTGTCCCTGGTGTTAGGGTGGGTGTTCCTGGGTCTTGGTAGCCCTCCTCTGGAGGCAGGTAGAGCCATGAGCTAGAGGCTTGAATTTGGTGTTCCTGGGGCCTAGACGGCCCCTTTGAGAAGGATGGTAGAGCCATGGGCCTGGAGGCTGGATGTTTTGGGGGCTTCAGCAGGCTTCCTGGGGAAGTCAGGTAGAGCTTGGGGCCAGAGGCTAGAACTCAGAGAATAGCCTACAGTTCTCCTCTGATGGCTGTATCCCACTTGGACACACAGGGAGGGGATTGGGGTGGGAGGGGTGTCTAAATTGGATGATCCTGGGGCCCGGGAGCCCTCCTTGGGAGGCAAGTAAGAGCTGTGGGCTGGAAGCTGAAACCACTGTCCCTAGGGGACAGCAGGCCTCCTTGAGAAGGTGGGTTCTCCTCTCTCTCTCTCTCTCTCTCTCTCTCTCTCTCTCTCTCTCTCTCTCTCGGGTTTTTGAAACACGGTTTCTCTGTGTAGCCTTGACACTTGACTGACCTCAACTTGTTTTGTGACCAGGCTGGCCTTGAACTAGAGATCTGCCTGCCTCTGCCTCTCTGATTGCTAGGATTATAGGCACCAGGCCCTGGTTTCTTCTTAATCACCACCAATTTCTTGGCTCCAGCTAACCAGCATCATTTGTCCCAGTAAACCAAAGATTTCATCTTAATGGTGCTGATCTCTCGTTAATCACAGCTGATTCTTCAGCCCCAGATGACCACAAACTAAAGATTATTAATTCCAATATATTACACGAATGGCTCTAATAGTCTTTGTTTCCCTCTGAAACATTATCGTTTAACTCTACTGTCTACATCTGTCTCAGCATTCCTGTCTTCCAAGTGCCCACAACAGCAGCTTATCCATCTCTAAGTACTTCCAGCCCAAAGTTCTGAACACTTTCACAGTCTTCCCCACACAACAAGCAGGTCTGTCACAACAGCCACTCACTGGTACCAGTCTCTACCCTAGCTTTCTTTTTATCGCTGTGACAAAGGATTATGACCAAAATCAACTTGGGAAGTAATGGTTTGTTTGGCTTACATGTCCCAATCACACTTCATCACCAAGGGAAATCAGGGTATGGGTTCAAGGCAAGAACCTGGAAGCATGAACCGAAGAGGAAGTCATGGAGGAACCCTGCTTACTGGCTTGCTTTCCATGGCTTGCTCAGCTTGCTTTTATATGCAGCCCAGGGCCGCCTGCCCAGGGCCACCTGCCCAGGGTTGGCATCATCCACAATGGGCTTGGCCTTCCTACATCATTCATTAATCAAGAAATTGCCTCCTCCATAGACTTGTCCTCACTCCAATCTGATGGAGTCATTGTCTTGAATAAGGTTTCCTCTTACCAGATGACTCTATCTTGTGTCAAGTTGACAAAACAAAACAAAACAAAAAACAAACCAACAAAAAGCACAGCACACCATTCAACAGCAAATTCTGAGGACATGTTTTCCAGTCTTGATGACCCTTCCAGAGGACTAACCAGGGTCACTTGAGAGATAGCATAAGTCTTTTCAAGAGAATGCCACCAGTGACTAAGGATCTCCAACCAGACCCTGATTCCTAAAGATCTTTTCAGCTTGCCCCATTAGAGACCAAGCCTCTGACATAAGAGCCCTTCTGGGACAGATGGCATCCAAGCCAAACCATTGCCTCTGTGATCTTGGACAAGTAATTAACTTCTCTATGCTTCTGTTTTTCTCAATAAAATAGAGATGGTAATAAAACTCACTTAAAAAGTTGCTTGTATTGGATTGGTTAGACTATGTTAAGTGCTTAAACCTGTCCCTTGTACATTTCTCTCATTAAGCGGTTAAGCGAGATGATAAATAGACAGAATAGACAGCACCTTTCTGTGCTAGAGTTCCCAACAGTCATTCCTCTGAGTTATTTGCAAAACCTATAGGATCACATATTGCCCTATTGTCCAGATTACCAATTGATGGCTAGATTAGACCCCACTTCACTAGAGGCCACCTGACTTGAGGATATGATCATGACCTCGTCATTAGGGTCATCTGCTTTTGAGTCATGCACTGTTATCTTTAACTTGTCTCTGCTTGGTGACCCTGAGGTTTATATACCCGTGGGACCTACAGTGAACTTGCATGAGGGGATGTGATGGGACATTCTCATAGACAGAGGAAGGAGAGGACAGAACACAAAATCCTAAAAGTCTCTAGGAGACTATCTGTAGAAACAGCACCAGACTGAGAGGAGCACTGATATACTTATTTCCCAGTGTTAGATGGTTGGGTATCACGGAGGGAAGTTGCCATCTGATTAAAAATAATTACTGCTGGCATTAAATCCAACTGGAAATGCCCAGCACAATTTATCTTCTACTCCATGCTGCTACCATATGCCTAACATTGCAAAACAGAAACATTCCCTCCCGTTCTGATAAATAGTACTTTGTAAATATTTGGAGACAGGATCTCTGGATCGCTGAGCAATCCTGACAGGGAACGTGTGCTGATGAGCCTGTTGGTCATGTTCCTGATAGAGGTTCTCTTTGAAGTACAGGACCCAAAAGCAGCCAAGAAGCTGTGAATTTTCTTCCCCAAAGCCTTGTTCATAATTAGCAGCCATTGGAAGAGCCTGGCTGGGCTGTCTACCACCAGTGGCGCTTTCCAAAGAGCACAGGCAACATTGGAGTGAGACATTTTGCTGTCTGGCTGGTGCTGTGTAAGCTGATGGGTTGCTGTGTTTATTAAACTGGCTTTTCTTTGAATACCTGATTCAAGAGAGAAACCACACCTAACGTGGCATTATTTGGAGATTAAGTCTTTACAGAAATGCTCAAATTAAAATGAGGCCTTTAAAGCGGGCTCTTACTCCATTATTGAACGGTGTCCTTATAAGAGGAAGTTGGGGCATGTGGCCAGTTGAGGAGGAGGAGATGATGTGAAAAGCTGAAGATAAACATTTACAAACCAGGGGAAAGGCAGGCCCTTACACCCACAGGACAAACCAATCATGTTGTGAGGGGCTATATGATAATGTCCCCTATAGACCCAGATATTTGAATACTTGGTACCCAGTTGATGATGCTGTTTGGATGAGGTTTAGCAGGTGCGGCCATGTTGGGGGAAGCGTGTCACTAGAGATGGACTCAAAGAGGTCTCAAAGCCTCTTGCCATGCCCAGTGCTTGCACTCTCTACTCATGTCTTAGGATATAAGCTGTCAGTTACTGCTCAAGCTACTGCCACCAGCCACCATGCTGTCCTGACATCGTGGACTCTAACACTCTGGAACCATAAACTCAAATAACCTCCTTTTTGCATAATTTGCCTTGGCCGTGGTGTTTTATCACAGCAACGGAAAAGTAACTAATACACATTATCAGTGTGGTACGTTCAGACTCCCTACCTCTAGCATTATGAGACAGTGCACTCATGTTGGGAAAGCGAGTAACTTGGAGCACTTTGGGACCATTGCTTTAGAAAGTCAACATAGGAAGAAAGAACAGTCAGTATTCTTAGGGAGTTTCTGTGAGAAGAAGTTCTAGTCACCTAAGAGAGAAGGAAGCCTTAGAGGGAGCTTTGTTCCCTTTTCTTCTCAGGTGAGGAGGTGGGGTCAGCACGTGACACTAGAATTTGGCCATTGACTCTGATGGCCCAGACTTGCTCTCAATAGGCCAACTGAGCTCAAATTTAGCCTTCTCTGTTGCGCCCTCCCCGCCTGCAGGAAAGACGCCGACACCAGGATCCTTCTCGATCACGCTTTATTGGGAGCGCCTTTGAAGCTGAAGCGAGAGACCCCAAGCCCTCGGAGCGCACTGCTTATATGCAGGCCTTAGCGTGGTGTGTCTTTGGCTGATTGGTCCACTGGCCAATGCCTCATTAACATTCCCCTGTGCGGGAGGGGGGATTGGCCCTCCGGCCAATGCCTCATTATCATACCCTGTGCGGGAGGGGGAAAGAGAAACATTGTTGACGTGCCCTTATCCGCGCATGCTCAGGAGCTGAAGTAGGATCGGCACCACACCTGGGTGTGATCCGCGCCCAACACTTCTCTTTTTCTCCACTCCTGCTCCATGTAGCAGAGCATTCACATCATGGTAGCTTCATGAGGTAGGGCCAGGGTATGGAGAGACCAGCCACTTTAGAAGGCTACCTGGGTTCCACTCGGGGAAAGTGTAAGAAGCCCTAGCGCCAGTCCTCAGGCAGATTCTCCATCCGGCATCTGGCGAATAAAAGCGGTAGGTTGATATCTATCTTCTTGGTCTCTAGTACGAATATTCCTACAGATGGAAGCGTAGGGGGCTGAATAGCCACCCCAGAGTTGGATTTAAATGTCAGATTGTGAGGGGCCCAGGCTCTTCTGGGACTGAGGATGTGGGCTAGCACACTCATCTTACTTGCTTGTTCATGTGTGGCTGTCTCCCTGAAAACTGGAATTTTTAGGAAAAGGTTAAAAATAGTAACTTCAGCTGGCTGTGGTGGGACATGCTTAAGAGATTAGGAGTTCTAAACTGGCCCGAGTGACATAAACGAACAAAAATAGTAACCAGAACATTCAGTTGCATCAAGTCAGACCCCTCTGCTCCGGCTATTTGTGCCTATCTGCTATGTTGCCAAAACGAAGAACCTCGCCTGATTGGTGAGTCTTCTGTAATAGCTGATAACATTCCTGGGAGGGGAAAAATCACCCTACGATTTCCAGATCTCTTCCGATGGTTTTCCTCAGAGGGGAAACCCTATCCATCACCCATCGGATCTTCATGGTGGATGCTTCTTCTTTCAAAGTGAGCAGCTAGCGAGAGCGAGTCTGGGTATGTCAGGGCACCAGCTTTACCCTTTGGCCAGCTTCTCATTAAAACTCATACGTCCACTCTGAATAAACCTTGCTAAACACAAGCTGAGTGTAATTATCAAGGTGAGAGAGTCTCCCACTCAGCAAGGTCAGGGAATGGTAGTGCGTTGACGTAGAGAATAAATCATCTAGAAAAACAGTGTCAACTGTCAATTAGAAACAAAGAGCAAGAGCTAGAAATTCAACAGAACTGTAAGGCCAGGCAGCAATTTCCCTGTTATTTCAGTGCCCAAAGACGCTCTAAGGGAGAGAAAGAGCCTGTTTTTCCTTCTTCTGACACAGGGGAGCGGAGCCAGCCGGGCAATCAGAAAGAAGGGGCCAAAGTGGAGAACAGGAGAGAATCGCAGGTAACAATTAGTAGTTTTGAGACACAGAGGGAAAGAAAGAGGAAGTGGTGTGTCTGCATGCATGTTCTGAATAAACACACACGGATAAATACCAGGGCTTTTCTAAATAGTCGCCAAGTTTTATAGCTAAATAGTAGACTTGATGGTATTTAAAAATAGCATTTATATAGAACACAGGTTCTCCATTTTTTACCCTCTACCAAATAAAGCAATACTTTTCATAGAAAAATTTGAATTTTATAGCTTATGCACCCAGCAGAAATGGCCTTAACACTTTTTTTTTTAAACAATGGATGATTTGAAAACAGCAGTTTTTGCATTTTTTTTTTTCACTAGTGGAGGAAGAAAAAGTTCTTTATGTTAACCTAGCAAAAAAGACTCCTGCAGAAGGGCTGTAGCCCACGCCGCAGTTCAAGGCTCAGAAGTTGGTTTCAGCATGTGAGGGGCATCACCAGCACTCACCCCGATGCACTGAGAGAGGTACAGCACTACGGTTGAGGGAAACCTATGGCGTATTGGGTGGTTCGATGTGGGCTGTCAGGAAAGGTGGTTGCTTCTCAGCTAGGTTGTCAGCCTTACCTTGTCTGGGATTAATGAAATCACAAATGGCTGGGTACACCTGTGAGGGGATATTTATTAATTAAGTCATTTGTAGTGGGGAAGACCACTTTTAATCCAGTCTCTGAGGTGGACTACGTTTAACCTGGGCCACACCTTCTCCTGGCAGCCCATAATAAAGGATATGGAGGAACGAAGCTTGCTCTCTCTTTGCCTGCTTGCTCTCACTCGCTTCCCCGGCATTAAAGCCTACTTCTTCAGGACTCTGGTCTATACTAAGGAGCAGCTGATGAGACATCTGGCATCATGGATTGGGCAACTACTGCATTCTTGGAACTTCTGTTGGTAGATCACCTTTGTTGGACTAGTTGGACCATAACCTGTAAGCCATTCTAATAAATCATGTTTGGATATATATATATATATATATATATATATATATATATATATATATATACACACACACACACATATGTATATGTATATATATATATTCATTCTACAAGCTCTGACTAATACACTAAAATTGAAAGCACGGGTTGTGTGGTGTGGTGTGATGAGCTAAATCATAATAAATTAAGCCAGGAGCTCAGATCAGTTCAGTGAGAACAAGCATCAGACTCACGAGAAATGAAGATGGACGTTCTTGCTTGGCACGTCAGGCGCATCTCAAAGATACCACTATTAACATGTATTTCCGTTCTTTTGAGATTTTTTTTCTTTCTTGGCTCCATTTTGCCTCTGTTAATGGAGAACATCTCTCTATGCCTCTTTACCTTTCTTAGCCTCACTCCGTCTTTGTTTTCTTAGTCTCAATTTTTCTCCATGAAATTTCTTGACCTACCTAGGCAGATGTTATTTCAATGGCATCCCAGAAGAATTATTAGTCATACAGCCTACAGCCCTATAGTCGACTACACGATTCATGTTTCGCCAAATGACGTTTCCATCTCAATAGTAAGCTGGCATTGCCTTAGACTTTCTATATCAAGTTTAAACTTTTAGAACATATTTATTTATTGTCTGTGCAGGTGGGCATGAGTGGCATGAAAAGAGGTCAGAGGCCAACTTGCAGGAGTCAGCTCTATGATGCAGGTACCTCCCAGATCATCATATACCTGATGATTTGTCTCCCCAGCCCCTGTATCAGTTTAAAGAACCAGCCTCCCACGGAGGAGAAGGAAGTGCACCCGGATTGCTGTCATGGGGATTCCCTGCAGTTCTATCAACCCAGCAGCTGGCTTAGCATCCTCACTGCCTACTCCCATGAGGCCCTTTGACGAAGGCCAAGCTCTACCTTCCAGCTGGGACCCGGCAGGGGACGGGATGATCTCTAGAAAGGCAAGGGCTTCCAGAGTGTGGGCCACGGCCTTCCTGAGATCAGTGCTCTGCCACGTTTTCAGGTTTGCCAATATGCACTACTGTAAGGGTTAAATGGAAAAAGGAAAAAGAATGCCTAGAATGCAGAAACTCTTGACAGCAGTCTGGGCGCCATGAGCCTTCTGTACCCTGGTTCTCCATAGCATTTCCAGCTTCACCTTGCCAAGCACATCCCAGCAAACACTCCTCCTCTGGATGACACCAGGGGTCTCTTTCAAGTGTTTTCATACCTTAGGAATGGGGTTGGGGCAGGGTTGCTAAGTTCTTCACTTTCCTGTTACTCATTCTTCTGACGGTGCACATACGGAATTTAATAGCCACCATCTCTTTATCTTCCCAATATCAATGTCTAATCTCTCCCAGGAGATTGCAAATTTCTGAGGACATTGGCCGAACCACAAATGTTTCATTTCCCTTGCAGGACCAAGCACACAATGATGTGTTAATTAAAAGATGCACAAAAGCTAAGGTTTTTTTTTTCCTGTCTCTCCTATCCTTTTTATCAGTTTGCTGAAACTGGTAATTAGTCATCTTTTCATAAGATTATGTGCTGTGTGTGGTGCTAGAAGCTAAACCCAATGGCTAGGTGGGCCAGACATCTATTCTGCGCCACACCCCAGTATTTTGTTCAATGGAGAAAGAGATCCTACAAGAGTCTTTACATTCATATTTCTAAGAACCTAGTTCAATGCCATCCCTCCCATGATTTCACTGTGTTCACATTAGCTCTCTATCCTATAAACCCTCAAAACATTTCAGACATCTTTTTATTTTGCTCATCTTCACATATACAGAAGTCAAAGGCACAGACTCTGAAGCCAAATTTCTTGACCTCCCTCAAATCTGCCTGTGTTCCCTCCTAGATTTGTGGCTCTGAGCAGGTTCCACATTTGGAACATGGTGAGTAGGGTATCTATCTCACACAAGAATCATCTGAGTTTATGCACAGCAAATGCTTGGGGCAGGGCAGATACCCACTCTGTCTGGGGTATGAGTACATGCTGACCTGATTAATGTCATCTATTCATCATTAGAAATCCCTCATTATAACAGCAAAGTGACAATGATTTGGAGTCAGTGGGATGAAAAGATATATACTAACTAAAACAAAAATTTTAATCAAAATCATCACTAAAACTAAACTGGTAACAGGGTCTAGATGGTCTCTATGTCAGTGAAGGAAATAGCTGTAGTTACCACACAGATTTCTGTAGTGTGCTTCCAAAGTGCTCTGTCCAAAGCCTGGAAATTTTAATCTGCATTAAATAATGTGTACAATATACACAATGTTTTACAAACCAAATAAACACACACACACACACACACACACACTCACTCACTCACTCACAAAGATGACACAATAGTGTTTTAAATCAGCTCAATTCATGACATCTAACAGATGACAGACAAGCCCCAATGGCCTAAGTCAATGAAGTTTTCTTACACTGTGGCTGCTTGTCTAGATATATCAAATGCAAATAACCCTGACTCTTCCAGGAGCTGAGTTATGGCCTATTTTCTTCTCCATGGGATGCCTGGGATGTGGCTTAGCTGGGGTTGTTCCTATGAGAACAAACTGAGATTTATTTGCAGGGGGTTAACTCGGGGCACATGGAGGAACGGGCTAGTCAGGAGACAGAACAACAGGAAGAAAGCCAGTGATGCCATGGCAACAGATGCTCCAACACTGAGGGAGGAGACAGAGCCCTTGTGCAACCTCCGCTGTCCCCACTGACCAGCCTGAGGAAGGAGGGGGCAGAACAACCCGCTGTTGGTAGTGCCTGGAGGGCCTCTCAGCTGGGAGTCCTCAGTAGCCAGTGCTCTAGAAGCCAAAGGAATGAGTAAATCCTGAAAACACGTTCCAGGCACTAACCCCTGGCATTTGGTATACCACACACACCAGTCAACAGCTCACATGGGCTGTCTTTACCATTCTGGTTAATGAAGCAGGTGACACAGGCCCTGATAGTGGATTCTAATTTCACTTTCAACAAATGCCTTAATCCTCATTACCCAGGGTTCTCATGTGGTGACTGGAACCTCTATATACAAAATTTCCAGCCTGGGCCAGGTGGTGATGGTACACACTTTAATCTTAGAACTCAGGAGGCGGAGGCAGGCGGATCGCTGTGAGTTCAAGGCTAGCCTGGTCTACAAAGCGAGTTCCAGGCCAGCACAGGCTTCACAGGGAAAACTCAAAGAAAGGAATTTCCATTTTAGGAGGGAAGAGCCTCGTGGAGCAACATTACCCTGGATACCCACAGATAGCCCTTTATCAGGGCTGTGTTAGTTTTAAGAAACAGATTCCCAACGCTTGTGATTTTTTTTTTTTTTTACCCCATCAAGGCCAAAAGAATAACTCACCCATCCCTTGCCTGTTGCCTTCAGCTTGAATTTCCATGGGCAAGTAAGGGGAGGAGTTAGGTGTACTTAAATGGACAGCAAACTCACAGGATTTTCTTCCTTGTCATCAAGTCTACACTGAAAATGACAGAATGGCAGGACTCTGCACACCCTTTGTACATCTGACCCCCTGGAGGAGGTCTCATAATTTCTGTGTGTTTGTTTGGGATCTGATTAAAGCCCTT
The DNA here is from genome assembly GCA_907169655.1 of Acomys percivali. Taxonomy (NCBI): domain Eukaryota; kingdom Metazoa; phylum Chordata; class Mammalia; order Rodentia; family Muridae; genus Acomys; species Acomys percivali. Next base: position 123,961,979 of record OU015746.1, read on the forward strand.
GCATAGACAATGCATGTTAACTGATCCATGCATTTAGCTGAATAATAATTTTGAGCCCTTAAATTGATTTTTCTCCCTGAGCCAGACAATGAAGTGAGTAAGGCCTGCATTATTTATCGCTGGCCACCCAGTCCAGTCTACAGAACTGTCCTGGTTCCTGTGCCTCATCCAGGACTAGAGTGAACTTGTTTGAGGAGAGGTCAGGTGGTTTTTAATGCAGCATCTTGCTCTCACGCCACATCTTCCAAAGAGTCACAGACAGAGCACCACAGCGCTGTGTCTTCCTGCTCTTCAGGTGAGTGGGGCAGCTGGTCTGCCTGCGACCGCGCTAAGAAGGCAGCCGACCCAAATAAAACCAAGTGTATTTTTACCAATTGTATGAGGTACATTTCTCACCCCCAACGAGGTTAATTATTATTAATGACATTAATTAAGGAGTCGTGTGCAGTATTTTTCTTGGAAAATGTGGGTCTGTGTGGGCTATTGGATTTTAGCTTTTCTACAGTGGTTGCACTCGTTCAAGGCATCCCATTAGTGCTCTGATTCTCAGTGCTGCCTGTTTAGACAATGAAGACTGAGGGCCTATTTTACAGTGACATCAGCCAGGTCTAGGCTGGCATTTAACTAATGGAGGAGCTAGATTAATTTTGTTCATTTGAGGCCTCCTATTTGGAATTTGTAAGACAAATGGGTCAGTTGTATCTATTCTCTAGCAATTACCTAGTAATTGGGGCATTTAATCAGAAACTGACTTGAAGAACTTTGGCCTGACTAGATGCTGTTGGCATGGGGGAAGAAAAATTAAACTCCCGGTTCTTTTCACTCATATGCTATAGTTTCACCCGAACCCCAGATCAAACACAAAGTGAGCTTACCAACAAATATGAAGTAATGCGCTCAGTACTTATGAATGTGTTTTACAGAAAAAATGATTAGAGTTAGAAGACATTATTATAGGAAACACTCATGTCAGTAACATTCTAGGTGTGGTAGCACATGGCTGCCGAGGGAGGGAGGTTATGAGCTCAAGGCTAGCCTGGGCTAGATGGTAAAAGCAAAAGAAGTTACTTCTGGGAAGAATATATTTGTTGAGTTCACCAAATCTCGGCGGCCATGCTTCACTTCTGCAGAGTGTAAATCAAGTGAGTAGTTCCTTCAGTTTCCTACCTAAAATCCAGATAAGCACCTAACTTCACGATGCACACACTGAAGATGCAACAGACAAGCAAGGTTCTATGGTTTGCCTAAAATATCATCAATGTTATATGCCTATTAGCCAAAGTCAGTAGTCAGGCCTAGGTATGCACTAGAACCACCTGGAAAACCAAAGTGATTCCTGAGCAAGGTTTGCTGTGGTTCAAACATGGCTTAAGTGGGTCCCCAAGGCTTAGTGTCAGAAGCTTCAGAATGATGAGGCTAGAAGGCAGCAGTGGAACCTCTCAGTGGTCGGTCTCAACGCAAAGTAATCAGGCGATGAGGAAGCAATGCAAGTGGAAGCTCTCATTGGATCCACATTAGTTCCCACAGAAAGGACTGATCTAAAAGTAAGATAGCCAATGGCCTCCTCTCTGGCTCCCTCGCCTGCCACGTGGCCAATTTTGCGGGCGTTCTTGGTATTGTGAGTTCCCGTCGCCAGAGGGTGATGACTGTGCCTTGTCCTTGAGCCTTCTCAGCTCAGAGTGAAACCAGTGTTTGTGCTGCTTGCATCGCCCAAATGTTCAAGGTTCCTTTCTGTGGCTGTGTTGAAACACCCCAAGCAGAAACAACCTACGAGAGGAAAGGGTCCACTTAGCCTACAGTTCCAGGTTGTTGTCAGTCCATCACAGAGAGGAAGTCAAGGCAGGGACTGAAGCAGCTAGTCACGTCACACCCGCAGTCGAGAGCAGAGAGGCACAAATGCGTCCATGCCCCCTGTTTACTGTGTTGCTTGTGCTCAATGAGCTTCTTCACCCCTGCAGTCCTACATCACCTTCCCAAGGAACGGCGCCGCCCACAGTGGGCCTTCCCAAACCAATCAGCAGTCAGATAGTCCCTCACAGACATGTGTACAGGCCAACCAGATCTGGGCAAGTCCTCAGTTAACCCGCCTCTCTGCTCAGCTAAGTCCAGGCTTCGGCAAATTGATACTTAACACCATCAGACACACCAGCCTCGGGACACTAGTTTAGTTAAATCTGAGTATTTGGTCACTGGCCCGTTGTATCAATTTTTAAAACAAGTTGGATCAAGTCAATGCATCAAGAAGTGCTAATAAAAGCAAATGAAATTTTATTTACTTTAATTGATGGATACAAAATGTGGGAAATATAGGTGTGGATGTAGAGGAGTAGAACTCATGTTAGGTATGTAAGGGGGCGGGGAAGCATCCTGGGACCATCTGAGTTTGTCTCTGTAGTTGCTTCTCTACTGAGAAATGCGTGACCTTTCTTGCAAGTAGAGAGAACCAGATAAGGTTGGCCTCTGCCTCACGTAAATCCTAACCATAAGGGCTACCATCCTGCACTTAGGAAAACCCTGGAAGAAGAAGAATGGAGCAGGGCCTGAACTGGGCATTCTACACATTTCTCATTGCCTCCAAGTGTAAAGCCAAGGCACGAGCTTAGCCAGTCAGCGAGGGTAAGTGGTTGATTGACTTGTGGCCCTTTCCAAGGCCTTGCCCTCTGGCCCGCACTGGGGTTGGTGGGTCCAGAGGTTATCCTAAGCCTTTGCACTTCTCACCTAGCAAGCCCAGAACCATCTCTAGGGCATCACATTCCTTCTCTTGGTTCTAACTACCAGCAAGTGATGCTGTCTCAGTTACTTTCTCTGTGGGTTAAAAATAATCCTGACAAGAACAATTCAAGGGAAACAGCCGTTTATTCTGGACCACACTTCCAGCCTTCATTCTACCACAGCAGGGAAGTAACAGGCAGGAACTTCAGGGTGCTGACAGCATTGTGTCAAGTGCAGAAGCCAAGTGGAGTAAAATGGATGCAAGCTGCTGCTCCCTCTCCTCTCCCTTTCTCCATGTGCATAGTCCAGGGCCCAAGCCAAGGAATCAACCCACAATGGACAGCTCTTCCCACCTCCGTTAGCACAGAAGAGGTGACCCTCAGACATGCCCAGAGGTGACTCTTTCAGGATGGAATTAACATTAATCATCACTGAAGTAAAAACCTGTAGCAGAGACTGCTCTCCTTGACTTAAAATTAAGTATTTAATTGCTACCAGGCATATCTAACTACAAAGGTGTAGGTAATCTGGTTTTGTTTGTTATGTGTTTTTCGAGACAGGGTTCCTCTGTGTAGCCATGGCTGTCCTGGACTTGCTCTGTAGACCAAGCTGGCCTGAAACTTACAGAGATCCGCCTGCCTCTGCCTCCCTGAGTGCTGAGATTAAAGGAGTGTGCCTCCACAATGTAGGTAATCTAAAGGTAATGTACTGGTAAGACAATACATTCTTGTCTCTCCTCCGACCCGTCAGTCTGTTAGAAATGTTAGTTTCATCCACCCAGGATCTGCAGTCTCAGACTCTGTGAAGCTCTTTCCTTTGCTTTGCCTCCCATATTTAATTGTTCACAATCTGTGTTTTGACTCCTGGATCTTTCATATTCATCTTGTTCTCCTAACCTGTTGTAGTTCAAAGACCATATGTATCACCTGTCAGTCGGATTTCTACAATTTCCTGGCTGGTTTCCTTAGCTCCAGCCTTCATCTCCCCAGATTTGTCCTCCCTGTAGTTGACAATGACTGTGTTAAACATACATGATCACGTCAGCTCTCTGCTTCAGCCTTATCCCAGGTCTGCCCCTCGCCGTGGCCTTAAACATCAAAAGTTACTGTCTGTCACCAGGCAGATCTTAGGAGTTTTTAAAAGCCTCGATGCCCAAACCTATTTCGGATCAACCTGATCAGTCAGAACCAATCTTTTCTAACTCTCTAGTTGACTTTAATATGTAGCTAGGGCATGTTAGGCCAAATCCTGCTAGGCGATCTACTGCCACACAACACAAGTTAGTTTGGAAATAACTTCTTAGCTTACAAGAACCATTTTAGTGCATTGTGTGGATGGCAAGTTCAGACAGGGTGGACCTGGGCTGTTCTTCTGCTCCACATCATCTGAGATGGTCACTTGCTGATATTCAGATAGCTGAGGGTCCAAAGTGGCTTTGATGAAATTGGATGTACAACCCCCATCCCCAATAACAGTACCAGGCAGAGTGCTCACAGAAGGCATCTTGACATAGAGCAACCCCAGACAAGCACGGTAGGATCAGTACTCCATATATCAGCGGGGTAGACATCATCACCTGGAAGTGTATTGGAAATGGAGTCTTTGCCCACCCCACCCCATACCTTCACAGCAAATAATTTATGTGCACACTGAAAATGAGGTACACATATACCTAGGTCCAAACCTGATGACTTAAGGTATCTGAGGTCATCGTCTTCATCTGATCTTAGCCTAAAGGCAGACATGCTGCTTGAAGTCTTCTTTAATCTGGTGCAGGCTGCTACCCTCCATATTTGTAACGGATATGAAACAATCCAATTATGATTCAATAGATATGGTGGTTAGTGGTGAAGGTCCACTTGAAAGGATCTAGAATCATCCAGGGGATGGGCCCCTAGGCGTGCCCTGTAGGAGATTATTTTGACTGTAGTAGTTACGGTAGCACCATTTCCTGTATAGGACCTGAGGCTGTGTAAGTGGAGAAAGGGAGCTGAGCCACACCCATGTGTTCATTGCTCTCTTAGGACTGTGGACATAACATAACCAATGGCTCCAGGCTCCTGCTTCACTGATTTCTCCACAGTCATAAACTGCATCTTGTACTATGAAAGAGATTTTTCTCCCTTAAGTTGCTTTGTTGGAATATTAAGCCACAGGAACAGAAAAAGAAACTAAGACAACAGGTGAGTGGATAGTTGTGCTGGTTACTCTTCATCAACTTAATACAAAGTCAGATCATCTGGTAAGAAGAAGGAGCCTCCTTTGCTTAGAAAACACCTCCATAATATTGGCCTGTAGGCAAGTCCGTGGGAACATTTTCTTGATTAATGATTGGCATGAGAGGGCCCAGCTCACTTTAGGGTGTCAGAAGTGTCAGATAACAGGCTGAACAAGTCAAAGGAGCAAGCCAGTAGGCAGCACCTCTTCATGGTCTTTTCTCCCCAACATTGTCACAGTGAAAGAAAATAAATGAAGATGCTGTGCAATGAAGATACTTGTTATCTTAAAGAATGAACTGATAGTCTACATAAGGACATGAGTGAATTTCTGAATTATTGTGGTGAGTGACAGACACACTATACCAAAAAGGGCACACATGGCCCAACTTCTGTAATAGAAAGCAAACCAATGTTGTGCCCTAGAACGGTAGACAGAAATTTAGAGGCACGTGAGAATGTTTGGAATGGGGCAATACATTTTTCCCATTTTGACTAAGGTAATAGTTTCAAAAGGTAGAAATGTCCAAAATATCAGGTTGTAGGCTTTCTGTGTGATGTAACAATTGGAAGCAACTCAAATGAATGTCCATTGGTAGAAGGACAACAAATATAAATATATCAACATATATTGTAACATATCTGTCTACTCTACAAGACAAGTAAATACTTGTGTCATAAATAGAATACAATACAGCAGGAGTCATTTTGCTTTCTTTTTCTGACTTTAATGCTCAAAGATGTCACCTGAGCTCCTTCATCCTTGAGTTGGGTCTTAATATGCTGCTTCTTTTTGTTGCTTTCATTTATTGTGTCTGTGTGTGCATGCCAGGGTGCATAAGTGACATGGATTGATGCCTGTCTATGGACAGGTGCCATAACCTTGAATATGTATTGTGTCAGCCCTCACCAAGTTCATAGGAGACTCTAATCCACAAAGTCTCAGGCTACTGGTATTAATAGAAACTTAGTCTAACTGTGGTGCTTAGAGGCGGGGACTGGTGTTGGAGAGGCGCTTCGTGGCTAAGAACACTGACTGCTCTTCAGGTTGACCAGGGTTCAATTTCCAGCACCCATGTGGCAGTTTTGCAACTGTCTGAAACTCTGATTCATGATAATCCAGTGCCTTCTCTGGCCTCCAGGGACACTAGGCGTGCAAGTGGTGCACAGACATAGGTGCAGGTGAAGCATCCAAATATATAAGTTTTTAAAGTTAGGTGGGGCTTTGGGAAATGATTAGATTAAATCACTGAGATGGCGCCCCTGATTATATACCAGTGCAGTACAGAGGAGAGAGAGATTATCTATAAAGTGTAGATTTGTGCATTTCTGACTTGATGGGATGCAGCCAACAGGGACACTTGCCAGGCTCAATGCAGTGATCTCTGGATCTTGTATGACTGTAACTGAGTCAAAATCAACCCCTTCCTTTATGAAGTATCCTTCTTTGCTTAAGACTAACTTAAGACTTAAAAATTGAAGAGGAGAAAACAGGTTACCAGAAAGATTTATACTACATGATAGCTTTGGCACAAAACTTTTAAAACAAAAACCGATATTATAAGTACATTATTTATAAGTAGAAATGGATAAAGCAGAAGAATTCAAAATAGACATGGAGCTTAAACAACAGAAAAAGTTAATTATAGGGGAGAAATAATGCGAATAAGTAAAGCTGGGAAGGGAAATAATAATTTATATTTCAAATACAACATTCTACTATATATAGGATATATAAATACATATACACACACATACATATACACACATAAATGTATATATATGTAAAAATCTGAAGCCATTACACTTCTCTCTCCTTAGATGCATGATGTGTCTACATTTGTCTTATAGGATTCTGTTAATGTCATATTTTTTTACTGAACAGTCACTGACCAATCACCCAAGCTCAACCTGTTATACAGCTCAACCTCTACAATAATAGGCCTGGATCTCTACATACTCAGTGTTGAGACCACTCAGTTGTGCAGGGCCCCAGTGAGCACCTTACAATGCCTCATGGAGAGGAGATGGTATCTCCTGGTGACGTGTGATACTGCAGCAGAGCTCCTGAGATGCTCCCACATTTGTGCCCTTAGTCTTAGTCTCTGTCTGTTTTGTGATGCTGTAACAGAATACTCGAGGCTGCATAATTTATAAAACACAGAAGTTTATTTCTTCCAGCCCGTATGTCAAGAAATGTAAAAGCGTGGTGCCAGCAGCAAGGGAGGGCATGTCTGCTATTTCATTTCATGGCGGAATGATGGGAGGACATGTGAGGCAGGAAGAGTGGAGAGCAAAGTTATCCCTTTCATTAGGAAGTTGTTCCTGGAATAACTGCCCCGATTTCTAAGATGACTGCATCTAGCCACTCATGCACTGTCTTTGTGGCCCAGTCACTTCTGCAGGCCCTACCTCTCACTTGTCACATTGGCCATTAGATTTTGACATGAGTTTGTAAGGGCGTTCAAACCATAGCAGTCTCCCTAAGCAAGTGCTACTTAGTGACATTTTATTTATTTGATTGTTAGACTGTGTGTGCCCTAGTATACTCAAAGTTAATGTAATAAACTTGTGTCTAATGAAATTGGATTGTGTTTGTGTGTACTGCTCGTGCAGTATGTGTGCACACGCACACACATGTGAGCCACCCAGTGTGCCAGTGCAGGCACAGGGCAGTCAAGTGGAAGTCAGAGGGCAGCTGCTGGTGTTGCTCCTTGACTTCCACAGACAATAATAACTTTATAAAGTAGATAGCAGTGCTTTGCGTGGATGTGTAAATGGTCTTAGCTGTGTGATTTTTACATGTTACCGTAATCTGGTTACCTATGACATGATAAGGAGTCCAGGCTTCATGACTGACAGCCTTCTGTCAGAGATATGCCAGTATTAGCTGACCCCTTGAAAATCCCTCGAGAAACCAAGGAGTCCCCTAAACTATGCTAACACTGTTAGAACTCTCAAGACCTTTTGACACTTGACAATTTCCTCCTCCAAATGAATGAAAAATGACTACATTTCCCAGGCACCGACAGCCCATCAAAACAACTTCCTCTTCACTAGACCACTTGACCCCTACCTGAGTTCATGAGAAGCTATGTCCTATGTCTAAAATGAATCCTCCCCACTTTCCTCACTGGGTCAGGCAAGGACAACAGGGCACATTAAAGAAAACTCGTTTTCAGTCTCTACTCTGAATCTGTGCCTTTGTGTGGAGGAAGAGAATCACGTTTCACTTCCGGAACTAGAGACTGCCCTTAGCCACAGAGAAGAGAGGCCATGTGGTGCAGGGTTCCCCGTGGTGATGGCAAGTGAGCCTCAGCCTGCAAGCTGGCCTTCTGCTCCTTCACAAAGACATTGTGGCCAGCAGCAGGATGAGTTGGGAATCTGCAGCCCAGGTGCCCTGGCAGCACAGAGATGCCTCTGTAGAGATGGAACTTGGCTCCTAGTCCTCTGGCCACCTGTAGAAGTAGGACCTCATTGGTCTTTTTGTTGAGAAGTTGGAGAGGTGCCACTTTACCTTGAGGCCAGAGATCTTGTCATCATTCTTGTAAAAAGAAAAAAAAAAAGAAAGAAAGAGAAGAGCAGGGGGTGGTGGGGGGAGGAAGAATGCTTTTGTGTATTTAGTCCAGGCAGGAAATGGACAGAGAAGGGTTATGAGTGAGGTTTACTGAGCCTGTGTGACAGTGATTAGTACACAGCTTGTTGTTCACACAGTGACTGCTGCTGGTACCAGAGTTTATTCAGGAAGGTTCTGGTTATTGGTTGCTGGACCATTTATCGATACACCCTTCCATAGCTCTCTGGGCTGGACTTCTGATTCCCTGTGATTACTCACCTCTGAAGACTTGGTTGTCCTGCCAGCATCTACTAAGGCCATCCCAACCCATCAGTTCTTCTGACATGGCTGTGTGGGTGTGAATGCTGGACAAGATTTACGTCGCTTGTTTTGCTGTGGTCACTTCAGTTCCCATGCAAATGAGTAGGAGATGTCAAGGGAGGGAGCAAAGTTTACATCTACTGGCCTGGGACCTCGAGGACTCAGTTTTTGTAGAAACCTAGTAGGAACTCTGTTGTCGATGCATCGCTTTCATTTTCCTGAAAGTGCTTCTGGATAACAAGTCCATCCCATTATCACATGGACTCGTTATCCAGACGTTCCTGTGTTATCTAGATACTGGAGTCAAAGCTCAGCGAACTACAGTTTGATCAGTAGTTAAGAGGACAGAGGACTTAGTTGAAGAAGGCAGAGAGAAGGTGAAGATTAAGTAACTGTGAGAAGTGACATTGCAAGGTCTGAGTCTTGGGGAAAAGTTAATAACCCAGGTAAATAATCCAGAGACAGGTGGGTTTGGGATCAGGGAACTGGCGCCAGGGCAGAGCTTGAGATGGGAACCTATTCTGGTAGGTGGAGCAGAGAAACTCACAGTCACGGGCGTTCAAAGGCAGGCAAGAAAGCAAAGATAAGTTATTTTATGAGTACAGGAAGCTCTGCCCACTATGAAAATGATGTGGGTTGATAACTGGGTCAAAAGAGTGAGAGACGAGAGAGAATTTAGAAGGAATAGGTAAGACGTTACTACAGCAACTCAAACAATACAGTCTTGGTCTGAAGGGAAGAGTGAGAAGGACAAATCCCAGGCATTTCCAAAGAATAGCCCACTGTGCCAGACAGAATAATGAAGATGAAAGAGTCCAAGGAGCCTGGGGCATGGAGCCTGGTACACATGGGACAGTTGAAGAGCAGAGCTATTTTGAAAGGAAAAACAAGTTTTTCTGGGGCGTGTGGCACTTGAGGTGATGGTAGAGTCTGTAACGTGACAGAAGACAAAGACTTTGAAGAGATACATATGTTAAGTACAAAGCCGGAGCTCAACTTGAGAAGAGCGGGCTGAGACTCAGTGGCCATGTTCTGACTTCACCCTGTGACATCTGAGATTTCCTATAGGCATGAGTAAAGTGGTTTTAGGAGTTGGAAATAAGAGGAGACACCATGCTGCACCGTGGGATCTCTGTGGTGAGGATCATTCAGGCAGCCTTGAAAGTGGTGCTGTGGAAAGAAACAGCTAACTGGTCTCCTTTTCAGTGTATCACATCTGCATCACCTCAGCACCAGGACCATGGACCCCACAGATAAGAACAGAGGAAGCTTCTGGGGTCTCCAGGACTTTGGAGATATTCTAGTCAAAGACAGTGCTTAACTAACGTTCCAAATGTTGATACAAAACTTGGGCCAGGCATTTGAGTTGACTCAGTAATGTGAAGAGAAAAATAACTATTCCAATCTCAGCTGTGTTGTGGAAAACCCTTTTGACTAGCTGGACATCTTATGAGTTGGAGTCATACAAGGCTGAGCTTGGAGCATTAGGGTTTGGCTTGCAGAGAGGAATTTGGAAAGTGGGCATAGAAGTGGGCAAGCCTGGGCTGTGTGATCTGGACTAAAATGTGCCTGAAGACCTCTGCATGGAAGAGGCAGTGTGAGACGACCTTTGTGGAGTGCCATCCCAGAAGCCTAATGTTCTAATCACCAAAATCTTTTGTTCAGGTCTCTTCCTCTTTAGAATACACATTTCTTAAGATACAGCTTTTTTTAAAAAAAATATAAACTGTAGAATTGAAAATTTGGTAAATTTGACTTATGGGCATCAAGAGCAGCATTGAGGCCAACAAGGTGGCTCAGTCTGAGGATCTGTGTTCAAATCCCCAGGACCCATGTGAAGGCGGAAGGAGAGAAGTGACTCCTTCTGATCCCTACCCCCAGCGCCCCCTCCATATAGATAGCTAGATAGGTAGATATGATAAATAGACAATAGATCACATGTATCCACCACACATAATAATAATAATCATAGTAATCATAATAATCATAATAATAATAAGTGTTAAAATAAATTTAAAACAAAGCACAAATAGAGTCAGAGGAAGTGTTTGTGGAGCATCTCTCTGACAGAGGGCTTCCTTCATCTGGAGTGGATAAAGAGAAAGTGGTCTCAGAACATCTGTCTGATAGAGGACTTTTATCTAGAATAGACAAAGTGCTCACAGTTCAACAACAAAAAGACGACACGAAAAAGTAAGCTGGAGATGTGAACAGATAGCTCAGCAGAGAGAAGTGTGAATGTCAGATAAGCATTCGCAAAGGCTTCGGTGAGATGCATCACCAGGGAGACACGTGCTGCAGTCACAGTGAGATGCCACCACCTCAGCTGCAGCAGCTTTAGTGCCAAGTCGTGATGCGGCGCACAGCAGCTACCTTCTTACACGCTGCTGCTGGGATTCTAAGGCAATTCGGTAATTTTGAAAAATAGTTTGTCGGCTTTATGAAATTAGTTATACTTAATATGTGGTACATCCATTCCCAGTCCTGGTATTTTTCCAAGAGAAAACTACAAATGCACATACCGGCTTTTAAATATGTTTGTAGTAGACTTAGCAATTATCTCTAAAACCTCAATGATATGCAAATATTTACTAAAAATGAGTAAACATTTTGCAGTACAAACATACAATGAGGGAAACTTCTGATGTACATAGTATTGTTATGGTCGTTCAGAACTGATCAAGGACGTGCTTCAAGAAATGCACACTTGGAGGCGGGCATGGTGGTGCACGCCTTTAATCCCAGCACTTGGGAGGCAGAGGCAGGTGGATCTCTGTGAGTTCGAGGCCAGCCTGGTCTACAAATCGAGTCTAGGACAGCCCAGGCTACACAGAGAAACCCTGTCTTAAAAAACCAAAAACAAAAAAACAAAAAAACCCAACCCCAAAGAACAAAGAAACAAAGAAACAAAAACAAAAACAAAAAAAGAAAGAAAGAAAAGAAATATATGCTTGGGTGATTTAATCATTGCACCAACATTACATAATATAAAGATTCTATGACATTTCTGGGCAATATAATCTTATGGAATAGAGTTGTTACATGTGTGTTCCATTAGTGACCAACATGTAGTTATGCAGTATATAAATATGCATATAATGGAAATGTATCGGTGGTGCACGCCTTTAATCCCAACACTGGGGAGGCAGAGGCAGGTGGATCTCTGTGACTCCAAGGACAGCCCGGTCTTTATAGTGAAACACTGTCAGGGGTAGGGATGGGGAAGATGACGGAAAAAATCATACCAGTGGCTGTCTAGAACTGAATGTGTGGCAATGATGTCCATAAGACCAAGAGCACTTTGCATGAAGATAGCAGTGTTGTATAACTTGGTTTTCATGGTGGCTACAAAATAACCTCGTTATAAAACCTCATTGACTGACTGGGCACTTAGAAGTGATGCTTCTGAATTGATTGTTCTTTTCCTTCTTTTACCCTAAGTACTCACTAGCCTGTCTGCTGCTGGGTATGTAGCCTTATGTAAATGTTTTGGAAATTAAAATAGTTCACATCAGGGTTAATGTGTTATGGGATAAAATACCACATTTGAGTTAGTGAAAAGAACCAGAAATTGGATTATTTAAGCGCGGAGTGGCCCCTTGGGCCAACAGTGAAAGCCAGAATATAAAATGAGGTTCCTCCACACCTCTCCCTGACCCTCCTCCCCCGTGGCACTCCCTCAGCATTCCAGAATCCTCAGCAGGGGCCATTTTACCTGCACATGATGCAGTGAGGGGTATAGGCCAGACTTGACTAGGTCTCGATGGGACAAGGAGACTCTAGCCACCATATGGGCCGAGTTAAGAAGATCCTTCATCCAGGAAGTTCTGATATGGCTCACTGGATTTGGATAAGCATTTGAAAACTCTGTACCCAAGGACCTTGAAGGAGTTTCTTCATTCACTTCTTAGCAACTGGTATTCAGTGTTCACCAGTGATGACACTCAACTTAGCAGGCTAGCGTCTTTCATTTCTGCTATGAAGACTTACAGACCAATGTTTTCCATCTCTTTTCTTCCCTGCCTCCTGTCTTCTTCCATCTCCACTTTGTTCTCTTCCTCCTATTCCCTGATTCTCCCTATTGTTTTCTTCAAATCTTCATTGTCCTAAATACTATTTCAAGGAATGGCTCTGGTACAAAGAGTCACCATTTATTCAAGAATCAAAATTAAGCCTGGGTTTCATCCTTAGCAACACACACACACACACACACACACACACACACACACACTTATATAAATAAATAATTAAAAATTATTGTGAAGGCTGGGACTATAAGTCACTGGTTTAGTGTTTGTTGTGTAACTTGGATGATGCTGTGTGTTTGGAAAAAAAATGAAATCTGAACAGCCAGACAGAGTTGTGCATAGCACTTGGCAGTTTGAAAACAGAAGGTTATGAATTTAAGACAGGCCTGGGCTACAAAAGGCTATCCTATATAAATAATGATAACAACAGATGATTCTGCAACATTAGGCATTGTTTTATTTAACTACCAATCTCATGCGTACAAAAGAGCTGAGCCTAAGTCAATGTGTTGCGATGGTAGGGTCGTGAAGACGGCTTGCATTCAGACATGATTGAATTTTCACCCAAAGTAAGCCAAGGTCTAGATAACTTATGAATGAACGCCTTGAGTCAGTTCACACAAAGAGCACAGCTGTCCTCGTGTTGTCCTCTCGTGGACACAAGTTTGTGGCACCGAGTCGTAAACAAAGCGAGGAACAGTCCTCCAAGCTGACACAGTGCTGAGCAAATTAGCTGACAAGGGAATCGTAGGTGGTAAGTGTCATTTTTGTGTTTCTTCTGTCGGGAGTGTTTTTCAGTCAAGGGATGATAAGACTGAAAACACACAATCAACTTTGAGACAGACATAAAAACCGTCTGCAGCTCTCTGGAGAGAAAGAAAATGGGCAGCTTCCAGTGCGTGAAGTAGCTGTGGTCACAGAGAAAGCTCTGACTCTCAGTTTTCCCTCTGCATCCGAGGGCTCCCAGAGCAGCTTACAATTAGGGAGAGAAAAAAACCTTTGAGAACTTATTCTAAAGGGGTTATTTTGGGGAAAGTGTAATTGAAAGAAATCGTGGCCAGTTGGTTTAGAACTTGCTCATGTAAAATGCATGCCTTCCGCAGTGCACAAAGAGTTCCTGTTATAAGCCTCCCTCTCGTACCAGCGAGGAGAATTGGTCTACTGGCAAATTTACCGAGGGATTTCTCAGCTTAAGTACTATTTGTCTGTGAAATCTTTTGCAGATGGTGAAGTTATTTTAGTTCACTGTGATGTCCTCCACGTTTGTAAAGCAGAAAGAAGGAAAATCCTAGACCTGTGGGTTGGTGATACCAAGAACTAATTACACGCTGTCCAGATAGTTTGAAGGAAGCCATACTATCCAGTTAACACCAACAACCCTTATTTAAAAATAAAATAAAATAAAATATCCCAAGTAAATAATCTAATGCTTCAGGGCATCAGGAAGGAAAGAAAGGAGGAGAAAGGAAAGAAGGATGGAAGAAAGGAAGAGAAGAAAGAGGAAGGGAGGGAGGGAGGGAGGGAGGGAGGGAGGGAGGGAAGAGAAAAGTAGAAGGTTGTAGGGGACAAGAGGGGAGGGAGGGAAGAGGGCGCTCTCACTTCAAAAAGAAAGTTTCCAGGAAACTAGGACCCACGAACCCACCATTGGAAGCATCAACTCTCAGCACACAAGTCACTGACCCTGATTAGGAGCCCAACTGGGGGCCATATGTTCTATTGAAGAGGAGGAGGAGGAGGAAGAAGAAGAGGAAGAAGAAGAAGAAGAAGAAGAAGAAGAAGAAGAAGAAGAAGAAGAAGAAGAAGAAGAAGAAGAAGAAGAAGAACAAGAACAAGAACAAGAACAAGAAGAACAAGAACAAGAAGAACAAGAACAAGAACAAGAAGAACAAGAAGAACAAGAAGAACAAGAAGCAAACAAACAAAAAAACAAAACAAAAACCCGCCGTTCTGCAACCTCAAGTTGGTATCTCCTCACAAGGGAATCAAATAACCTGGAGTGCGAACGTGTCATTTTTATTAAGAGATCCCAGGAAGCGTGGAGGTGTAAATTCCCCGCCCACAATGCTGAATCACGAGTGGAAAGCCGAGGGCCTGCCTCACACCACGGAAGTAGGCTCATGGCGCCACGATGACACTGACGCAGAGCGCGTGGCTCAAGCGCTCATTCTACCTCAGAGACAGCTCCTGGAGGTCAGGGTGCACGCCTTTGTTCCTGCCAGGGATGAAAAGGATAACAAAAATTAAAGGAAGCTTCCCTTTGGGAGGCTAAGGAATGTGTCAAAGTCTCATAAGCAGAGGCGCGTGGGATGTGGGATGGTGCCCACCATGGAAGCACAGTTCTCAACCCTGCCGTGGGTAGAGGCAACAGAGCACCTCAGTGCAGGTCTCTTACCTTATCCCCGCCCCTTAAGTGGCAGTGTGAGAAAGGCAACTCCTCCCTGGATTACACATAGAAGTGCCCGTCACCCCAAGAGCAGCAGCAGCTTTTCCCTGCAGCAAAACCCCGGAGCTGTGAGAAACCATGTGCAGATAGGATGGGAGGGGCAGGCGTGGGAGCAAAAGTCAGCCCATCAGCATGCAAGCCACAGGGTGCGGGTCTCTGTTTACCAAGGGGTTTCTCCGTGGCCTTACCTTGGCAACTCTTCTGCGCATCTTTTAATGTAGAAAGAAAGTTGGGAAGCGGACTGCCAAAGAGGACCCTGAAGTCATTGGATGTAGCCAAGAGATTTCAGCCAAGAAGAGGGAGAGGGAGAGGGCCGTTGTTTGCACTGTCTTCAGTGCCTCCGCCTGGAGATGGATGAATCCAACCGTAGTGTCCTACAAGACGGGCCATTGCAAGGTCACCTTGGCTTCCTCTTGTACCTGAGTTTGTACTTGCAAGCAAGGAGGCACATCTACTGTCCGTTAGGTAAACGGACTGTCATGGTGCACAGTGGGACACAAAGGCTACCTACCAGCCCTTAAACACAAGGAACAAATGCATTGACATCAGACACCCCCTGGAAGGGGGTAAAGGCTGACAGCGGGTAACAACTGTCCGGAGGGCCCGGGACAAGATCTCAGCTATGCCACTAGAAGCCCGGAGATGCTCTGGCTTTTGTCCGACTCTGCCCAACACTGCTTCTAGACCTAGCCCCATACCCTTAAGCTTTAATGAAGTGCCAGATGCTGTTGTAAGAGCTCACTTTGCCCAGACTTGTAGACTTGCCTTTTCCTTAATAATTTTGATGGTGTTCTATTAGTTACCTCCTCACTCATTTGATAAACACCAACATTTCCCCAGGTGCTTGGTTAAAGTTTCTGCATAGGAACATCCTAGGTCAAAACAGCACGACCAGTGTGTTAACTCTTGACTCAAAGCAGGTCTTCATTCAAGAAACCAGCTAGTGGGTGGGTGGAGAGATGGCTCACAGTTAAGAGCATGCACTTTTCTTCTGTAAGATCTGGGTTGGGTTCCCAGAACCCCATGCTGGACTGCTTACAACACCTCCCAGGACTCTGGCGCCCTCTTCTGGCCTCCACAGGCACCGCACTCAAGTGAACAAATTTCTACATAGATACACACGTACATGCATAATTAAAAATTAAAATAAAATGTTTTAGAAAAAACAAGTATATTTTCAAAAAAACATCCTTGTGAATGTGAAGCAAAACATGTTTCTAATAATAATAAAGAAAAAATCAGATAAAATTTTGGGAGTTCCTTTTGTAATTTATTCATTTAGCATTCAAGTAACCTCTACTTTTTACAGACCTTCTTTCTTATTTCTTTCCTGAAAAGTTTGTGTAAATCTAAGAAAAGTCTAGTAGAAAGAGTGGAATTAGCTGAGGTTTTGAGTTGATTCTTTTATGCTCTTCTTGCCCATGTCTTACATTAATAACACGCTGCAGATGGCTTAAAAATCACAGCCTAGGCTAAACCCGTGTTTTCAGGTAAGTTTTGTGAGTATGTGTTAGCATTTTAAAAATTGTAAACAAGAGGCAAAGAAATGAAAAATACCAATGTTTCTTAGATACAGGAAAAATAACTTTTTATCCATAGCTTGTCTCTGTTCTATGTATTGGCTTTTTTTTTTTTTTTAAAACTTTTTATTGATAATTTGTAAATTTCACAATCTCATACGTGTCCTTGTCTATTTGTATCTTCCATCTACCCTTGCACCTCCCCCCCAATAAAACAAAATAAAATTTAAAAACATCTGAGCCAGGTGCAGTGGTGCACGCCTGTGATCCTAGCACTTGGGAAAGCAGAGGCGGGTGGATCTCTGTAATATAGAGGCCATCTTGGTCTACAAAGGGAGTCCAGGACAGCCAAGGCTACAAGAAACCTTGTCTTGAGAAACCAACATCCCCATCCCACCCGCCCCCCCCCCCCCCCCCCCTCCCCCTGGAAGCTACAGTGTGTCACAGTCTGTCCCACAGTATACTTTTTGTCCACACAGCTTTACTTGCAAATGCTCAGTGCAATGAGTCATTGGTCTGGTTCGAGGCCTCTGGCTTCTGCTACGCCATCAATACTGGATTCTCACCAAGACTCCTCTAAGATATCTTGTTGTTGTTGCCCTGTGTCATGGAGATCCTTCAGCTTTGCGGCTCCAGGACTGGCCCTTTCATATGCTCCAGCAGTTTATAGATGGGGCAGATGTTGGGGTGGGCCCACTCAAAGCCCTGGATGTGGGAGTGGGTGGTACCTGAGCTGGTCAGCCCACCAGCTCCCCACACCCACACCGCCAGGGTGAGCTCTCCAGCACTGCCTCAGTTAGCTCACCCAGTGCCACAGCCAGCAAGGGTAGGGTCAGTGTTCCTGGTCTCATGACTTCTAAGCCAGTTCTCCTGTCACCAGGACCTGCTGTACTGTGAAGAAGAGATAAACACTTTTTTTTTTGTACAGATCACGAGTGGGGAATGAGAAAAAGACTTGTGAGAGAGCAGGTGATGTTTATCCCCTTAGAAGTCGAACCACCATGTGGAGGAGATTGGTTGTTAACCAGCTGAAAAACATCCTTGAACAAATTCTGAGAGGATGTATAAATGTGAGCCAAAAACAGGAGGTGAGGCCTTTGGAGACTTGGGATAGTTTTGGCTGTTCATTGCTCTACTTCGAGATGCTCCTAGAGAGAACCTCTTGAGGGGAGGATTCAGGGCCCTTTTGAGCTGGATATAGAAACCAGAGCACTGCAGAAGTTTCTTAAAACAGAAGCTGGTTCTTATCATCTTCATGAAAGGAAGTTTAGAATAGATTAATGTATCACTTACAGACATGCTGAGGCAGTAGCAAACCATATTCAGAAAAAGAGCAGAAATGAAGACATCCCATCACCAGAACTATAAGACAGATCTTCCATGGAGTTGGTCAGCTGCTCAGCACAATGTGGTTGTACTGCTGTCTTAGAACTCTTGTGGGTTGTACCAGTTTGCACTCCCACCAGCAATGGAGGAGTGTTTCCTTCTCTCTGCATCCTCACCAGTGTGTGCTGTCACTTGAATTTTTTATCTTAGCCGTTCAGGTAGGTGTAAGATGGAATCTCAGAGCAATTTTGATTTGTGTTTATCTGATGACTAAGTACATTGAGCATTTCTTTAGGCATTTCTCGGCCATTAGAGATTCATCAGTTGAGAATTCTCTGTTCAGCTCTGTTCCCCATTTTTAAATTGGATAATTTGGTTTGGTGGTGTTTAAATTCTTGAGTTCTTTATATATTTTGGATATTAGCCCTTTGTGGGATGTAGGATTGGTGAAGATCTTCTCCTAGTCTGTAGGCTGTTGTTTTGTTCTGTTGACTGTGCCCTTTGCCTTATAGAAGCTTTTCAGTTTTATGAGGTTCCATTTATTAATTGTTGATCTTAGATCCTGAGCTATTAGTGTTCTGTGTAGGAAGTGGACTCCAAATACTTTGAAAATCAATCTGGTGCTTTCTCAGAAAATTGGGAATAGTGCTACCACAAGATCCAGCTATTCCACTCCTTGGCTTACACATACAGCCAGGACAGTTGCTCAACTATGCTCATAACAGCTTTATTTGTAATAGCCAGAATATGGAAACAACCTAAATATCCCTCAACCAAAGAGTGGTTAAAGAAACTGTGGTACATTTACATAATGGAATACTACTCAGCTATTAAAAACAAAGAAATCTTAAAATTTGCAAGCAAATGGATGGAACTAGAGACAATCATCCTGAGTGAGGTAACCCAGACCCAGAAAGATATGCATGGAATATGCTCACTTATAAGTGGATATTAGCCCAATATAGATGTCCTTTGAGAGACTCCACTCAACAGGGCATTGGGACAAATGCTGGGACTCACTGCTGGACTCTAGGCGCAGCACTGAGAGTGGTATGGAAGAATGGGGGGATGGAAGGACCCAAATGTCCTGCCCCACAGGACAAATCGAACCAGGGTTCACCTGAAAGAGGGGGTGTGGATTGAAAGTGGGGGACAAAGATGAGAGAAAATTGAGTCAAGTCTGGAGCTTTCTGAACAAGACTCACTTTAATGCAAGTGAGTAGACTTTATATAGCAAGGTCAACACAAGATCTATTGTAATCTCACTTCCCCTAGCCCCCAGGCAAGAATACAATCCTCTGAATGGCTCTCTGTAAGAACTTTCTTAGCCGGGCGTGGTGGCGCACGCCTATAATCCCAGCACTTGGGAGGCAGAGACAGGTGGATCACTGTGAGTTCGAGGCCAGCCTGGTCTACAAAGCCGGTCCAGGACAGGAAGGCTACACAGAGAAACCCTGCCTCAAACCCCCCCCCCAAAAAAAACCTTTCTTAATCCTCTGGGTACTTCCCTGTAAGGACTTCCCTATTTCTCTGTAAGGACTTCCCTATTTCCCTATTTCTCCGGGGAGTCAATCCAAAGATAGCCTAGAACACAAGACCTCCTTCAGCAAGGGTCAACAACTCGATGGTCACAGTGTGCAGCCTAACCACGGAATTTCTAACATGGCTGAATTTAGCATGTCTCCCTACACCCAAAGGGTTCAGGAGCCCCATAAGGATGTCATCCAGGCTGGTGGATCAGGACTCAAGGGGCCTTCACAAATTGTTGCCCCAGCCAAGGACAATGTGTGCAGTAAGCCTACATCCCCTGTTCAGATAGAGGCAATGGACAGTTTATTCTGAGCTGAACTGAGGGAAGAGGGAAACTCAGTTGTTGGGGAATCAGGGGCTGCTTCTGACAGGAACTCTGGTGGGGAGGCCAGGCAGGCATACAGAGGAAGGGGAAGCAGGCTATCCAGATGAGACCTGATAGGCTGTGGTCATATGGTGGTGGAGGAGGTCCCCTTCTTTCAGAGGTCTGGGGGAGGGGAATAGGGAAGAAAAGGGAGGGAGAGTGGGAACAGGAAGATGCAAGCAAAGGGCATAACAGTTGGGATATAATCTGAATAAATTATGAAAAAATAAAGTTAATAAAAAGAGCTATGGGACCTTCTGTGGGACCCTGAGAACTCTCACTGATGCTGCTAGCATAGCGGCTGAAACAAGAAGGTTGGTTCTCCTTTGTTTCCATCCTTATGTATGCATCATTAGCTGCAGACCTAGGATCCAGGATAGTTGCCTCTGGTTAGCCAAGTCCCGGTGTGGATCTACAACTATAGCTGCAAGAGAGGCAGGAAAAACCATCTGTTCACTTTGTCTTCTGCAGCAGGAAGATATCTCTAGCTCCCATTCAGATTCACCCCTAGGCCGGGTGTGGTGGCGCATGCCTTTAATCCCAGCACTCGGGAGACAGAGGCAGGTGGATAGTTGTGAGTTTGAGGCCAGCCTGGTCTACAAGGCGAGTTCAGGACAGCCGCCAAGGCTACACAGAGAAACGCTGTCTCGAAAAACAAAAACAAAAAAACCCAAAACAAACAAACAGATTCACCCCAAGGAAGACTTCTCTAAACACTAGAAAAACTAGTCAGTTCACCATGACCAAGATAGACCATCATGGTATGCTACCTGCATTAGTAGAGTAGTGAAGGGGACTCAGAGAAGGAGGGCGACAAAGGAAAAGAAGCTGAAAGGATGGATCTGAGTGGTGAGGAAGAGAAGAAATAGATGTAGCGGTAGGTTTAATAGCTATATGTGAGATTAAGACATGCCGAGGAGAAAGCTGACTGTATGCATCTGTCCTGAAATGGATAAGAAACAGGTATCATTGACAAGATCTGAGAGAAGAGGGAAACGTAGACCATCTTAGAGTCATGTTAATAGCAGCAGGCAGCGTCGTTATTTTTACTGTCTCCGTCAGTTAGTTCCGATCTTTGAGGTAATCGGCAATGACTAACTGTATGTAAATGGCCTTAGTGGCTCTTCAAAATAGTACGACTGGTGG
>OU015746.1:123988529-124024674 GCA_907169655.1 Acomys percivali
CCTAACCCTAACCCTAACCCTAACCCTGACCGTGACCATAACCCTAACCATAACCCTGACACCTCCCCTAAACCATCCCCTATCCCCAACCCTAACCCTAAACATAACCCCAACCCTAACGCTAACCCTAACCCTAACCCTAACCCCTACCCTAAGACCTACCTTTACCCCAACCCTAATCCTAACCCTAAACCTAACCCTAAACCTGACCCTGACCCTGACCCTAACACTAACCTTAACCCTAACCCCTACCCTAACCCCTATCCAATCCCCTATCCTAACCCCAACCCTAACCTCAAACATAACCCCAAACCTAACCTAATCCTAACCCTAACCCTAACACTAACCGTACCCCTAACACGTACCCTAATCCCTATCCCAACACCAACCCTATCCCTAACCCTAACCCTAACCTAATCATAACTCTAATCTAATCGTAACCCTAACCCTAAACCTAACCTAATCCAACCCTAACCCTAACCCTTACCCTAACCCTAACCCTATAGTAATCCTAACCCTAACCCTAACCCTACCCCTAACCCTAACCCTAACCCCAACACTAACCTACCCCTACCCATAACCCTCACCTACACCTACCCCTACCCCTAACCCTAACCCTAACCCGAACCCTAACCCTATACCTAATCCTAACCCCTACTCTAACCCCAACCATAACCCAAACACCAAACCTAACCCTAACACTAACACTAAACATAACGTAATCCCAACCCTAACCCTAACCCTAATCCTAACCTAACCTTAACCCTAACCCTAACCCCTACCCTAATCCCTACCCTAACCCCAACCCTAACCACAAACCTAACCCTAACCCCAACCCTAACCCCAACCACATCCCTAACCCTAACTCTAAACCTAACCCTAACCTATCACTAACCTAATACTAACCCTAAACCTAACCGTAACCCTAACCTAATCCTAACCCTAATCCTAGCCCTAACCCCAACCCTAACCTAACCATCCCGCACCCTCTCCCCCTCCCCCTCCCCATACCCCTACCCTTTACCCTAATCCTAACCTAAACCTACCACCTAACCCTAACCCTAACCTAACACTATCCCTAAACCCTACCCTAACCCTAACCCCAACCCTAACTCCTATCCAAACACTAACCCAAACCCCAACCCTAATCCTACCCTGAAACTGACCATGACCCTGACCCTAACCTTAACCCTAACCCTAAACCTAACCCTTCCCTAACCATAAACCCTACCATAACCCCTACCCAAAACAAAACTCTAACCCTAAACCTAACCCATACCCTAAACCCAACCCTAACCCTAAACAATAACCCCAACCCAAACCATAAACATAACCCCACCCCTTAACCTAACCCTAACCCTAACAGTAACACTAACCCTACCCTAACATCAACCCTAACCCCAACACTAACACCAACCCTAACCCTATCTCTAACTCCTACCCTAATCCCTACGCTAACTCCAACCCTAACCCCAAACCTAACACTAACCCCAGCTTCTGAGATGCATTTGGCAACAACGTCTGTAACGGGTTTTTTGCCTAAAGAGACTTGTATTAAAACGTACTAGTTTTGCCTATCTGCGCAGTAGTACACATTCTGAGTACATTACTGTGTTTGATGAAATCAGCATTTCTCTTGCTTCCCTGTGAGTAGCGAAGTTCAAGTTTAGTCACAGTAGTTCCCACCAGTGTTTCCTCAGGGTGTTCACATTTCCTTAGAAACAGTGTATTTGCTGATAGAAACAGGCATTGTTGTGTCACTTCAAGCTTCAGCACACACACATATATAGTAGTACAGTGCTAGCAGAAACTACAGTTTCTCGATGTTTTCTAACACAGGGAACAAATTGCACACTTCTGAGATGCATTTGGGCAACTTTGTCTGAAACAGGTTTTTAGCCTAAAGAGACTTGCATTACAATGCACTAGTTTTGCCTATATGCGCAGTAGTACGGATTCTGAGTGTGTAACTGTGTTTGATGCAATCAGCATTTATCTTGCTTCCCTGTAAGTATGGAAGCTCAGGTTAGTCACAGTAGTTCCCACAATGGTTTCCTTAGTGTGTTCACATTTGCTTAGAAACAGTGTTTTGGTGGCAGGAATATGCGTTACTGTGCCGTTTCAACCTTCAGCAAACACATGTGTAGAAGGACAGTGCTGGAAGAAACGACAGTTTCTCGACGTTTTCTAACTCAGCAAACAAGGCGAACACTTCTGAGATGTATTTTGGCAACTTTGTCTGAAACTGGTTTTTTGCCTAAAGAGACTTGCATTACAACACACTAGTTTTGCCTATATGCACAGTAGTACAGATTCTGAGTCCATAACTGTAATTGATGAAATCAGCATTTCTCTTGCTTCCCTGTGTGTTGGGAAGCTCAGGTTTAGTCACAGTAGTTCCCACAAGTGTTTCCTCATGGTGTTCACATTCCATAGAAACAGTGCATTTGCTGGTAGAAACAGGCTTTAGTGTGCCATTTCACCCTTCAGCACACACACATATATACTAGTACAGTGCTAACAGAAACGACAGTCTCTCGACGTTTTCTAACAAAGGTAACAAGTTGCACACTTCTGAGATGCATTCGCGCAACTTTGTCTGAAACGGGTTTTTAGCCTAAAGAGACTTGCATTAGAACGCACTAGTTTTGCCTATGTGCGCAGTAGTACAGATTCTGATTTCTCTTGCTTCCCTGTGAGTAGGGAAGCTCAGGTTTAGTCACAGTAGCTCCCACAAGTGTTTCCTCAATGTGTTCACATTTCCTTAGAAACAGTGTATTTGCTAAAAGAAACATAGGTTACTGGTCCGTTTCACCCTTCAGCAAACACATGTGTAAAGGACAGTGCTGGCAGAAACGACAGTTTCTCGACGGTTTCTAACTCAGGGAACAAGCTGAACACTTCTGAGATGTATTTTGTCAACTTCATCTGAAATGGGTTTTTTGCCTAAAGAGACATGCATTAGATCGCACTAGTTTTGCCTATCTGCACAGTAGTACAGATTCTGAGTAGGAAACTGTGTTTGATGAAATCAGCATTTCTCTTGCTTCCCTGTGAGTAGGGAAGCTCAGGTTTAGTCACAGTAGTTCCCACAAGTGTTTCCTCAGTGTGTTCACATTTGCTTAGAAACTGTATTTGCTGGTAGAAACAGGCATTAGTGTGCTGTTTCACACTTCAGCAAACACATATATAGTAGTAAAGTGCTAGCAGAAATGACAATTTCTCGACATTTTCTAACACAGGGAAAAAGTTACACACTTCTGTGATGCATTGGGGCAACTTTGTCTGAAACGGGATTTTGCCTAACGAGACTTGCATTAGATCGCACTAGTTTTGCCTATCTGCGCACTAGTACAAATTCTGAGTACGTAAGTGTGTTTGATGAAATCAGCATTTCTCTTGCTTCCCTGTGAGGAGGGAAGCTCAGGTTCAGTCACAGTAGCTCCCACAAGTGTTTCCTCAGGGTGGTCACCTTTCCTTAGAAAGGTGGCAGAAACTGCGTTACTGTGCCGTTTCATCATCAGCAAACACATGTGTAGAAGGACAGTGCTAGAAGAAACGACAATTTCTCGAAGTTTTCTACCTCAGGGATCAAGTTGCACACTTCTGAGATGCATTTGGGCATCTTTGTCAGATATGAGTTTTTTACCTAAAGAGACTTGCATTAAAACGCACTAGGTTTGCCTTATCTGTGCAGTAGTACAGATTTGAGTATGTAACTCTGTTTGATGAAATCAGCCTTTCTCTTGCTTCCCTGTGAGTAGGGAAGCTCAGGTTTAGTCACCGTAGCTCCCACAAGTGTTTCCTCTGTGTGTTCTCATTTGCTTAGGAACAGTGTATTAGCTGGCAGACACAGCCCTTACTATGCCGTTTTACCCTTCAGCAAACACGTGTAGAAGGACAGTGCTAGCAGAAACGACAGTTTCTCGATGTTTTCTAACTCAGGAAACAAGTTGCACACTTCTGAGATGCATTTGTGCAACATTGTCAGAAATGAGTTTTTGCCTAAAGAGACTTGCATTAGAACACACTAGTTTTGCCTATCTGCGCAGAGGTACAGATTCTGAATATGTAACTGTTTTTCATAAAATCAACATTTCTCTTTCTTTACTGTGAGTGGGGAAACTCAGGTTTAGTCACAGTAGCTCCCACAAGTGTTTCTTCAGTGTGTTCATATTTCATTAGAAACAGTTCTTTGCTGGCAGAAACACGGGTTACTGTGCCGTTTCCCCCTTCAGCAAACACATGTGTAGAAGTACAGTGCTAGCAATAACGACAGTTTCTCGACATTTTCTACCTCAGGGAGAAAGTTGCACACTTCTGAGATGCACTTGGGCAACTTTGTCCAAAACGAATTTTTTGCCAAGAGACTCCAATTAAAACACACTAGTTTTGCCTATCTGCACAGTAGTACAGATTCTGAATATGTAACTGTTTTGATAAAATCAATATTTCTCTTTCTTCCCTGTGAGTAGGGAAGCTTAGTTTTAGTCACAGTAGCTCCCACAAGTGTTTCTTTAGTGTGTTCACCTTTCCTTCGAAACAGTGTATTTGGTAGCAGAAACATGCGTTATTGTGCCGTTTCACGCTGCGGCAAACAGATGTGTAGAAGGACAGTGCCTGCAGAAACGACAGTTTCTCAGCTTTTTCTAACTCAGGAAACAAATTGCACACTTCTGAGATCACTTGGGCATCTTCTTCAGAAACGAAGTTTTTGCCTAAAGAGACTTGCATTGGAATGCACTAGTTTTGCCTATGTGCGCAGTAGTACAGATTCTGAATATGTAACTGTTTTTGATAAAATCAACATTCAGGTTTAGTCACAGTAGCTCCCACAAGTGTTTCCTCAGTGTGTTCACATTTCCTTTGAAACAATGAATATATACCATTTGAGTCTTTCTGCTTCTGGGTTAACTCACTTATTATGATCATTTCTAGTTTAATACATTTTCCACAAAATTTTTTTTTGTTTCAGATGGTGTCTTACTCTACAAACCCTTTTAATGCCCATGGCACAACTCCTGTGAGAATCTCCCTAGGGCCAGGATTGCAGCACATAGCACAGCAGGCCCATCTCTGCATGCCAATCTTTGGCACTGTGTGTCTTCCTTGTTGCTCTCTACTTTTGTTTGGAGACAGGCTAACCCAGTGGACCTGGAACTCACTGAGTAGCCTAAGCTGGCTAGTTGGCAACAAGTTCCATGGTCCATCTGTCTCCACCTCCCCAGCACTAAGATTACAGGCATGTACCACACTGCTATACTTTTCCTGATAGGTCCTGGAGGTCAGAGCTCATGGGTCACCAGCTTGTGCTTGTGACGAAGCACTTTACCAACTGACCTGCCTCCCCACCCCGACCCCCATGATTCTCCACCCTTCAGTGCAGCAGCTGAGCAGGCAGTAGGGCTGTGAGTAGACCTCAGAGTCAAGGTGTCTCAGCTTTGTTGTACAATCTCTCACCTGTGAAGCCTGCTATGCTGTTCACCCTGAGGCTGTGTTCAATGTTCACCTGGTGCTTCTTGTATGCCTCTTAGCTTTTGTGTGGTGTGTATTTTCAGGTACGATCAGTGTTAAGACAGAGACCATACTTTCTGTATTTGTAGCTCCAATTGTAGTCCTTACAGTTAAAGTAGAAATCCTAATTTCAGGGCATAAATAAATGAGGAAGCATAAATAGGAAGACATTTAGCATATCAAAGCTGGAGAAATGTGTTGTTTCCCATGGATAGGGTTGCCAGACGACTGGGTTCCAAACCAGCAGTGGGATACAAGGCTTTTCAACGCTTTTCATGGTGGATCTGGTTTAGGTACTGCTCCTCCTTGGAGTAGCAGGGATCAAATATGAATCCTTACAAATTTTATACAAGTAAGTGTTTTGCTACTGAGCTTCGTATCCATTACCCTCTGCTTTTCTCATGAGGGGGAAGAAAAGACTCTGTGACCCATACTAAAATCCCTGCAGATGTAGGCATCGGCTTTCTCCCGGGAAGAGAAGTACAGGAAGCACTAAAGTCAGAGGCTTGGAGTCAGCTAGCAGGCTGGCTTTCATCCCCTGGCAGAGGATCCAGAGCCAGTTACATAGCAGGGGCAGTCCTTGTGGACTCTGTTCAGAGCACAGCACACTGGGGAACTGGGTGGGGGTGAACCTCAAAGAGCAAGAGAAAGATGGATTGGGAAGAAACAGAACAGAGGCCTCTCAGGGTGTTAATGTGTGCCCCAAGTCGTTTCAGGGCCACTGTTGGAGTCTGATAAGTCTATTTTCTCACTGTTTTCATTCTACCATGCATTGCTTGCTTTTCATAGCTGGTCTGTGGAGCTCTTTTGTCATTTTGAATTGTCACTGTTTCTGCTTAAACTCTTCTGCCAGGCCAGACTTAGGAGCTCGGACACAGATGCCATCTGTCCGGGCATCCCTTCTGGGTTGTAGAAGACAACTGAGGTGGGCAAGGTGATGGGTAGGGTTTGCTTTTGTCGCTGTGTACATCTTGAAACTCCCTAACATTGCATAGACTTTTGGGGGGAGAAACTTCTGACCTGAGGTCAGAGTCTTGCCGATAGCAACACTACTGCCATGTGCATGCAGCAATATCAAAACCAGCTGTGGAGACTATGGGATGCAGAACTCTGCCGTCCTACCTCCTGGAGACCAGACCATGAAGGGACAGTCTGGGCTCATGCCCTGAGGCTGATCACACCCACACTCATCTGGAGAGAGGAGGTCTAAGCCTTAGCTAAGGAAGAGTCCAGTGAGGCCAGTAGCCAGCTGAAGCAGTAGGCCTTCGTGAGAATCAAGTAGCAGCCAGGGTCAGGAGGCACCTCTTGGGCTACACCTGCTGTACTTGTCACTTTTCATAGCCTCAAGTGGATGGCAGAAGCCTCAGCCTAGAACTTGAGGTTGACAATAGTTGCCTCATCTTTCTAATATCTTCTGTCAGGTTGTAAAGGACACAAAGACATCCCTTGCCTAGCCAGAAATTAGGAAATCTCTTAGTAAGAGTGGCTTGGCTTTTCCACTGTGTGTGGATAAAAACCACATTTCAGACCACAGAGTCCCTGGAGCTCTGTTTTGCATCTTCCATGCACATTTAGTACAGTAAATGTTAAAGGAGATCCAGAAAGGATTAGGGTTGTTCAAACCCAGTGAGGTGCACATGCCCAGGCAGGGCCATGTAAACCCTGAGCAGCAAAGGCTTGCCAATTCGCCAGTTTGGGTCACTTTTCAGGAGAAGGAGGGAATAAAGCCAATTTGTGAAAATACATAGGAAAGGGGGGAGGGGCAGACACTGACACTGTGTGAACTGATTGTTGTCCCTAAGAAGTTTGTTGAGCTGACAAAGGTCAGGACTCGAGTGGAGATGGTGTTTTTAGGGTGGAGGGACACAAACAAGTTGGCAGTAAGGTTAATAGGTAAGAGACAGACAGACATTTAGAGGGCTCAGAGTGAGCAGTGCCAACAATAAAAGCTCTGTTTAATTTAGCTGGTTTGCTCCTGAGGGATGAGTCAGTTTTCTGAATGACAAACATGACCTTATGTAGTGATAATTTTCAAAACTTGTCCCAGTGTCATTGTGATACAATTCAGCAAAACTCCTAGATCTAAATTGGGGCCCAAGGGGAAATACATTTTCAATTTAGTCCAAGCCAGGAAATTGGTCTTGAATTCTCCCTGTGGAGAGGGCAACAGCTGTGGAGCTTGGTGTATGTGTGTGTGGAGGTCGGGGGGCAGGCGGTGGCAGGGGGGGCAGGCGGTGGGGAGGGGAGGATTGGGACATGCACCAGAGGTGGGTTTGGTAAAGGAAATCATACCATTTTTCCCTGAATTCATTTTAGGATGTTGGATTGTTTTGGTGGGGGGAATGTTGTATGCAGTAGCCAAAGGTGATAGGAGCTACATATGGCTGTTGCCTTGGTAGGCCAGCTTATAGGCCTCTCCTCCTCTCCCAGCCTGTCCTCTGGGCAGCGTAGGCTCTGAGAATTGGCTTTCGGTGCCATGTTCTACCAGAGGGATGAAACCCATGCATCCTAGAGGGGAGTGAACCTAGTACCAGCTGCTGTTCTGTGACAGAGCAGCCTTGGAGGAGCTGGGGGATAAAGTGGTATAGTGGCCCCTGCCTTAGAAGGTAGCTCTATGGCCAGTTCAGTGGAATATTCAATGTATTTTCATGTATAAGATAGCCATGCATTGCAGAATACCGAATACATGAAATACTGTGGTGAGCAACACTATGATATTGAGGATGCCTCACAGGGTGCGGGATGCTTTGGGGACAGTAAGACAGCTCCAGTCTTGGGGAGTTCAAAGCTGAGAGATGTAGTTTGAGAAACAGTGCAGCAGTAGAGCAGAATGGCCATGACAGAGCGTGACTGTGCCAGCTCATAGGTTTTCTCTGTCTCATTTGGAGAGTCAGACAGTTAGTGTTTCACTTATGCTTGCATTTTGGATTAACAGTCCTTGACATGGTTAGCTAATGATATGAGAAGAAGTTTTTGGATTTTTGGGTTTTGCTGTTTTTTACCACCAGCTTCTTACAGTCTCAGTTGGCCCCATGGGTGACGGTCATTCATGAACCACAGCCTCACTTGGCCCCATGGGTGATGTTGAATCTGATCTTTGACCTAGCACTGTGGTTGCCATTTGTCATCTCTTTGGAAGTACATTCATTAACTAGGAAACGTGTCCTACAGGCCGGACCCTGTTCACACAGAGGCATGGTGGAGAGAGAACTGGGCGGTGAACCAGACTTCCTAGGCAGTCATCATAATATACACAGCTCACCAGAGATCCATGAGGGGAGTGGGACTGAGTGCACTGGAAGCCAAGAGGCTTTTGTGGTCTTTTCATGTGGCTCAGAGGCTCCCAGTAGGCAGGTAGGAGATAGTCATCCTTGCTTTCCAGATTGAAGTTTTTCTGTGTGTGTGTATGTGTGTGTGTGTGTGTGTGTGTATACGTGCACGCACGCGTGCGTGCGCGCGCAGGGGTTGAGGTCAACTTCATCTGTCTTCCTCAATCATTCTGCTTTCATTTTTAAATCCAGGGTCTCTTACTACACTTGGAATTCTCAGAGTCAGCTAGACTAGCTGGCCAGCAAGCCCAGGACCCCTCCCATCTCTGCTTCTCTAGTCCTGGGGTAATAGATGTGCATCCTGTGCCTGGTGTTTTATATGGACGTAGGGGATCAAACTCTCCTCAGTCTTAACACACCAGCCACTTCACCAACTGAGCCACCTCCCATTCATGAGTTTAAAATACACTCACACAAGGCAGTTGCCTCTCAGCCACGAGCTGCTGCCAGCCAAGGCTTCCCTCGAGGCTAGGTAGCAATTTAAGAGTGTCTTGAAGAATGATTTTGCTTACCTATGTAATAATTTGAGAATTTAATAATTTCCAAGCATGTCCTAAATGACTAAGTCTTTTGTCGGCATCTCAGTTTATTTTAGAAGTTTTCTTTTTCAAGCAGTCACATGGGTGAGAGAGCAGGTTAAGCACCATAGGAAAGTGTTGCCATGCAGGTCAGTGTTCCTGATGATTGAGTTCTTGCAGTCTTCGGCTGCAGCAGCCAAGGTGTGGCACACAAGGCGTTAGAAACAGCTGAAGCCCATGAGGAAAACCCAGACAGAAGCACACAGCCTACAAGTATTGTAGGGACCTACAGCTCAGTGTCTCTGCCACAAAATGCAGACAGGCCACAGCTTGCTTTCTCAGGTAAGAACTGGGCATTGAAGCTACTGGAACAGAGAAAGAAGGCGGACATGAGGGGAGATGTGCTGAAGCGCCAGGAATGGAGTTCTGCTAAGAGAGGGGTGTTGATCTCTGCCTGGGATTGCTCTGCCTCTACCACCTCCTGAGTGGCAATTAGGTCCACTCAAGAAGTGTATCAGGCAGCCTATAGCATGTGTTGTGTCCTGGGTTTACTTGACATTATTTGAGATCCTGTTATCTGCTTTCCACTGAAGGTAAACACGCATTTCACTACAGGAGAAATAGCAGTTGGCTGGAGGCAATTGTTTGTTGTTTCATGATCTTATTTTATGAGCTTTCACTTTCTAGAAGGCATCTGTCTCTCCCCAATCTCTGGCTCATTCCTCCCCAACAGGGCAGCCTCTCTCCTTTCTCTTCCCTGCCCCTCCCCCACACACACCCCACCCCACCCCCATCTTCTCACCAGTCCCAGGGAGCAGTGCCTCAAGCTCCCAGAACTCAGCTGACCAATAGGCATCGCCCCTTATGAAGAGCCAGCTGAGGTGGGCAGCCAGGCAGTACTTTCCATGCAGGATTTCTCAGTCAGCTAAGCTTGCTAAGCCTTCCTATTCTAAAGATTTTGAAATTAAATCAAACTGTAAGGAAGAAAACAGCCTATGTTTCACATCTAGTGAAGGACACAGCTGGAGTTTGAACCCTGTTCTGTTGACTATATCTCCAAGTGGATGAATAACAAATGAATAACCCAGTCTCCTCCTTGGTGCTCATGATCTAACCATTAAGCAAACATTGTTCTGCTGTTTATAATAAATGCCACACATTGTTGGTTTTTTTCCTTCTTACTGTTTATACCCGTCTGGCCCCAGAGCAGATTAGTAGTTTCAAGTAAGTCTTGTAATTACTTGAAAAGTGATTGGTCTTGAAGCTAACATTGATTCCTCTTTCATTTTGGCCAGCTCTGACATACTCCAAGACTGTAGCCTGCTGTGTATGTAAGTGTTTTCTCCCACATTGTAGATGACTGCTTGTTGCCTGCTCATCAGCATCCCTAAGTGGCTTCACCCTCAACTGCATACATTTCCTGGTGCTTCTGCTTCCGTGCACCCATCTGGGTCAGCAGCTGCTTCGTTCTTCCCATCTCTTTTCCTAGTAGTGATCAGAATTCTGGAAAGTGAAAACATTCCTACAAAAAC
This sequence comes from Acomys percivali, assembly GCA_907169655.1. NCBI lineage: Eukaryota > Metazoa > Chordata > Mammalia > Rodentia > Muridae > Acomys > Acomys percivali. The sequence goes on from OU015746.1 coordinate 123,999,423, forward strand.
ATTTTTAAATACTCTCGTCTCTTCATTTTCATAGTTCTTTTTAATTGTCAACCTGGCTAAAGTGGCACACTGTTCTCAGGTCTGAAGGACTCCAGTTCTCCACTTGTCCTTACTTCTTTGGCTTCCAACCTTTCCCATCCTTCAGTCGGCTGGTGATACAACAAGGTGCTGTCTTTATTTCTGAGCACTCTTCTCTCCCAGGCCTGTCTCTCCTCTCAGAGCAACATCTCCATCAGTCTGGAAGACGCAGGACCAGTCAGCATCCTAGGGAGGCAAGCCCAAGGCTCAGGCTGTTAGCCATTCCCGCAGTGCCTGTGTGGCCCTCCCAGGATATTCTTTTTTAGTGTGGATCATGCTTAACTGCTGATTGTTCTTACATTTCTGTAGTCAGTTTAGAAGAAGAAATTTCATTAGAGGAAATTTTGTGTAGGTTGGTAAATTAGAATGTAGCCTGACACACATCCATTTTATTCAGTATTTTATTGTCATGTTTATAACTCACCACCTTCCACAAAGGACTGGAGACAGATCACATCCTTACAGAGTGTTGACTGTTGTTTCTTTAATAGATACAGGCTCCTCAAAGACTCTCAGGATTGAACATATCATGCAGCTGAACAGATAATTAGAGTGTTGTGCTAACACTTTTTATTGCTTTATTAATGTTCATCATGGGAATCCTATCCCAGGCAGCCCATGTAAACAATACATTAACAGCAGACATCGAGGATTTTCCTGTCTTGCCGGCATGCGCCATATCTACGGGCTGCAGATATTTAGCTCGCCCCTTGCTTCTACTCTCTTCATAAGTCTTGGAACAGGAGACACACAGCAGACATGTCCCAGCTGCTGATGGCTGTGACAACAACATTGCCAGTGCCAGCATGGCTGCAGTGGGCAACACCATAGGAAAAATGGCTTAACACTATGCTGTTTTAAAATCAGATTAATCGCATTTGTGCAACAGAACATCTGCAGGGGTGTGTTTCATTCTTTGACAGACAGGTGACAGTCTGGCTGGAAGCTAGTGTTGGTGGGGAAAATAACTGAAAGAAAAATGATGGTTTTGAGGTAACATAATTATAAGGCACAGCATGGATCTGTAGTTTTCTTCTGGGGGAAATGCAACATGTCAAAGTTTTCACCCTGGAAAAACACCCAGAAACCAAGCAGCAACCTTCTTGTGTTTCGGCATTTGTATAACCATTTGAGCATGAGCAGAAGGATAACGCTGTTATTCTACTATGGCATGCTGAGTCTTTTGTGTTAGAATCTGTAAGAATATGACAATATACAAGAAGAACGGGATGGGGATGAGGTTGACTGGGATCGAAGCAGCAGCTTGGAAAGCTGGGTCCTATTGAAGTGCAGAAAGCTACAGCCACAGCCAAGCTGAGAGGCAAAAGTAGGGAGCAAGATGGAGAGTAACTAGGACAAAGTGGCACAAATGCTGCTGTGGAGATGGCTTCCATATGTAGTTGATGGTTTGAACACTCAGATTTTTAAATTTTTGAATAGTTTCTTTAAAATGAGTTAACCTTTATCTAACAGAATTATGACAAGGCTAGCTCACACATACATCCCACACATAGCATCACACATACATTTGTGGGGTGAGGGGTAGAGCAACACGGGTTTCTTCCAGGACTGCCTTTGAATGGAGGTGTGTCCAGTAGACTCTTGCTCTTTTTAAGGTTTGGACTGCTTCCAAACCATTTTTCCACCTCTTTCCCTGTGTTTTAAGTTTACTGAATCCCTGTTGTGTTTTCATTTAATCTTTGCAGCAAGCTGTCCTCTTCCTTTGCAACAGTGGTCCTTTCCCCCCTCCTCAAATTCCAGAAGTTGTTTTGGTAGATGTAGATCAGAAGAAACTGTGTCCATGAGGAAACTACCAATCTAATTATACTGTGCCTTAAATGACAAATGCTTATTATCAAGAGCATTTTGAAAGGAGTTTTGTTTTGTGGGAGGAGCTGTCGTTTTAGTTTACAATGTTGCCATAGGAGAGTGGAGGCAGAAGCAGGCCCAGACTACACCAACTAAGAAGTTGTGGCCGGATTACACCTTCAGGGCACAAGGCTGGGTAAAAGATCAGGTGGCACTTTTTTGTTGTTGTTACTTTGGGGAGTAGGGTCTCACTCTTTAGCTTGGACTGGCCTGGGATTTCCTATGTGGCACTTTCATGCAATGCACAAAGGTCTCCCTTTCTTGAAGGAGAAGGAGCCTGCCACCATGACTTCTGACCTAAAGAGCCAAACTGCTAGGTATTGCAAGGTACCACGTGCTGTGTATGGATGATGGGGCATGGAATGGAAATGATGAGAAGTGGAGTGTGAAAGGGCAACAATACAGGACAAAGTGATGGATCACAGTGCTACAGAAAGCAAATGTATTGCAGAGCTGGGAGGGGAAGGAAGATGGCAGCTGCTGGCCCAATCTAAAGGCACAGAGGCAGCTTGCTCCTCTCAGTGACCCCTGAGGCTCATGATTCCTTCTACAGCATATGGCCAAAGCCCACAAGAAAGGAGGTTCTGCACACTTCAGGAACTTACACTGCTCCCACCACTGCTGCTGCTGCCATCACCCAGGGCATTCTCATTTCCTGTACCATAACTCTTTTCACTGGTCTTACTTCTGTAGCTACAATGCTTGACTATAGGGATTGTTCTTAAGGGGTAGAGCAAATTGTCAGGGCCAAGGAACTGGTGACACAGGAAGGTTGACTGAGTTGCTCTAGCCCCCCTGGACACCCTTTGTTGGAATCACATGGGCAGCTCTCCAGATTGGCCATTCTGTGCCATGGTATCCTTTGGCTGCACTGGTGGCAAGCCACAGGGTTCTGAAGAGCAGCTTGGTGGCTACACCTCTGTTATTCTGCCCAGACTAATACCTGTATTGTGTTCCACATTCATTTGAATGGGCCAGAGCTGAGCAGCACGGCCCTGGCTTCAGTGACATGTGTACTTGCTTCAGTAAAACAACCATCTGTTGCTTGTACAGGAGACCTGCGATTTCTACTCAAGAATAAGCAGGTTCTGGCATTGACTTCCTAAATCTGCCTTAAATCTCTTCCTTACTGGTGACTACCATCACCTTCCCTTAGTACATTAGTATCTCCAGCTTGGAAAGTCCTTCTTAATTTTGTCCACAGGTAGCTTTTAAAAAACCTCTATAGCATTCTATGAGAGCTGTTCTTGAGACCACCCAGTAACAATCAGTAGGGACTGCAGTGCAGTGGGAGAGGATTTGAGCTTCTCGTAGTGGTGTCTTGTCAAGCTTTTATTTCATGTTTTAATATATCCATATACACATATGTCCATTCTGTCTGTAACTCTGTTCCTTTAGAGAACTTTGACAAATAGCAGTGATTAACTCACAAAAGCAACTGAAAGTTTAAACAGTGAGTTTTACTTACAGTGTTTGGATTCTGATTGTATAGTTGGAAGAAAGTATTCTGTACACTTTTATTTAAAATGGTGCTCACTTCTTAAATGGATGTGTGAGACTCAAAATAGGAACACAAAGTATAATTGAGGGCAAACACGAAGGCCAGGCTCACCTACCCACATCCTTTCTGGGCCCTGGTTCTCTCTGTACACCCTTGCCAGGGTGCCAGCTTTGCTGCTGTATGGTTGCTCACATCAGGCAGGTTTCCTCTGTCTGCTGCCTGTTTTCAAGGTCTTTTCCTAGGGTGCATGGGTTTAAAAGCCTAGCACATTGCCGATTGCTCACCAGCAATAGGCAAACAAGTAGATGTGTGTATACATACATGTAAAGTCTGGTAGGATGACAATTGGGTGTGGAGGTCTGATCTTAGGATATCAGGAAAAGAAATGGATAGTCCAGTTGCTCATTGCAGCAGATAGATTCATGAAGGGGTTCCAGAGGCATAGGCTGGGGTAGGCGAGTGCAAGAGTGTGTTAGTGTAGTACCAGGTCAGAGACAGTCATACCCTATTCAGGAATCTAGGCATCTGAGAACCCCAGCTCAGCCCAGCATATGGAATGAGCAGGAGTGGCCTCTGTGCTGTAGGGCTGCAATGGAGGCAGAGATGAGAAGGGAGCCTGGAGCTCCCAGAATGAGTGAGGTGCAGCATCAGGAGCTGGCGGCATGGTTTCCAGTGCTGCCCTATATTAGCTGGGAATTAAGAAGGTGTAGGAAGAGGGGGCCTAGAAGGGGCATAACCCTACGGTATTGCCCGTTCAGGAGAGGTACTGTGGCTTCCTTCTTTCCTGCTCTGTGTCCTAGAGGGAGTCAGAAATCCCAAGAAGGCCACTGGGAAAAAGCTGGTGCAGAGAACCTGGGAGAGCCTGGCCTTCCCTTCCCAACAGCAGGTAGGCGGGAGGATCCTTGCTCCAAGACCCTCTTCTAAAGATGTAGATGTAGAGGTTGGGGCACTTGCCAAGGCCACTCAGCTAATCCCTGTGAAACCCAGTCTCTACTCATTCTAATTTGATAGTTTAAAGTATTTGCCATCTGTGGTTCATCAACTAGTGTGATCTCACTGCCTAGGGATGTTAGGGGCCACCCAGCATCAAAGCAGAGCTGCCTCTATCAGCAAGTCAAGTTGAAGGAGTCCGGCTCAACCCTAGTAGTTGATTCGACCCCATCTTACTCACTCTCTCTGCTTCTCTGGTTTCAGTTTTGCCCGCCTTCCTTGTTCCACCAATCACTCCCATATTGAGGTCAATCTCTGACTTTTGCACACGTACCTGATCCTGACCCATGCTGCTTCATCTTGCATTTTGGGTTTGTCCCTGTCCATCTCTTTGGGTGTCAGTATAACCTATTAAGTACCCCTTGCTGACCACCTGACTTACTGATTAGAGAGTCATTTGGGACACAGAGATGTTTTGATCTCTTCTGCTAGCCGTACATGGCACAAAGACATGACAAAAAGGTACTGTGCTTTTACTTATTTTTTTTTTTGTTTTTGTTTTTTCTAAGCCAGTTTTCTGTCTGTCACAGTGTATTTGTAAATAAGAATGCAGGTTCTTAAACATTCCTAAAATTTTGCATGCTACATGCTTGTACTAAGATATTAAATTGTAAGATTTCCTATCCATTACTCTCCCAGATATGTTGATACTTACTTTTTGTAAGCCATAACACAAAAGAGTTCCTAACAGTACCCCTTAATTCATTTTATTGAAGAAGTTAGCCTGGGGCTTCTCACTGAGGTGAAATGGGATTTTGTTTGGGTACGGTCATGTGTTCTGGTGCCTTTGATGATGCTCAGTGAACTCCTCATACCTGGTGTACTAGCAATTTGAAAACTCATGTTTTGTTAAAATGACATTCTACTAACATACATTTCATAACAGAATCCTTGTCCTTAGTATTTGCTTTGGCTTCTGTCTTGGTGCCTGTGGGATTCACCACCTTCCTGTTCTGCTGCTTTCTGCCTGCTTGGTCTAAAAGAACTTGTAGCTCTTGCTGGGTAACCTTTTACGTTGCCTTGAAAAGTCTTTTAGAGCTTGGAAGGCTTATTACAATGTGTGTTTCCTGAGCATTGCATCAGTCTTAGGTAGGAGCTGGCTTTTATTTATCACTGATTCATCACCATCAACTCTGTGAGCAGTGGTGCTGAGGAGTGCTTGGACCATGACCAGCCTTTCTAAAGCAGGAAGCATGGGAGGCCGGACAGGGTCCTCAATCTCTGGCACCATCAGACCCTTTCCACTGGGTTATTGAAACCAGTGGCACGAGAAAGGTGCTATTCTTGGGTGACCTTGCATGACATATGTTCTGCCAGCACACCTCAGCACTAATATGAAAAAAGCCAAGGAAGCAGCAAACAGGGAAAAGAAGAAACCAGTGGATTATCATCAAGTTTGGTCGATGTCTCCATTCCATAGTCACATAGTGGAAGGTGTACTTGGTCCCACTGATTGGGCAGCTCCTCTCCTTCTCCCTGATTTCTTTTGGCAGTGAAAAGTGCCAGTTGGGCTCTTGGTAGAGCATCATATTTTCCAACCTTCCTTCTCTTGCAGAGTTCACATGATGCTTGAAATGAGTGTTAGGCATGACTTCTTCACACAGCGCTTCTGTGAAGTGAATGTAATTAAATCTTTAGGGCTTATAAATTAGAACACATTTAACATGTTTCAGCATGAGCGTATCTGAAGTTGATGTAAAACATACACAGGCACGTGTGAGCAAGGCCTTTCTGTATAGAGAAACAGTCAAGCAATGGATGGTGCAGGGTGTGTAGCCCTGGTTGGTCTAGAATTCTCTGTAGACTAGACTGACCTCAAATTTGTGACCATTTGAGTTGGACTTTTTTAATCCCAAGGTACTTCTGTCCAAAAAGTTGTGTTGAGACTGGTTTAGGTTTCCAATGAGGTTATGTCAGAAGGCATAGGCCAATCTCTAGAAATAAGAGATATCAATTCTAAGTTTATTCTCAGTGCCTCCTCAGCCCATATGATTCCTACTACAGCTGAGAGAATTCACATTTTCATGTTTGAGATGTGGCAAATCCTGCCTCATACATAGTCATGCTTCTTATTCAGAACCTCAATCCAGTCAGACACCTCCAATTTTTCAGACCCTCTTTCTTGCACAGAATTAAATTCTACAGAGATAAATCTGCTTTCTATGTGGCCTTTGGGGCTTGGTACTTCTTGCTTCCCCACAGCTAACAACAATTCTCTCTTTCCTGGATTCCGTTTGGTGTCCCCCGACTTGTTCAGCATTGTGACCTGACACTCCATCCAGGCATTAGGAGTGCTAAGGATTTCCATGCCTTGGGCATCTACGTTTTCTGTCCCAAACACACAGCATGTTCATAATGGCTCATGGTATTCCAGCTGTGGCCTGACCATATCCAAGAATACCAATGGCCTAGATGCTTCTTGTACAGATGTAGATTTTTTTGAGAGGTCTAAGGAATTAATTGCTGCTGGTCTTTGAAAACCAATCAAAATAAAGTCCTTGGCTCATTTCCTCAGGTCCACATTTTAGTGTGCCATGCCTTGCCTTAACAAAGTTTATTTTTATCTTTTTTTTATTATTTTTAATATATATTTATATTATTATACATATATACAATAAACTACCTACAGCAAGACCATGACACAATCAGGAATTATATAAGTGTTACATCCTTAGTGTTTTGGCTATTTGTATTTGACAACCTTGAAGAAAACATCTTTCCTATCTTGGTGCATCTAAAATTCTGAATATAGATCAATCTCTATCACATCTTGTCATTATCAACTTAAAATATCTATCTAGACTTAAAAACATCTTAGCCCCCAAACCATTAAGCGTCATTGTAAAACTAAGCTACCTGGTTTTCAACTCCATCAGAGACTTGAGAGGGAATAAACTTGACTACCTGAGTATGCCGGGAGTGCAAGTTAGTAACTTTCCAAATGAGAAGATGACTGAGATAGTTTGCTAACTGAATAGTCACCCAAAACTCTCTATAATGTTGGAGCATCTTCTTCAGCCTTCTGGCCCAATATATCTGACAGACATTTTTGTGAGACAGGAGCTATTGAGGACTTGCTTATCCTGTCTTGGTAGAGTTTGGCCATCGACTCTGCCTGCATCCAAGCTTACCCTTTTTTAAGCAGAATTCTTTTAAGTAGATAAAAGGACATGTTTCCAATGACTTGTTATGGATGTAAGTTTCTGTGGCTCCGTGGTGCTGGTCACTACAGTTGGCAGCTGATTGTAGATGATTTACTATTTCTGCACTCCCCACCATTTCACTCTCAAACCTGCTCTTTTTTATGTGAACAACTGGAGTTGGGAGTAATACACATTTTAAAAAGTAAACGGTATGCTGTCATTTGATTCTGTTTGGATGGGCTTAGGAATGCCAAGACACTATTCTGTTTATCTTTACTGAAGAACATTTTCTCAAATAGAAAATGACCTAGGATAAGAAAGTCTCTTAGAATGTTTAAAAGCCTATCATTTTCACTTAACATGCTGTCAAGCAGTCTGCCTGCAGAGGTTAGTAGATGTGCAGTTATCATCATTAATAACTGAGCCATTAACTTATTATGCTTCCTGCAGTTACATTGACTTTTAAAAGGCAATACTTTACAGAAGACATTTATTTACTGCCTTTAATTTAAAAGAAGAGAGTAAAAGTCTTATAATCACATTTTATCCAGTATTTTGTGTCAATTGTCATCTTATAATGACTGTATTAATTAGATTTCTTACTGATTTCAGTCTTCTAATACATACTGTTTCTTATAATTTGGGTTCTTGTCACAGTGGTTTTCCGAGGGCCAGGACAGTTGAAGGTGAACCGTGGTCTGTGTCCATCTCCACAATGGCTTTGCATTTCTTAAAACAAAACTTGGTTCTTGCAACTCTTAGTTTCTTGTTTGTGTGTGTGTTTATTTGTTTGTTTGTTTGGAGAGCGGTTCTTGTGTCACCCAGGAACTAGCCTCCAGTTTCCTGGCTTGGAACTTGTGATCCTCCAACCTTCACCTTACAAGTTCTGGTATTGCAGGCAACATCAGCATGCCAATCCAGGGTCTCCTGACTTTTAACTGTAGCCTTTACTACATTGTATAGACTTATACTAATTACACTTGTGATAACAATGAATCTGGAGTCTTAATTAATCTGTTTCTGTCCTGAAACTTATGCAGAAATATAAAGCATGTATCTAGAGGCCAGATGGGCAAACATAGTTGACAAAAATCTTCAGCTGTGAAAATCTATGGTTAAACTTATTTTAAGGTTCACATGAAAGGATTTGTTCAGTAAACTTGAAAAAAAGTCTCTCTTCCTCTCTTTTTAAAAAGAAGAGTAACAAAATAGAAAGATAGCTGAAAACCTACTTGATATAATGAACCAACTCAAGTGGTAAATTAAACATGCTTTTTTGTAAATGGTGAAAAATCACTTTTTGTTTTTTGGTTTTGACTGAAAGAATGAGTTAACTCTTAGTATGATGGTTTTTTGAAGAAGATTTTGATGCTAATATAGATCACTGAACTGAGGTATTATTTTCAAGTACAAATTGGCCTACATAACTAGCTAAAATAATGAAAGCCATTAGTTCCTAAGCCACAAACTATGTTTTGCCTGGTTCCATAGCATTTTATACATTCAAAGGAGTTAGTTATGTTGAGCTCCTATAATCTGGAAAGTCTAAAAATATTTATATAATCTTTCTTTAGAATTGAAATAGATAACTAGTACTCAAGGCAAGAGTAGCTTAAAATACCTGCTTTTAAAAATTCTTAGTGGAGCTGGCTGGGCAGTTCAGTTACAGAATATATCCTTAGCATGCACAAAACCTTGTGTTTAGCACCCAAAATGAGGAACTAAGACCTCAGTGGGCATGGCTTTGTTTATTTGTTTGTATTTTATTCAGCCTGTGTGCTTGTACACTACTAGGAGACAGTCTCTGTTAAACTCAGGAGTTAGAGGGGACATATACCATCTATGCTGCCTTGGAGTTTATATTCTGTTCAGATCTCATTGGAAATAAATATGGCCCATATTTATCTTGAAGCTGAAATGTAGCTGGTCAGTGTGGCAGTAATTATGCACATGGAAGTAAATTTGAAAATTGAAAGCAAAAGCTGAATGTTGTGGCACTACTTTTTATTATCTATTTTAGTTGGGTTTCTTATGTATGTCTCTTACCTGCTCTACCCTAGTCCCTTCTGACACTAGGTAAGAGAGAAAGGTTAGTCAGGAGAGGGGGCAGAGTTCTCTTTAGCTACTTCTGGTTGGTTATGGGTCGTGTTCTTTGGGGCAATACCAATATCAGTTGCAACAGCAAACTGACCATGAATCTTCTTCCTCCTTTGTCTGTTTCCTCAAAGTATCCTCGTCTTTCTGGCCCTGGTTTCTATGCTCCTCAGAATTCAACTATCTGCAGCTGGCAAAGACCATGCCCTCTCTGACCCACAGGAGGCAGTTATCAGCTTGGACAAACTGAAAGCAACCCCATATCCCACACTTGGGATTAAAACAAAAACATAACATAACAAAACTTCCAGTACAGAATGTAGTGTGGCACACACCTATAATCCCAGCATTCAGGCAGACAAGGGCAGATCTCTGTGAGTTTGAGGCCAGCCTGGTCTGCACAATGAGTTCCAGGATACATAGCTCTAGAGACATGTAATGAGATAATTCCATTTCCAAAATAAAATAAAATTGCAAGTGAAAAATATCCTTTATTATAAAATTTCAGAACACCAAGGATAAAAGGAAAAATAGTGAAATTTTCCTTAGAGTAGAAAATTATGTCATATTTAAAGAACCAGGAATCAAGTAGGATTGATCTTCTGCTGTTTTAGAGGGAAAATAAACTCTAATCAATACTTCTATACCAAGCCAAATTATCAAGTATGAGACTGGAACTGAGAAAAGTTTAGATAGCAGGACTAAAATATTAATTACTAGAAGAGGAGACCTAATACAAGAAAAAGGAACAGGCATTCTCATGGTGAAAGGAGAACAGACGGCTGTGTGGTGGTCCCAGCAATGAGGCCACCGAGATGGACAGGGAGCTGCAGCTTCTGAGAAGAATGGCTATTTATAAGAGGTAGGGGAACAGATGGAACCCTAGTCAACGAGCTCATGGCTTTTATATAGTTATTTCACAGTCATGTCACAAGGTTTGGTAATAAGTTAGTAATAGGAAAATAGAAAACTTACATAAATGCAAACAAAGTTCTAGTTAATTCTAGGAAGTTTAGAGTTACCAAGAAGGGAAACATTGATGACATACAGGTGTTAAATTCACAGTCTTAGCCATGAAAACTATGGGTGTCAGTGAATAACAGCCATGTAATAGGATTGGGGAGTGGGGTCTGTAGGACAGCTAGGCAAGGAGGAAATCAAACAGTTTAAAGATGAAGAAAGAGAATCATGTGCTACATCCAGCAACAATAAATATGCTTGCTGAAGAAGATGGAGTGGATTTTAGCTCAGGGAGAATCAAGGCACATGAGGAAAAGCTGAGGTTCAGAACTTGGCTATAGCATTCCAGGCAACTCCACCTAAGGGACAGAGTGAGTGGCCCTTGTGCAGCTGCCAGGGGCTTCATAGGGCAAGCTTGATTCTGTAGAGCTTTTTGTGAGGTTCTTTGGGCTATGAGATATGTACCCACCATGGCTCTGTTTCCCTTTCTGTACACTGATCTCTGTGTGTTCTGTCTTCATTGAGAGGGTCACAATGAAAACAAGCCTGCTTGGCCTTTGGTGAGTGGTGTCCTGCATCAGGCTCCCTGTCTGTAAAATGGGGATACAAGCAGTCTTTCCTTCCTAGATGTTGTGAACAACAATCACTTAAGAAATGTGAAATCTTCCAAATAGTTCATGGCACATAGTGGCATCTGACAGAGTTTACTGTTCTACTTTAGTTAGCTTTTGGGTTTTTCTTTTTTAAAATTAAAATTGTGTTGTTTTCTTTACTGGGCTCACACAGATGCATAAGTAATCCGGAAATGGTTTTTTGGAATATAAAGTGACAAAAATAAAAATAAATTACTATAGCTAAAAATAACATAAAACAAAAATTGTGAACAGAAAGCCAGTATAATCACAGAATCTAATTCTTAATGTCCAGGGACTTGCAAATCTGGCAAGTTAATAATTCCACTCAAATAACAGAAAAATAAAAACTGTGAACCAGTAGTGTCACAGGGACCCTCTGAGAACTGGATTTGACTTGGCAGGCAATTCCAGTGTGGTCTCTTGTTACAGAATTGTATCAGAGAGTAGCCTGAAAACCTCAGCATCTTTCAGCCACTTTCCAACCTCTAGTAAAAGTGGAACCATCCAGACCAAGTACAAAACAGTGTTTGGGGATGGAATTGATTAATTCTTCTGTCACACAGGGCCCAGAATAGGGCTCACAGTTATTACTCAGAGCTGGGCTCCTCATTCAGAAGCAGCTGTTCTGGGAAGTGTGCAAGGTCAACCCCAGGGCCGGCCAGCGGCAAACAGACTCAGAGAGTGCAACAACCTTTATGCGAACCCTTGTCAATTGCTGCCTGGTGTGTCCCGTAGTTCAGGGATGTAAATTATGGAAGAACAATAGTGTATGAGAGTGAGTATTTCACTGTGAGGTTGGTTAAAACTGCCAATGTGCAGAATGAGGCCAGTCCTAAGGATGGGCTGCAAACATGTTTGGTGACTGATTACTTTCTGTCACTGGCTGGAACCCTTTGCTTCAGAAATTCAGGGCTTTAGTTCATTTCATTTTTGATTGATTTGCTTTTTTGGATGCAGGTGCTGATGGAAAGGTTATCCGCTATCCCTCCCAATAGGGCACCAAGTACTCATAAGATGCTGGTGCCCTGGGAGTGCTCAGCCACACTCCCCTCTCCCCACCGAAAGGGTGATGAGCAGGCTGTCACTTGGCTGTGTTGCCAGGGCTGTGGGAAACAGTTCTCATCAAACACATATCTCAGCATTGCTGTGTTGAGATTTGTTAGCTAATGAGACCTTCTGGAGATAGAGTGTAGAATTAAATCTTTCCCTTTTTCTGCACATGTGTATGTGTCCTACGTACGCCTGTTTGCAAGTGTGTAGGTAAACCCATTTATGTGCGTGCATGTATATCGCATGTGCATTTACACGTGGAGGGCAGAAGTTGACAGTGAGAATCTCCTTCAGTAGTTCCATACTATGTGTACCGAAGCTCATTTTCCCCCCACTGGCCACTTCAGTTGCTCTGGGAGTCCTGTCTGTGTCTCCTAAGCCCTGGGACTAGAGATGGGCCACAATACCCACCTGGCAGTTACAAGAGTGCTGGGGACCCAAATACCCATCCTTACACTCACATAGCAGGTGATTTTACCCTGAGCCATCTCCCCAGCTTTCTGAAGTGAAGTATTTCTTCAGGGTCTGGATGTGGGTCATGATCACACATGCCGCCTCAGTCAGCCAGTTGGGGCAGAGCCTACGTGTGCCCTTCCTGGTTCCAGATGAAGCCCTTTCTTGGTTCATGTCAAAGATTAGTTGCTAAGTATCTTAACAGCAGAAGCTTTAAAAACAGCAATGCCAGTGGCCGGACCACTCAGTCCGATTCTTTGTTGTGTGTTGATCCATATCGAGAAGGTGCAATATCAGGCACATGTAACAACAATCTGAGGCGCATATGTGACTGAAGAATCTGTTCACCCCAAGTTGAGGTGCTCTGTCTTGTAGCTTTGACAGATAATGTAGATTCTCATAGCTGCTCTGAGAAGCCCTTTTCACAATATATGGGTTCATTAATGCAAATATCTGTGCTACCTACCAGAACAAAATAGTAAAACAACTTTTCACTGTATGGTACAGTCGGTTGTAATTTTCTAACTTACTTAAATTACAGCAGTTTAAGTTAATTGGCTTAGATGGAGGCAGACTACTGCTCAGGCTCAATATGTCATTTAATACCACTGAAGGACTGTGCTGACACAGGATATAATTTTAAAACATTCCCTTTCATTCATATTTAAAAATGACAATGAGCATATAGAGCTTACTGTGGGCTGCGACGACGGCTCAGTAGAGAAGAATGTACATGTGAGTGGCTGCCTGTGTACCAGTAACTCCAGAGCTCTTAGGGACAACAGAAAAGCATTGCTGGGCTTGCTGGCCAGCCAGGCTAGCTTGAAACAGAGGTGGCCCATCTCAGTAAAGGCTGCTTCTTGCAGAATGAAAAGCAACTGTAATCAGCATGTAGTCATACTTGTCCTGGAGAGTGCTAAGCCCATCCTGTGGTCCTTAATTTAAACAGCTACTTGCAAGGTGAGTTGGTTGCTTATAGTAAATGATACTAATACCTGAGTCAGGTGACACAGAAATTGCTCAAGGGAACTTAGCTAGAGAGTCTCAAAATTGGACTTCTCTTCCTTCTCATTATTTTATTTCTAACTTGGCTTAGACTGTGCAGCCCTTTTCATAGGCACTGACTAGACCCAGTTCTTTTTCACTAACTCATGAAGTATCATATGCTTTGAAAACCCTTTAAGCAACACAGAAATATGTAAGAAAACCATCCCTCACATCCAAATATATGACTGCTTTTCGAATTCTTTTCCTATTGTTTTTCTTTCTGACCCAAAAATGAATAAAATAGAACTACAAACATGCAACTGAATTCTTAGAGGGACTGAAGGAGTTCTAAACTATAAAGCACCTGCAGAATAGAACCTGCTACATAGGAAGCTCAGCTGTCCTGCTACACACACATACACACATCTGCAAAGTGTATTAACACAAATAGGAGCTCAGATGCCCTGTTACACACACACACATACACACCCCACATGTGCACACATACAGGTGTGCACATACATCTTACATAGTGTGCAACACAAGTAGGAACTCAGATGCCATATTACATACACACAGACTGTACATATGCACACATACAGGGATACAGATACACCCTACACAGTGTGTAACACAACTAGGAGCTCTGATGTCCTGTTACACAGAGGTGTACACACCTGTACAGTATAGTAACACAAGCAGGAATACCACTACAGGTCTTTCAAAACCAAATCAAGAATGGGAATATTGTGTGTTCAGTATCTTAAACTGTTTGTATCACCCCAGGTTTATCATGTATATTATTCTATATCATTATAATTCAGCCCACTGTCTTAGGTAATTCTTACTGTGTTTTGCTGTTGTTTTGTTTAGTTTTGTTTTAGCTGTGAAGTATACTGCATCCCCTGGTAATATGTAGATACCTCCGTGTTGCAACAAGAGTGTTGCAAGAGGAATGGTCTTAAATATATATCAATATTCTTGTGAATAGACCATCTTAACCTACATAGAGACATCTACATTTATCTCCTTAAAAGATATGCTTTATGCTGTCCTATCTGGTCTACTTTTGCAGTGAATTGATATTAAATGTATTGGACCATGCAGGACAGTGGTATTTCAGTCAAATCAAAGCAAAGCAAATCAGAGAAATTTGATTGTTTGGTTTCAGACACTTCATGTGTTATGTGTGTGGTGTATGTTTTTATAGGTGTGTGGATCTAAGTTTTCATAGGTGTGTGGCCCAAGTGGCCTAAGTGTCTTTCTGTTCATTTTCCACTTTACTGAGACAGAGTCTCTTGCTAAA
This sequence comes from Acomys percivali, assembly GCA_907169655.1. Taxonomy (NCBI): domain Eukaryota; kingdom Metazoa; phylum Chordata; class Mammalia; order Rodentia; family Muridae; genus Acomys; species Acomys percivali. Next base: position 124,014,489 of record OU015746.1, read on the forward strand.
CCTGGATCTTAACAGTCCCAGCTAATCCAGCTGGCAAGCTTGCCTATCCCTGCCAGCTGCCCTGCCTATCTAGCTTGTATGTGGGTTCTTTGGAATCCAAACTCTGGTCCCCACACTCATATGGCACGTGTTTCATCCACCAAGGCATTTCCCCAGGACCTAGACACTTCATTTTTAGGTTTATGATTAAATTTCTTTTCTTTACATGTTAAGGATATTGGATTTAATTAAGAGACTTGGATGTTGCAAATGAGGGCAGAGTTTTGTAGTCCACTAGAGGACTGCTGTTAGGGTGAACATGATCTTTCAAGTATGTTCACCAAGGTATAACTATCAAGCCACACTCTCTTCCAAACATCTCCATTTTATGTACAGACATCTCCAGCCCCGTGAGGCACCTTTCTCACTTCTCCTTAATGCATTTCATGAGCCAGCATTGTTACCCAGTCTGAAAAGAGGAAAAGAGGAGTCCATGCTCTGGATTTGGAAAAACCTGAAATTAAAGGAGAGACACCTTTTTCCCCCAGAAATGTCTGAAAATATCTAAAAATGCCCATAGCTTTAGTGCCAAAAAGAAAAGAAAAATGTAAGTTCTGTTTTGATTCCATTGGGATAGCTGGAATATAAGTGAAACCAATGTAGACACTCCATTTGGACATTTTTTAGCAAGATCAGCTGTAGTACCATTCATTAAAGTATATTTTCAGAATATTGGGTTGATTTAAACCATTAAAAATAGTGGCATGAATTTTAATTAAAGCACAAAAATAATTGTCATTGTCTGTACTGCTTTTACTATGAAGTGAACATGTCATAGAGCAAACTCAATGTGTGGGTCTAATTAACATGGTAAATAATACCATTGTTTGCGCATTCTTACCTCTTTTTAAGGGTTTGAAGGCTAGAACAACACTCTCATTTGAGTGTTTCAAAATCTAAAGCAAAATTTGCGTAGTTATTCCTATTCTTTAGTTGAAAGAATTAAAAAAATAAAGTTTACACTGCCCAGAAAACTGAGTGATAGTCTGGTAGTGATGCAATAGGTAACCCTTCCCAGGGTAGCCAGTCAGTCAACGGTGATTGACAGGGCCACCCAAGGAGCAGCAAGCCCCTTGAAAGTTAGGAAAAAGCAACCAGAGGGCTTGGAAAATGAGGGAATTGGATAAGGAGAGGCAAGATGAGACTCTTCACTGGCTTGTGTTAGGGATGGGCCCTGAGAAGCAGACAAAGTGTGCAGACTGCACAGTATGGAAACTGAGTGCTGCCAGGACTCTGTGCTTCTGTCTAGTTTAGGAAACCAGTGAAGGAAAGAGGGACTGAGCCTGGCTGCTGCTCCTCATCTTGCTACTTCCTTGACCAGAACCTCCAGGCTTTGTCTTGTGTGTAGGGGAGCAGCTGGCATGTCACCTTCAGTGTCCCTGACCTCTGTGTAGTCCAGGGTCAGTTCAAGCATTGAAATGCATTGACTGTCCTCACTGCATCATTGTACCTCTGCCCCAGTACTCCTGTCAGGTTTGCCACTGAACTCTGAGTTTGGCTGTGAGAGATGGACTGTGTGATGCTTGTCAGTGTTCACTGATTGATTGCTCATGTGTGAGAACTATAAACTTAAGGATTTAATGTTTTCTAATGCAAGCGGTGTTAAACATCCCCTGTGTACCAAGTAGCTATACAGGCAGAGGGATGAAAATAAAATGCAAGTCCCCATGCAGACACCTGACCCCTGTGTCACATATAAACACTTTTCACAGTGTTGGATCTTTATCTCATCACAGTGAAGGCTTCCCTCTCCTCTCCCCCACATAGCTTTTCTCTTCCATCAACTTTCTACCACCCTCAGCATCCTCTTCAAAGACAACTTCTTCCTGGAACCCCTGGAACTCTCCCAAGGCACAGGCAGCAGGTACCTCTAAACAGTCTACTCTGTTCAGTGCCAGATCCTACATGAGTGACTTCAGCATAATTAGCATCATAACCTCAGAGCTGACCGTGGTGCTGAACACATAGCAAAGGCCTAGAGCTGTCTCCTAGACAACTAAAGAAGCTGTGTCCCCTTGAGCAAGCAATATGGAGATGTGCCCCAGAGAGTTAAGTGACTGACAGTTATGGAAAAATATGACCAACAGAATACATGGGGCATGCAATCACTAATGTGGGATGTCAGGTTGAAGCAGGAAAGTATGGTGCTGGGAGAGCATGCTGCTGCTGTCTCTGTGGCTGTGGCTGACCCAGTCATTCACCTAAAGGCCGTTGAATGCCACCAGAGTCATGCATTGGAAGAATGTGCCTTGGGGAGAGTTGTTTGGCCCCATGAATATAATAGAGAAGTGTTTTGTACAGCGAGCCAGGAGGTATCTTGGTTATTCTCCTAAGGATTGGAGTTCCGTCCCCCACCTAACCTTAGCTGTAGGGTTTGGAAAATCTTATCTTCATTGAAGATGCTCCAAGCAGGGCTCTAGTTTCTCCCCCCTGTGGTAGCAACTTCCCTGCCTAAACTCTACAGGATACTACCCAGTGAGCCACAGGCTCAGGCTTTCTTCCTTAGGTCTAAGCTGTAGGCTACCTCAGGGGATGAATACCATCTCACAGGCTTTCTAATCTGGATGGTATCCTGGAAAGTTCTCTATGGGAGGGTTAGTCTGTGAGCTACCATTAGCTAGTATTACATTGTCCAACTCTCCACAAGGGGAGGGGGCAGGAGGCAGGGCAGATATGTGACAGCCATCAGCTGAGGTGCTTTCAGACATGCAGATTGACTGCTACTTACCCTTAGCTTTCTGTTTACAGTCGAAATTTTTCTCTGAGGGAGATGGTGGCAAAATATCTGTCCAACACTTGGAACTTTAAAAACCAAGCTTATTTCCTTATTTTGTTTTATCCCCACAGCAATCCCATGAAATAATTAGAGTGATTATTGGTGGGTTTTGGGTGTGAGCATTGCAGTATGTGCAGGCTGAGCAAGTTAAGTCTAGTTCCAGTTGTTACCATAGGGCATTCTGTCTGGTGCTTGCAGCAGATCTGTGAGGTGGACAGACGGTTGAACACAAGTGTTGTGTTTGTTGTGCATGTTGTGATGCAGAAGGTTAAGTGACAGGTGTGTGTTTAACAGCTGCTGTTACTTAGTATTGTCATGGACTGTGTGACTACACACTTAGTCTCTGCATACCCTGCAGGCTTTTCAGTGTGTGGACCAAAAACAAAGTCCAGAGCTCAAGTTTTGACCCACACAGTTGTGAAAAGAAGCCACTAATCATAGTAATGGGAAGCAAAAAATACAAGATGTTACCCGTGGTAAGTTTTGAAGCTGACCTAACATACTGGGACACCAAGAACAACTTCTGTTCTTATTCCACCTCGAATTCTCATCTAGATTGACACGACAGCCTGAAGCATGGCAGGCGTGTGCAGCATAATTCCTTTCTTCTCACAGAAAAGCATAAGGGATTATGAGGTAGGACTTTGAGACCTGTTAATCAGCTTAGGTTGAGAATAGCATCAGGTAATGATAGCTCAGGAAGCTAGGATGTTAGGCAGGATAAGCTATTCTGCTTCAAGGGTTTATTTGTGCAGCCAACACTTATTGAGCACTCCATGTCAGGGTCACTCTCAGCTGACAGCTTGTACACAAGGTGCCATAGGTGCTATGTAATGGAAGCAGGCTTGAAGAAAAGAAGTCTCTGCCTCTAAAATCACCTCCCAGCTAATGTTACATATTGCTGTTCTAGATTGATCATCCCAGAGCAGAAATGTCCCTGTGCTCATTAGTGGATGTTCTCCTAAGCAACTGTGACTCAGTTTGTCACATTCAACTCAAGGAGCTTTGAAAGATGTCTTTCAAAGTGCAGTTGTGGAATGGCATACAGAAAACATTGAATGTGTAGTAGATTGATAGTGTTTATGATGCGGTGAGCTTTGGCTAAGCAAAAGAGTAGAATATTCCCAGTAAAGTTTAATTGGAAATATGAGAAGCCAGGGGTGGCTCTGAAGGAAGGGTGTATCACAGCTGGTTATAAGTATTTTGTGTTGAAATTTTGTGTAGAGATTAAATGTGTTTTCCTTATGGAAACAAACTATAGTTGGAAATTATTAAAAATGAAAAACTAGTAGAAACTAATTAATACCTAGCCTGTAAAACAATCAAAAATTTTCTTCTTAATGTGTAGATTTCAAGCAGGTCTCCTCTCCCATGCTTAACCTGTGTTCTGACAACTATGGTTCATACCTTTGAAATTATGGTTTTGGAGCTTGTGTCCTCTGTCTTCAGTGTGCAGGCTTCCATCTTCAGCATCCTCTTGCTGGTGCAGGCTCATTAAAAGGGCCAGCTGTCTGAACAGAAGCTCTCATGATGCCATGTTATTAAATTGATAAACGTCAGGGTATATGATGCCATATTTTCTTTTATCATGAATGTTACTGGTTATATGTTCTAAGGCAGGGCCCTAGTTTAGTAATACATAGTGACATCAGGGACACAGATAGTATATTATTTAGCCCAAATTGCTTTTATGAAAAGAATATTTTCTATTATGCCTACCAAGATGCCTACCAAGTCACATAGTAGACTGCAGTTGGCCAGTCTTGTCTACCAGGAATTATTTCAGGTGCTAGAGATAAATGGTATAGAAACATAGAAAATCATCCTACCCTCCCAGAGTTCACAAACAATGTGGGCTGAGAGGAAGTAAGCAAATATAATTTTTTTAAAAAGTTGCTTCTACTAAGTGCTCAGAATTAGAACTGAAACAAGGAGGTACTTAATATATGGCATTATTAGGAGGGTAATAATTCAATAAAGTGAACTATTGAAATTTGAAATCACCATCACGTCATTTATATACCTTGTATCTATCTATGTATAAAATAATATATATCTATGTTATATACATATGTATATGTGTATGCATGAGACACAAGAAAGAGTCTAAATTGTAACCAAAGGGGAATTTCACTTTCTACCCATAAAGAATTTCCTCCACTTGCCTTAAGACACAAGATAGAAAGCAGCTCAGAACTGATCTTCAAGAGAAGGAAATAAGGAAATGAGATGAGCTTCAATTTGCCCAATGGCAGTTACCAGGTCCAAGCACAGTAATGAAGTCCCAAGCAACTGACGATCTCACTGAGATAAACAAACACCATCTATGATTTGTGAAGAAGAGTCCAAGAGGTGAAAGGGGTTTTGCACTTAGAGTGAATAGATGCAGTGGGCATGCTCTGCGCATTGCTTTCTGTTTGTGTAGTACAGCTTCAATGTTAGAGGCAATAGTTGTAATATCTCACTCGTTGAGGGAGATTAGGTCATGCTCCCACCTGAAGAGTGGAAAGATCACACAATGCATGAGTAACAGGATGGAGTGCAGAGGAGTGCCACCAGCCAATGAGAGGAAAAGGATCAAGTGCAGAGGGGTGCCACCAGCCAATGAGAGAAACAGGATGGAGGGCAGAAGAGTGCCACCAGCCAATGAGAGAAACAGGATGGAGTGCAGAGAGGAGTGACACCAGCCAATGAGAAGAACAAGATCAAGTGCAGAGGAGTGTCACCAGCCAATGAGAGAAACAGGATGGAAGGCAGAGGGGTACCACCAGCCAATGAGAGTAAATTGCTGTAGATCAGAGTCTGCCTGAGACTTGTCCAAACAGGGCTGAAGGAAAGTCTTGGAAGATAAAGCCTATCTGGGGAGACTTAAGTGCCTGCCAGAACAAGCCCATCACCTTTAACAAAACCTAGCAGCCATAAACAGGAAACAGTAGTGTCCTGCATTCAATCCCAAAAAGTGAATAAAAGCGATGAACTATGACCTAGACAGAGGAAGTTACACTAAGAATGTTAGAGTCCTTTAAAGCCTCAAAGCTCACCCCCAGTGACACTCCTCCTCCAACAGGCCACACCTCCAATCCTTGCCAAACAGTTCCACCAAGTATTCAAATTTATAAGCATATGGAAACCATTTTTGGTCAAACCATACTCACAAAGAGGGGTGCACCAGATGGTTCAGACTCTTTCTGTATATCCAGAAGAGTGAGATTGCACTAAATCCCCATGGTGGCAGTCATTCTGCAAGCTGCTGTGTTAGGTAAAAGAAGCAGGATTGGAACATTGCTCAGCAAGCTTTACTTCCTACACAAACACCCTGCTCGTATGTGTGGTTGCCCCTGGAAGAACATTGTAGGAGCTGGTGAGGGGTTCTCTGACCTTTAGCAAAACCTAGCAGCCATAATCAAGAAACAGAAGTGCCCTGCATTTAACTGCAAGAAGTGATTAAAAGCAATAAACTATGACCTAGACAAGGGATCATTAGGATAGGCTGGAGTTGGAAGATGTGTCCTTTGTTCTTATGAACATTTCACTAGAGAGGGAGACCTAGTGGCTCTCAGAGGAAGGACAGCAGGTCACCGAGAAGAGACTTGATACCCTATGAGCATATACAGGGGGAGGTAATCCCTCTGAGGAACAGTCATAGGGGAGGGGAATAAGGGGAAAATGGGAGGGAGGGGAGAATGTGAGGATACAAGGGATGGGATAACCATAGAGATGTAACAAGAATAAATTAATAAAAATAAAAAATTAATTTAAAAAAATATTCTTTGCCACATAAAGGTGCTGGAGAGCTGGCTCAGTGGTTAAGAGCACTTGCTGCTTTTGGAAAGGACCAGAGTTTGGTTCCCAGATCCCACATGTGGCTCACAACCATATAGAGAACTCCAGTTCCAGGCTATCCCATCGCCTTCACTGGCCTCGAGGCACCAAGCACCAACACGGGACACATACATACATGCAAGCAACACACTCATACACCTTAGAAAACAAAAATAAATAAGTCTTTAAAATATTCTTTCTTTATAAATGGATCAAGATCCTGGAAAACTCCATTAAATTAAGTATTGTGTTATCTGATTGAGACTTTGAGTGTTTACCATGGTAATTTGCTACAGTCGTAATTATGTACTGACACTGTACTCTAGTACATTTCAGATGTCGATAGATAGGTTCACACAGCCCTTCCACGTAGTACTTCACAGGATAGGATCTGGATCTAAGATATGGCTGAGGATAAAACGTGGCACTCAGCTAAGGCAGAGGTTTTTAAGACATTCAGTGTAGTGAGGTGGTACATGTCCTTCATTCCTGTACTCTGTATATCCCTGTACAGAAACAGGGACAAAGGTAAGCAGATCTCTGTTATTTGAAGGCCAGCGATCCTGGTCTATATATGGCGTTCCAATCCAGCCAGGGCTACATGAAAGACTGTTTCCAAAAAAAGTTTAGTTTTTTTTTCCTATAGCTGTGATAAAACGCCAGAATGGCAGCATTTATGCGGTGGAGGTCAGAGGATCAGTTAGCTTAAAGCCCATCTGAGAGATGTAGTTCATGCAACATAAGACCCTGTCTCAAGCAATTATAAAAGGTGTTGATATTAATCAGCCTTGAGGAGTAACATGTAGTATACTCAGTCTTCCAGCAAAATCATTTGTGAAAGGCTCACCTGGCCATGGTGCTCACAAAGTCAGCCAGCCATTGTCTTACCCCGGAAAGGCTCACCTGGCCAGGGTGCTCACAAAGTCAGCCAGCTATTATCTTACTCCAAATTTTTTATATTAAGATTATAATTTCCTTGAATTTAACAGACTCAGCATTTTGAAAATTGCTAACTGCTAAGATACATGTTTTCTCTTGAAAACAAATATTTTCATGATTCTGTATAAGTAGAATTCTAGTTTTCACCGATTGAATAAAGAAATGATCCTTAGCAAGTCTTTCGATGTCTTCATATAAAATCAATTTATGTCAGGGCCAATTTATAGTGTCTGGAAATTTGCCTGATGAGGCCAACAAAGTGGGCAGGCAGTCCCTGCCTTGCCACCTCAGCAAAGCTAACATGGACAGTCCTTCCCAGGTGCACCCAGAGGCAGGTCACAGAGGTGAGTCTAGATTCTCCCAAGTTGGCAGTGTTGGCCATCACAGTGAGGTTTCAGCTTCCTCTGGACTTTGTGCTTAATTAGATGGATACAGAGTAGCTGGAATTGGTAGACTTCGTGGGGACAGATTCTTGGACAGCACAAGAAGTAGTATTTCTTCTGTAGCTTTTGCTGTTACTATCTTCTGACCTGTCATAATACAGTCATCTCTTGTGACTGGTACCATGAGCCAAATACAGCTTCCTTGTAGTTAAGAGTGACCCCAGATTAGAAACAGGTGCTTCTTAAGCATCCTTAGCCTCTGGCCTCTGTGTTTGCTACCTGATGTCTGTGTCTGCCCCAGGCACTGTCCAGCACTGTGCATGCAGTAGATTTTCTGTCAAGGCTTATAAAATAGCTCGTTAAGCTGATGTAAATGAGAACAAGAGCAGCCAATTGCCAAATTCAAAACCTTAGCTGCTATCAAATAGGATTATCATTTTGACTTGCTAGGAAATATTACTGCTTTTGATTAAACACACTCTGTGATTTCCTTACCATAGCCCTGGCTTAGGCACTTATCTGAAATATACAAGTGAAATATCTTTTTTTCTCATTTTTTAAATAGTTAATTAATTTATTCAGATTACAACTCAATTGTTATCCCATCACTTGTATCCTCCCCTATTCCCTTCCCCTCGGTCTAAGGCCAAGGGGGACCTCCTCCCCTACTGTATGGTCATAGGCTATCAAGTCTCACCTTGGTAGCCTGCTTATTCTTTCTTTGAGTGCCATCAGAATGGAATATCTTAAACTGTGTGCACATGCACAGTGACTTGAGAATTCCTTTATAAATAGTACTCATACATATTTTATACATAAATTGACAAGGATAGCAGAAACCTCATCTTCCCTGTAGCAACTTGAACCAGACTGATTGAGGATGTACTGCCATAAAAGTCATTAGTCCGAGAGGTCCACCCCTCATGGAGGAGCGCTGGATCCAAGATGGCGGCGAGCAGTGTGGACCGTGTTTGGAAGCTCCAGTGAACAGTTCAGAGAATTGCACAGATTTCTGAGCCAGGAACACCAGGATCCCGACACCACGGCAGCAGGAGTGCTCCACGGTTCAGAAGGACCAGGGTGCAGAGGACCTGCATGCCCCTACACACGGGAGGAGTGCGGATTTTCTCGAATCAGAGCAGCGGCGGCACAGGCGGCGTCAGCAACACCAGCAGCAGCGACTGAGGTTTGCAGCTCAGAGCCATCCAGCGGAGGCGGTTAGTGTGGTGGCTGGTGGGAGTTGCTGCGGGTGAGGGGACACTGGACAGGATTTGGGTCGCGTGGTGCTTTGTGACCCAAGCTGGACACGGCGGACAGTTCAGCCCCAGAGTCCCGGGTACAGCTGAGGGCACAGTGCTGTGGAGACACTAATTCAGCGCAGTGGGCAATTCTGCCCAAGACAACAGCGTAGCGGAGCCATGGCTCTCCTGCTGTGACGCAGGCTGGGCGGAGCGCTCAGTTCCACCCTAGGCCTGTCTCTGCACAGCCACAGTTCACCTGCTGTGACGCAGGCTGGGCAGAACGCTCAGGTCCAACGAAGGACCACCTCAGTGCAGCCAGTTCACCTGCTGTGACACAGGCTGGGCAGAGCGCTCAGTTCTACCCTACACGGCTTCTCAGCACAGCCAGTTCACCTGCTGTGACGCAGGCTGGGCGGAGCGCTCAGTCCCACCGGAGGCGCTAGCGCACATCAACGAGCAGTTCTGCTAAAGACATTAGCTCTCCTCAGAGGGCAGTTTTAGGGCGCTGACGCAGGCTGAGGTCAGCACGCAGATTCAGCCCAGAGGCCCTAGCTGGACTTGCCGGGCGGATTAGGCCCAGGGATTCTTCCTGAGCTGTGCACACAGGCTTGGTGGACCCAAGACTCTGGCTGGACTATTCACGCAGTATAGGCCTGGAGGCACGGGCTGAATTCAGCGTGCAGTGTGGGTCCATAGTCCCTGGCTGAGCTCGGAGCACAATTCTGCCCCAGAGACTCAGGTGGAGCTCGGCGTACAGCGTAGGGCCACAGTCCCTAACCGTGCTTGGCAGACAGATTGGGCCCAGGGTCTCTAGTAGAGCCTTTGGCACAGTCCCGGCTCTAAGACTCTGGTTGGACACAGTGTGCAGTTTGAATCCAGAATTCCTGGCTGAGCTGCGCGGATGTTTCGGGCATGAGTCAATAACTGACCACAGCAAGCAGTTTGGCCAAACACCCCTAGCTGAGCTTGGTGCGCAGTCCTAGCCC
>OU015746.1:124029674-124052603 GCA_907169655.1 Acomys percivali
AAATGGATTGAGCTAGAGATGATCATAATGAGTGAGTTAACCCAGAAGCAGAAAGACTCAAATGGTATATACTCACTTATATCTGCATACTAGCCCAATGGACATGTCCCATGAAAGCCTTCCCTTACCAGGAAACTGGGACCGAGAGGAGGACATCCTATTGGAACTCTAGATGAGAGAACAATGGGTGAATACCAATGTAGAAGGATCCAGTGGGTTCTAGTAACCTACAAGTAGAACATTATGATAGGCAGATTTGGGTCATGGGGTCCCGCTCAAACTAAGGCCCTAGCCAAGGACAATACAGGCGGAAAAATTTAAACCCCTACCCTGATCTAGCCCATGGACAGGACAGTCTCCACTCTTGAGTGGAGAGAGGGATTTGACTTTTTCAAGTACTCTGGTGCCTCACATCTCACTATGTCCCCTGGCGGGGGAGACCTAGTGGCACTCAGAGGAAGGACAGCAGGTCACTGAGAAGAGACTTGATACCCTATGAGCATATACAGAGGGAGGTAATCCCTCTGAGGAACAGTCATAGGGGAGGGGAATAAGGGGAAAATGGGAGGGAGGGGAGAATGGGAGGATACAAGGGATGGGATAACCATAGAGATGTAACAAGAATAAATTAATTAAAAATAAAATAAAATAAAATTTAAAAAAACAACAACAACAAAAACAACCTCCATCGTTAAGAGGAATTTACATGTATAATTCTGACATTTGTAATTCATACATGGCTATACAGACATATTGGAACATAGAGAAAAAGAATTATCTAGTAACTTCAAGTTGGGCTCCGATTCTCCCACCCCAAATTCAGTGTCTTAGAATAACCTTTTAAAATCACATTGCCTTATAACTGAAAAAAAAAAAAGTCATTAGTCCTAGGAAAACGTGTTTGTCATTCCAGGATTATCTCCAATTAATACAGTCAATATTGAGCATGTGTTTAAAGCCAGAGAGAATAGTCATCTCCAGCACCCAGTGGCCTCCAAGGAGCTGATGGCAAACCTGTCGGTTCTGATGCTCACTTGACATGTGAGGAAGGAAATATGATGGGCTGCACACCGTTCCTTGTGCTTCAGAGCTGCTGGCTTTGCCTCCCTTGGTGGGTGAATTGAGGTCACTGAGAAGTCAGAAAGGAATGCCATTTAAACTGATGAGTATTGGGCTACGATTCAAGACAGATCCAGTGTGGCATTTCCTCAGCATTAAGTTCCACTAACCTACAAGTTGACCCTAGTAGTGCCAACGTGTGGTCATGCCTTATTTTCTTAAAGGGCAATGTGGAGTTGGAGCCCCAAAGAATAAACCATGTACTCATATTGAAAGAGCTCTTTTAGTGTTAATGTGCTCCAGGCACGTGCTGGATTTTCAGTGAGCACTGCAGTGAGGCAGTGCTGTTTCACATGTGTGGGATGTGACTTGTGATGGAGGTGCTGTTCTTCATTGCTGTGCACTTAAGACCCTGTGGGACCTGTGCTGCTCTGCGGAACATCACAAAGTGCTCAGGATGGTTTGTCTTCCAGTTGTCTCACAGTCAAGCAAACTCACCTGATGGTGGGCACATTTCTAACACACACACACACACACACACACACACACACACACACACACATGCCAAATGTTGATTTACACCAAAAGTGGTCTAATTCTTATGCCTCATGTAGACTTAGCCCCAGCTGTGTCACTCCAGTTTTCTGTAACACTCATTACAGTGTTTCTGCAGATATACACTATGTTGTGGGATACTTAATAGTAGGCCTGCTGGATGAGGCCACAGCAGTCTATTTCTAACTTTTGTTTGGTTCTTTCTGCAGCAATCACCTTATATAGTTACTTCCTTAAATCATACAGTAGACTAAAATATTAAATTACTTGTTAGAATTAATATTTAGAATGACAGATATTGCCTGAAACATACAGAAACCTTGGTGGGGGCACCTGTAGTTGACTCCTCAGGTCTTAATAAAGACTACAGTGGTAGCCACTGTTTAGAAGGTCTTTGAGAACATAAATATATATTTACTTCTTGGTAAGGACCAAAGACAAGGAAACCTTGGATCCTAGAGTGTGAGCCCGTATCTCAAAATGACCCTAAAAGATGGCTATGGGACAGGTGCTGGCCTCATCCCAGGGGACAACATGAAAGATATCCCTTGACTTGAGCTTCTCCAGACCCCAAGCTCCTCCTTCCCAGGTCCCATTGGTGTCTGTGTAAGACTGAGACCTCTAGAGAGATCTCTAGTCCCCACTAAGAGACAGAGTTCGTTGTTGATGCAAACACATAGGAATTTATTGAGCCGACGCAACGGGGTCTGTCTAGCTCTTTTAAGCTGCAGACCCCAAGAAGCAGAGGTATGGGCCTTTTATAGGTTTTAGACAAAGAAATGACTTTTACAGTATGTGATTGGTTGGCATTTGAGCAAAAAGTTGTAAGCAAGGAGTTACAAGCCTTTCGTGGTTGGGTAATGGGCAGGGGGAAAAGCTGACCTATGGAGAAGATTGGTTGAAGCAGTCTCAGGGGGCATTAGGAACTTTCTTACCGGGGAAGGGTAAATACATTCCTGGGAAAGTGGAAATTTTAAACACAAGCTGTAACACAAACTTGCTGTCCTTGGGTTAAACTGGACTCTCAGCACAAGCAGGCTGCCCTTGGGACAAACTGGACTCTTTAAGCAGATAAGATTAACAGACTTTGGCCTTAATGGGGGTCCTTAAGGGAGGACTGGGTAGGTCACTTTTACATTTTCCCAGACATTGGCCTTAATGGGGATCCTTAAGGAGGCTGGTTCCTTCATTTGCAGGTTGAAACAGGAGAACAACACCCTTGAATACCCAAGTGCTCTCAGGGCTGAGCTGAGAATCCTGGAGTCAGGTGAGAGGGTCCTTCAGCATGTTGCCACAGCCAAGCGCCTTGGTCTCCCTTCTAAGAGACCGAGACAGCCCCAATTCCATTTACTCAGAGAAAAGACTGTGCAGACTGAGCTATTCTGAATTAGTCACACTGCCAGGTACCCTGCAATTCTGTAATAATTGGCATCAAGGCATCTAGAAAAAGACATCACTAAAGTTTTGAGTCATTTGGTTCCAAGAGATGTGTAGTAATAGGTAAATTTGGTTTCGTTTTGAAGAAAAGGAATTCCACTCCTTTGCATTTGAAAACCAAATACTCAGTCAACACATACACACCAATGCTGTGCTCCCTTGACTGCCTTTAATGCAGCATGTGCATACTTAGATTTTGGGACTATGTTGGGTTTTGAGCGTAGAGAACTGAAAAGCTCCTGGACATCAGGTTCTTAGTTGACAGTTGAACCAACATGTCCCCCGACTGTTCTTACCCTTAATGGCAAAGGCTGGGTGAGCCGAGCCTGCCACAGGGCTGCACAGGGAATGCAGATCAGCTAAAGAAAGCAGTACCTGGCTCAAAAATGGGCCCACATGGGCCTCTGGGTCTGAAAAGTCAGGTTTTACCTCTTCAGTTAGATGGACTAGAAGATCTTACTTGAAGTGGACACAATTGCCTGGTTGCATATTGTAAGCCAACCACTCACAGCAACATAGCTTTTGTGGACTGAAGACAGAATTGAGAGCAACACGATTGGTCACTGTCAGGACTTTCATCAATGAAGAGCAGGAAAGGGAGGGGAAGGCCTGAAGAATTTTGTGGCAGACTCTTTCATCTGCTCATCTCTTCATCATTGAATACCTGTGGTGCCCTTGAAGCTAGATATGAGAATAAATGAGACCAGTCCTGCTGGGATTCACTGGCACTGTCCTGAGGGTCGACTCAGCACTGGCCATCTTCCTGGAACTTAACCAAAATCTCTTTCCCCATTTTCTCATCTCCCCCAAATCCAGAACCTCCCATCGCCGGCCTCAGCTCTGACTTTCTTAATCAGAAAGATACAGAAAACTCGTTTCCATAATGTAGTACTGTTTACCTTTCCTAAGCTTATCCATTACCATTTGGCAACCTAAAGAACCCACCGTGGTCTAAAATGGTATGATTATGCTAAATGGATAGTATTCACAAGTGCAAAGTTTCAACTTACCTCGTGTGCTATAGGACATGGGCATGGTCCCTCTGCCATGACAGTTTCCATGTAAGGTAGTCCACCCACGTTATTGTCACCTTTACAGAAGCTAAATTCACCCCAGAAGAGGGACCTTTAAATGAAGAGTTACCTCTATCAAATTGGCTCTTGACTGAGTCTGAGAGATTTAATTGATGATTGGTATGGGAAGCTCCACTCTACTGTGAGTGGCATCACCCCTGTACATATGGGCCTGAGCTGTGTGAAGAGGCTAGCTAAGCATAGACCAGAAAAAAATCATCCTTCCTGCCTCCAGGTTCTGACCTTGAAACCTGCCTGACCTCCCTCAAATATGAAATGTGACCTGGAAGTATAAGCTGAAATAAGCCATTTTCTCCTAAATGGCTTTGGTCCTGCTGTTAACAGCAATAAAAAGGCAAGCAAGTGCCGTAGACCATCTTGGTCAGGTATAGGTCCTTGGGGTCGCAAGTTCTTGAAGCATCAGTGGGCAGAAGGTAGGTGAAGTGACAAACATATCATCAACTCAGGGGAAATTTGACTCTGAGTGTATATTGGAGACAAGCAAGCCAGGTTTATATACACATTTCAAATCAGGGGTGTACACTCATGGTTACATTATTTTTCCATACAAATCAAGCATAAGTGACATTTAGAGTAATTTTAAGGCACACTGCTTTGAGAGTGAAGAACTTGCCTCACAGGGTTCTATCACGGACATAGACAGATGGAATTTGGGAGAAGAAAATGAGAAACTAAAATTATAAAATGTAAGATGCTTGTTTGCTTGTCCAGCCTTAGAGGCTTCTCCCTGTTCAAGAGCTCCACCCTAGTTCCCAGAATAGTTACATGCAAGTTTCCAGTAACCACCCTAGGGACCCACACCCAAGTCCCCACAAGAGGTCTCCCAACGCCAGATGTCCTAATGTCCATATGGTTTAACTTGATAAGCAACCCCACCTGCTTTGCGGTTTTTGCCCTTAAAGCTATCCTGTAACAGTCACTCGGGGTTCTTCACCTCCCGAGTGCTGAGGGACCCTGATGCGTCAGAAATAAACCTTTGCTTTTGCAGCAGTGCTCCATGTTTTGCGTGGTCTCTCGCGGCAACCACCTTCCCAAGTTGGGCATGAGGGTCCAACAAAAGCACATGAGAAACTGACCTTTATCCTCCTGGTAAAGTGTACCAACAGACCTGCATGTTGTGGGGTGGTATTTCTCTAGCAGTATGGTTAAATTAAGTCTTCCATACTAGTAAAGCAACTTTGATTTAAATTAAATAGACTATTGCTCACATTAAGATAGAATTTATCTGACTCGGACCAGTTAAGAACTGGGAGGCTGTACTTGGTGGCATTAAGTGAGAAGTGGTTTTAAGATTTCTGGCCATAGTAAGCTTCTCAAAGTTAACCCTTTTAGCTCCTCTGTATGTTAGGGCAGAGAATGAAGACGGGATATGACCACTGAGAAGCTGCTGGGTTTTCCTGGCAGAGAGGTGACTTGGAACTGTAACAGAACTGTGGCCAGTTGCTATGATGAGATTTAAATGAGTTTTTCCTTTTTATTTTTTCTTCTCATGATTAGGCTATCATCTGCAAAGGGCAGCACAGCATATCCTACACATTGTCAAGGAACCAGAGTGTGGTGGTGGAGTGCATGATACAGACACGGACATGTTTCAGTTAACACTTCTTTCTAACACTTCTGTCCCATTTCCCCTTCCTTGTATGCTTTGACATTTGACCAGAACATATACCACAGTGCCATTCTTTCATGCCCAGGAGGAAAGAGATGGAGATAATTATAAAAATTACCTATTCTAAAAGGGGAGTAGGATACAGCCATATCCTCAGATATTTTTTGATTGTTTGTTTTTGAGATTGTGTTCTAATGGCAGCATTTCTCACTTCCATTTTCCACCTCTAAACTCTTGCACATACCCATTCCTACTCTCCTTCAAATTCATGGCCTCTTTTATTTATCACTCTTGATGTGATAAAAATAGATATTAACAGTAGACACAAAAAAAGTAAAGGCAACCACTTTTAAAGCAAACATAATAGAAACATTTTGTAAATAATGTAAGTCAAAGAAAACAAAAATATTGAGGCTTCCACAGGTAATTGGAGTGGTGTATAGAAATACTCATGTGATATGGTCTGTGCCTTACCATGTTATGGAAAATGCAAAGCATGAGTGCTTGTATAATTAAATTTTGAGAAGATAAAGATTGATATCTTACTAACTGCTTGTCTCAAAAAACTTCTATGACCTTAAGAAAGTATAAAATGAGTGTAGGAAGAGTTAATGGCATGTTACAGAGCCTAGAAGTAAACCAAACAAAAGCAGAAGGAAAGAAAGCAAAAAACATCAATTAATGAAGTTGAAAAGAAAAGAATTAGAAAATGCACCCAAGATTCAGTACTTAAGGAGCAGCAGAAAGTTTTAATGTGGACTCACAAAGATAAAAGGAGAGGTGAGGCCTGCATATCTGTATGGAAAAGAAGTGTAGACAGAGTGAGCAGTGATTTCATGCATTACAGTGGGGAGGTTGGTTAGCAAGTGAAGCAGCAGGCTTTGATTTTCACAGTGTAGCTTCTTTATGTCTGCTGGAAATGTGAAAGGTAAAGTGGGGGCTTGAGACAGCAAATCTGGATGCCAAAGGTTGACCCCATCCTGCATGGACCATTTTCCCAGACTTTACAGCAACCAAGAGCAAACAAGGGACGGCTGTCAGCAAGAGAGCCGTAACAAGCCAGTAACCGTACCTTAAGATCATTAAATACAGGTGGGCTCAAGTCATAATATTACTGACAGTTACTAATTGGAAGAGCAACACTGAGCACCTGGTGTGGAAGTGGCCTCTGGACAGTGCTGTGAGACAACAGTGTCTCCACAGGTCAATGCTACAGCAACAACAATGACGTAAACCAGCAGATCCATTGGCCAAGTGAGTCTGCCACCAGTTTGTGCATACATAATTAAAGACTATGAAACGTGACTTAACCACAAAAATCCTCGGTTCAGAGTTATATTTTCTAATGAAGAAATGTAAATGTATGCTTTGGCATAGGTAGAGTGGGTAGACCAGAAAGCTCCGTAGCACATGTGAGCTTCAACAGCTCCAGCTAAGAGAAGGCAACCTATATCAGAGTTACCTTCTTTATCTAAACTATCCTCAAAATTTTGGAGAAATATTTGTCTCTACAGCTATCAGATTAAAAATTAAGATGAAAATTTCTGTAAGTAGCTGCCTGAGGAAGAAAACTGCCTCAGAAACTAACACTATGAAATTCTAAATGATTAAATGGTCAGATTCTTTAATTAAATAATTAATGTATAAAGTGCTCAAGTTAAAACTTCCTAATCCTGAAACATCCCCAAAGAACATAAAATAATTTTTATGACTATTATGAATAAGTTTTATACTTTAGGTAAGTTTCTTTGTAGCCTGAATATAATAAAGGAAAAGGGAAAGGCTAGTGACAAGTGGGAGAAATACTTACAATGCATGTCACAAACAGTTAAAGTCCCAAAATATAAGATACTCCTAGAAACATCTGAGAAAAATACATACATACAACAAATAATTTATCAGATATTCATTTTAAAAGAGCAATAAATGGCTCTTTAAAATAAAAAAATATGCTGTACTTCAAAGGAAAATGATTTTAATACTACTTTTGTCTTGTTAAATTAGAGACACCCAAAGACTTTTGTCAAAAATGTGAGAAAGATAGATAAATCTCCTGCACAGTATAAATTAATGCAACCTCCCAGCGTAGAAATTTGGAAATGGATATGAGAAATCAGAGATGTTCACATGCTTTGACTGAGCTCTGATCTTTCTAAGGAAAAGTTGTCCTCCTCCCACAGATTAATCCCAGGGATGTCCTTACACATGTGCAATGTGACATTATACAAAGTTCTTGCTCAAAGCATTGCTTAAGAAATACTTAAGTAGGGGCCCATGGCAGTACAGCAATGCACAGTGCAGCAGTGCACAGTGTAGCGGTGCATAGTGGACTGATATCCTGCAAGGTCATGGAGCTGAACAAGGAAAAGCTCTGGATACAGATTCAGAAAGAACTCATCAAAACAGACTGAAGGAGCAAATGGCAATGGCACTGTATATAGTGAGTCCTGCTGTTAGTATTGGGGTCAGTTAAGGTTATTTACTAGGAAGTGTCAAATAATTAAATCATGGTATTAAATACACACAATAATACTAAGTGGTGTATTAACATTATGTGTTGTATTGTTAAATTGGTATTACTGAATGATGTAAACAATTCTTAGGTGCACTGAAAGTCTCTAAAAGGGTAAATAAACACTGACCAGGCAGCTAGCTTTGGGAAGGAAGGAGTAGAGAGGTCGTGTGCAGATTTTGGGACCGTGTGAAGCTAAACAGTTCTAGACAGCTAGGCACTGTAGATGAATAACAGATATAACCATAAATGCAGGCTTAGTTATTTAAATGGCATCTCAAACTCAGAAGCAAGGTTTCTGCTATTTGCACACAGTATTAACAGCAGCTCCACTCTCCACGTGCCACCTAAGAGCTCTCTTCTTTGTTATGCCAATGATGAGCATGCACTTCCTGTCAATATTGTTATGGGACATTATAATGATCCTTAAAGCTTGGAAGACGTGTACTCTTCCAGTTGCAAAGCCTTTTTACTACGAGTGGGCTGGGAGCATCCTCAACAATAGGGAATAGAGTCGTGACTGATACTGTCCCACCCTTAGATCAACAGTTTGCTCTCCCACATGAAGTAGACAGGCAGGTGCTGCTGAGTATGAGACAGTGTGTTCCCTTAAGGAGAATCCTGAGTAATTTTCTGCAGCCACGCAACATCCTTTGATGATGAATGCAGTCTTTTTGTGTGTGTGTCCTTCCTTCTCAGAATGAATTACAGATGTAGTTAGATTTTTCCCAGCTGACTTCCGAGTGCTTCATTTTGTCACAGTAGTAAACCATAAGATTTAATAAGATTGATAGATACACGGCAATACCGAGTGGACTCACCTTGAAGCACCACAGCTCTTGGCACTAGTACTTGATGCCGATCTCCACCGAGGTCATCACAGTGGGATGAACGTGCCGCTTTGACATCTTTATAGAAGACATTTGGGTTTGTGGACTGAAACCCCTTGACAGTACAGAGCCTTCCATGCACCATGCTTCTATACATGCTGATTTGTGGGCAAAGGAGATGGATCAGTGGGTAAAGTGCCTACTGCCCAAACATGTGGGCCTGAGTTTGATACCCAGCACCAGCATAAAAGCCAAGTGTGGTGGAGAACTATAACCCTGTTTTGAGGGGCCAGAGATGGGCAGATCCAAGAACTCTCTAGCTAACCAGTTTTTCCAGGTTGGTGGGGCCCCAGAATCAGCAAAGGATCCCCAAAATAAAATGAAAAGAATCAGCAAAGAAGCCCAATTCGTAAAGGCATTTGCCATCCAGCCTAATTACCCAAGTCTAATTCCCAGGACCTACAAGGTCGGGGAGAACTAATTCAGGCA
Source organism: Acomys percivali (assembly GCA_907169655.1). Lineage (NCBI taxonomy): Eukaryota > Metazoa > Chordata > Mammalia > Rodentia > Muridae > Acomys > Acomys percivali. The sequence continues at coordinate 124,039,260 of OU015746.1, forward strand.
AGTTACCCTCTGACCTCTACAGGATCGCTCACATGCATGCCCCTCCCTCACCACACCACTGTCCTACATATACACACCCACACAAAAATAAAGTAAATAAAAGGGAAAATCTAAAGATAAATAGTGCTGAATGTGACTGAAAAAGACACGGACATTGACTTCTGGCCTCAGTGTACACACACACACAAACAAGCACTCATACATACCCTTTATGGAAGAATACTGATTTTTGATAGCCTCTAGATTGTGAATCTGAAAACTGCAGGTTTTTGAAGGGAAAAGCAATTGAAACCCAGGTCAGAGATGACAATGACAGAACCAAGATTCATGTCTTTGTTTTCAACACAGTACCGAAGCAAGCAGCCTCCTTACATAAAAAAGCAAGATGACCAACACTATAAATTCCTTAGGAAAACAGAACACTGGTGAGTTTTCCTGAAGTAATTTGATTTTTTTAAATGTACCTCTGTGTGAGAGTCTAGGTGGCCACAGTGGCCAGGAGAGGGTTTAAATCTGGACCTGGAGTTACAGGAGGTTGTGAGCTGCCTTGTGTGGGTGCTGGGAACCAAACGTAAGTCCTCTGGGAGAACAGCTGGTACTCTCAGGTGCTGAGCCATTTCTCCAGCACTGTGATATATCTGACGCTTACTATCCACTGTAGTAAGGAAAGCTTTATGCTAGGTAGAGAGTCCCTCCTCTTTGTTTGTTTGAACAGGGTCTCACTGTGTAGACCAGGCACAACATAAACTCACAGAGGTCCACCCACGACTGCCTTCTTGGTGCTGGGATTAAAGGCATCAGCCTCCATGAGCAGTTTTTTTCCTTTTATCAAGCTGGTATGTTCAAAATCTACCACTGGCAAACAGTGCAGCAGTATTCACTGTCCTGAGGGTGGGCCTCGGCATAGATGGCTGTGTTCTCCAGCCATCCCCATTGGCTTGATGTCAATAGCTTGACATCAGTGATGCATGTGCAATGGTGGGGTATCGGAGCAAACAGTCGGGGCTAGGTCTGGGTTAAAGAAGGGATTTAAGGATGGTAGAGTCTGAACTAGTACAAGCCAGAAAGATATTAGAAATTGCTTCCTAGGTTTGGAATAAATGAGAAAAGAAAATAGAGAAAGTAAAACATAACATCTGAGGGAGTCAGAAGAGACACAGATGCCTTACAGTGTCACTCAGATGAGACAAAGGACCAAGTGCACTGACATGTGATTCAGCCAGGATGCTGCGTTAACTTAGTCCATTTGTGATAGTGTTAGATTGGCACACTCAGTTAGCATCAATTTAATTAAAGAGAAACATTAGTAATACTTGAATTTAAAACTATTATTTTTGAAAAGTGTCCTCCCCCCACCTCTCCCTATCCCTTTCCCTCTTTCCTTCCCCTACCTCCCCTCCCCTCCTCTCATTTTTGAAAAACATCTTACTCCCCCATATGTGTGTGTGTGTCTGTATGTGTGTGTATGTGTGTATGTGTGTGTCTGTGTGTGTGTGTGCTCACAGGGTTGGCTCACCGTTAGAATCTTTCATCATCTATATCATATATGTATGTATACATGTATATATACACATGTTATATACATATACATGAAAGAGAGTGTTTCTTGTATCAGATACTCAGCCAGTTACAGGGGGCATAAAGTGAGGGCTGTGACTCAGCTTGCCTGGTGTGCACCCTTTCTGTTCCCAACACTGCATATACTAATACAAGACCAAGGAGGCAGATAGACCACCCACCCATCAGCAGACATTCCAGGTCAAACAGCAAATTTCTTGAGCTCCAAGACAGGGTCAAAGGTCAGCAGGAAGGAAGTCAGGGCAGATAAACAAGAGCAAGATGCTGTTACTTGTAAAGAAAGAACTAAATCAGTAGTTCTCAACCTTTGGAAAACACATTATTTCCAATGATCTCAGGAGCTGAGAGACTGCTCAGTAGAAAAATTAACAGTTATAGAGTAGTAACAAAAATAAATGTGTGGTTAGGCCTTTTTGAGACTAACAGAAATGTGCATTTTGAGCCAGATGAGCAAAATAGAGTCCCTGTACACAGTAACAATAACAGGAGTCAAGAGGAAAAAAGGGAAGGACTTAATTTGTGCTTGAGAGCTACAGTGGCAAGGCTATACATTGGTACTCTGGGATATTTAGATTTAGCAAATTGTATGGCTGCTCTTGGCATCCAGAAAAGAGCTGGAGGGTCAAAGTTTTGTTCAGACCATATCATACCAGAGATGTTCACTTAAGCATAGAGTGGGTTGGACCTGCTAGCTTGTAGCTACCAGAAGAATCAGACCTGAAGGAGATTGGATGGGATTATGAGAAAGGGGTGGGGCTGAAAAGGGCAGATGCATTCAGGCTTGGATTAGAGGTGTATTGACCCCCAAAGAGGGGAGGAGAAGGAAGCCAGCTGGCCTGAGCTGAGAAGGGAAGTTGGTCAGACGGGTAAGGAAATAGATGTGGTTTTCTAAGGTGTACTACTGGTGGGCAAGAGCTGGTAGCTGCAGGCAGCCAGGAGAGCTTCCCTGAGGTAAGCATCCAGTCACAAGGGCCTGTGCTAGCATCAGGATGCTTGGTGGCAGTAGAAGGTTCCAAGAGCAGCCCTTGAAACTTGTATAGCAGCTCAACATGGCTGACATGATCTAAGCCAAGGGTCATTTTAAAAAACTCACTTTTGCTATATTTTTCAAAGGTTACCAGAGACAGGCTTGAATCTTTAACAAAACCCAGAACAAACCTGTGCCTTTAACCACAGTTCAAGGTGCTCCAGAGTGTGTTTGGATGCGTACAAGATCCAAAATGAAGGGATCCAATATAAAAGGGAGATGACCAAGAGCAAAGCTGAGAGAGGGCTCCTGGATAGGAACTTCCATGTCATAGAAACAAAAGATTCAGAAAATAAATGTGGGAAGGAAGGGAGAAATGAGAGAAGCTTTTTGTACCACTTCAGCTCAGTCTTCTGGCCTCCACAGGCATTCCACAAGTGTGCTCTCATTATACATAAATTTTCAAGTTCTCACTGTGGCTATTCTCTGCATGCCAGTGTCCTATGAATAGCAGATAAATTCAGAAGCATCTTGGCCTGTGTACCACTCAACTGTCAAATGAAATTTGGAGGTATCTCAGCTTGTCTACATGACTGCCTGTAAGAGAAAGTATAACTGATCCAAGAGAAGAAAAGATGGACTGCAGGGTTCCCACACCAACTGGGGTTTCAGTCAGAAGATGTCTGAAATTTCTTTGCTGGTAAAAGCGGTATGAGGGGTGTGTCTTAAAGGACAGAGTCTTACTAGCACTCCAGAGGTTAGATGTGAAGGGAAGTGAGGTGATAAATCATGTATGGCCAGGAAGATAAGCACATGGCTTACAGTGATTGATCCTAGCAGGATGTTTTAATTGAAATAAAATTTCAGATCTTAAAGTCAATTTCAGTTGAATCATGAGACATGAAGTCAGTGACTTAAAGTCACAGTGTGGCATTTCTAGAGGGAAGTAATGGCTGTGGGCATGAAGAGGTGGGGCTGGAAGTGGACCTCAATGGCAGATCACCTGCCTAGCCTCCTAAGAGCAGTGTGTGACATTTTAGAAGAGTGCTCACTTTTAGAAAGTATGTGAAATCCTGCCTCTCTTCTCTAATACTGATGGATATTAGGACCTAGAGTGTGTGGAAGTCCCATCTCTCTTCTCTAATACTGATGAACATTAGGACCCACAGTTTGTGAAGTCCGGCCTCTCTCTAAGACTGTTGGACATTAGGATAAACAGAGAAGTCCAGCTTCTCTATAAGACTGATGGTAATTAAAACCCACAGTGTGTGAAGTCCCACCTCTCTCTAAGACTGATGGACATTAGGATCCAGGCTTCAGGTTTTCTGATGTGACCAGGAACGTACAGAGTTTCTCACAGTTATTACACTCCTAAGCATCTTTTGGAATGAAAGTTTAGGGTGAGATATGATGCTGAGTTTGAAGAAACCATATATTCTCCTTTTTATGTTTCTATATTCATTAAATATTTGCAGTATTTGTGACCTTTCTTTTAAAAAAAGCTTTTAAAAAGGAAAAGAAAGGAAATTTAGAACTTGCCTCCATAAGATCTGCACAAGTTCAGACTGGTCAGTCATTCCTGCATGGGTGGAAGAGAGGCTGTTAATAGCTGGTGAGATGACGGATGCTGGGGAGGGGAGAGTTGGTTTTCTTTGAGGTTGCTGACCCTGGTAGGTGGAATATGCCCTATGCCAATGCACATATGGGAATCAATAGTTAGGCTCAGGGTTAAGGAAAAGAAATAACAAGAAGTTGGGAGGGGGATATGGAGAGGAACCCAGAGGGCTTCGGAGTAGGGGATAGGGAGCGGATGTGATCAAAACACATTGTGTACATGTATGAAGTCTCAAATAACAAATGTAAAATACTATCACCTTAAAAAGAAAGGAGATGGGGCTTTTATTCTATGCTTTTGTAAATTTTTATTTTGAACTGTGCACATATACAACTTACTTTTACATTTATTAATAAGTAATCTCAAGCATAATAACCACAAAAAAGACTTCATAGTTCTGTTAGTAGAGCTAAGTTACACATCCATCTTTGTTGGGAACTGTTAGGTTTGGGTCCCGTGGGGCCATGCCCTGGCCGGTATGCAATTATTATTCTGTCCTGGCAGCAGAAAAGCAGAGAGGTTTCATTTTAATCCAGACATGAAGTGCTAAGAGCAGTCTTTCAAATATTCCCTCCACTTACACTGCGAGCTTTGAGCTGACTTGGGTAAGCCTCACATCCTGTGTTCTCATGTTGACTGAGCAATGGCAGCCGGTGTTTTCCCTCTGTCCTCCAGGGTAAGCACTTTGTCTGTTCATGGACTGACTGACTTAGGGAGTTTAGCAAGCAGAGTCCCTTTGTTTCTTTAAAAGTTTGCTTCCTCTGAACATAGAAAACAAAGAGGAGTTTGCTGTAAAAGTAGTATTTCCAACTTGATCCAAGAGAGAAAATCTAACATCATTCATTCTCCCAGAATAGAAAACTGAGCTTTCTTGCTAAAGTTGCGGTTAAACAAAATGACTAAGATCTAGGAATCTACTGTACAGCATTATACCTGTAGTGTTGTGCATTTGTACGTGCCCGCCTCAGGCTGAGAGGAGCTCACAAGCCTGAGGACCTAAGTTTAAGCCCCAGAACCCAAACGAAGGGTAGTGATGTGTGCTTGTAACCTCAGCACTGGGGAAGTGGAAATGGGGCTCACTGCAGCTGGCTGAACAGCTTGTCCAGCCTAACTGGTGAACTCCAAACAAGGAAAGACTTCTCATAGCAGGTGAATGGCATCCCTGAAGATGACATTTAAGACTGTCTTCTGGCTTATACATGCTTGTGGGTCTGTTGTGCGTGCATACACGCATGCAGGCACACATGCACACACATGTGTAGTGGGGGAGGGGTCATATCGGTCCCATTAGGTCTTGGTCCATTGATAAAATGAAATAGATTTTAGAAAGGATTTGATGCTTATTTACTGTAACTTCTCTCTTAGATAACAAGGAAGGGCATGCAGTCAGTTAATCAAAGATAAGGAAGCTGACAATGTCCCGAGTCCCTGTTCCTGTGAGTGCAACATGGAGCCTGATGATTTTCATGTGAGTCATGAGAGTGTTTGGTTTCTTCAGGTGGACAGATCAATAGAGAGTCCTATCGACTTTGTGGTCACCGACACTGTTTCTGGCAGTCAGAACGATGACGCCCAGATCACACAGAGCACCATCTCTAGGTTTGTCTGCAGGATCCTGTGTGACAGGACCGAGCCACACACAGCACACATATTCTCAGCCGGATTAGACTCTTCCAGAAATATATTTCTTGGAGTAAGTTCTACAATATATTCTGGTTTCAGAACCCCACCACTACTGTGATGGAGTTAATGGCAAAGAAGATGCTTAGTGTGACGTCTGTAGTTAGAAGGTTTTTTTGATGTTTTAGTTTTAAGAACAGCCCAAGGCAGTGTTAAAAACCTGAGGATAATTCAAAGTCTGGCCACGTGTATGCAGCACTCAGGAGAGAGAAGCAGGAGGGTTATAAGTTCAAGGCCAGTCGCACCGCAGAGAGACCCTGTCTCAATAAAAAGAAAACACTCTGTAGATTACTCAGCTGTTGTTGTATTTGTTGTATTAATTAAGGAGTATATGCTAACATTATATATAATACATTTATGGTAAAATTGGGAGGTATATTTCAATAGGAAAAATAAGTGGACAAATTCAGATCTTTAGAGTATGAAGTAAACTGAAAGGTGAGTGCTGTATTCCCTGTTGTATGTGGTAACAGAAAACAGAAAACCCTGCCTTCAAGGGGTACTTGATAAACTAACCCTGAAAGCTTTAGTAACTATCCTATCTTAATATAAATACCTCTTGAATCTGAACATCGTTGTGGAGAGAAAACTGTCCATTGTGACCTAAAAGATAATATGACAGGAAGTACTGAGGAAAGCCAGTTCAGCCCTGGTGACGCAGTGGTCCTGTGACATCTTGGACCTGGTTCTCTCTGTCTTGCCCACTCCTCCCCTGGTGCAGTGGCCACCTGGGGGTTGGGAAGACAGGGAGGTCTGCTCCTGAGTCTGCCACCTGCTCCTGAGTTTCCCAGCATCTGCTTGTGTGGGGCAGCTCCCTGAGAAAGAAGTGGCTGTGTACTTGGGCATAGCCACCTCACAGCAGTCACACGGCCTCCAAGCCTGGGGCTGCTCTGATGGGTTTACATGAAGCAGGACTCTGATCCTCCCTGCAGTGCCACATGGACAGAAGGGAAAAGGGGGGTGCTTCAAAGCAGTCATCTTCGAGGATGAGAGGATGTTTGTCCTATCACTGCTGCCAATTGTTGGCTTAATTTTTAAAATTTTGTACCTTTGATAAAAGGTACTTTTTTAGACTATTTTTCCTTCTGCGTCCAGGTAATGAGTGCATGTGAAACACTTTCAGGTACCTGTGTAAGAGCAGTTAGAAGTGAAGCTCAAGAAAAGAAGTGAAGGCTTAGATTCCAGGTTTGACACAGGGGAAGGGGTCCCTGAGTGAGGAGATCAGGTACCAGCCCTAGCTAAGCTCCTGAAGAGAACATACAATGGGTGGCCAGAGATGAACCATTCAGCTTCTGCCCCATTGTCAGAGCAGCACATTTATCCTCTACTTTCCAGCTTTAAGTAGAAAATGAAATCTCTGTTCTTTTCCACCTTTTCTGTGTATTTCTTTTTTCAAGACAGGATCTCTCTGTGTAGCTTTGGCTGTCCTAGACTTGCTTTCTACACCAGGCTGGCCTGGAACTCATTGTGTAGATGGGGCTGGTCTCGAGCTCACAGCGATCTGCCTGCCTCTGCCTCCCAAGTACTGGGATTAAAAGAGTGTGCCACCAGGCCTGACTGGCTTCCCATGTATTTTAATGATACTCTGGAGTTCTGCTTTTCAAATATCACTTTAGCAGGCTTTTTCTGGTCTGTGGTATTGTTTTCCAGAAAAAAAGCAGCGTAGTGGAAGAACATGGATGGCATATGGATGGGCTCACCACCAATGGTGTCCTGGTGATGCACCCCCAGTGTGGCTTTACAGAGGACTCACAGCCCTGAATATGGTGAGAGATCTCCATGTGTGGAGATGTGAATACCTTGCAAGAGACCAGGTTGGCACAGGAGAGGGGAAAGTTGGTGAGTGAGTGGCCTCCACTCTGGAAAACAGACCAAAGCACAGGCACTTTGTGGCACTGTCACTCTCCCCCTGGTGAAGCTCAGAGCCTTGGTGCAAGGCGGGTGTGTTGTTCCCTGGTCCTGAAGCAATGCTACAGGCTCTGGAGAGCCGGAGAGTGTGGCTGTCCTATCCTCAGGGTGGGCCACTCCAGGAGAACAGTCATTTATTACACTATCATTGCAGAATTCATCTTTCTCCATAACACTTTACTAATCCAGAAAAAATCCTGGGCAGCATCAGACAGTGAGTGAAAATTTTAAATTAAACAAAGGTGTAGATTTTCTAAAATTAAGAAATAATCAACTTGCCATACCCTCCCTTAGGTTCATGGTTAGCAATTAGTAGCTTTTTCAGTATTGTTCACCAGAGATATAGAATATTTTACTTGAGGCCAGTCCTGTTATGACAGGCTGACATCTCAGAAGTGTCACTTCCAACTGGCAGTCTGAGGTCTGATCACACCGTAGCTGTGGCACAATCCCTAAAAGACCTACTCACCTTTCACTCCTCCTTTGTTGCATACAAGCTAGGAGAGAAGCTCTGGGTTATAGAAAGGGAGGCAGTTCTCGAAACAGCCATAGGCAAAACACACAGCCGTGAGGGTGTATGGTCTATGGGCTCAGATGAAAGTGACAACGAGATGCTTCTGGGATGGAGAAAGGAAGAGGGCCCTGGTGGATAGTTTCCTGTCCTGCACCTGAGGCTTGCTTCTAGGGTGTCATTTTCATTATTTCTATTTCACACCTTTCAGGGACAGTTAAGGCCCCTTCACCTTACAGTAAAACAGCCTTTTCTTAGTGTCTCCAATGAATACACATGAAAAACATTTTCTGTGAAAGGTCAGGCAAACTCTGTTTTATTTGACTACTTTTCAAGAAATTGTAAATGGGAAAGGGATTATGAAAACAATTTCTTAACAAAAATGATTCTGATGATCCAAGACTTTTACACAAGACTGACCCAGATCAACTGATTTACTTGTTACAGCAGTGGAAGATGAAGACACGTGGGGCAGACACTGCATCAACATTCCTTCCCAAGCATTTAGCTCCTCCACCCTGCACCACAGCCCTCTAAAGAAGGCAGCTTCCCCTCGCCTTATCTAGGAAGAGAAGTAGCACACAAACGTTAAAAACTGCCCTGAGCTACAGCTGAGATTCGACTCCGGCCCTGATTTCCACTTGGTGTATGGTGCTCACCTGAGCTGGTTCACACCTGAGCCAAAAACTGTACACCTAATTAGTACTAGGACATGGAGGCAGGCACGTTGTGAGTTCTAGGTCAGACTGAGCTACATAGTGAGACCCTGTCTCATAAGCCAAAGAGTGGGAAGACGGCTCAGTTATACAGCTCTTAACCTAGCCTGAGCAAGGCTCTACACTCAATCCTCTGCAGAAAATTAATAATAATAATAATAATGATAATAATAATAATAATAATAATAATAATAATAATAATAATAAATAATGGGAATGATAAGAGCATACCCTGAAGCCCATGGCAAGACTGTCCAGCGAGCATGTCACCAGGTGGGTTGCTTATCCTCTTTCATTATTGAGATACAGTTTAGGCAGTAGTATGTGCCACAGACTTTTGCTTGGCTTGCTAAAAATAAATAGTTCCAAAAATGGATGGCGGTGGTGGTACATCTGTGCCTACACAGATGTAGACATGGAGACAACAGGATAACCACAAGACAAGGCTTTGCCTATTATGCTAAGGCAGCTCGCCGTGATTCCTAGGGACCCTCATGTCTCCACGGTGACTGGTGCACAGCACCACACCTGGCTTTCTCATGTGGCTTCTCATTATCTCTGGCTCTCCTGCTTGCAACACAAGTGCTTTAGCAACCGACCTGTCTCCCCAGCCGAGACAGACAAATCTGGGAGCTAGGACCTACCAGTAACATGCCTTAGATCTATGGAAAATTAGGGACATCCTCAAATAGTCTCAGGACTATTGGGCTTAATACTTTGTTGTCACAGACACTCTTCGCTCGTGTGGTGTACCCTGCACTCCTCCAGTCCATCTTCTGTACTGCTAGACAGGAGCTAAGGAAAGGCACATTGACTCTCTTTCAGCACCCAGACCTCTCCACCCAGCCGTCCAGCCCAAGCCTGGTGCCTGGTGCTGTGTTGTCACCTACAGTTCCCTAGCCTGTTCAGTTCCCAAGGCCATGTGAGTTCCTTGTCCACTCCGTGCTTAGCATAATCACACCTCTCTGGTGTACTGGTCTTATTACCCTCTTCCTGGCTCCTGACATCATTTTCAAATCTCCATTCAGGAAAAATTTGTTAATGCTCGGCTGCTGCTCTGAAGAGGTCCAGGGTAGGGTCTTTGGGGCTGCATGCGGATGTCTTTCCAGTTTGCTTCATCTCTTGGGTGGCCAGAGCTGATGGCTCAGGCAACCAATTGAAAGAGAAAGGAGGGAAAGGGAAAAAGAGCCCAAGATTTCTTCTCTAGGGGCTGGCTGTACTGTGGCCAAGGAGGAGAATTTAAACTGACCACAAATTTCCTATGGCTGAGGCTGTAAAAGCGGCTTCTAGCCAGAAACTGCCCAAGGGTCATAAAAGGAGGTTCTTTGATCTGCAGGCAGGCCTCTTTGCGGAGATCTCCAATAAGATGGTGTAAACTTAGGCTGGGTAAAAACCCCTGAGTCTGCTAGCCTATTTGCAAATCTACAGGGAAGTAAGAAATGAGAGAGAGAGAGAGAGAGAGAGAGAGAGAGAGAGAGACAGAGACAGAGACAGAGACAGAGAGAGAGACAGAGAGAGACAGAGAGAGACAGAGAGAGAGAGAGAGAGAGAGAGAGAGAGAGAGAGAGAGAGAGAGAGAGAGAGAGAATAAACCACACACACACATACATTCAAGAGAAAGAGTGGATGAAATTGGACATCTCGACTTCAACTGAAGTTAAGCTTCCCAATTTCAACCCTGTTTATTGCTGATGACCATTCTTATACTTCTGAGAAAAGGGAATTACCTCATAGTCAAAAGAGTAAAATTAATCACAAAAAAACAGATGAATTCTGAAATAAAACTGGTTACATGTTTTAAAGCTAAGCATTTATCTATGTATCCATTACATAAGTTCATAGTGAATTCAGAATGATGAACGTTGACAGGGTCTAAGGTTAACAGGGTCTGAAACTTACAAAAGTATACCACTTATCAATTAGGATGGACCTAACTATTCATTATCCAGCTATCTCTTAGTTCATTATAAGCTCAAGACAATAATAATTTTATCTGTCTTTCATTCTAAGAAACAGAGTAAATTCAGATATATCAAGGTAGCCTCATTCCACTTAGATTCATGCAAAGTTTAAACAAACTTGCCTATATTTATGGTGAAACACCAGGATTCATGGTGCCATCTGCAGTGGAAGCTTATCTGAAGCTACAAATCTGCTACAAGGCTATCCTTAGTGAGGTATCTGGAGGTCCACAAAAGTATTTATTACAGGCATAAACTAACTTTAACTTTTAAAACTATTTGAATCAAATCAGGAATTCCATAATCAGGGATTAATTCATCTAAACAACAAACAGTACATCTTCAACAAGATCCTGTAGGAAGTTTGCTCAATCAGAGCTGGTCAGTACCCAGAAAATAACAGTTCACACCAATGCCAGATGTTTTTATTTTTGGTTTTTTGAGATAGAGTTTCTCTGTGTAATCTTGGGCTGTCCTGGACTCGCTTTGTAGACCAGGCTGGCCATGTATGTAGTCCTGGCTGACTTGGACTTGCTTTGTAGACCAGGCTGGCCATGAATGTAGTTCTGGCTGTCCTGGACTCACTTTGTAGACCAAGCTGACCTTAGACTCACAGTGATCCACCTGCCTCTGCCTCTGTGGGTGCTGGCATTAAAGGCATGTGACACCATTACTGGCTCCAATGCCAGATTTTAGAGAGATGCAGCAAAGCACAATTAACAGGGTACATCACGATACAGACCTTGCAAATATCAGATCACCTCCAGAGATCTCTCATGCCTACTGGACTTCTCCAAGCCAATGGCTCCTAACAGCATGTCAGAGGCTGGAAGCAGTTGGGGGTGCATCATGGTACAAGACCTTGCAAACACCAGATCACCTCCTAGACAGCTCACATGCCTAGTGAGCTCCCTTAACAGGTGGCTCTTGGCAAAAATTCTTGCAGAACCCATCCTGACCTGTCCTCATCAGAGTATGAGCACCAATGATGTTTACTGTATGCCTGTGGGCCCTTGTCTGCAGGCAAAGGAGCCCCTTCCTCCAGTTAAGTGTCATGCTATAGGTGAGCAACCGCCCTGCTGATAACAACCCATCAGACCCAAATGTGTTAAAAAGATAGTTCCTTGCAGACCCTAACCCACACAAAAGGTGAAAAAAGCTAGCTCTTTGAAGAAAAACATATCAAAGGTACCTTGGAGACAAGCCTGGGGGTGTGTGGGGGAGGGTGTGGGGAGGAGTGTACTGGGAGTATCTCCTGTTAGTCAAGTACTCTTAATTTAAAAACCCAGAGGTGAAAGGTTTAGCAGCACACTCCCCATTCTCCCCCTCCCCCCTCTTTTTTTTTTTTTATGTCTCTTTTATCATTAAGCTTGGTGAATTAAAATCTAGTTCTTTGACTCTTGACTATTTTTATTTTAATCAAGTGCGTTCTGACCTTTCACAAGCCAGAGGCTCCCTTCCCCCTCTGAAAGGAATGCAGATTTTTATTGTCTCAACCACTGCTGAGTGTGGTTGCCCCTCGCTCCCTCCCTGGCCTTGAAGAAAACTCTGTGACCAGATTCTTAGCCCAGCCTCTAGGGGAAAGGAACCCACACATGCCAGACCTTGCTTCCAAGAATCTGTTTAACTCTCAGGGCCGCCTTCTATATTCTAAAGAAGGGGAGAGTATGGCAGTACGCTCCAATAACCACCCCCAAGGTCACACAGCTATAAAGGACAGAGCCAGGTCCATAACAGGCCAAAAGCCTCAGACTGTAGTGTCAGCCATTGTGCGACAGTGGCCTCCCCCGGCTCCAGGCATGCCTGCCTCCCACTGCTGCAGACCGCGGTTCTGACTCCTTAGCCTTGATCCCTTCAGGGCTTAGTATGCATCTAGTATGAGTAGCAGTGGGCTGCTTGCTGCCGACAGTGCCTACCCCTGCTGCTTGTCAGCTGTAAATGACCTGTGCAGGCAAGGGGTGCTTAGCACAGACAGATATCCTCTGAAAACAAAAGGCTTTCCATGAAGACTTCTGCCTCTGACCTTAGGGAAAAAAATGGGTGAAAGATAGATCAAAGTGTGCATAGCTAAGGGTCACCTGCAGTGTGTTGGATGCTCTGCTAGAGGAGTGTGGGTCTTCACAGGCAGCACAACGCTCATCGCATATAAGGTCTATGGGTGTATTATCCATATAAAAAGTCAAAGATAAAAGTGTAATGTTTGTGGGACTCTTTTTTTATTAATTTATTCGTATTACATCTCAATTGTTAGCCCTTCCCCTGTTTCCTCCCATTCTTCCCTCCCCCCCCCCGCTTCCCCCCTTCTCCCCTCCCTTATGTCTGTGATTGAGGGAGACCTCCTCCCCCTATATATGCTCTTAGGATATCGAGTCTCTTCTTGGTAACTTGCTATCCCTCCTCTGAGTGAC